>CM074855.1:114117500-114742500 GCA_037501455.1 Lantana camara
CGAATCCGAATTCCCGAGCTCAAGATATCACGTACGGAACCAAGGGTGCGCTAATTGCTCGTTAGCCCCCGACTTGGTTCCAAAAATCAAAATAAATTCGTAAACACGTCAAATAAATCCGAAAACATAAACCGAGCACGTAGGCATGTTCATAACACATATATTTACGACATACTGAATTTTCATACCAATCCGATATCATTACATATAAGAATGGAGCACAAGTAAAACACTCACGCGCAAGAACGAATTCATATTGTTATAAATGAATTACTAAAACTTAAATTCCATTTTAAATAAATTAAACAAACTAATAACATGTTGTAATTAATTAAAGAAATTACCGAAGCAGTTAGAGTACGTGAAACCTCAATTAAGAAATTAAACACCAATTATCAAAGTAAAATAAAATGAATTAAATTAAAATAGAAATAGTTTATGGTTTGAATCAAATATAAACGTTTATAAACAATAAATCATATAATTAACTAATTAAATCGAGCAATTTATAAACAAATACGTCACATTATTATAAACTGAAAAACGGGGGCGTTACAGTCCCGTTCTCTCTATTTCACTCACACACACGCATACAAAATTTTTGTATTAAATTTCTCTCTATAATCATGAACAAACTCTAAGGGCATTGAGATTAGAGCCAAACAAAGAAACAATAGAAATATTTTAAGTTATGTTGTTATATAAATTAAAGAAACAATAAAAAGTTTGATATTTATTTTTATTTTGATATTTAAATAAACTAAGTATGTTTTTTAATAATATTTTTATTAATTAATAATAATTTTTATTTATATATTTTGTTTGTTCAATTGTATAATTATAAATTTTTATAAGTTGTGCATAAATAAATGAGATAGATGTTTTCCTTTTTAATTCATCTAAAATTTATTTTAGCCCATGTAAATAGTCTGACATGTGAAAAAACACCTCATTGTCCGTTTGTCTGTCTATCACATTTCTCTCTCCTACTCACACAAATGCATTAATGAGTATTTGTTAAATAAGTTTAATTTTTATTCTTTTACTCTTTTATTACTAGCATAAAAAACCGTGTGTGAAATGGATATTATATGTCGGAAAGAAGGGCCGAAGCGTCATTTCAGCAGCAGTGGAGAACTGATGTAAGGATACGTTTACTTTATTCACTTTCCAGTTCCACGTTTATATTTTCTACATTCACGTCAGAAAGGAAGCCTAAGCTTAAGTTTAATCTTTTCTATTTTGGTGCTGCTGAATCGTCAATCCACACCCCACCCAGTAAGTCCGACCGCCACCACCGGCAAATTGATCTCTCACCAAATAAACTCATTTGCCCTACGCATCCAGCCACCCACCATTCTCACCAAGTCACCACCACCGTCGTCGCTACCTTTCGTCTTCTCCTCCAATCTTCGTCCCCGACAGCACCAGCACCCTTCACGCTGCAATACCCACCCCAATTTGGTCTTCAGGTATGTGTATCTGTGTTTCTCATTTAAAATTTCCTCCTTTTTAGTTTTTTGATTTTATAATAAAAAAGATCATGTGAACTAATTTGTGGTAGAAAATAATGTATTCACTTGGTACTCATTACCTGAATATAATAGCATTTGGTGGAAAATGGTGTTCTGCCGGTTGCTTGATATGTGAAATGGGTTTGAGTTATTTGGGGATTTTCAATTTTTAGTAGATAATGGTTTGTAGTAATTTGAGGTGGTCTTAATTTCTAGGATTTTCTATGCCCGATAAATGTAATCTTTGTTTTTAGTTATCTACAGGATAAGAAATAAACTAAACAAACCATGGATAAATCCTAGTGACCTAGCTACGAGTTTTGATCTGTCGGGGTTTTCTAGATGTGTCGTATTCGTATACTTTGTTTGCTTAAATTTCTTGCTTCGTGGATCTGAGAAATTCTCCTTTAGACTTGTTGGGAATTCAACATTCAACTCGTTGAATTTATTTAAATAAATGTTACTCTTACATTTAGTTTAATAAATTATTATTTAAGTATTAAAATTTTTACATCTTGAAAAGATCATGTACAAAATCATTTGTATAAAATCTATCTTTCCATTTATGACTAATAACTAATAATATTGAGATTAGAAAAATACTCAAATAAAGTTGTTGGGTTTAGTGCCCTGAAAAATCCAATTTCTTTGTAAATACATCGTATTTTGTTGGATTAATAAAACTGAAATTATCGCAAGTTATGAGTATATTAACATAATTAATAACGTGTGATGATATTCTTATATGAAATGTGTTTCATAGGAAAGGACTTTGGATATCAAAAACACGTGTTATTAAAGTTCTAGTTGATATGATAAGAATAAGTTCTTATCGAGACTATAATGTGTTATATAAGATGATTAGTCTTTCGTCATAGGGAAATGGAGTTTCCAGTTATAACACATTGATGATTTTCAATAGATTTGGAAACATCGAACTGGACCACTAAGATAGTTCATTTTAAACTACTATCTAAAATGAACAAATCTTATGGAGCATTGAACTCTTAATCCTGATAGTATTTCGACTTTAGGCATGTAGTGTTAATCATTGTAACTTACTCATAAGTGAGGTCTCGATATCGAATGACCGAAACCTTTGTACGTTCAGTGATTACATGAAATGTGCTAAAGAGAAATATTGATCGAGGAATCTGTGGCTTTGCTGGAAAGTTAAAAGATATTCCTGAAATAGATTTGAAAAGTTCGAATTAAAACTTTGGCCAAAGTACTTCGTGTGATGCGTCACTGAAGTTGTATGTTGAATGTGTTTCACGTACAAGAGATTTGAACTTAAGGCGAATCAGGAAATTTCAGATTAGAAATGAAAAAATAAATGATAGTAGTATTAATTTATTTTTCATGGATATCTACACGGAGGAGTAAAATGCAAAATTATTCTAGATCGAAAAATTCGTGAGTAATTTAATTAATTTTAGAGTGCAACAAATATTTATTTAGTGGAATTAAATATTGTTAAACGGTAATTAATTATTATCATGGGATGATAATATATTAATCCGTTTGGAGCTAAAATTAATTAGTCCTGCAGGTCCCCCTGCAAGCCCCAATGAAAAACCCAGAGAGAAAATATTAAAAGGACAAAGAGAAATGAATTTTCAAAGTGTTTGAAAATAGCCAAGGAATTTATTTTAAGAAAATAAATCAAGTTCCAAAGAGTTGGAAATGCCCGGAATTTTATTTTGGAGAAAATAAAATTTTCATCGAAAAAAAAAAAAAAAAAAAAAAAAAAAAAAAATCGGTGATGACGTGGCAGCTGACGTGGCATGCCACGTCAGCAAGGTGGACCCATGTGGCGCTGACTGGGCAACCGCGTGGCACGCCACGTGTGCGACACGTGGACGTCCCAGATCGCGCCACGTCAGCGTAAAAGCAACGGTCCAGATTTGATCGGACCGGGTCGGTCAAACGGGTCGGGTGTCGGGCAGGGTCGGGCCGGGTCCGGGTCAAACCCGGACACGTGTCACGTTCTGGAGCCCTCTACGCGCACCAACACGCGCCAACCACTTGGCGGCCTTCCGGCGGCGCGTGGGGGCGCGTGGAGACACGTGTCGGCGCGTGGTTGGTGGCGTTGCATCCGCGGCGACGAGACCTTCAACGTGGTCATCTCGGTTTGCGTGTCCAAGTTGTACACGCAAGTGGGGATGTGAAATGACCATTTTGCCCTTGCTTTTATAACAAAAATGACCGTTTTGCCCTCGAGTTTTTGCCTATAAATAGGCTGATCCCCTCCCTCATTTCTCATAACACTTTGGGATGATTTTGGCTAATTCTTGGCTTTGAAATCGTCCCATCTTCTCCTAGTTAATTCCGATTTATTTTGGAATTAATTTAATTAGGTGTTTATATATAAACGCCTGATTTCGGGAGAAAAAACCCTGAAAAGGGTTTTTTAGTTTAAAGTTTTATTTTCTCTAAGTATTTAGAGAAATACTTTCGGAGCCCACACTCCGAGGGTGTCCCTGGGGAAATTGCAGGGAAGCTCTGCCGGTTTCGCGAGGAGGTCGGGAATCGCGTTCTCGGGAGGCGAGCTCCGGGTGCAGTAGCCATCTTCGGTGAAAGGTATTTTATATTGTTTTTATTTAAGCATGATGAATTAGGTGCTCTTAAGTGTTAATTGCATGCTTTATTTATCTGCTTTGTGATTTAAAATTTATTATCAATTGCATGTATATACTTGAGTAGTTCCGGTTAGTCTTCCGCTGTTTGTATTTAAATATTTTAGAAATATTTTGATACCCGTATATTAGGAAAAATTTTAAAGTACGGTCCCGGACTGCTACTGTTCTGGGCCCACCTCCCAGCAACTGGTATCAGAGCCGTGCTCTAGATATATACATGCATTGATATGATGCATGCGATGCATAATTTTAAATCTGCTGCTGTGCACGTAAATTCTATCAAAGGAGGCTGGTTTTTTAAGTGGGAATATTGTGACCCCTCCAGTGTTTCCTGGGAATTTACGTGGAGTGGTAATTTTCTGGGAATCAATTTCAATAATCTTCCTGGTTAATTACCGAATCAGTAAACATGATTTAAATTATGAGATAATTTATTTATAACATGTTTACTTTATGCCATTTATTTTAAGCATGATAATTATGTGATAATTATATGAAAGCATGCTTAATTATTTTATTTTATGGCATGATCATGATAATATGAGATATTATGATATTTACAATTATGCATATTTTATTTAATGTGATTAAATAGTAATGTTTAATAGAAATTAGACGCGATGCATAATTGAACTAATTTTTTTTTCGGCCTAATTAATAAATAGTTATTAAATTGCCTTAAAATATTATTATTAGGATTTTAAATATGATTTAGTAATCCTAGTGGGAGGGTATTAATTAGATTAATTACTTCCAACAATAAGACGCCAAAAGTGATTATTAAATAATCAAAAGATAATCCACACCTTTTAAAAATTCAAGTGGGAGCGAGATGAAAAGAGTTGGATTCTCACGGTCTCCATTACCCGTCTATAGTATAGTAAATATATACTACTCCCTTCGGCGGGTATATATTCGCGGTATACAAGATTAGACTTCTACGGATAGAATGAAATACGAGGAAGTCAGCTCGACCACGCCTCCGTGGAGTGTTTTGACCTACTCGTACGGACTTCTTGGTAATGGTACACACTTGACTAAGTAATGTATTAACCTCCCTTCGGAGCTCTGTTACATTTTACTTAGAGGCCAAAGGTTGACGTGGTGGATTGACATTGTTTGGTAAGAGTTACCTAGATGACATATTAATTAAGAATAGTTCTTGCATTTCTAAGCGGTTTTCGACCTCGCCTCCGGGGAGTTAACTGCGGTTAGTTAAGTCACCATTGCGTAATTCAAAATGCTTACGTGGATTTCATTTAATGATTAAACGCTAAAGAAATAATATACAGATTCATAACTTGCGCATATTTTAAATATTTCAGTTTTAAAACAATGACGTCCGCTAGCCCGCTTCAATCGATTATTAAGGAAAATAGGCTTGAAGGTTCAAACTATGCTGATTGGAAAATGAATCTTGATATCGTGTTTGGACACGAGGGTTTGAAATATGTGCTTACTGAACCTTGTCCGGGAGTACCAGAAACCACAGCCACCCAGGCTTTGAAAGACAACTATGCCAAGTGGATCAAGCATAATGATCTGGCTATGTCTTACATCCTGGCATCTGTCTCAAATGTTCTTAAGCATCAAATGCACGAGATGCCTACTGCTAAGAACATGATGGAACATCTTCATCAGATGTTCGGTGGACAGAATCGTGCACGTAGGCACGAGCTGATGAGAAGGTTGGTGGTAACTAAGATGTCTGAAGGATCACCTGTTCAGGATCATGTTATGAACATGATGGCTTATCTGAACGAAATTGAGAGTCTCGGTGCTAAGATGGATAATCTCAGCAAACAGGACATGATCCTGTGCTCTCTGCCAAAATCATTCGATACGTTCAGGCAGAACTATTCTATGAATAAGTTGGATTTTACTCTGCCTGAGCTAATGAATGAACTCAAGGTGACAGAAGGGGTAATGAAAGCTAAGGGAACGGTTCTCTTGGCACAGGCATCGACTTCCACGGCTCCAAAAGCCAATAAGTGGAAAAAGGGAAAAGGAAAAGTTTCCCATCCTAAAGGTAAGGTTCAGAAGAAGAAAGCTAAGCCAAGCAAAGGAAAATGTTTCCATTGTGGAGGTAATGGGCACTGGAAAAGGAATTGCCCAAAATACTTAGCCAGTCTTCCTGCTAAGTCGTCTGCACAAGGTATGGTGATGTCTTGTTTATTAGAAGTATGTTTAGTTGGAAGTCCACCAGATTCCTGGTGTGTGGACTCAGGTTCAACTAATCATATCTGCAATTCATTGCAGGGATTCAAGCTAACCAGGAAGCTTGAAGACGGCGAGATGCAGCTACTGCTCGGAAATAATACTAGTATATCTGTATTAGCAGTAGGGACTGTAGAACTATATTTTGGCAGTAGGGTTTTGATTTTGAAAGACACTTTATATGTACCGTCTATACGCAGAAATCTGATTTCTGTTAGCTGTTTAATGAATAATGGTTTTGGTGTTTATTTTGAACGATGTTTAACCATTAAGCATGATAAAAGGTTTATTTGCTCTGGTACAGTAAGCGATGGTCTTTTCTTATTATACCCTGATAAAAATCCTAATTCCGAACTTAACACTACTAAACTTGACTTACCATCCAAGAGAAAAGCTCCTATGCCCAACGAGGCTTATAAGTGGCACCTAAGGCTTGGTCATATTAATTCGAATAGGATCCAAAGACTAATTTCGGATGGACTATTGAGTCCTTTGGACTTGACAGAACTTCCAGTCTGCGAATCCTGTTTAGAAGGAAAAATGACCAAGAGGTCTTTCAAGACTAAAGGTAATCGAGCCACAGAGTTGCTTGAATTAATTCATACGGATGTGTGTGGTCCTATGAGTATTCAAGCAAGAGGAGGTTTTGAGTATTTTATCACTTTTACGGATGATTATTCAAGATATGGATACGTCTATTTGATGAGACATAAGTCAGAAGCTTTTGAAAAGTTCAAAGAATATAAGGCTGAAGTCGAGAATCAAATTGGAAAACGTATAAAGACACTTCGATCGGATCGTGGTGGAGAATATTTGTCTACAGAGTTTCTAGAATTTCTCACTGCAAATGGGATTAAATCTCAGTTATCTGCACCGGGTACACCCCAACAGAATGGTGTTGCAGAAAGGAGAAATAGAACTCTAATGGAAATGGTAAGATCCATGATGAGTCATGCTACCCTACCGAGTTCGTTTTGGGGCTTTGCTCTCGAAACGGCAGCTCACATAATAAACCATGTTCCATCCAAGTCAGTCCCTAAAACACCAATGGAACTGTGGCGAGGGCGGAAGCCCAGTGTCTCCTATCTTCGGATATGGGGAAGCCCAACCCATGTGTTAAGAAAGGATCCTGACAAGTTGGAATCAAGAACAGAGGTTTGTTTATTCATAGGTTATCCTAAAGGAACAAGAGGTGGGATATTTTACGATCCGAGAGATCACAAAGTGTTTGTAAGCACTAATGCTAAATATCTCGAAGACGATTTCGTAAATAACCACAAGGGTAGAAGTAAAATAGTGTTAGAAGAAATGACAGTATCAGATACTGAACTCCAAGAACCCATAACAACTGAAAATGTGATAGATACATATGATGTACCAGATACGACATATGATGTAGGGATAAGTACACGACAACCTCGTCGTAGTGGGAGGATTGTCAGGGCACCTGACAGATACTTAGGATTAACCCAAGTGGTTGAATCTGACGTATCTGATCCTATCACATATGATGAAGCTATAAGAGATATAGACGCTGACCGTTGGGTCAAAGCCATGGAATCTGAGTTAGATTCAATGTATTCTAATAAAGTCTGGGAACTTGTAAAGGCGCCTGAGGGCATTAAACCTATTGGATGCAAATGGGTTTACAAGCGAAAAAGAGGAGTGGACGGAAAGGTAGAAACCTTTAAAGCAAGGCTTGTGGCAAAGGGTTATACTCAGAAAGAAGGTATCGATTACGATGAAACCTTCTCGCCCGTAGCTATGCTTAAGTCCATAAGGATTCTTCTCTCCATTGCCGCTTATTATGATTATGAAATCTGGCAAATGGATGTAAAGACTGCCTTCTTGAACGGGCACCTTCAAGAAGAGATATACATGGCTCAACCTGAGGGCTTTATAGCCAGAAATCAGGAGCATATGGTATGCAAACTTAATAGATCAATCTATGGTCTTAAGCAAGCGTCTAGATCATGGAACATCAGATTTAATGAAGCAATTAAATCCTTTGGATTTATACAGTTGCCTGATGAACCATGTGTGTACAAAAGACATCAGAGTAGTGTTGTAACATTTTTAGTTTTATACGTAGACGATATTTTGCTCATTGGGAATGACACAGGAGTATTGTCAGCAGTCAAGATTTGGTTGTCAAATCAGTTTGACATGAAAGACCTAGGTGAGGCCAGTTATATTTTAGGGATCAGACTTTGTCGTGATCGTAAGAATAAAATGATTGGTTTATCACAAGCAGCATATATAGATAAGATGCTGGCAAGGTACAATATGGCTGACTCTAAGAAAGGTTCATTACCTTTCCGACATGGAGTTCATCTGTCTCGAGATCAGTGTCCCAAGACAGCTGAGGAGACAGAGGAAATGAAAAATGTTCCGTATGCTTCGGCAGTCGGAAGCCTCATGTATGCCATGTTATGTACAAGGCCAGATATCTGTTATGCTGTGGGTATGGTCAGCAGATATCAGTCAAACCCTGGACCTCAACACTGGATAGCTGTAAAGCATATATTGAAGTACTTGAGAAGAACTCGGGATTATATGCTTATTTATCGCAGTGATGAGCTCATTCCTATAGGGTACACAGATTCAGATTTTCAATCTGACTTAGATTCTAGACGTTCGACGTCTGGATACGTGTTTACTCTGGGAGGAGCAGCCGTAAGTTGGAGGAGTATTAAGCAAAGTTGCATTGCTGACTCCACCATGGAAGCCGAATACGTGGCAGCTTCGGAAGCAGCCAAAGAAGCATATTGGTTTAGAAATTTCCTAATAGATTTGGAAGTCATCAAAGATGGACTTACACCAATCACATTGTACTGTGACAATGCTGGAGCGGTGGCCAACTCCAAGGAACCTCGAAGTCATAAACGTGCAAAGCACATCGAGAGAAAGTTCCACATTATTCGAGATTATGTGGAACGTGGAGAAGTGGCAGTAGTAAAGATTGACTCGATAAATAATCTGGCAGATCCCTTCACTAAGACTTTGGCGCAAAAGAGTTTTAATACTCATGTAGAAGGGATGGGGCTTAGATGTGTAGCCAATTGGATTTAGGGCAAGTGGGAGATTGTTGGGTTTAGTGCCCTGAAAAATCCAATTTCTTTGTAAATACATCGTATTTTGTTGGATTAATAAAACTGAAATTATCGCAAGTTATGAGTATATTAACATAATTAATAACGTGTGATGATATTCTTATATGAAATGTGTTTCATAGGAAAGGACTTTGGATATCAAAAACACGTGTTATTAAAGTTCTAGTTGATATGATAAGAATAAGTTCTTATCGAGACTATAATGTGTTATATAAGATGATTAGTCTTTCGTCATAGGGAAATGGAGTTTCCAGTTATAACACATTGATGATTTTCAATAGATTTGGAAACATCGAACTGGACCACTAAGATAGTTCATTTTAAACTACTATCTAAAATGAACAAATCTTATGGAGCATTGAACTCTTAATCCTGATAGTATTTCGACTTTAGGCATGTAGTGTTAATCATTGTAACTTACTCATAAGTGAGGTCTCGATATCGAATGACCGAAACCTTTGTACGTTCAGTGATTACATGAAATGTGCTAAAGAGAAATATTGATCGAGGAATCTGTGGCTTTGCTGGAAAGTTAAAAGATATTCCTGAAATAGATTTGAAAAGTTCGAATTAAAACTTTGGCCAAAGTACTTCGTGTGATGCGTCACTGAAGTTGTATGTTGAATGTGTTTCACGTACAAGAGATTTGAACTTAAGGCGAATCAGGAAATTTCAGATTAGAAATGAAAAAATAAATGATAGTAGTATTAATTTATTTTTCATGGATATCTACACGGAGGAGTAAAATGCAAAATTATTCTAGATCGAAAAATTCGTGAGTAATTTAATTAATTTTAGAGTGCAACAAATATTTATTTAGTGGAATTAAATATTGTTAAACGGTAATTAATTATTATCATGGGATGATAATATATTAATCCGTTTGGAGCTAAAATTAATTAGTCCTGCAGGTCCCCCTGCAAGCCCCAATGAAAAACCCAGAGAGAAAATATTAAAAGGACAAAGAGAAATGAATTTTCAAAGTGTTTGAAAATAGCCAAGGAATTTATTTTAAGAAAATAAATCAAGTTCCAAAGAGTTGGAAATGCCCGGAATTTTATTTTGGAGAAAATAAAATTTTCATCGAAAAAAAAAAAAAAAAAAAAAAAAAAAAAAAAATCGGTGATGACGTGGCAGCTGACGTGGCATGCCACGTCAGCAAGGTGGACCCATGTGGCGCTGACTGGGCAACCGCGTGGCACGCCACGTGTGCGACACGTGGACGTCCCAGATCGCGCCACGTCAGCGTAAAAGCAACGGTCCAGATTTGATCGGACCGGGTCGGTCAAACGGGTCGGGTGTCGGGCAGGGTCGGGCCGGGTCCGGGTCAAACCCGGACACGTGTCACGTTCTGGAGCCCTCTACGCGCACCAACACGCGCCAACCACTTGGCGGCCTTCCGGCGGCGCGTGGGGGCGCGTGGAGACACGTGTCGGCGCGTGGTTGGTGGCGTTGCATCCGCGGCGACGAGACCTTCAACGTGGTCATCTCGGTTTGCGTGTCCAAGTTGTACACGCAAGTGGGGATGTGAAATGACCATTTTGCCCTTGCTTTTATAACAAAAATGACCGTTTTGCCCTCGAGTTTTTGCCTATAAATAGGCTGATCCCCTCCCTCATTTCTCATAACACTTTGGGATGATTTTGGCTAATTCTTGGCTTTGAAATCGTCCCATCTTCTCCTAGTTAATTCCGATTTATTTTGGAATTAATTTAATTAGGTGTTTATATATAAACGCCTGATTTCGGGAGAAAAAACCCTGAAAAGGGTTTTTTAGTTTAAAGTTTTATTTTCTCTAAGTATTTAGAGAAATACTTTCGGAGCCCACACTCCGAGGGTGTCCCTGGGGAAATTGCAGGGAAGCTCTGCCGGTTTCGCGAGGAGGTCGGGAATCGCGTTCTCGGGAGGCGAGCTCCGGGTGCAGTAGCCATCTTCGGTGAAAGGTATTTTATATTGTTTTTATTTAAGCATGATGAATTAGGTGCTCTTAAGTGTTAATTGCATGCTTTATTTATCTGCTTTGTGATTTAAAATTTATTATCAATTGCATGTATATACTTGAGTAGTTCCGGTTAGTCTTCCGCTGTTTGTATTTAAATATTTTAGAAATATTTTGATACCCGTATATTAGGAAAAATTTTAAAGTACGGTCCCGGACTGCTACTGTTCTGGGCCCACCTCCCAGCAAAAGTAACTATAAAAAACATTTCAAATTAGAGAAACATTTAAGTATAGAAACGATTATTTGTTTAAAAATATCTAACTTTTAAACCTAAGTAATAGTCCAAAACTCTGTAATATATTAACAAATGAGAAGACATATATAAAAAGTTTCGTTAGAAGCCTAGAGAACTATATAAAGAACTATGTAAATTAAATATACTTCATTCCTTCTCTTATTTGATCTTCTTTGATATAATGTGCAATTCAGTTTTTATTTTCTTCATGAAACTTTGAAGTGTGTCATCGTCGTAGCTCAAGATGTAAAGATCATCTGTACTTTCAAGACTATGCTTTTCAATCTTAATTCTTTTTCCTCCCTTTTTGACCTCAATTATGGAGACATCGTTATCTCTTTTTTTACTTTTTCGTTTCTTCTTCATTCCGTAATCCTTAGGAATTGTAGATTTTTGTGTATCATCATGATCATCATTTTTTTGGTAATCACCTTGGTGTAAATCTTCATCTCTCAAAATTGTAGCGTTCGACATATTATCATTTTGAACATTATCCTCTTGTACCAAATCTCCATCGTCTTCTTCATAACTGTAGTTTGATTCAAATTTCTTTTTACCTTCCATGTCTACGTTGGGTTCTACCTTTTCCGATTGCATCAGCTACCGCATGCAATTTTCCATTGATGACTTCCACTCTTCGATTGAGTGCAATGATAAATCGAAACTCCATTGATGCTTGTAAACCCGGTCCCCTATAATATATTGACTTGTGTTCTTCCTAGACCATTGAAAGTGTTAATAATTTGACCATAAAATATATTAATTGAGATTTTAATGATTAGTTTATTTATGAATTAAAAAATCAATGTTTCATGAAAATTAATTACCTCTTCAAATGATTTTTGATATTCATTTACGGAGCAACCTACATACATTGTTGTTGGCTCTTCAAATAATGTGATGGAAGTACTATCACCATCATGTATAACATTTAGCACTACTCTGTACCTGTTATCAATTTAAAAGTTATTTAAAAAACAATAATTTAAATTAATAATTAATTTATTGATGGCTTGATATTTGTATATTACCTTAGTATTGTTTGTATATTTTCGGCATTGCATTTTCTGTAGGAAACACCTTCTTCAGATTTGTTTATTGATGTGTTGCATTTTTTGCATGCCTCATACCATAAAGAGGATTTATTTTCAACTCTGTCAACCACTCCTTTAAAACTATAATACGTATCCTGCATAGTTTCAAAAATATAACCAATATTAAATATTTTTATATTATATATTAAAGGACCAAATTATAAATAAATACATCAAATTAATTACCTCAATTAGTTTAAATCTTTTGTGTATTATATCTCTGCGCGTCACTTCTGTTATACTTTTCATTCTTTCTTTCATTTATAACACGACTGATGTTGAACTTATTTTGAATCTAATAACATATAGAATATATGTAAGAGTAAAAAATAAAAAAATTATGTCATTTCGAATATTTGAATTCTTACCTTTGGTGCATATGCAGAACTTTGTCTTGCATTGGGTTTACTTCTAAAAATGATGCTTGTGTAGTTTGGAGTTGAAATTCACCTATTCACAATTAATAAAGTCAAGATTATGTATTTATAGAGATATATACATATAATTATATATGAAAATATTGAGCTTATTTGAGTTTTTACCCATATATATTTTTGCTTTTACTTTTCTAATAGTTATTACAGGATGTTCGCTAACTATTTCTTTTAACTTTTGACCTTCATTTGTAGCGAGATCATCCCAGAGGCTGACAAAAATAGGAAAATAGCTACAAAATAATAATAACAATAATGTAATAAGTTCGTTGAAAACCTTTGATTAAGAAAATATAAGAAAGGGATGTTTGATTTTTTATCGAAATACTATACATTATGTGTATAATACTTACTCATTGTTGACTAATGTTATTATGTTTACTGAATAAATTAAAATATTAAAAGTATCTAATTTGATTATATAAATATAATAAAAAATTTTACGAACCACTTTGTTTCTAAATAACTACACATACAAAAATATTTATATAAAATTTCTATTTCTAATCATGTAAAATAAGAAAAATTCAAATTAGAGAAATATGCAAATAAAGAAACAATAGAAATATTTAAAACTATGTTAATATATATATATATATATATATATAAATTTTTAAAGTGTTCAATAATTTTAGCTTTCAAATATATTTAATTAATAAATGAAAAGACATATACAAAAAATTATAGATATATATTTTTTTTTTTGGAAAAATAAATCAGTAGGATCGTGGAAACTTTGTCGAGACCCCCCTTCATTTATTGTAGTGAAATGCGAAAAATACAACGTGCCAAGTCTCATGTCAAACAAAGAAAAACAAAAGTATAGATAAAAATTTAAAAGGTCATATAAAATATTATGTTAACTACATGTACTTTATTCTTTTTATTGTTTGATTTTCTTTAATATTGTTTGTGATTTATTTTTTGTTTTCTTCATGATGTTTTGAAGTTTCTTTTTGTTATCACTCAAAATGTAAAAATTATCTTCACTTTCAAGACTATGATTTTTGCTCCTAATTCTGTTTTTCTCTAAAATTAACTGCTCAACTTTGAGTTATAAAACCCAAAATTAAAATAACCCAAACTGTTCGTTTAATTATTATTTTTGGCTAAACAGGCATGTGACCGCTGTGGGATTTTCTTCGAGGTCACCCTCTTTTATTAATTAGAGTAGTTTCATGTCAAAAGAAGAAGAAGAAAATAAATATTCAAATTTACAATTAGAGTAGCTACGTCAAAAGAAGCAAAAGAAAACAAATATTCAAATTATTGAATACTTACAATTGGTTTTTAAGTCTTCTAATTTTTGTGTTCCCTCCCCAAATAATAAATTGTATGTAGTAGTACTCTATTACTTTTATTTAATTTGTTCTGGGCTAATTTATTAATTGAATTGTGCACAATTTTCCTTCTCCGAAACATACAAGATATAATATTAGAATATTATTAGAATTAATTTATTCAAAAGCTTATAAGATATAATTAATACTATTAGAATTAATTATTTTATTCAAAAGCTTATAAGATTATAATTATATAGTGTTTTATAATTAAAGAAAGATTCATACAATTATATTTTGATTAGAATTACATGAAAATAATTAAGAGTTTGATTAGAACGAAATATCCTGCAAGAATATTTATATATTTAGTATTTTACAAAACTACCCTTAATTGTATTTTACTAAAATCTTACGATAAGGTTATTTTGATCGATCACAAAAAGAATATTTATGTATCAATTTAGTATTTTACAAAAATACCCTTAGTTGTATTTTACTAAAAAACTTACAATAAGGGTATTTTGGTCGATCTCAAAGTTTCAAGAAACCAAAAACCCAACTCGCACTTTTATAATATAATATAATATAAAATAAAATAAAATAAAATAATATAATATAGATTAACATAGATAAAATCGATGGAATTTCGACATGAATGCCCCATCCCAAAATAGGTTGTCGGAATACCCTCAATAAGATTCGAACATGTGACCTATCAGTTTATAGGTATAGACATAGATGCTTATCACTTAAGATATCTGCTCGTCTTATATTATCACTATAATTAAACAATTTTATCTATAATAAAAATTGCACAAAAGGTTTTTCTCTGCAAACACGTGGCTTTGTTAGAAATATTACAAGATTTTCTATAATAGTTAGGCCGAGTTTTAAATACAATAAACACGTTATTCATAATAAATAATATTGGGGTCATATCAAGTAGCTATTTCTTCTTTTACCAACGAAGAGAATCATTTACTTGTAACTCTGGGCTGTAAGAACCTCAATGGAAAACGTGGTTTATGAGCTGCATTGGCTTTTTCCAGTTATTCATATTGGATTGGAAGATAATAAAGAAGTTCGGAATGCTATTTTTTTAATTTGCTTGAACTTCCCATCAACAAGACAACAAATGTATTATTCTTATCAATTGTACTTTAATTAATGAGTCATTCTAAGAATTTTTACTAATTGCAACATAAATATAAATACTCTTTTTCTTACTGTATTAGTTTGACAAAATTAAATTCGGATTAGATAGCATTACTCATTCTTTCAAAACCTCACAATATATATATTATATGTATAAAATTTGATAGAACCTTCTGTAACTATAGAGTGCATGTGTTAATTAGGTACATAGTAGAAAAATTAATTAATTATACTAATATAATTTTTCAAGTTACTTGTTAATCTGAAAAGCTCTAAAATTTACATCCCTCCTTATGTTCCATCCTATGATGCACGGACACGGACACGTCGACACGGACACGACACGACACGGATACGGCGACACGGATTTTTTCTTGAATTTCCCATGTAAGGAGTGTCGGACACGAGTGTCCGACACTACACGACATGACACGACACGACAAAATGATATTTTTAGAAGTGTCCGTGCATCATAGGTTCCATCGCATTTAAAAACTGCTATAATTATAATTATAATAATAATAATAATGATAATAATAATAATAATTAATTAATTAATTGATTATAATTTGTTGTACGGCCGACAATTTTTTGGTTTGTTTACCAAAATTAATTTTTCAATGTCACTTGCAGACACGAATATTCTACCTTTTCAATGTCGAGGATGACAACGGGTGACGAGAGTTTATAGTTTAAAAAAAAGGCAAAAAATCGTGGGGTTTTGATCCTTATATATAAATCAAATCGAAATATCAAATCAAAAATACAAATATTCATAATTTAAGGATTGTTGACATAATACATTGCGTAATACCCACGCCAAGAAATGTTAGTGAAACAAAAGATTCATAAAACAACCCCTATTGCATGTTAACTCTAAAGGATAATTATCAGCTAGTTTCTGGAGGAAGCGCCGAAGCATCTGGGCAAAGATAATGAGCATAGGCGATACATTCATCTAGCAACCAATTATCACATTCATATTGACGGCGTCCTAAGGTTATTGTTACCTCATTGTCATAAGTTTCAAATATTATTTCTTTTTCACAAATGAGACTCGCTAAATAACAATTGAATTAACATAGTGTCCTCACCCAAAAATTAGGAAATTAATCGCAAATTTTCATATAATATACACACCTATATTTTATTATTACAACAAGAAAAAAGGAGTAAACTCCTCTTTCACTTCATTTTAGGAAAGTAATTCATAAACCATATACAAAATATTTTGGATATGAATATGACGATACCAATATATATAATACCAACACGACATCATAATTTCTCTTACAAATGTTCAGCATAATATAATATAATAAAATAATATTTTTAAAATCCTGGGGAATTTATATAGCTACTTTTGCACTTTCATTATGTCGTATGGACAATGGATTAATATATGTAACTATTTCCATTGCATTAATCCCCACAACTATAACTTAGCTGGATTGTTTTCTACGGCCGTTATCTGGCTCCTTTATTTGATTCATATTCCACGTTAAACATGTGTCAGGCCCCAAAAAAAACACTATAAATTGAAGGCATGCACTGATGCACATAAATAATTTCATTTATACACTCTCTCACAAAACTACACACACACAGGACAGGGATACTATGGCAATTACGTATAATCCTCGAGCTCTTACTATTGATGGTAAAATTGAGTTATCCACAGAAGAATTCAAGAGATGGTTGAAGAAACTAGACAGCAACAGAGACGGCGGGATACACGTGACGGTGCTCCGGGAGGCCATTCGTGCCACCGGAGGGTGGTTCTGCACATGGAAGGCCAACCGTATTGCGAAGGCGATCGACACGAACTCTGACGGAATCATTGATGATGATGAAGTAGCCAAGCTAGTAATGTTTGCACAAGCACAATTTGGTTTGAAGATCGTCGACTATTAGGGTTTTGGGATTTATTTATAGCTGTTTTACAAAATAAGTAATGGCTTTTCATGTTTTGTGGAGATGTATGTGTACTTGTGAGTTGTGTGTGTTTGGCACATAGAAACCTAACTGTGTCATAATAATAATGATAATACCTTCATAATTAATGTACTATTAATTATTAGAAATAATTCTTCATTATTTAGCAAAGTGTGTCTCATACAATGTTAGCTAGGTCTGTATCCAAGTATCAGAGAATTTACTCAAGGTAAATAGATGAATAAAGGACATATTTTAACACACTCCTCCAAAATAATTAGACGAATTCGAACACAAAATTATTATTTTAAAGAAAAAAACGTTTAATTATTTGGATCAACTCAATCGAATACAAATTGAGGTAATATTAGTCAAAATTTTTACCAAATTAGAGGATGAATATTGCAATCTCCACAAATATATAAGACAATAATTTGTTTTCGCCTTAATTATAATGGAAGTTAATAAAAAAAAAATATATCCCATTTAACCGGGAAAAAAAAGTGACGTTATTTTAGGGAAAATTGCATTTTTGGTTCCATTGGATTTAGATGGTTGCAATATTAGTCCCACTTGTTTCAAAAATCCAAAAAAGGTCCTATACTTTAAAAAATCGTTGTGATAATAGTCCCGTATATTGCGATAATAGTCCCGTATATTGCGATAATAGTCCCGCCGTTAACTAGATAATGGAACCGTTAACTAGGTAACAAAAAAACCACGCATAGATCATGTGCACGGTTAGAAATTCTTTTGTAATATTTTTTTAAATTTTTTGACGAAAAACTATTTAATTATAATTAAAAAAACAATTATGTCCATTACTTTACTAATTTTACTTCAATTTATTTACATTTCAATATCAATTACATGTTAATAACAATATAAATTTTGAGGATTATAAATTTTTGGGAAAATATCATTTTTAGTCCTCTAAAGATGTCATTTTTCGATTTTGGTCCTGATCTTTTAACTTTTCTCACATTACATCCTTTTTTATTTGGTTTTTCTCAATTTTAGTCATCCGCATCCTCCGTGACAGAAATTTGGGGATTTTTCCCGATTTTTCCTCCAAAATCTGAGTTGGTATATGACGTGGATTATTAATGTTTAAGAAAAAAAATAAAAAAATATCAAGTAATTATATAAACTATTCTTATTTAATGAATTACTCTATAATAATTTTTTTTCTAATTTTACCCCACTTTCCCAACACACACTGCCAAAATCGCTCGTTTTTTGACGAAATCTTGCGAATGAGTAGTGTAAATCGAACAATGCAACGTAAGGAACAAGATGACACAGACGGAATCAAAATCCGATGGACGGTTTAAGAGATATGGCCGTTTTTAAACATCGCTGATAGCGGCTCAAATCAGCTGAAACCTCTAAAGCACGGACACGCCTAAAAAATGACCCGTGCAGTGTCCGACACGTGTCGGACACGGACACGGACACGGCTCCGACACGGCTAAAGAAGTGTCCGGAAAAAAAAAAAAAAAATTTGGGACACGGCGAGGTGGAATGTCCGACACGGCGGGGCAAATTTGATTAGTTTTTTTATGCTTTTTTTAATATTTTTTGAATTTTTTGGAGGGAAAATTGAAATAACAAAACTTATTTTAGTTTTTAATATTATATATTTTTATAAATATTTTATGTTACATAGATTATAGTTATAAAATATTTTTATTTATATATAAAATATATTTATTTATATAAAATATAACCGTGTCGGAGCCATGTCATGTCCTAAAATTTTGAAAAAATCCGTGTCACCGTGTCCGTGTCGTGTTCGTGCAACATAGGCTGAAACTTTGAACGAGTCATGCGGCCAGCTTCGATGACGTAATTCGGTGAATGAGGTACTGAATATTTATCAACTCGACGAGAGCTACAACTTGGGAGTGGTTTCATGGCCTGAAACGGGCGGATGAGCGACTTTCAGACTTCATTTCCGGCTATTTCGGCGGCAAATCGGAGCACCCACGGCATGGGCATTGTAGTACACTTCAAGAGGAATCTATTGGGAGTGGTCTCGATGATTGACATCTTGTTTTGGCGGAGATATCACCGTTTGAAAATGGCAACGGCGGGCATCCGGAAATATCACCGTTTGAAAACGGCATCGGTGGCGCGACTTTTAGTGCCCCGAACAGACGTTTTTGGTGATTGAATGGGGTCAAATTGGTAGGCGCTTCGAACGTCTCGAAAAGACGAGTTGAACCATGGTGGTCCCATCATCCAATTCATCTGGAGAACGAAACAGCGGCGGCGCAAAGGTGGCAACGGCAGTAAAATTAGAAAAATTGAGTTTTTTTATTTTATTGAGGAAGGAGATGGAAGCTGGGGTAAAATTAGGAAAAAAAAAACTATAATAGAGAGATATTTTATTAAATAAAAATAGTTTATGTAATTACGTGACATTTTTTTATTTTTTTCCTTAAATATTAATAATCCACATCATTTGTCAACTCAGATTTTGGAGCGAAAATCAAGAAAAATTCCCAAATTTCTGTCATGTAGGATGCGGAGGACTAAAATTGAGAAAAATCAAATCAAAAAGTAGACAATGTGAGAAAAATTGAAAGATTAGGACAAAAATCGAAAAAGAACATTTTCAGAGGACTAAAAATGATATTTTCCCCATATTTTCTTTTTTTTAAAAAACGAGTTGCATAAATTTATTAAAAAAAATATTATATTGGTTTAAAATTTTTATATCGATTTTTTCTCATAATATAATGATACACAAAATGTAATAACATTTTTTATAATGACTCTAAATATTAAATTTGATGTGAATGTGTTTTATTTAAATTTGTAATATCGATTATTCTCGTAAATATCTTATTTTAAATTAATTAATAAATATAAATATATATATTTATATATAATATTGTTAGGAATAGTGCCCTAGAAAGCCGATTGTATATCCGCTTTGTGCTTTTCCTTATTGTAATCACAGACAATCTTTGAATGAAATAACGAATTGAGGCAACACTTCTTTATATGCTCTTGTTTGGTATGCGTTTACTTTAGCTGTGCATGTATGAGAACTCCCCTAATCCTGATGACTTTAGGACTCTACCATTTAGGTGAAATGGTTCATGAAACGAGCCCTATATCACATAAGTCATGATTAGTAAAATACTCCAAGCCGATGAGTCCTACAGACAGTGGGAGTGTCAACCTGACTCCTCTAAGGCTTGCTTGTGGGATCACGCCCTTAAGAAGGACCACCTTGTTTCATGGAGGTGCAAAGTGTATAGTTGATACGTGCGTGATACATGAGGGTGCTTACTTTAATAAGTAAGTTCACTGAGGTGCCCCGTGTGAGAACATTCCTAAATGGGAAAGGAAGTTTCTATTTCAGGAAATGGAAACTTCCAGATTAGGAAATATCTCACGAGTCATTGATGTGATTAATTGATCCTTAGACTTGAGGTTCCTTCTCACTTTATGAGTTAACTCTGTAGTCTTAGGTATAAGCTTTAAAGGGTGTCGCCTTAGACAACTGATTCAAGGCTTATGCTGGGGCTGCACAAGTGACTCATGAAAGTGAATGAGAATCAAGAAAGGACCTACACTTGCATTTGCAAGGTGATCTCTTATTGTGTAAGTCATTCATATGCCATATGGAGTCCTTGGCCAAGGCAGTAGATCAAGACATCAAGAAAAGGGTTTCTTGGATTGAGATCAAATGGATATGAAATGCACTTAGCTTTAAGACCGGATTATTAGGGTTCTGATTATTCCCTTGCCCTAGATCTTGGTTGAGAGATAGTAAGTAGGAGGATTGTATCTCACATGAATCAATGACTTAAAGGTTCTGTCGAATCCGAACATTCCAATTCAGCTAGGGGTTAAACACCTGTTGCTAGACTATGGTCGTTTAATCTGTGGACTGATTAATTAATTAGTGAATTAATTAATTGGGGTCACTGCTAATTGAATTGAGAACCTAGAGGGTCACACACAACAACTTGGTTACATGAGTTGAGGCTTGAAAATGATTAAACGAGTTAATCGGGCCGAGAGGGTTCCACACGTGTGAAATCACACGTGTGACTCACGTGAGTGACACGTGTCACTATGACACGTGTCACACACGTGTATATATATATATATATATATTAAATAATTAATTAGTTAATTATTTAATAGACTTTGGTTTAATTTTGAATTAAAAAGAAAGTCTAATTTTGGAGAAAATAATCTAGTTAATTAATTATGAATTAATTAATTAGATAAAAATAAGTTATTTATTTTATAATAAATAAAGTATAAAATTATCCAAAAATAGTTTGGATATTTTTAGCTCTCTTCAAAGTTGACTAGAATTAGAATTCAAAGTCAAAGTTGGAAAATACTTGATCATCAAGTAATAGGAGAGAGAGGGACCAAATCCTAGTCCAATAAGGACTAGTTTCGGCCGCCCCTCCCCTTCCTATATATAGGGGAGCTCATGCTCCCCTTTAGAGCTAATTGACAATTCTTGGTTCATGTGTTGAACACCTTCCTTTCTCCAAGATTAAATTAAACCCTAGGTTAAGCCTAAACACTAACTAGAGAACTAGCATCCTTACTAGTTAGATTGTGATCAAGTTGGTGGACTTTCTCTAGAGACTTCAAGTTAGAAGTTTGAAGATTCGAGCTTTACCAAGGAGAGGGGATCAAGCCGCGTGAAGAGCGTTCTTGGGTGGCTTGAAACGCTTCAAGAAAGAATAAAAGAAAAGTAAGTTTTCTATCTTTACGAATTTGGTTACACGATTGCGAGTTCAAGGTCCTTTTGTTGGGGAAAATTTTTTTAAATTCCGCTGCTTTCTGATTCGTGTTTTCCAACAAGTGGTATCAGAGCCACCTCGTTAATCGTGTTTCTGATTCGTCTCAATTATACTGAATTTGGTAGAAATTCTTAGGCTTGATGCGATTGAGTATTTGTAATTGTTTTAGAAAGCCTGAATTACGAAACTGTATTTTTTCCTGAAAGTTTCTGAAAATTGGTTTTTATAAAATTTTGATTTTGAAAAACAATTTTAGATTTGAAACTGTATAAACTGTTTTTGGATTTCTTGGATTGGTTTTGCTTTTGAACAAAAACACGAAACGAAAGCCCGGAACACGATGAACACGCGAAACCCCGCGCGCGAAAGAGTCGCGCGCGCGGGCTTCGCGCACCACCCTCCCGCATGCCGTCCGCCCGTCGCCGCCCAGGCCTGGCCGGGACAGACCGGCCAGCCTCCCAGCTCCTCCCGCACGCCTGTGCGGGAGACTGGCCGCCCACCGCCTAGCAGGGCACGCGCGCGCGAGGCGCGCGGTATGCGCGCGCAGTGCGCGCACTCGCCTGGCCTTGGCCGGGCGCTGTGCGCGTCTGTCGTGCGCCTCCGCGCGCGCTTGCGTCGCTGTGCCCCGTTTCGCGCACGGGTCCCGTTTTCGTGATCCGGCCCCCCTTTCGCGTTTCGTGCAATCCAGTCCCAATTTTTATTTTAATTTTAAAATTTTATTTTTGAATATTTATTTTAATTTTTGAATAAAAACTTAAAATTGGGATTTTTTAAGAAATTGAAACGGTTTATATTTTGGGAAAATACATCTTGATAAAATTATTAATTTTCAGAAATTAATTGGAATTTTATTTGTTTTGGTAATTTGGGATTTATTGAAAACTTTTATAAATAAGACTCGCATCAAGTCGTGTTTTAAGCTATTAGAGCTTAAAGCGAGAATTTTAATTTATTGGTTAAATTTAAATTCTTGCAAAAGCATGTTAGGTGATCATGGGTTTAGATCTATGTATGGTTTTAATTTATGCACATGGATGGTTTAAATTGGGGTTGGAGCCCTATAGTTGCGTTTTTTCAATTGAGGTTGGAGCCTCACTTATGTGCGTACTGTTATGTGATTTATTATGTGGCTTTCCATATTACTGTTTTTGAGGCCGGGGTATGCCCCCTGTAATTGTCTAAGGCCAATATGAAGATTGAGCCTTATTACTTTATGTCTTTTTCTTTTTATTGTAATTTGAGAGTAGAGATAGGTGGTGAGGTTTTATTTTCATTTTGGAGACAATGCACCCATGGAGTAAGATGGACCACATTCAAGTAACAAGGAGGCCATAAGTGAAGACCCCTCAAAATGTTAGGGAGGGGAATCTCAATTGTTAAATGTAATAGAGATAGGGCTCGTATTTTGTTACCGCTTTCCCTTATGTGATTTAAACTGTTTATGTGGCATGTATGTTAGAACTTGTGATTGTGGAGTGGCTCCCACATATCACGCATAAGATAGGTAGAACCCATGATCATTACATGTTAGTATCATGCTAGGACATGTTATCTGTTTATGTGCTTGTTTGAAATGCATTTAAGTGTACTTGCATTAATCAAGACTAATAAAATTGGATAACATATATGTTGGTGAGGTCGAACCGGACAACTCTCCGGTTGATTCGAAAATTCCCATTAAATATTAAGCTAATTTCGAACAAATAGGTGTTTAATTCGAGATGCAAATTTTGAATTAAATTCCTAGCATTCCATCAATAGGTTTTAAGTTTAGTAAGTAAAGCTAGTTATTGTCCGCGAGTCGTGGGATAGCTAGTGGAGCTTATTAGTTCTTAGTTACCTAATTAATCATTTCAAATGATCAATATTTCGTGGTCAATTTTAGCAAGGGCGATGTCCGCGAGTCGTGGGTCGTTCGAACTAAGTTTTGGTCATGATCTTATGATTGATGGGTCTAGCTTAACGCCTAAGTAAATATGGATGTCGCACGAGTCGTGGGTCCATATTGAAAGATAGGTGATGCAAAAACAATTACTAAGAGTTCTAAAGGTGTTAGAATTGGTAAGTTGTACCTACCTAGGGTTCTTACTTAGAATGTCCGCGAGTCGTGGGTTCGAGGTAAAATGCCTAGGATCTTAGTACCCATTGGGAAACGTGTTCCTCTTAGATCTTTGGGAATTCTAGATCTTTGAAAAACAGTGGGAGCTACAATAGATTAAAGACCTTATCTTTTGTATATCGTTATAATTCAGCATGCTCACTAGTTCTCTGTTTTACCATTTAGGTCGTAGATTCTGTGATTCTCTACGTGTTTTGAAATGGCAACCAAAAACCCTCTTGTATCGATCCTCGAGTCAAACAAGTTGACTGGTCCCAACTATTCTGATTGGCTGAGGAATCTAAAGATCATTTTAGATTCTGAGAAGAGAACTTATGTTCTTTTCGAAGGGGAGCCTAGTCCCGAAGGGGAGGCTCCCACTCGGGCCGAGCGGGACGCGATTCAGAAGTGGAAGGATGATAATCTCCAAGCCCGTTGCCTTATGTTGGCTAACATGTCTCCGGACTTGCAAAGACAACATGAGGCCATGGAATTTGCTTGGGAGATTTACGACCACTTAGAGCAACTTTACCGCCCTCATGAACGTGTTACAAGGTATAACACTTCAAAGGAATTGTTCCACTTAAGAATGAGGGAAGGTTCAAGTGTCCATGAATATGGACTCAAGTTTCTTGCCCTTACTGAGAAACTTGCTTCCATGGACATGCCGCTGAAAGATGAGCTTTCAGTGGATTTGTTGCTAGCTTCGCTCCCACCATCATTCAACCCATTTGTCCTTAACTTCAACATGAATCATGCTGGTGCTACTGTAGCTGAGCTGATTAGTCAGCTTGTGACTGCTGAAAGCACAATCAAGAAGGACAATAAGGTTTTGAT
Source organism: Lantana camara (assembly GCA_037501455.1). Classification (NCBI taxonomy): domain Eukaryota; kingdom Viridiplantae; phylum Streptophyta; class Magnoliopsida; order Lamiales; family Verbenaceae; genus Lantana; species Lantana camara. Next base: position 114,142,847 of record CM074855.1, read on the forward strand.
GGTGAATGCTCCATCTTCCTCTTCTGGGCCTTCTAAAGGTAAGGGCAAGAAAGCCCAAAAGAAGAAGAAGAAACCCCTTAGGCCCACTGGTGGCATTTCGAAGGGGAAGGCCCAAAAGAAGAAGCGTGATCAGAAAGAGGATGTTTGCTTCCATTGTGGCAAATCGGGACATTGGAGGAGAAACTGCCAAGAGTACAAGGCTACTCTAAAGAAAGGTATCTTTCTCGTTGAAGTAAATCTTTCTATTAATTCTAGTTCTTGGGTACTTGATACCGGTTGTGGAACTCATATCTGTAATGATGTACAGATGCTAAGTGATGTTCAACAATTAAAAGAAGGAGAATGTGTCTTGAAGATCGGCGATGGCTCAAACGTTGAAGCTCGAGCTTTAGGCACAATTAGATTAGATTTAGGTAGTTTTGAGTTAGTATTAAATAAAGTCCTTTATGTACCGAGCATTATTCGTAATATAATTTCAGTTCCAATATTAGATTGTGAAGGTTATGAAACTTATATTAAGAATGGTAAATATTTTATCAAACGGAACAACTCTTCCGTTCATATCGGTACTCTAAGTAATGGACTTTACCTAACTCAAAATATCAATATTATGAATATACAACGAGAAACAAAGCGTAAGAGAGATGACAAAGTTTCAGCTCCCTTATGGCACGCTAGATTAGGACACATTTCCAAGAACAGAATTAGCAAGATAAACACTTTAGGATCATTCTCTGAAAATGATCTCAAAGAGTTGACTTCTTGCGAATCCTGTCTCAAAGGAAAAATGTCCAAAGTCCCTTTTAAAGGAACTGTGGAACGTGCCACTGAGGTTTTGGATTTGATCCATACTGATGTTTGTGGACCGCTTAGTGTAAGCACTAGAAACAATCATCAGTACTTCATAACCTTTACTGATGACTTTAGTCGGTATGGTTATGTATACTTAATGAAGTATAAATCTGAAGCTTTTGAGAAATTCTTAGAATTTCAAAAGGAGGTTGAGAACCAAACTGGTCACAAGATAAAAGCACTTCGATCTGATCGAGGAGGCGAATATCTTAGTGAAGAATTCCTTAATCATCTCAAAGATAATGGGATTATCTCTCAGTGGACTCCTCCGGGAACTCCTCAGCTTAATGGAGTTTCTGAGAGAAGGAATCGAACCCTACTTGATATGGTTCGTTCCATGATGAGTTTCACTAACTTACCACCTTCTTTCTGGGGTTATGCCCTAGAAAGTGCAGCAAAGATTTTGAATCTCGTTCCCTCTAAGTCAGTCCCTAAAACGCCCTATGAAATGTGGCATGGTAAAATCCCTAGTTATTCTTACTTAAGAATTTGGGGTTGTCCTGCTTACGTGAAGAGGACAGTGGGAGATAAGTTAGAATCTCGTTCTAACTTATGCTACTTTGTAGGTTATCCTAAGGAATCCATATGATCCTACTTCTATGATCAATCTGAACAAAAGGTGTTTGTTTCCAGAAATGCTACTTTTCTGGAGGAACCGTTCCTTAAAGAAAAGCAAGGCAAGATCATAGAATTAGAAGAAGTACAAAGTGACCCCATACCACCCACTGAAGAAACGTCCCACTCTGATCAACCACAACCAATCACGAATTTCGATACACATGAAAATCCTCCTCTAAGGCGTTCTGAACGCAATCCTAGACAGCCGGAGAGATGGTATGGATTCTTCCATGAAATCTCTCAAAAGGATAATGATCCTTCAACATATGAGGAGGCACTTTCAGATTCTGACTCTGAACAGTGGATAGAAGCCATGAAATCCGAAATGGATTCCATGAACTCCAACCAAGTTTGGACCTTGGTAGATTTGCCTGATGGGGTCAAACCCATAGGTTGCAAATGGATCTTTAAGAGAAAGCTTGGAGTTGATGGAAGCATTGTAGCCTACAAAGCAAGACTGGTTGCAAAAGGATTCACTCAAAGACCCGGCGTGGACTTTGACGAAACCTTCTCACCAGTTGCAATGCAAAAGTCTATTTGGATCATGCTTGCCATTGCTGCATATTATGACTATGAGATATGGCAAATGGATGTGAAAACTGCCTTTCTCAATGGTGACATTGACAAAGACATTTATATGGAACAACCCATAGGTTTCACATTCAGTGGGAGTGAGCAAAAGGTTTGCAAACTCCAAAGATCAATCTATGGATTGAAACAGGCTTCTAGGAATTGGAACATTCGATTTGATGAATCGGTCAAAGCGTTTGGCTTCATCCAAATTTCGAATGAATCATGTGTGTATAGAAAGGAATTGGAGACCTCAGTGCAATTCTTAGTACTTTATGTTGATGACATCCTTCTTATTGGGAATTTGAAGGATGACATGAAAGTGACTAAGTTATGGTTATCGAACCAATTCGAGATGAAAGATCTTGGTGATGCGTCCTATATCCTTGGAATTAAAATCTATAGAGATAGATCTAGAAGGTTAATAGGACTATCACAGTCGATGTACATTGACAAAGTATTGAAAAGATTCAATATGGAGTCAGCAAAGGTTAAGAACCTTCCTATGAGTGTAGGAACATGTCTTTCAAAGAAGATGTGTCCTAAGACTAACCTTGAGAAGGAGAGAATGACTCATACACCTTATGCATCAGCTATAGGTAGCATAATGTATGCAATGTTATGTACTCGACCGGATGTGGCTTATGCACTTAGTGTAACAAGTCGTTTCCAATCTGACCCTGGAGATGGTCACTGGGCTGCCGTGAAGAATATTCTTAAGTACTTGAAAAGTACTAAAGATTTATTCTTAGTTTACGGAGGTCAGAAAGATCTTACTGTCGAAGGATACTGCGATGCAAGCTTTGCATCTGACTTAGATGATTTTAAGTCAATGTCAGGATACATTTTCTGCCTAAACGGCGGAGCAGTGAGTTGGAAGAGTTCCAAGCAAACTACCACTGCTGATTCGACCACTGAGGCCGAATACTTAGCTGCAAATGATGCAGCTAAGGAAGGTGTTTGGATTAGAAACTTCATTCAAGAATTGAATGTTGTTCCTAGCATGAAAGACCCCGTTACTGTGTTTTGTGACAACACTGGGGCGGTTGCTCAAGCAAGAGAACCAAGATCTCACCAACGGACCAAGCACATTATGAGGAAATATCACCTAATCCGTGATATTATCAAAAGAGGAGATGTGCTAATTGAGAGGGTCACATCAGCAGAGAACGTGACAGATCCACTTACTAAACCCCTTAGTCAAGAAGCTTTCCAAGGTCATCTTCAGAAGATGGGACTTAGAGTAGCTTTAGAATGGCTTTGACGGGCAAGTGGGAGATTGTTAGGAATAGTGCCCTAGAAAGCCGATTGTATATCCGCTTTGTGCTTTTCCTTATTGTAATCACAGACAATCTTTGAATGAAATAACGAATTGAGGCAACACTTCTTTATATGCTCTTGTTTGGTATGCGTTTACTTTAGCTGTGCATGTATGAGAACTCCCCTAATCCTGATGACTTTAGGACTCTACCATTTAGGTGAAATGGTTCATGAAACGAGCCCTATATCACATAAGTCATGATTAGTAAAATACTCCAAGCCGATGAGTCCTACAGACAGTGGGAGTGTCAACCTGACTCCTCTAAGGCTTGCTTGTGGGATCACGCCCTTAAGAAGGACCACCTTGTTTCATGGAGGTGCAAAGTGTATAGTTGATACGTGCGTGATACATGAGGGTGCTTACTTTAATAAGTAAGTTCACTGAGGTGCCCCGTGTGAGAACATTCCTAAATGGGAAAGGAAGTTTCTATTTCAGGAAATGAAAACTTCCAGATTAGGAAATATCTCACGAGTCACTGATGTGATTAATTGATCCTTAGACTTGAGGTTCCTTCTCACTTTATGAGTTAACTCTGTAGTCTTAGGTATAAGCTTTAAAGGGTGTCGCCTTAGACAACTGATTCAAGGCTTATGCTGGGGCTGCACAGTGACTCATGAAAGTGAATGAGAATAAAAAAAGGACCTACACTTGCATTTGCAAGGTGATCTCTTATTGTGTAAGTCATTCATATGCCATATGGAGTCCTTGGCCAAGGCAGTAGATCAAGACATCAAGAAAAGGGTTTCTTGGATTGAGATCAAATGGATATGAAATGCACTTAGCTTTAAGACCGGATTATTTGGGTTCTGATTATTCCCTTGCCCTAGATCTTGGTTGAGAGATAGTAAGTAGGAGGATTGTATCTCACATGAATCAATGACTTAAAGGTTCTGTCGAATCCGAACATTCCAATTCAGCTAGGGGTTAAACACCTGTTGCTAGACTATGGTCGTTTAATCTGTGGACTGATTAATTAATTAGTGAATTAATTAATTGGGGTCACTGCTAATTGAATTGAGAACCTAGAGGGTCACACACAACAACTTGGTTACATGAGTTGAGGCTTGAAAATGATTAAACGAGTTAATCGGGCCGAGAGGGTTCCACACGTGTGAAATCACACGTGTGACTCACGTGAGTGACACGTGTCACTATGACACGTGTCACACACGTGTATATATATATATATATATATATTAAATAATTAATTAGTTAATTATTTAATAGACTTTGGTTTAATTTTGAATTAAAAAGAAAGTCTAATTTTGGAGAAAATAATCTAGTTAATTAATTATGAATTAATTAATTAGATAAAAATAAGTTATTTATTTTATAATAAATAAAGTATAAAATTATCCAAAAATAGTTTGGATATTTTTAGCTCTCTTCAAAGTTGACTAGAATTAGAATTCAAAGTCAAAGTTGGAAAATACTTGATCATCAAGTAATAGGAGAGAGAGGGACCAAATCCTAGTCCAATAAGGACTAGTTTCGGCCGCCCCTCCCCTTCCTATATATAGGGGAGCTCATGCTCCCCTTTAGAGCTAATTGACAATTCTTGGTTCATGTGTTGAACACCTTCCTTTCTCCAAGATTAAATTAAACCCTAGGTTAAGCCTAAACACTAACTAGAGAACTAGCATCCTTACTAGTTAGATTGTGATCAAGTTGGTGGACTTTCTCTAGAGACTTCAAGTTAGAAGTTTGAAGATTCGAGCTTTACCAAGGAGAGGGGATCAAGCCGCGTGAAGAGCGTTCTTGGGTGGCTTGAAACGCTTCAAGAAAGAATAAAAGAAAAGTAAGTTTTCTATCTTTACGAATTTGGTTACACGATTGCGAGTTCAAGGTCCTTTTGTTGGGGAAAAATTTTTTAAATTCCGCTGCTTTCTGATTCGTGTTTTCCAACAAATATAACTCCGTTTTGTCCTAAATTTAAAAAAAAAAAAAGATTGTGCCGTCGTGTCCGTGTCGTGTCATGTCCGTATTCATGTATCATAAATCTAATTCACTGTAAATATCTAGAGTTAGATTTAAAAATATATATTTTTCCAATACACATATTTGAACAATACTTTCCTTAAAATTCTCAATGTCATTTTCCAATTTCCATGTCATGTTAGTCTAACATTATATTTGAAATCAAAACAACTTTTATTGTTTAACTTAAAAAAGTCTATAGATATATTAAATTCCTAAGTAACAATATTAAAAACACCAAATATGTAAAGAATTGATATAAGTGTTAATTAACATGTTAATTGATGTTGAAATGTAAATAAATTGAAGTAAAATTAATAAAATAATGGATATAAGTGTTTTTTAATTATAATTAGATAGTCTTCCGTCAAAAAATAAAAAAATATCTTAAAATTATTTCTATTAATGCACATGATCTATGCGTGATTTTTCTATTACCTAGTTAACGGTTTCGTTGTCTAGTTAATGGCGAGACTATTATTGCAATGTGTGGGACTATTATTGCGACGTATGGAACTATTATCGCAACAATTTCTTAAATATTGGACTTTTTTTTAATTTTTAAAACCAGTGAGACTAATATTGCAACACTACAAATCGAATGGACTAAAAATGTAATTTTCCCCATTATTTTAATATTTCATACTTTTATTTACATATTTCTTGGTGCAGCCCTTGTAACGCCCCGAATTTCATTAATTACATATTCATGTTTATTATAATTTTGTAAATTATAATTTATAATACTTTCATGGAATTTTATGAATTTATATTAAACTTGGAGTCTATTTCATAACTTGAAAATATTTATCGAGCATGATTTAAGTACGAAATTGTCCCTATATGTTTACTCTTTTAAATCTAGGGACCAAATTGCATAACTTCTTCAAGGACTTAATTGATCAAATTTCAAAACTATGCATACTTAATTGCATGACTTGAGTAATTGGAGGATTAAAGGGCAAATTGAAGATTTCACATAAATAAAAAATGATGAATCACGGTATTAATCCATCTCCAAGGTTCCTTCTTTATTTTGATCCAAAATTCATCGATCATTTGCTCCCTTATCTTACCGAACCAAAACCTCAAGCAAGGAAGAAGAGAATTAATCATTTCATCAAGATTTTCCCAAGAAATAATCCAAGTTTGGAGCTTGAGCATCATCTTCATCTTCTTTCTTCATTTCTTTAACTTCAAGGTGGGTTATGCATGAAATTCATGATTCTTGAGCATGTATGAAGTAGTTCGGGTTTGTGATTTATGGAATATATGGATTATATGGTATTAGATGCATGAATATATGATTATACCATGAATTAAAGCATGAATTCTTGAATAACTTGCGCTTTTGTGGTGAGATGGGGTATGAGCTTGAAAGTGGGGATTCTTGGTGTTCTTGAGTGATTTAAGTGTTTAAGTGTTATATTATCATCTTATGAACATATATGCATGAGTAGTGCCAGAAATAATAGCATTTGGGGATCAAAATTGGAACTTGGTGGCTTGGTTGTTGCTTCCCGTAGCTATGCTCTGTTCTTCTCTGTTTTCTTCATTTGCAGAAACTGGGAACGACCGTTCCCAGCCTCAAGGCATTGTGGGAACGGGCGTTCCCACCTTTTCAAACAAAACAGGCGGCCGAGCATGGGAACGGCCGTTCCCATTTTGGCCTTGGTGCCGGAAGGGCCGTTCCCAGCCAAGGCACGTTTCTTAAATTAAAAACGCTGGCACGTTTTGAGATTTATGGGAACGACCGTTCCCATTTACAAAGGGAAGCCGGAACGGCCGTTCCCACCTGACTTACAGAACAAAACATTCTGCATAAAATTACGTTTTTAGCTCCTCGATCCGACGACTTCTTTGACCCCGAATTGCTATTATATGATCCAATATGTACTGAAACAAGATGTTATCATGCCACATTGCATTTTTCTCGTCATCTCGTTGCATTTCCGCCGTTCGTCATATTTGGTCCATTTTAGAGTCAAGTCTCATGTGTACAAGTCTATTTTGCACAGACCCGCTTCATCGGGACGAGGAGCAAGCCCCGTAGACCGTATCCTACCCGTCTTTTGTCGGTAAAGGTGAGGTTTAATTGTTAGTTATATAGAACCCGTATATCCCTTATGTGATATTTCGGCCAAAAAGGTATTTATATTTATAGTCTCTATAAATCATTGATCATTTCAAGTCGCGTTCAAGCAAGCAAGCAAGCCATGTATTGTTTCGTGCATGTTTAGGCGAGTAGCATGATCGTTCACGTTTGGGCCCGAGGGTAGTGACTAGAGCCAACCGGGAAAGCAAGGACTGACGGGTAACTCTGGCACTATCCTAATCATGTTTGGGGTCACCCCTGAATCCGCTAGGAGGTTAGTGGAGGAAGGAGCTCCGGGCTCAGGGATTCATGTACCCTCTGCTCAATGAGATTGGATGTTGGGGCCTTGCAATCCCATCATCAAACCGGAGGAAGAAGGAGACTGGGGACGAGTCCGGCACCACGGATGCGCCTCGGGTTATTGCATGATTTCCCTTTCATGAACGTGTTATATGATTACACTATCGCATGATTTCACGATAAGTGGATTGCATGATCACCTATTGACTATTAAACAAGCAAGCATGTTCATGTACATTTGGAGTAAGGTTGGAGACCGCCCTCACTCGCCGGGGCCATGTATTGATTGCATGAAAATGAACAAGTATTTAATATTGATAGTTGTATTCTCGGGCGAAGCTACGTTATTATTGAACTTATATATTATCCTTTTTAATCCTTTACCTGAGAATATAACTTGCATGTTATTGCGCTAATATATACTTATGCCCCTCACTCAGTCTTCCATGGACTGACGCCCCACCTTTCAGGTTGTCGCGGTCGTGTGCTAGGCGGGAGTCAGAGTCATGTCTTATCATCCAGTTGAGTCTAGCACTTCATGCACTTTCATGTTATTGATAGTGGTATCTCAGAGTTAGTCTATTATTGTTATTGTTATCATCTGGAGACTTTTATCTGTATAATGTATTGGAGATGATAATGTATTGATACATGTTGGTACCTATTAGTATTTATACTTTTGATGTAAATATTGTACCTATAAGTAATGTTGATATTATGCTTCCGCTTTTAACTTTTATGTCTTGGATTCGTACTACTTTGGGGTATAGTCCCGCCTAGCTAGCCTGTTTCTTTTAATTGTCACCCGTTCGCTATAGGTTAGTTCATGTACGGATTGTCCATGTCGTATGTGGATCGGCCTATAGTGCGGGGGTGTAGTATCTCTACTTACAGGGGTGCTACATCTAAGGTGGTATCAGAGCCCGGTTGCAAAACCGATGTTCTAGTGTCGTGTCGTGTCAAGTCTAGGTCGAACGGCATAGGAACTAATTGGTAATTTGAGAGTCTTGCATATTATTTGAATCTATTTGAATTCTCTGAATTAATTAGATTACTTGACAACCTGTACTTTGCATTGATTTCTGCTATTTATTGTTAATAAATTGATCTTGAATTATTTGAAATTTATGTGCTCAACGTGTTCATTTTAAACATTGATAAAGTACCTGCTGAATTTATATTAAATTTTGTCGTGAGCATTAATTGAGTGATCATTATATGGCATGAGCACGCCTTACCCACATGCATTTATTTCAAAGAAGGTTGTGGGTTACAGGTTGTGGAAAGAATATCAAACCACGGCCATTTGCTCGGTAATTTTGGGCTACTATAGGATTTGAGAAGGGTGTGTAAGTTGAGGCCAAAATCAGGGCGTGGAAGGAAAGTCAATCAAGTATCCCCGATCGAAGTACAAGTTGGGAATTACATTTGGGTTCAAATCAATTGGATTCAAATTTCTAACACGACAACCAGAAAGATCAAACTACCAGTTTTGGAAAACCAACATGTTCGGGATTCTACATTCGGGTAAGACGAGTTTATTTTCTGATTCAAGATAAATTTTCGTGTTGAGGGAATACATTGAAGGATATGGGGAACGGTAAATGAAAGCACTCAAGAGAGGCAAAGTACTAATTAGAGAGAGAATACCCTGGATTGTTGTTGGAGATTAATTCGAGAAAAAAAAAAAAAGAAGAAAATTTCAAAGATGCCTAAACCGGGGGTCTAATAATGAGGAAAAGGGGTATTCTCGAAAAAAGGGCTTTAAAGATTGTTGATTATGATGTGGTTGAATTGGAAGATATGGAGCAACAAGTAGAAGCATCTAAATTTAAGAATTACCAACTTGGATCATCAATTCACAGAAAGTGCTACGAAGGAATTTTAGACTAAGGATCAAGTATGGAAAAGTTCGAAGACAAGCTCACAGAGTTATGATTCAAAGAATGTGATCCGGAATAAAAGAATCAATCGTGGACATTTATATTGTTGGAAAACACGAATCAGAAAGCAGCGGAATTTAAAAAAATTTTCAACAAAAGGATCTTGGACTCGCAATCGTGTAACCAAATTCGTAGAGATAGAAAACTTACTTTTCTTTTATTCTTTCTTGAAGCGTTTCAAGCCACCCAAGAACGCTCTTCTCGCGGCTTGACAACCCGTCCCTCGAAAGTCTCTTTCTACTTCAGAATCTATTGTCGGGATAGCAATCCACACCAACCTAGATTCAATTCATGTTAGAGATGTTCTTAACAATATAACATAAAGACAGAAACATGAAACGAGAAAAGCAGGATTGAAACTCCCTTCGAAAACAGTTTTGCGAAAGTAGAAAACTGCCAGTCACAAAACCCTCGTGAAAAAATTCATCCTTCAGGATATGGACGAACGGTTTTCGCCATCTTCTTTGGTTCGATTTTTTCATTCGCTTCACGTCGGGTTCAGAATCGTTTCATCATCCCTTCTGATCGTTTTGCTTAATCCCCACTTTTGGTAAAGCTCGAATCTTCAAAACTTCTAACTTGAAGTCTCTAGAGATAGTCCACCAACTTGGCTACAATCTAACTAGTAAGGATGCTAGTTCTCTAGTTAGTGTTTAGGCTTAACCTAGGGTTTAATTTAATCTTGGAGAAAGGAAGGTGTTCAACACATGAACCAAGAATTGTCAATTAGCTCTAAAGGGGAGCATGAGCTCCCCTATATATAGGAAAGGGAGAGGGGCGCCGATCCTATTCCTTGTTGGGCAAGGATTTGGTTCCTCTCTCTCCTATTACTTGATCATCAAGTATTTTCCAACTTTGACTTTGAATTCTAATTCTAGTCAACTTTTAAGAGAGCTAAAAATATCCAAACTATTTTTGGATAATTTTATACTTTATTTATTATAAAATAAATAACTTATTTTTATCTAATTAATTAATTCATAATTAATTAACTAGATTATTTTCTCCAAAATTAGACTTTTTTTTTTTAATTCAAAATTAAACCAAAGTCTATTAAATAATTAACTAATTAATTATTTAATATATATATATATATAATATATATATATACACACGTGTGTGACACGTGTCACAGTGACACGTGTCACTCACGTGAGCCACACGTGTGATTTCACACGTGTGGAACCCTCTTGGCCCGATTAACTCGTTTAATCATTTTCAAGCCTCAACTCATGTAACCAAGTTGTTGTGTGTGACCCTCTAGGTTCTCAATTCAATTAACAGTGACCCTAATTAATTAATTCACTAATTAATTAATCAGCCCACAGATTAAATGACCATAGTCTAGCAACAGGTGTTTAACCCCTAGCTGAATTGGAATGTTCGGATTCGACAGAACCTTTAAGTCATTGATTCATGTGAGATACAATCCTCCTACTTACTATCTCTCAACCAAGATCTAGGGCAAGGGAATAATCAGAACCCTAATAATCTGGTCTTAAAGCTAAGTGCATTTCATATCCATTTGATCTCAATCCAAGAAACCCTTTTCTTGATGTCTTGATCTACTGCCTTGGCCAAGGACTCCATATGGCATATGAATGACTTACACAATAAGAGATCACCTTGCATATGCAAGTGTAGGTCCTTTCTTGATTCTCATTCACTTTCATGAATCACTTGTGCAGCCCCAGCATAAGCCTTGAATCAGTTGTTTAAGGCGACACCCTTTAAAGCTTATACCAAAGACTACAGAGTTAATTCATAAAGTGACAAGGAACCTCAAGTCTTAAGGATCAATTAATCACATCAATGACTCGTGAGATATTTCCTAATCTGGAAGTTTCCATTTCCTGAAATAGAAACTTCCTTTCCCATTTAGGAATGTTCTCACACGGGGCACCTCAGTGAACTTACTTATTAAAGTAAGCACCCTCATGTATCACGCACGTATCAACTATACACTTTGCACCTCCATGAAACAAGGTGGTCCTTCTTAAGGGCGTGATCCCACAAGCAAGCCTTAGAGGAGTCAGGTTGACACCCCCACTGTCTGTAGGACTCATCGGCTTGGAGTATTTTACTAATCATGACTTATGTGATATAGGGCTCGTTTCATGAACCATTTCACCTAAATGGTAGAGTCCTAAAGTCATCAGGATTAGGGGAGTTCTCATACATGCGCACGTAATGGAAACACACAAAACACGTTTTGGCATATAAAGAAGTGTTTGCCTATAATCAATCGTATATTATTCAAAGATTGTCTGTGATACAAGAAAAGTCCCAAAGCAGATTACGTCGAATCGGCTTTCTAGGGCACTATTCCTAACAATCTCCCACTTGCCCGTAAAAGCCTTTTAGGTATTCTAAGTCCCATCTTCTCAAGATGCACCTTGAGAGCCTATTGACTTTGGGCGTTTCCAAAGTGGATCTGCTATATTCTCTGCTGATGTGACCCTCTTGTTTACACATCTCTTAGGAAACACCTTTTCCTTATAAAGTGATTCGTAATCACGTGTTCAGTCTCTTGGTGAGGTCTTGGTTCTCTTACTTGAGCAACCATCCATTTTATCATACAATATGATAAAGGAGTTGTTTCATGCTAGGAACTTCATCTAACTAGTTAGATGGAGTTTCTTACCCAAACACTTAACTTAGCGTTATATAATACGACTAAGTTCTCAACTACGACAGTCGAGTTTTGCAATGTCCGTCCTTGGAACCCCTTTTCCAACACATTGCATTACCATTCTGGTAGAAGTTGTATCCTTTCAATGATTTCATAATCATCTATGTTTGATGAACGGTTACATCAAATATCCTTCTAACAATAAGATCTGTTGGGCTCTGTAAACTAATGCATATCCTCATTTCTTCTCAAGTACTCTGAGGACATCCTTTACAGAGATCTAATGACCTTCTCTGAGGTCATATTAGATTCGGCCTACTACGCTTAGTGTTGCGCCATATCTAATTTAGTACATAACTTTTCATACATTATGCACCCTTTCACTTAAAGGGATTTTGGACATTCTAACTTTCTCAAAGTTATCTTAGGATACATACTCTTCAAAAGAGATGTTCCATTGTCCATACTAAACTCCTTTTAGTACCGTGGTTATGTACTCATTTTGTGATAATCCTTTTATTCTCTTAGATCCATCTTCTATAGATCTGAATGTCGAGAATATAGGATAATCACTAAGATCTTTCATGTCAAATTATTTCTTAAACAAGAATTGGTAACTTTCAAGTCGTCCTTGACATTCCTAATGAGAAGGATGTCGTTTTCTAAAGAACCAAAAATTGACTCTTACATCACTAACTTTCCTATGTACACTTTGAGACTTATTCGACTTCCATCTGTGTCAAACGATTTGACTATCCTATGGAATCGAATTGTCTAATCCTAGAAGCCTTTATCAATCCATAGATTGACTTTAGGGATTTGCATACCTTATGCATACTCCCACTGAATATGAGATTTATAGAAATACCTAATTTCAGTCTCTTTCAATCTCATATTGAACAAGATAGTTCTCATATTCATTTATCATATCTCATAGTCAGAATATGAGGATATGGTAAACACAACCCAAATGGACTTTTGCATTTCAACCGTCAAGAAGGTTGTAATGCTTTCCATTTACTCGAAGCTGTAGGAGCTTGATCCTATCAGGTGGATCAACCAAGGTCAAAACTCGGTTTAAGTATATGGAATCCATATTGGATTTCAAGGCTTGCTTACACTACTCAGATTCCAAATCTGACAGTGTCTCCTCTTCAAGTAATTCATTGGCTATCTAGGAACGCGTTCTAAACGCATCTTAAGAGAAGGGTTTCACACGTGTACATACTCTAAAATTTGGCTAAGTTTTATCAAATGGGCTCGTTTCTTCTATATGTGGCATGAATATTTTTCCTCAAATTTCTTTGAGGTCTGCTTGCTTGCCTTTCTTCTTCTATAGGAACGATTCCTTAAGAAAGGTACATTCCTTTGAGACAAACAACCTTTGTACAAGGGAATCGCAAAACTGATATCCAATATCATTGTATAAACTTGAACTCATTTCAAGCTTATCTCCCACTATCCTCTTCAAGTAAGAGGATTCCATTGAATTCTTGGATAAGAACAATTAGGGAATTTAGTATGCCACTTTGCATAGTGCAACTGAAGGAATGATTTTGGAAGGTACTAAATTCAAAATCTCTAACTGCATATTCTAGGAGTTTATTCCTAGAATGATTATAAGTCAGTAAAGCTTGCTATGGAATGGACCATATCCTATAAGGTTTCATTCCCTCATTCAGAAACACTAAGGTGTTCTCGAATTAGTTTACTGAGAGATAATCCTATTATCTCTAAGATGAGTAAGGAATTAGTTGCTAAGATATTGGCTATCTCGATCGTATCGATTTACCTATAACTTATGACTACTTCGGTTCCTAACCTCCTTTCGAAATTCTAAGAATTTCATATAAGTTTCGAATTTGTACTTTAACAAGTACATTCATTCATAATGATTAAACTGACGATTGTATCTAGTGCTTACATTAAGCATCTTACACTCATCAGCACGGATCGAAATCCACTATAATTTTGGAACGTTCCACGTTTCTTATAAACGGGATTCGGGAACGCTTCCCTCATGACAGGATTCACAGGAAGTCAACACTATAGGTTCATTTTCATAGAATGATCCTAAGGTGTCTGACTTGCTAATCCTTTTATATCTTAACGTTCCAAAGTAATTCGAAGCTTTGTCATCTTACTTTTGTTATCTCGTTGTATGTTCAGAACATTAGTGCCTTGAGTCTTTGCACAACGGATTATGCAGAATTGACTCAAGACTAGTGAATTCTATTCCTAGTAGAATTACTAAACGAGGTAACATTTCAAAGTACTCATACTCTTTGCAGTTCCCTTTCAAAGTCCTTATTTGCTACCATAGAAGCAAACGTCCTATTTGATCTCTAGTGTCTTTTGGGCGTACCCCTTACATGCCCCTCCATTGGGCTCTTAAGGGTTTCTTCTTCTTTAGGCCTTCAAGCCTTTAACTTAGGGAGTTTTAGAAGAAGAATTAACCATCTCAACCTTTTATTCCTTCTTAAGGATGCTCTCAACCATTATCAACTTAAATGATTAACTATGCTACATTAGCATCATTCTAGTTGAGCATAAAGGGTTTGAATGATAGTCGAAGCAATGTAAGCAATCAGTGCATTGAGAACTCTTTTCTCAGTTGATGATCGAGACCATAAGATCTTCAATTAAGATCTTTAGACCTTGTTCGTGTGCACTTGTTTCCTCATTTGGAATATTGAATAATTCCATAATGTTATACCTTGTAACATTTTTATGAGGTAGTTCAATTGCTTTTAAGTGGTTTGGAAAAATCCATTCACCTCAGATCGCTTCTCTTTTGGCCCGGGTCGAATTTTCACAATTGAAAACTTCGCCCTTTAGAGAACGCCTTTCTCTAGTCGGATTCTAAAATGAATTTTAGGACCCGAAGCCATTTAGAGTTAGTCAGGACTTAGTCAACTTATTTGACTTAAGGATGGATACGAATGGGTTTGCATTTCATATTGTAGAGAATCACAGAACTACAACCTAAATGCTAAGCAGAGAACTAGGTGAGCATGCTGAATAATAACGATATACATAAGATAAGGTCTTTAATCTAATGTAGCTCCCACTGTTTTTCAAAGATCTATAATTCCCAAAGATCTAAGAGGAACACGTTTCCCAATGGGTACTAAGATCCTAAGCATTTTACCTCGAACCCACGACTCGTAGACATTCTAAGTATAACCCTAGGTAGGTACAACTTACCAATTCTAACACCTTTAGAACTCTTAGTAATTGTTTTTGCATCACCTATCTTTCAATATGGACCCACGACTCATGCGACATCCATATTTACTTAGGCGTTAAGCTAGACCCATCAATCATAAGATCATGATCAAAACTTAGTTCGAACGACCCACGACTCGCGGATATCGCCCTTGCTAAAATTAACCACGAAATATTAATCATTTAAAATGATCAATTAGGTAACTAAGAACTAATAAGTTCCACTAGCTATCCCATGACTCGCGGACAATAACTAGCTTTACTTACTAAACTTAAAACCTATTGATGGAATGCTAGGAATTTAATTCAAAATTTGCATCTCGAATTAAATACCTATTATTCGAAATGAGCTTAATATTTAATGGGAATTTTCGAATCAACCGAAGAGTTGTTCGGTTCGACCTCACCAACATATATGTTATCCAATTTAATTAGTCTTGATTAATGCAAGTACAACTTAAATGCATTTCAAACAAGCACATAAACAGATAACATGTCCTAGCATGATACTAACATGTAATGATCATGGGTTCTACCTATCTTATGCGTGATATGTGGGAGCCACTCCACAATCACAAGTTCTAACATACATGCCACATAAACAGTTTAAATCACATAAGGGAAAGCGGTAACAAAATACGAGCCCTATCTCTATTACATTTAACAATTGAGATTCCCCTCCCTAACATTTTGAGGGGTCTTCACTTATGGCCTCCTTGTTACTTGAATGTGGTCCATCTTACTCCTTGGGTGCATTGTCTCCAAAATGAAAATAAAACCTCACCACCTATCTCTACTCTCAAATTACAATAAAAAGAAAAAGACATAAATTAATAAGGCTCAATCTTCATATTGGCCTTAGACAATTACACGGGGCATACCCCGGCCTAAAAAACAGTAATATGGAAAGCCACATAATAAATCACATAACAGTACGCACATAAGTGAGGCTCCAACCTCAATTGAAAAACGCAACTATAGGGCTCCAACCCCAATTTAAACCATCCATGTGCATAAATTAAAACCATACATAGATCTAAACCCATGATCACCTAACATGTTTTTGCGAGAATTTAAATTTAGCCAATAAATTAAAATTCCCGTTTCAAGTCCTAATGACTTAAAACACGACTTGATGCGAGTCTTATTTATAAAAGTCTTCAATAAATCCCAATTACCAAAACAGATAAAATTCCAATTAATTTCTGAAAATTAATAATTTTATCAAAGATGTATTTTCCCAAAATATAAACCGTTTCAATTTCTCAAAAATCCCAATTTTAAGTTTTATTCAAAAATTAAAAATAAATATTCAAAAATAAAATTTTAAAATTAAAAATAAAAATTGGGACTGGATTGCACGAAACACGAAAAACACGGACTACAAAAACGGGGCCCTTGCACGAGACGGGCTGCTCGTTGCGGGCGTGCGTTCGCGCGCACGCGACAGGCGCACACTGCGCGCGGCCAAGGCCGCGCGAGTGCACGCGCTGGGCGTGCACGCCGCGCGCTCCTGCGCGCAGCTCTTCTCGGAAAGGATGGCGGGCGACAGCGGGCGGCCTGGGCGAGCTATCCCACACGCCTTGCGGGATTCTCGCCCAGCCTGGGCGAGACGGCGGGCGGCCTCTCCCGGCAGCCCTGGGTGGGCCCGCCCGCACGCTTGAGGGAGGGCGGTGGCGGTGATGCTTGCGCGCGCCTAGGACAGGCGGGCGGTGCGCGCGAAGCCCGCGCGCGCGACGCCTTCTCGCGCGGGGTTTCGCGTGTTCGTAATCCAGGCTTTTGGTTTCGTGTTTTCGTTCAAAAGCAAAACCAATCCAAGAAATCCAAAAACAGTTTATACAGTTTCAAATCTAAAATTGTTTTCAAAAAATTAAATTTTGCAAAAACCAATTTTCAGAAACCTTCAGGAAAAAATACAGTTTCGTAATTCAGGCTTTCTAAAA
The DNA here is from genome assembly GCA_037501455.1 of Lantana camara. Classification (NCBI taxonomy): domain Eukaryota; kingdom Viridiplantae; phylum Streptophyta; class Magnoliopsida; order Lamiales; family Verbenaceae; genus Lantana; species Lantana camara. The sequence goes on from CM074855.1 coordinate 114,160,326, forward strand.
CAATTACAAATACTCATTCGCATCAAGCCTAAGAATTTCTACCAAATTCAGAATAATTGAGACGAATCATAAACACGATTAACGAGGTGGCTCTGATACCACTTGTTGGAAAACACGAATCAGAAAGCAGCGGAATTTAAAAAAATTTTCAACAAAAGGATCTTGGACTCGCAATCGTGTAACCAAATTCGTAGAGATAGAAAACTTACTTTTCTTTTATTCTTTCTTGAAGCGTTTCAAGCCACCCAAGAACGCTCTTCTCGCGGCTTGACAACCCGTCCCTCGAAAGTCTCTTTCTACTTCAGAATCTATTGTCGGGATAGCAATCCACACCAACCTAGATTCAATTCATGTTAGAGATGTTCTTAACAATATAACATAAAGAAAGAAACATGAAACGAGAAAAGCAGGATTGAAACTCCCTTCGAAAACAGTTTTGCGAAAGTAGAAAACTGCCAGTCACAAAACCCTCGTGAAAAAATTCATCCTTCAGGATATGGACGAACGGTTTTCGCCATCTTCTTTGGTTCGATTTTTTCATTCGCTTCACGTCGGGTTCAGAATCGTTTCATCATCCCTTCTGATCGTTTTACTTAATCCCCACTTTTGGTAAAGCTCGAATCTTCAAAACTTCTAACTTGAAGTCTCTAGAGATAGTCCACCAACTTAGCTACAATCTAACTAGTAAGGATGCTAGTTCTCTAGTTAGTGTTTAGGCTTAACCTAGGGTTTAATTTAATCTTGGAGAAAGGAAGGTGTTCAACACATGAACCAAGAATTGTCAATTAGCTCTAAAGGGGAGCATGAGCTCCCCTATATATAGGAAAGGGAGAGGGGCGCCGATCCTATTCCTTGTTGGGCAAGGATTTGGTTCCTCTCTCTCCTATTACTTGATCATCAAGTATTTTCCAACTTTGACTTTGAATTCTAATTCTAGTCAACTTTTAAGAGAGCTAAAAATATCCAAACTATTTTTGGATAATTTTATACTTTATTTATTATAAAATAAATAACTTATTTTTATCTAATTAATTAATTCATAATTAATTAACTAGATTATTTTCTCCAAAATTAGACTTTTTTTTTTTAATTCAAAATTAAACCAAAGTCTATTAAATAATTAACTAATTAATTATTTAATATATATATATAATATATATATATACACACGTGTGTGACACGTGTCACAGTGACACGTGTCACTCACGTGAGCCACACGTGTGATTTCACACGTGTGGAACCCTCTTGGCCCGATTAACTCGTTTAATCATTTTCAAGCCTCAACTCATGTAACCAAGTTGTTGTGTGTGACCCTCTAGGTTCTCAATTCAATTAGCAGTGACCCTAATTAATTAATTCACTAATTAATTAATCAGTCCACAGATTAAACGACCATAGTCTAGCAACAGGTGTTTAACCCCTAGCTGAATTGGAATGTTCGGATTCGACAGAACCTTTAAGTCATTGATTCATGTGAGATACAATCCTCCTACTTACTATCTCTCAACCAAGATCTAGGGCAAGGGAATAATCAGAACCCTAATAATCTGGTCTTAAAGCTAAGTGCATTTCATATCCATTTGATCTCAATCCAAGAAACCCTTTTCTTGATGTCTTGATCTACTGCCTTGGCCAAGGACTCCATATGGCATATGAATGACTTACACAATAAGAGATCACCTTGCATATGTAAGTGTAGGTCCTTTCTTGATTCTCATTCACTTTCATGAATCACTTGTGCAGCCCCAGCATAAGCCTTGAATCAGTTGTCTAAGGCGACACCCTTTAAAGCTTATACCAAAGACTACAGAGTTAATTCATAAAATGACAAGGAACCTCAAGTCTTAAGGATCAATTAATCACATCAAAGACTCGTGAGATATTTCCTAATCTGGAAGTTTCCATTTCCTGAAATAGAAACTTCCTTTCCCATTTAGGAATGTTCTCACACGGGGCACCTCAGTGAACTTACTTATTAAAGTAAGCACCCTCATGTATCACGCACGTATCAACTATACACTTTGCACCTCCATGAAACAAGGTGGTCCTTCTTAAGGGCGTGATCCCACAAGCAAGCCTTAGAGGAGTCAGGTTGACACTCCCACTGTCTGTAGGACTCATCGGCTTGGAGTATTTTACTAATCATGACTTATGTGATATAGGGCTCGTTTCATGAACCATTTCACCTAAATGGTAGAGTCCTAAAGTCATCAGGATTAGGGGAGTTCTCATACATGCGCATGTAATGGAAACACACAAAACACGTTTTGGCATATAAAGAAGTGTTTGCCTATAATCAATCGTATATTATTCAAAGATTGTCTGTGATACAAGAAAAGTCCCAAAGCAGATTACGTCGAATCGGCTTTCTAGGACACTATTCCTAACATATATTCCATTCGAAAGCCAGGAAAAGGGAGATTGGGGTACTAATTATTCAAGATTCGGGTGTGTTGTCAAATCAGGACTCGGTTAATCGGGAAACAAATTCAAGTAAGGAAAGCAAATCATACTGATAAAACAAATCGAGCTAGTAGAGCCGGATGATCTATTCATGAAAGTTTAGGAGCCTAGGGATTCTATAATTGGGTGGATTGAGCTCATTCTTCAGATAGAGTGCAAATTGGGAACTTTAGAACAACGAATGGAAACGGTAAAGGATGAGAAAGAAGCAAGAAAAGGGAAATATGTGCTCAAGACGTAGACAAGTAAGAAGACAAGTCCTACAATCTGTTCAGTTTATAAAGATTAGATTTAAGGGATTTTAGGCATGGTGGTAACTTGATGAATCGGGATGATAACGGGAGAATGACTTTTCAAGGGAAGTCTGGGAGCTGACTTCACGAGTGGAGAAGGGTTGACTTCAAGAGTTCATATTTGGAGTCCTACAATCCTACAAGTTAATGCAAGAAAATTTTGATCGAGGGAGTAGGTATGGTAAAAGGAAAGAAGCAACAAAGTTTAACCTTCATGGAAATGAAGCAAAGAGAATTGTGGGGAATAGCACGATTTGGGAATTTTAACTAAGGGAAGGAATAAAGGAAGTTTGACATCCTGATGGATATAAATTTGGAAGACAATCATGCTAAAGGTTTTATTTAGTAGGGACATTTCAAGATCCAAGTTGAATTGTCGTGTTGTGGGGTAATATTAAAAGATATTAAGCAACAGATGGAAACGATAAAGAAAGGCAACGAATTGCTAGGTAGAGGTTGGGGGATCGAGTGTAAACAATGGAAAAGGGAATTCATTCAATTATTCAAACTCTTAAAGAGTAAACAAGGAAGTTTGGATCAAAGTGGTAACCATGAAGAGGATTCGGGCAACAATCGGGGAGTAACTATTAAAGAGTAAGCTAGATGGTAATTCCGTGAGCATAGAAGATTTCGGGTTTCAGAAATCATAATACTGAGCTGTGGGAATGTTCAAATGGATGTTAGATAAATCTAAAGAATAGAAGACCAGCTCAATACAAGCTTATAATTCAACGAACAAGGAGTTACATGTCGAGATAAAATTTTCCATTACTCCGGTGACAGGTTCAATGCATCCATAAGCACGTGCATCATACGCTATTTAAATTTTTAAATTTCTATACATATACATGTTTTCTCGTTTGAGCTTAATTATTCCAATATGTTGAACTTTATCATTTCCAAGTGTGCTACCTGCATTGGCATATTAATTCAACATGCATATCTAGTGTTTTAATTGCAGGATGTCTCAAGATCACCCTCATTGTAAGCAAGTGCCTAGGGTTTTCCCGCATCTATCCCCTCCGGTTCAGCCTCAGGAGTTTTTCGAGTCCTTGGTTTGTTTAGTTGATCAGAGGATAAGAGAGTATATTTCTTCAACGCCACTAACTTCATCACCACGACCGGGCCAAATTTCGATAGCCTTCAAGGAAATCCAAAATCAACAAGCCTCAAAGGTCTTTGAAGGAAATAATGTTCCAGTTGAGCCGCAATTTAAGAAAGTTAAAAGAGTGTGGGAACTAACTCCACGTGGCTCCCAAGAGAAGGTTCGAGGCTCCACCTCGTTGGAGGCAAGAAGGTCTAATCCTCAACCCGGGCAGACCTTAAGTTCAAAATCAGGACAAACTCTCAACAAAGGAAAGCGGCCTATCTCTTATCCTACTCCGGCATCTCAAGAAAGATCTCGCAAGAAAAAGAAACAATCACTTGGATCGTGTTCAGGAGCCCCACGTATCCCAGCTTCAATAACATCTTCCGGGAAACTCCTTTGTGATTATTGTGGACGCGATAACCACACTTATGATGGCTGTAGGAGACGGTTGGGATTGTGTCTCTATTGTGGGAGTGATGAGCATCAAATAGATACATGCTCAAAGCGGCGAGAAAAGTCTATTAGGAATGAAAGATTGCTTGTTCGAGCCCGGGAAGGTGTTTATGCGAAGGGGGCGCGAAGTACAACTGTAAATCTAGTTCGGGAAGAAGAAGGTACCAATTATATGCATGACACAACCAACGGTGAACGGTATATTTAACCATGCATACCACGCGCATCACGGATCTTATTGTTATTGTATTTAATTTCTTGTTCGTTGTAAATTAGTTAATTATGAGTGGTAAGTATGTGATTAAAATGGTTTTATTTGTCTATATGATATTTATGAAATTAATATGATTCCATTGGTCTATGTAACATCCATGCCATTGTTTCTTCAATCTGCTCCTTGAATTACTTTCGTGCATGTTGAGAGACGGGGCTCTCTCGTTTCCTGTTGAGAGACGGGGCTTTCTCATTTCTTGTTGAGAAATGGGGTTTTCTCATTCCTTGTTGAAAGACGGGGTTCTTTCATTCTTGTTCAAGAGACGGGGTTCTCTTATAGCTTGTGTATCATCCGAAACTTGACAGTGGACCTGGGGACCAGGTCCTTTTAAGGGGGGGAGAATTGTAACGCCCACGAATTTCATTAATTACATATTCATGTTTATTATAATTTTATAAATTATAATTTATAATACTTTCATGGAATTTTATGAATTTATATTAAACTTGGAGTCTATTTCATAACATGAAAATATTTATCGAGCATGATTTAAGTACGAAATTGTCCCTATATGTTTACTCTTTTAAATCTAGGGACCAAATTGCATAACTTCTTCAAGGACTTAATTGATCAAATTTCAAAACTATGCATACTTAATTGCATGACTTGAGTAATTGGAGGATTAAAGGGCAAATTGAAGATTTCACATAAATCAAAAATGATGAATCACGGTATTAATCCTTCTCCAAGCTTCCTTCTTTATTTTGATCCAAAATTCATCGATCATTTGCTCCCTTATCTTACCGAACCAAAACCTCAAGCAAGGAAGAAGAGAATTAATCATTTCATCAAGATTTTCCCAAGAAATAATCCAAGTTTGGAGCTTGAGCATCATCTTCATCTTCTTTCTTCATTTCTTTAACTTCAAGGTGGGTTATGCATGAAATTCATGATTCTTGAGCATGTATGAAGTAGTTCGGGTTTGTGATTTATGGAATATATGGATTATATGGTATTAGATGCATGAATATATGATTATACCATGAATTAAAGCATGAATTCTTGAATAACTTGCGCTTTTGTGGTGAGATGGGGTATGAGCTTGAAAGTGGGGATTCTTGGTGTTCTTGAGTGATTTAAGTGTTTAAGTGTTATATTATCATCTTATGAACATATATGCATGAGTAGTGCCAGAAATAATAGCATTTGGGGATCAAAATTGGAACTTGGTGGCTTGGTTGTTGCTTCCCGTAGCTATGCTCTGTTCTTCTCTGTTTTCTTCATTTGCAGAAACTGGGAACGACCGTTCGCAGCCTCAAGGCATTGTGGGAACGGGCGTTCCCACCTTTTTAAACAAAACAGGCGGCCGAGCATGGGAACGACCGTTCCCATTTTGGCCTTGGTGCCGGAAGGGCCGTTCCCAGCCAAGGCGCGTTTCTTAAATTAAAAACGCTGGCACGTTTTGAGATTTATTGGAACGACCGTTCCCATTTACAAAGGGAAGCCGGAACGGCCGTTCCCACCTGACTTACAGAACAAAACATTCTGCATAAAATTACGTTTTTAGCTCCTCGATCCGACGACTTCTTTGACCCCGAATTGCTATTATATGATCCAATATGTACTGAAACAAGATGTTATCATGTCACATGGCATTTTTCTCGTCATCTCATTGCATTTCCGCATTTCGTCATATTTGGTCCATTTTAGAGTCAAGTCTCACGTGTACAAGTCTATTTTGCACAGACCCGCTTCATCGGGACGAGGAGCAAGCCCGTAGACCGTATCCTACCCGTCTTTTGTCGGTAAAGATGAGGTTTAATTGTTAGTTATATAGAACCCGTATATCCCTGATGTGATATTTTGGCCAAAAAGGTATTTATATTTATAGTCTCTATAAATCATTGATCATTTCAAGTCGTGTTCAAGCAAGCAAGCAAGCCATGTATTGTTTTGTGTATGTTTAGGCGAGTAGCATGATCGTTCACGTTTGGGCCCGAGGGTAGTGACTAGAGCCAACCGGGAAAGCAAGGGCCGACGGGTAACTCTGGCACTATCCTCATCATGTTTGGGGTCACCTCTGAATCCGCTAGGAGGTTAGTGGAGGAAGGAGCTCCGGGCTTAGGGATTCATGTACCCTCTGCTCAATGAGATTTGATGTTGGGGCCTTGCAATCCCATCATCAAACCGGAGGAAGAAGGAGACTGGGGACGAGTCCGGCACCATGGATGCGCCTCGGGTTATTGCATGATTTCCCTTCCATGAACGTGTTATATGATTACACTGTCGCACGATTTCACGATAAGTGGATTGCATGATCACCTATTGACTATTAAACAAGCAAACATGTTCATGTACATTTGGAGTAAGGTTGGAGACCGCCCTCACTCGCCGGGGCCATGTATTGATTGCATGAAAATGAACAAGTATTTAATATTGATAGTTGTATTCTCGGGCGAAGCTACGTTATTATTGAACTTATATATTACCCTTTTTAATCCTTTACCCGAGAATATAACTTGCATGTTATTGCGCTAATATATACTTATACCCCTCACTCAGTCTTCCATGGACTGACGCCCCACCTTTCAGGTTGTCGCGGTCGTGTGCTAGGCGGGAGTCAGAGTCATGTCTTATCATCCAGTTGAGTCTAGCACTTCATGCACTTTCATGTTATTGATAGTGGTATCTCAGAGTTAGTCTATTATTGTTATTGTTATCATCTGGAGACTTTTATCTGTATAATGTATTGGAGATGATAATGTATTGATACATGTTGGTACCTATTAGTATTTATACTTTTGATGTAATTATTGTACCTATAAGTAATGTTGATATTATGCTTCCGCTTTTAACTTTTATGTCTTGGATTCGTACTACTTTGGGGTATAGTCCCGCCTAGCTATCCTGTTTCTTTTAATTGTCACCCGTTCGCTATATGTTAGTTCATGTACGGATTGTCCATGTCGTATGTGGATCGGCCTATAGTGCGGGGGTGTAGTATCTCTACGTACAGGGGTGCTACATCTAAGGTGGTATCAGAGCCCGGTTGCAAAACCGAGGTTCTAGTGTCGTGTCGTGTCGTGTCAAGTCTAGGTCGAACGGCATAGGAACTAATTGGTAATTTGAGAGTCTTGCATATTATTTGAATCTATTTGAATTCTCTGAATTAATTAGATTACTTGACAACCTGTACTTTGCATTGATTTCTGCTATTTATTGTTAATAAATTGATTTTGAATTATTTGAAATTTATGTGCTCAACGTGTTCATTTTAAACATTGATAAAGTACCTGCTGAATTTATATTAAATTTTATCGTGAGCATTATTTGAGTGATCATTATGTGACATGAGCACGCCTTACCCACATGCATTTATTTCAAAGAAGGTTGTGAGTTATAGGTTGTGGAAAGAATATCAAACCACGGCCATTTGCTCGGTAATTTTGGGCTACTATAGGATTTGAGAAGGGTATGTAAGTTGAGGCCAAAATCAGGGCGTGGAAGGAAAGTCAATCAAGTATCCCCGATCGAAGTACAAGTTGGGAATTACATTTGGGTTCAAATCAATTGGATTCAAATTTCAAACACGACAGCCAGAAAGATCAAACAACCAGTTATGGAAAACCAACATGTTCGGGATTCTACATTCGGGTAAGACGAGTTTATTTTCTGATTCAAGATAAATTTTCCTGTTGAGGGAATACATTGAAGGATATGGGGAACGGTAAATGAAAGCACTCAAGAGAGGCAAAGTACTAATTAGAAAGAGAATACCTGGATTGCTGTTGGAGATTAATTCGAGAAAAAAAATAAAAAATAAAAAAAAAGAAGAAAATTTCGAAGATGCCTAAACCGGGGGTCTAATAATAAGGAAAAGGGGTATTCTCGGAAAAAGGGCTTTAAAGATTGTTGACTATGATGTGGTTGAATTGGAAGATATGGAGCAACAAGTAGAAGCATCTAAATTTAAGAATTACCAACTTGGATCATCAATTCACAGAAAGTGCTACCAAGGAATTTTAGACTAAGGATCAAGTATGGAAAAGTTCGAAGACAAGTTCATAGAGTTATGATTCAAAGAATGAGATCCGGAATAAAAGAATCAATCGTGGACATTTATATTCCATTCGAAAGCCAGGAAAAGGGAGATTGGGGTACTAATTATTCAAGATTCGGGTGTGTTGTAACGCCCCAATTTCCGGAAGTTCAGGTAAGCACTCCACGAGCGGGTCTTCGGGAGTTGGGAGGTTAAAATTACCTGTTTGTTCATTTAATTACAAGTTTCATCATATTACTTGCCATATGTTCCCATACATTTATATGAAATATCATTTATATGAATTATATGAAATAAGTGCCATATTTGTATTATATGATCCTTAATTGTTCCCTTATGTGAAATTGTGTAATGAGTGTATATCATGACTTGAAGTTAATTGCATCAATAGTTAGAGATTATACTTATGTGCATCAATTTAAATAAATGCGGGACTTTTATACAAATAGGGAGGAATCACATATTTCCACACATGACTTTAGGATATATCATGAATTATCTCTCATTTCTTCCATTATGTTCCATATGATTCAAAAGAAAAACTCACACACACATACACCTAGCAAAAACCGACATTTACACCTTGAGGGAGGAAGGAAATTTCATCTCATAACTCAAGTTAATTTTGAGGAATTGAAGAACTAGGAGCATCATCAACTTCATCTCATCATCTCATCACCATCTCTTTGATTCAAGGTAGGAATTGGAGAATTTCATGAAATTCTTGAATATGTGATCAAGCATGAATGTAGGGATTTGTTGATGAATTCTTATATGATTGAAGTTGAGAGCATGATCTTCATCATAAGGAGTAAGGATTGCATGAAAATATGAGATTTCTTGGAGACTAGAAGCATGATCAAATATGGGGGTTTCAAGCTTGATCTTTGCCATTTTAATGTTTATTTCTTGGTTGAATTGATGAATACTTGAAGTATGATGCATATATGAGGTGTTTCAACATTTGTTATGGTTGGAATTTGGAAACATAATTGTTTGGATTGATTTTTGCATGAAAACCCCTGTTTTCTCCCCTGTTTCTGCTGCTATGCATGTGGTCGCGCCCGCGACCTGTTTTACGTGTAAAACTGGTTGCTCCCGCGACCCCATTTTGGCCAACTTTCGACTTTTGAAAAAATTGGACAAAAATTCGGAAAAATACTTGGTCGCGGGCGCGACCATTTCGTGAAGGATTTTGGTCGCGCCCGCGACCACCGCCAGAAACTGCATTTTGTCCAACTTCGAACCAACGCCATTTTCACCTCGGATTGAATTAGAAAACGTACCATATAGCGTTGGAAAGGTCTATGTGTCTACTTTCATTTTCAACAAGCGAAACTCAATTCCCGCTTCTATAATTTAAGATATTACAGTTTTCCCACAACATGTGCATTTTTCCAAAATTGTCAAGTGTTCCTAAACTTCACCAAAATCTTTCATATTGCATTCCTTTCACTTTCTTGGTTCCCATATGTGAATTATATGACTTTTATGCCCTATTTGCTCATTGTTATCTTAAATTGCTAAATTGAACATGTCATGATCATTATTGATTGAAATTGTATAAGTGACATTATTGGAACATGCCGTTCGTCTTCGTTGGTTCATAAGGGTAGAGTCTTATGTACACTTGTCCCTTTGTTACACAGATCACGGTCCAGGAGACGAGGAACACGCTCCATAAGGTGTATCCTTTCTTCTTGTGTTGGTAAAGGTGAGGTTATTTCTAATTATATTGAACCCTACAACCCTATGTGGCTTTGGACCAAAACAAATAATTATATCTATAGTTTTCCGAAAATTGAATTGTTACTTCATTGATCGATTGATATTGTACCGAGTAATGGTTATTGATATTGAATTGATTGATTGATTGTTTTGGCGAGTAAAGCATGTTCACAGAGGGCCCGAGGGTAGTGTATTGAGCCAACCGGGAAGGCAAGGGCCGACGGCCAACTCTTGCACTATCCTGACCAAATTGCGGGATGACCCCTGAATCCACTAGGAGATTAGTGGAGGAAGGAGTTCCTGGTATAGGGAATCATGAACCCTATACTCAATGAGATTGGATGGCGGGGCCTTGCAATCCCCCATCACCCGGAGGAAAAAGGATGGATTGATTGAAACTGTCTATTTGTGCACTGAATTGATTGCCTGATCACTTAATTGATAAAACGGAATTAATGTACACTGTCGGAGATTAGTTGGAGATTTGCCCTCACTCGTCGGGCCACTGATTATTGAATTGTATTGAAATAACTAAATTGAAAATGGAATGATTGTAACCTCGGGCGAGCCTTGTTTATTTATTGAACTAATATTGTTTTATGAAAACCTTGGCCGAGATTACAATTTGCATGATATTTGCGCTTTAAATTATAACCCCTCACTCAGTCTTTCATAGACTGACACCTCACACTTTTCAGGTTGCGCAGATCGAGTGCTAGGCGGGGTTTTGAGTCAGTTTTACAGCTTTTGGGGTCTAGCATGGTCTTTTCATCTTTTGGTGTATAGTATGGATATTTATGATTTTTGGAATGTGACTTGGTACCTATCTACATACTATAGTATAGTACACTTGAAAGTTGGATATTTGATGATGTAAATATTGTTTTGAAGCTTGTGATGAATGTACTTAGTTATGCTTCCGCTTTTGTTATACGTTGATGTATTATTTGAGGATTAGCCCGCATAGCTAGGGTAGTGTTTTATTGTCTCCCGTTCGCTATAGGCTTGATTCATGTATGGGTGCCCATTCCATATGTGGATTGAACTATAGTGCGGAGGATGTAGTGCCCTTGCGTTAAGGGTGTTACATGTGTTGTCAAATTAGGACTCGGTTAATCGGGAAACAAATTCAAGTAAGGAAAGCAAATCATACTGATAATACAAATCGAGTTAGTAGGGCCGGATGATCTATTCATGAAAGTTTAGGAGCCTAGGGATTCTATAATTGGGTGGATTGAGCTCATTCTTCAGATAGAGTGCAAATTGGGAACTTTAGAACAACGAATGGAAACGGTAAAGGATGAGAAAGAAGCAAGAAAAGGGAACTATTTGTTCAAGACGTAGACAAGTAAGAAGACAAGTCCTACAATCTGTTCAGTTTATAAAGATTAGATTTAAGGGATTTCAGGCATGGTGGTAACTTGATGAATTGGGATGATAACGGGAGAATGACTTTTCAAGGGAAGTCTGGGAGCTGACTTCACGAGTGGAGAAGGGTTGACTTCAAGAGTTCATATTTGGAATCCTACAATCCTACAAGTTAATGCAAGAAAATTTTGATCGAGGGATTAGGTATGGTAAAAGGCAAGAAGCAACAAAGTTTAACCTTCATGGAAATGAAGCAAAGAGAATTGTGGGGAATATCACGATTTGGGAATTTTAATTAAGGGAAGGAATAAAGGAAGTTTGACATCCCGATGGATATAAATTTGGAAGACAATCATGCTAAAGGTTTTATTTAGTAGGGACATTTCAAGATCCAAGTTGAATTGTCGTGTTGTGGGGTAATATTAAAAGATATTAAGCAACAGATGGAAACGATAAAGAAAGGCAACGAATTGCTAGGTAGAGGTTGGGGGATCGAGTGTAAACAATAGAAAAGGGAATTCATTCAATTATTCAAACTCTTAAAGAGTAAACAAGGAAGTTTGGATCAAAGTGGCAACCATGAAGAGGATTCGGGCAACAATCGGGGAGTAACTATTAAAGAGTAAGCTAGATGGTAATTCCGTGAGCATAGAAGACTTCGGGTTTCAGAAATCATAATACTGAGCTGTGGGAATGTTCAAATGGATGTTAGATAAATCTGAAGAATAGAAGACCGTGGGAAAACAAGAAATGATTACCAGCTCAATACAAGCTTATAATTCAACGAACAAGGAGTTACATGTCGAGATAAAATTTTCCATTACTCCGGTGACAGGTTCAATGCATCCATAAGCACGTGCATCATACGCTATTTAAATTTTTAAATTTCTATACATATACATGTTTTCTCGTTTGAGCTTAATTATTCCAATATGTTGAACTTTATCATTTCCAAGTGTGCTACCTGCATTGGCATATTAATTCAACATGCATATCTAGTGTTTTAATTGCAGGATGTCTCAAGATCACCCTCATTGTAAGCAAGTGCCTAGGGTTTTCCCGCATCTACCCCCTCCGGTTCAGCCTCAGGAGTTTTTCGAGTCCTTGGTTTGTTTAGTGGATCAGAGGATAAGAGAGTATATTTCTTCAACGCCACTAACTTCATCACCACGGCCGGGCCAAATTTCGATAGCCTTCAAGGAATTCCAAACTCAACAAGCCTCAAAGGTCTTTAAAGGAAATAATGTTCCAGTTGAGCCGCAATTTAAGAAAGTGAAAAGAGTGTGGGAACTAACTCCACGTGGCTCCCAAGAGAAGGTTCGAGGCTCCACCTCGTTGGAGGCAAGAAGGTCTAATCCTCAACCCGGGCAGACCTTAAGTTCAAAATCAGGACAAACTCTCAACAAAGGAAAGCGGCCTATCTCTAATCCTACTCCGGCATCTCAAGAAAGATCTCTCAAGAAAAAGAAACAATCACTTGGATCGAGTTCAGGAGCCCCACGTATCCCAGCTTCAATAACATGTTCCGGGAAACTCCTTTGTGATTATTGTGGATGCGATAACCACACTTATGATGGCTATAGGAGACGGTTGGGATTGTGTCTCTATTATGGGAGTGATGAGCATCAAATAGATACATGCTCAAAGCGGCGAGAAAAGTCTATTAGGAATGAAAGATTGCTTGTTCGAGCCCGGGAAGGTGTTTATGCGAAGGGGGCGCGAAGTACAACTGTAAATCTAGTTCGGGAAGAAGAAGGTACCAATTATATGCATGACACAACCAACGGTGAACGGTATATTTAACCATGCATACCACGCGCATCACGGATCTTATTGTTATTGTATTTAATTTCTTGTTCGTTGTAAATTAGTTAATTATGAGTGGTAAGTATGTGATTAAAATGGTTTTATTTGTCTATATGATATTTATGAAATTAATATGATTCCATTGGTCTATGTAACATCCATGCCATTGTTTCTTCAATCTGCTCCTTGAATTACTTTCGTGCATGTTGAGAGACGGGGCTCTCTCATTTCCTGTTGAGAGACGGGGCTCTCTCATTTCTTGTTGAGAAACGGGGTTTTCTCATTCCTTGTTGAAAGACGGGGTTCTTTCATTCTTGTTCAAGAGACGGGGTTCTCTTATAGCTTGTGTATCATCCGAAACTTGACAGTGGACCTGGGGACCAGGTCCTTTTAAGGGGGGAGAATTGTAACGCCCCGAATTTCATTAATTACATATTCATGTTTATTATAATTTTATAAATTATAATTTATAATACTTTCATGGAATTTTATGAATTTATATTAAACTTGGAGTCTATTTCATAACTTGAAAATATTTATCGAGCATGATTTAAGTACGAAATTGTCCCTATATGTTTACTCTTTTAAATCTAGGGACCAAATTGCATAACTTCTTCAAGGACTTAATTGATCAAATTTCAAAACTATGCATACTTAATTGCATGACTTGAGTAATTGGAGGATTAAAGGGCAAATTGAAGATTTCACATAAATCAAAAATGATGAATCACGGTATTAATCCATCTCCAAGCTTCCTTCTTCATTTTGATCCAAAATTCATCGATCATTTGCTCCCTTATCTTACCGAACCAAAACCTCAAGCAAGGAAGAAGAGAATTAATCATTTCATCAAGATTTTCCCAAGAAATAATCCAAGTTTGGAGCTTGAGCATCATCTTCATCTTCTTTCTTCATTTCTTTAACTTCAAAGTGGGTTATGCATGAAATTCATGATTCTTGAGCATGTATGAAGTAGTTAGGGTTTGTGATTTATGCAATATATGGATTATATGGTATTAGATGCATGAATATATGATTATACCATGAATTAAAGCATGAATTCTTGAATAACTTGCGCTTTTGTGGTGAGATGGGGTATGAGCTTGAAAGTGGGGATTCTTGGTGTTCTTGAGTGATTTAAGTGTTTAAGTGTTATATTATCATCTTATAAACGTATATGCATGAGTAGTGCCAGAAATAATAGCATTTGGGGATCAAAATTGGAACTTGGTGGCTTGGTTGTTGCTTCCCGTAGCAATGCTCTGTTCTTCTCTATTTTCTTCATTTGTAGAAACTGGGAACGACCGTTCCCAGCCTCAAGGCATTGTGGGAATGGGGGTTCCCACCTTTTCAAACAAAACAGGCGGCCGAGCATGGGAACGGCTGTTCCCATTTTGGCCTTGGTGCCGGAAGGGCCGTTCCCAGCCAAGGCGCGTTTCTTAAATTAAAAACGCTGGCACGTTTTGAGATTTATGGGAACGACCGTTCTCATTTACAAAGGGAAGCCGGAACGGCCGTTCCCACCTGACATACAGAACAAAACATTCTGCATAAAATTACATTTTTAGCCCCTCGATCCGACGACTTCTTTGACCCCGAATTGCTATTATATGATCCAATATGTACTGAAACAAGATGTTATCATGCCACATTGCATTTTTCTCGTCATCTCGTTGCATTTCCGCCGTTCGTTATATTTGGTCCATTTTAGAGTCAAGTCTCACGTGTACACGTCTATTTTGCATAGACCCGCTTCATCGGGACGAGGAGCAAGCCCCGTAGACCGTATCCTACCCGTCTTTTGTCGGTAAAGGTGAGGTTTAATTGTTAGTTATATAGAACCCGTATATCCCTTATGTGATATTTCGGCCAAAAAGGTATTTATATTTATAGTCTCTATAAATCATTGATCATTTCAAGTCGTGTTCAAGCAAGCAAGCAAGCAAGCCATGTATTGTTTCGTGCATGTTTAGGCGAGTAGCATGATCGTTCACGTTTGGGCCCGAGGGTAGTGACTAGAGCCAACCGGGAAAGCAAGGGCTGACGGGTAACTCTGGCACTATCCTCATCATGTTTGGGGTCACCCCTGAATCCGCTAGGAGGTTAGTGGAGGAAGGAGCTCCGGGCTTAGGGATTCATGTACCCTCTGCTCAATGAGATTGGATGTTGGGGCCTTGCAATCCCATCATCAAACCGGAGGAAGAAGGAGTCTGGGGACGAGTCCGGCACCACGGATGCGCCTCGGGTTATTGCATGATTTCCCTTCCATGAACGTGTTATATGATTACACTATCGCACGATTTCACGATAAGTGGATTGCATGATCACCTATTGACTATTAAACAAGCAAGCATGTTCATGTACATTTGGAGTAAGGTTGGAGACCGCCCTCACTCGTCGGGGCCATGTATTGATTGTATGAAAATGAACAAGTACTTAATATTGATAGTTGTATTCTCGGGCGAAGCTACGTTATTATTGAACTTATATATTATCCTTTTTAATCCTTTACCCGAGAATATAACTTGCATGTTATTGCGCTATTATATACTTATGCCCCTCACTCAGTCTTCCATGGACTGACGCCCCACCTTTCAGGTTGTCGCGGTCGTGTGCTAGGCGGGAGTCAGAGTTATGTCTTGTCGTCCAGTTGAGTCTAGCACTTCATGCACTTTCATGTTATTGATAGTGGTATCTCAGAGTTAGTCTATTATTGTTATTGTTATCATCTGGAGACTTTTATCTGTATAATGTATTGGAGATGATAATGTATTGATACATGTTGGTACCTATTAGTATTTATACTTTTGATGTAAATATGGTACCTATAAGTAATGTTGATATTATGCTTCCGCTTTTAACTTTTATGTCTTGGATTCGTACTACTTTGGGGTATAGTCCCGCCTAGCTAGCCTGTTTCTTTTAATTGTCACCCGTTCGCTATAGGTTAGTTCATGTACGGATTGTCCATATCGTATGTGGATCGGCCTATAGTGCGGGGGTGTAGTATCTCTACGTACAGGGTGCTACGGCCCTCGTGTTAAACGTGTAGCATTAGAATTTTAGATGCTTTATGTGACACTACGCCGATATTATGTTAGACTAAATTGATATTTTGGGAACACAATAAATAAAGTTTTATACTTTATCTTAGCCGACTTTAATGCAGTTGTTATGTACATTGCATAAAGTTTGGGAATACAATATTAGTCGATAGATAAACTTTTTATATTTTAGTCGGTTGATTAGACTTGAATATAGAATAAATGCAAAAACTTAAAAAAACAAGGGATTTATATGAGTTCTCCTCCCTGGAATATTATTCTTTGCTAATTTTCATAATTTTAATTTAGAATCTTATCTAAATATTCATAATTTTAATTTAGAATCTTATCTAAATAAGTAAATATATATATCTTGAAATTTGGGCCTAACAAGGTTTCTATCTTTCCTCATTTTCCTGAACAAGGATTCCCTCCTGGTTTTCCTCATGTGTTTATATACATAATGTTGTGTATATATGAGTGAAATAAAAAATAATAGTAAAATTAAACAAGGGATCCAAAGCACTAATGCACGGACACTCCGAATTTTTGTCCCGTGCAGTGTCGGACACGTGTTGGACACGGACACGGCTCCGACACGGTACCGACACGTGTCCGACACGGCAAAATGTGTCCAAAAATTAAAAAAAAATTCCGACACGCCGGGGACACGGCTCGGACACGGCTCAAGACCTATCCGACACGGCTCGGACACGGCTCAAGACGTGTCCGACACGGCTCGGACACTCCAACACGAAAAATTAAAAAAAAAATAATTTTTATTTTATTTTTCCTCAAAATTTGAGGATATAATTTATTTTTTAAAAAATAATTATATAAATTTGTTAAAAGATGTATAGTATTATTAAATTCAATATAATATTTATTTATTTTCATATATTATTATATAAAAATATATTAAAGTTATTTGTAATTACTGTAAATATTGAATTGAAAAACGATGTATGTTATTTAAATTTGTAATATTGAATATTTTTATCAATATTTTATTTTATATATATATATATATATATATATAATTTATTTATATATAATATAGCCGTGTCGTGTCCTAAATTTTTTAAAAAATCCATGTCACCGTATCCGTATCGTGTTGTGTCCGTATCACCGTATCCGTGTCTGTGCATCATAGATCCAAAGTCATCCAGATGCATGCATATACTTCTGTAGACTTGCTTTAAAAAAATGGAGAAATACCAGAATTTTTATAACTTCCTGAAGACGAATTTATCATATCTGACACGTTTGTTTGGCTCCTTTAATAGTCGACTGTAATTCCACGACAAAGTTTTTTCTTTTTTCTTTTTCTTTTTCTTTTCTTAGGCAATGATAACTTGTACAAGCCAAGTCAAACTATTTTTATTAATTTTTTTTTTTAATATACAAAATTTTAATATATATGCAATCATGCTCTTCTTTACATGTAGATTATTTTTAATATCGTTCCCCTCTTCCATATAAATTTGGATTCTATCTATCTTTATTTTTTTAGGATTGAATCGCAATATCCATTATCGATTATAATAATTAGTTCTCCTGGTAAGACTATTAGATTGAATCAAAATATTCACTATCGATTACAATAATTAGTCCTCTCGTTGAGCTATAATCTGTAGATACCTTAAAGTTAGGGTGAAATAATTGATCAGAAAATACATTTTTGTATTTTGTGCCTGAACGATCCTTGGATCATAAATTTATGTAATCTCTACCCGAATTTGTAGAGGGGGCCTCGTTAACAACCCTACGGCGTGTTGCCTGTTGGTTTTGGAAAAAAAAAAAAAAAAGGGGTGAATTGCGACAAATGTCCGATGCTTTTGAAAATAGTTTTACTTATGCTTTTATGGATTTATTATTCATACCAAATAATGCAGTAAGTAATGGAACAATAAATAACACTCGTTGAAAAAATAATAATAAAAAAAATTATCGGTATCTCTCCTCGACCAGCTAATTCTTTCTATTTTCTCTTGGGACGAAGTTGAGTGCATGTAGGGATGTAAATGGATCCTATGTATAATTATCAATTCTTATCTGTTTATAAGTTGAATGGATTCGAATAATATTTCCTTTAAGCGGATTCGGATAATATTGGCGAATCCGGATTAAATAGAAAACCGATCAAGGGGACCGTAGGGCATTTAACGAGGACCCCACCTCATTTATTTCAACTCAAAGAAGGAATACATGACCCAGCCAGACGTCAATAAGAATGAAATTATAGAAATGCCCGGTAAAGATATGAGGCATCAACAACCTCGGACGATTAGAAAACAAAACATTAATCCCATTTAAGGACAAAATAGAGTCAACCCTAGCTACGACAAAATTCTCTAACTTACCCAAAAAAGATATATAGTTCAACAAGGATTATTTTAATATTAATATATTAATTAATTGTATTCAAATTTTATATCATAAGTTGTTTATTTTTTAATTTTAATACCTATAATTTAAAATGTTATAATAAGATATATCTAATAAATTCGCTAACAAATTGATTCACTTTATAAATTTTAATAAATTTTTATAATTATGTAAAATAAAATATTATTTAAATTGAATAAGTTACATAATATAACTTTCAATAAATCAATCCTAATTCAAGTCCAATTATATAAGTTCATAATTCTAATTATTTAAATTCATAAATTTTCTTAAATTATAATTATGTTATAATTCTATAAACTTATCTAAATAATAAAATAATGTAATTGAATGATTTACATAAAATATATTTCAATAAATTAATTAATTCTAATGTATTATTTTTAATTAATTTATACTAATATAATTTTATTTATTTAAATCTAACTTATCATATAATTTTCCTTTAGTTTAATGTAAATTAAATACATAAAAGTACAAATAGGGTTTTTTGTTTCTTACGACTTAATATACCACAATTTAGAATTGCAGGTTATCAAACCAAAGTTACTTTAAACCAAGAATTCTAAGGAGACTCAATGTCTATGCATATAAAAATAAAATATAATCTAATTTTATAATAATTTTTATAGTATTTGATTAAATATTCCTGAATTTTTTATATAAATATACTCTTTTAATGATTTCTACTACATACATAAAATCAATTATAAAAAAACTATAATAAATCTGAAATAATACTCATTAGAGAAATACAAATAAGAAAATAGAATGACAAAGAGAATATAAAAAAGAGATAAAGAATAGTTAGTTAGAAGAAAAAAAATATACACACGCTGGCACGCATACCAAAATTGAGCACAACGGTAAAATATCTTTATAAATATATTTATAAAGGACATGACAAAGTGAGAATTAATATAGCGTACAATGGTAAATAAAATTTTGAAAATTAGATTAAATATGTAACACCCCAAACGGAAGGCGCCACATCCCCGGCACTCAGACCCGACCCGCATATGAAATGAAAAATCCATACACGTGCCCGATCAGAGAACTCACTCACTCATTAGGCTAGGCGGGAAATAAAACCTTCGAAACCAAATAAATAAGTACAAAGAGAAATCATAATGCGGAAGCATAACATATAATCCAATACAAAATCAAGCAAAATGACGGGTTCCATCTATCTCTAGAAGTCTGTCCAGATTCATTAACATAAGATAAATATAATTAATTGAATTTAAATCAATTTACAACATGAAATGGTGTGACATGGACTAGACCACAAGACTCGACAGACTCGAACTCCCGCCTAGCGCTCGCAAACCTACAAAAGAACTGAAAGCAAAGCCGGGTTCAGTCTATAGGAGACTGGTGGGTATAAAATGGGGTTTAATATTATAATATTACAAGAATTAAAGCGCACCCACACATGCGAGTCATAATCCCGTACGAGGTTTTAAAATATTTCCCAAGTGGGTGAAAACAAAGAAAACAACGCCCGGGATTACAACTATCAATCTTGTTCATTCATTTCAATCATGCGGTCGATACGCGAGCCCGGCGAGAGGGCGAATTCTCCAACCTTCACCTCGTGTGTGCATTTATTCATTTATTCGTTCATTAGTGACACAATCATTCGTTCATTCAATCGATCATTCATTCAATCATTTATGCAATCATTTATTACACTTACACCTTTTTCCTCCGGGTGGTGGGCGGGTTAGCAAGACCCGGCCACCTCAATCGTTGACCAGTGGGGTTTCATGAGTCCCCCAAAGGCACTTAGTCCCCTTTCCCCACTAATCTCCTAGCGAGTTCTGGAATCTGTGATTTGGTTGGGACTAGTACAAGGGATCCCCGTCAGCCCTTGCTTCCCCGGTTCGCCACGTGCACCAAGTCCCAGGGCCCCCATTCAATGTGAACAATCAATTCTCGCCAAAACATTGGCAGGGTTATCATTAGAGAAAGGGTTTAACGTTCAAAAACCTTGACTCATTGAAAGACTCGATATAAATATAGTAGTTTGGCTTAAAACTTTACACATAGGGAATATATCGGGTCATTTAACTAAATAGAAGAGAAACCCACCTTTTACACCTTACCGCAACAATACCAAGGAGAAAAGAAAATACTTGAGGTGTCCTATGAACCCGGCATCTCCACCCTGGAGAAAACTGTACAAAGGACAATGTAACGTGCTCGTGAAACTCTGGACTCCAAATAAACCATATATGACAGACGACATGCAATGAACATGATATGAATGCATAAGGGATGATGTTATGTCATGAACACATTTATGTGCACTATTAATACATTTAAATCATATAGACAAGTCATTCCTTCGATATTAGAAGCGTTTATATTCATTCAAGTTCATAACTTTCACATTTCATAGCAAATCAATCCATGAATTTCATATAACGATCATAACACGTATTATATTATGTTTACAATTAGAAAATAGACAAATAAAGACATTCAAGTCAAGATCGAAAATTAGATAAAAACATGAAATAGGTAAAAATTTAATTCTATAATTTAATTAAATCAAACAATACTTAATAAATATATACATATGTATATATACACTTACTTACACATTCACATACATAAATATATAATATATACATATTGCATAATATATATACTCAAATATACATATATATACGTACATACATGCATGCGTTTACATATTATATATACATAAAAGCCATGCATTAAATATATATATATATTATGGGTGTGCATATATATATAAAATGTATACACAAATTACATGCATAATATATAATATATATATATACTCACGTACTCGTGCATTTATATATATAATACTCATGCACAAACACAACATATATATATATATATAATGTATACACAAATTACATGCATAATATATAATATATATATATACTCACGTACTCATGCATTTATATATATAATACTCATGCACAAACACAACAAATCCTACACACACATATATATATAATGACGTACATACACCCATGCACAAACAAAATACATGCAGGCACAATCACACACAAATATAATACATATTATATATATATCAATACATAATATATATAACATAGCACACACACAACACTTGCAGCAAACAAAGAAACACACAGGAAATGAAGGATGCCGAAGATAAAGAAATGAACAGGAAGCTCCCCGCCCAGGCAAAATTCATCACAGACCTTCCCCGGCCGGGGAAGGAGATGCAGACGGCCACTGCACAAAGGGTCCCCGCCCGGGGACATTTTCAGAACAAACTCTCTCCTCCCGGGGAGAGTGTTTCGGCAGGAAAGAGCAGACATTAGTAGTTCACGCAAAAACAGGGGAGCGACTTCTCAAGACTTCGATCCAACATTAAGGCAAACAATTCAATAGATTAAGGTGCTGCAAAACTCAGCAAAACAGATCCTTAACATGGCATAATTCACGCAGCAGCAGTTCATAACGTGAGGTTGGGGGAAGGAGTTCAATTTCACATAATTTCTCCAAGGTTCATTAATGGTATCTTCACAAATTTCTCAACTACCAAGCAATACAAGTTCATATAACATTAAATGGGGTTCATTGGGTCATATAAATGTCATCAATTCAAGAAAAATCACAAGAGAAAGCAAATAAGTTGAAATTTCATCCTAACCCTTACTATTCATCATCTTGCCCCAAAACCATATCTAATCCAAGCTAAAATCTGAAATTAATGGATGAAAATGACTACATAATGATGCCAAAGACAAATATGAACTCACCTCTTGAATATGATGGAGAAAAATGAAGATATGAGCTCAACTACCCTCTTGGTTGCAAAGTGACGTGAAAGGGAAGGGTTTTTCCAAGGTTTGCAGCTGAATTCCTGTCTTTCTTGGAGTGATCTCAGTTTAGGGCTAATGTGAGGGTATAGGGGAGTGAGTTAGGTGAACTAGGGTTCAAGTTTGGTGAGGTTTGGTTAAGTATGGGTTAAGTTATGGATATTAAATCTAAGAGTGGTCATTTAGGCGAACCTTACAAGTTTTGGTTAAATTTCGAAGGTTCAAACGTGTTTAGAAAAATATGTGGCTTGTTACATTGAACACGAATATTTGATACGAGCTCAGCGGAGGTGACGGAACTCGAATCTGAGTTCCCGAGCTCAAGATATCACATACGGAACCAAGGGTGCGCTAATTGCCCGTTAGCCCCCGATTTGGTTCCACAATTAAAAATAAATTCGTTACCACGCCAAACGAGATCGAAAACATGAAACGAGCATATGGTCATGTTCATAACACATAAATCTACAACATACTAAAATTTCACGAAATTTCGATATCAAATCATATAAGAACGAAGCGCGATTAAAACACTCAAGCGCAAAGCATTTACAATTTCATAACATTTCAAATTAAATAATAAAATTTGAATTATATTTTAAATTAAATAAAAAGACAACGATTAATTTAAAATTAATAATAATGTAATTAAAAATATAATTAATTAACATTTAACACTTAATTATAAAAATTAAATATACTAATTTAACGAATATAAAATAAAATAAAATAATAACAATTTATAATAAAATTAAATATATAAAACACTTATAAACAATTAATTCGCGCAAATTGGTAAACACATACGTCATACCTGTACGACTGAAAAGTCGGGGCGTTACAATCCCTCCCCCTTAAAAGAATCCGTCCTCGGATTCACCGTTCGCCTAAAAACAATTAATGAGAGAACGCCGTCCCTCGCAAGCAACAATGAGAGAACCCCGTCTCTCAAAAGCAACAAAGAGAGAACCCCGTCTCTCAAACAACAATGAGAGAACCCCGTCTCTCGAACAACAATTACATCAAAGAGTAAACACCAAGATGAACAAGATTTCAAAACATGAATTACAACAATTAATAATCACTTAGGCCACACAGGGACACGTAAAAAACATCAATTACAAACATAACAAGGAACAACGAAAATAATCAATTAGCAAGGCATATGGCATTAAGAAATCATTTAAATTTAAATTGCATGTATGCATATGCCATGAATGTTTTATGTACCGGTCACCCTGGTAGAGAGTTTTGAAGTTGGTAGCTCCTTTGTCCAAGATATGGTTTGGTCCATAGCCTGGCTCGGTACTTATCTTGTCTTCAATATCTTAGTGTGTTCGATTGAGAGGATGATAGAACCTCGGTTGTTCCTATCCTCGATTCCATTCTGACTCTTACCCCTTTCTTACCTTCTTTAGTTCTCGATCATGTGTTTGGTCTTAAGTCAGTCGACTCACCTGTCCAAAACGAGTCTTATTCTACTTCTCCGAATTTAAAGTTGATCTTCCTTATGATTTATGTCTTCTTCTTCAATTTTATGAAGTTCTTGGAATTCAAATAACCTTTCAGAAGTGACAATCACTGACTTCTTCGATCCCTCATTGCCACCTTTCGACGAGTCCAACTCTTTACTTGACCGACCCTTGACATATCCCGCATATCTTCCAAATGTTCATCCTTGTATCGAATTAGAAAATACTACCCTTGACCATGCTATGATCTACCCCAAACTCAGCACGAGGAGTAATTATTGATACTTCAAAAGTTTATGGAAGTATAATCTGTCTTCTCCTAGTTAGTTGAGAAGATTCGAAGATGATCCAACTCGCAATCTCTAATCCATCTTCATACCTTGTGTCCTACTATGTAGTTGCTAAGGAAGCGTAACAAGTGGAAGTGACAACGAATCGAGTAGTAACTCCACCTTAGTCTCCATAGGACAGTAAGTGCATAACACTTCTTAAATGACCTGGTTTGGTTCTTTGTTGAAGACTTGGTTAATTGGAATTCCTTAACATCATCTTTAAATACAATGACTTGGTCAAGCTTCCATTTGAAGTAAATTTTGGAATCCATCATGGGTCCCTCGATAATACCATCATCTTCGGTGTCTGAATTTCGTACGCATGAGTGCCCAGCAAACTAACCCCTTCAATACCCCGTAGCTGTCTTCACCCCCAGCATGATAGTTTAGCTTTTATTTTGATGGTTTGACTACTAAGGTCGTCTTATTCTTTTCCTATCTTTATTACTAAGATTCCCTGTCTCCCACTGTAGCACCCCGAGCGTAGGGCACCACATCCCCCGCACTAGAGCCCGACACTTGTAGTGGAATGGAGAATCCGGACACGCATCGAACAGTAGCGAACGGGAGACAAACAAAACTCACTCTCTAGCTAGGCGGCCTAACCCTCAATCAGAGAGCAAAACAGTTCATGATATAGCGGAAGCGATAAAAGCAATTCATACAAAATTCCCCAAGATCACATATATACATATCACATAGTCATAAGAGCATAATATTTCCAACTACAAATTTACAATGCCCTTCCCGGGCCAAAATATTTCAAGTATCAAAGTATTCGGAAAATAAATTTCAAAAACATAAGACATAAACCACTACGAATGCGATAATGAAGACTCGAGCTATGAACCAAGTAAGACTCGAAGACAAACTTGCCGCCTAGCTCGACTCCCACAAACCTGCAACTCAAAGAAGGGGAAAAAGAAGGAAACAACAACGAGGGTTAGTCCTAATGACTAGTGAGGGGGCTACACACGCACCCATAATACATATAGAGAAAAGCACTTAATCAAAATCCTAAAAGGATCCATGAACCGGGGATGGTTTTTGCAAACTAAATCATTTCCCGTGATAATAACTATATATAATTAGAAGAGGTAAGGGCCATAGGCCAAAATCACAAATTTTAAGTATTTAAGAATCCATTCCCATTTCATAAATCATACGAATTCACACAACTCGACGAGTACGAGTTATACCTCCAACTCCCACAAACAAGGATATAATCAAAGCAAAATTCATAAACCATCTTTCTCCAGGTGATAGAAGGGTTGACGGCCCTAACTATTGGTCAAATTCACACGAAACAAGGTTAATTACTTCCTTGAAACCTTCGGCGATTGAATCCGCCGGCTCAAGAGAAACGCCCTTCCTCAACCTCCTAAGGTTAGGCGAGACTCTCAAAGGAAAGTTTTGATGGAAAAGCCCGGCTACCCCTTGGCCGTCTCGAGATACCATACCACTCTCCGGGCCCAAATCATAATTCAAAATTCATAATTTTCATAAACTTCTCTTTCAAAGTTCAAAGCTCTCTTACACACTCACACTTAACGAAAGGATTTCAAAACAAATGTAAAATAGCTTATATATTTATACAAATCGTTTTCAAAAACTTACAACAAAGGGAACAAGTCCTCAAAGTACATACCATACATGTATTTAACATATAGTATACATAACTCGCATGCGGGATTAAAAACATTTAGGGTTTTAGGTCATAATATCTAAAAGAATAAAACCTCACCTTCCGAACACGTAGCGGTGACAAAAGAGAGCAAACCGGACCCCTCAGGGACAACCTCGTCGTCAACGGGAGGATCAACTACACAAACAAACAAGAACGGATACCCTTAGACTCAAAATGTACCACATAACACGTTCGGCAAATGTGAATGCATGTGTATGATGCAAATGATATGAAAATGAATTCATATATAAATTAAATAAGGTCACATTTTGGCAGATAAGATCATATTTCATAAACGAGGACATAAAATGAATAATAAATTCATAACAAATCATATAACACATAATTCATCAAGTATATAATGTATAAATAGTGGAACAGGAGAAAGAAGTTCACGAAAAATGCAAACGAAGCGAAAATAGTACATCACATAAATGCAAGTCGAAATTGGGCCAAAATAGGATCGCGACCGCTACCAAAAATAAACTAAAAATGGTCGTGGCCGCTACCATGGTCGCGAAATGAACTGGTCGCGGTCGCGGCCGTGACCACTTGCGACAACAATGCAAAAATAGCTTTTCAAGCCAAAAACACCACCAAAACTCATTCAAATTCGTACAAACTCAAGATAGAACAAATTAGGATCATAATATATCATATATTCACTCATTCCATATCAAAATCCAAGCTAAACATCAAGATTCAAGTGAAGAAAAGCAAGAGATATACATATCTTCAAGTTCATGCCAAAAACTTCAAAAACCCAAATTGAAACCTAAAGATTCCTAAATTCTCATGCAAAATCAGACCATACACTTATATTATAATGTCATAAGATCAATTAGGATACAAAAACTCCAACAAAACTCCAAGAGATCAAGCTATACTTCAAAATTGGCAAAACCCTTACTATTCATAGAAATATTCATATCTTGATCAAATCACCACCAAATTGAGCAAATAATGTATCTAAACAAAGAAGAGAAGATGGACAAAATGATTTCCAAGCTTACCTTTCGAAAATGGAAGGATTTGATGTGGATTTGATCAAAAGGTTGAATGGTGAATAGTGTATTTTTGCTTCCTTCTTGGTCTCGGTTTTGAGCAGCTATTTCTCTCTTCTCTCCAAGGTTGGAACGAAATGAGGGGCTTATGGCTGATAGAGGAGTATGTGGGGCCAAGGTTTATCTAATTTGGTCAAATATATCAAAAGTTATGAATAAAAGAGTGGGCAAAGGTCTAAAATGGCATACGAGGCCTGTTTCGGTTAAATTTCGGAGGTCTAAATGAGCTTAGAAAAATATAAGACTATGTTTATTGAACCCGAATCATGGATACGAGTTCAACGGAGGTGACAGAATTCGAATCTGAATTCCCGAGCTCAAGTTGTGCTTCCCAGAACGCAAGGCGCGCTAAATGCTCTTTAGCCTCCTTTAGGTTCCGTCTCCAAAAATAAAATCAAAAGACAAACCAAATAAATTCCAAAATATAAAACGAGCATATAGTCAAGTTCATAAGTCAAGTAATTCATACATATCAAAAATTCGCAAGAAATGAAATTGGAATCGGACACGAATAGGGTAAAATTCCAAGCATAGGGGGTTAAACGTTCAAAACAAATTCATTCTTAAACCAAATAATTATCAAATATCCAAATAAGAATTAATAAATATCAAGTATTCACGTAATTAATTAATTAAATCACGCACATAATAACATACCTGAAAGTCCGAACAATCGGGATGTTACAAACCTCCCTCCTTCAAAAGGACCTGTCCTCACGTCCGAAGCGAGGTCTTGAAAAGTTCCGGGTACAATTGTCTCATTTTCTCCTCGGTTTCCCAAGTGGCTTCTTCGGATTTCTTATCACGCCACAAGACTTTTACCAAGGGAATTTGCCGGTTTCTCAATTCTTGTATCTTCCGGTCTAAAACCTTAACCGGGTACTTCTTGATTGTCAAATACGGCTCTAGTTGCACGTCTTTGACTGGAATTATAGAAGACTCAACGGGATAGTGTTTCCGGAGCTGAGAGACATGGAAAACATTGTGTATCCCGGTCAAACTCGGTGGTAGATCAAGCCTGTAAGCTACTTCCCCAACTCGTTCAAGAATCACAAAGGGGCCTAAGTAACGCGGGTTAAGCTTCCCGCCTTTACCAATCCGAGCGAACCCTTTCCTAGGAGATGCTTTTAGGAAAACCTTATCTCCCACCTCAAACTCCAAGGGTCGTCTTCTTTTATCCACATAACTTTTCTGTCGGTCCTGAGCCGCCTTTAATCTCTGCTGAATCAATTTCACTTTCTCGATGGTATTCTGAATCTCCACTGGTTTCTTAGCTCTATCAAGTTTACCATCCTTAGTCCATCTCCACTCATCAATATCCCAAAATAAAGGGGATCGGGAACACAACCAAATCCAAATGCTCATCCCACGAGTCTTGATAATCTAAGGCACAAGCACGAAGCATGTCCTCCAGATATTTAATTAACCTATCGGATAGTCCATCCGTTTGTGGGTGAGATGTGGTACTAAACTGAAGCTTCGTTCCCATACACTTCTGTAATTCCTACTAGAAACTCGCTGTAAACCGTGGATCCCTATCTGAAACAATACTAACCGGTGCACCATGCAATCTCACAATTTCTTTCCGGTACAACTTGGCCAACTTAGGCACTTTATCGGACATCCGGACCTTGAGAAAGTGAGCCGACTTCGAAAACCGATCAATTATGACCCAAATTCCATCGAAACCTCCTTTGGTCCTTGGCAAGCCGGACACGAAGTCCATCGTCACTTGCTCCCACTTCTATTCGGGAATTGGAAGTGGTTGGAGAGTTCCTCCCGGTTTCTGATGTTCAGCTTTCACCACTTGGCATGTTTGACACCTTCTTACGAAATTAGCCACATCTCTTTTCATGCCGTTCCACCAATACAAACTTCTTAAATCTCTATACATCTTGGTAGTACCGGGATGTACCGTATAAGCTGACTTATGCACCTCATCCAACACCAACTGCTTAAGTTCTTCTGGAACGCACACCCGAGCCTTAAACCGAAATAATCCCGAATCATCAAACCCGAATTTTGTTTCTAGATCAATCCTTGCCTTAGCCACCAATCTTTGAATTTCCAAATCATTAGATTGAGCTTCGATCAATCTTTGTTTCAAATCCGGTTGTACTGAAATATTTGCCAAACGAGCCTCTGAAACCAAGAACACCGAACTCTGATTACTTGAACCTGTTTCCAAACTTGAAATACTAACTTTCCTACTCAAAGCGTCCGCAACCACATTAGCCTTACCCGGATGGTACTGAATTCTGCAATCATAATCCTCAAGTAACTCAACCCAACGTCTTTGCCTTACATTTAAATCCTTCTGTGTAAACAAGTACTTAAGGCTTTGGTGGTCGGTGAAAACCTCAAAAGTAACCCCGTAAAGATAATGTCGCCATTTCATCAAAGCAAAAACAACCGCAGCTAATTCCAAATCATGAGTGGGATAATTTCTCTCGTGGTCCTTTAACTTTCTCGAGGCGTATGCTACTACCTTACCGTTCAGCATCAACACACAACCAAGCCCATCCTTTGATGCATCGGTGTAAACTGAGTAGCCTTTGTAACCCTCGGGTAGGGTTAAAACCGGTGCAGAAGTCAATCTTTCCTTAAGAGTTTGAAAACTCTTTTCACATGCCTCGTCCTACTCGAACTTAACTTCTTTCTTTGTTAACCGAGTCAACGGGGATGCAATCTTCGAAAAGTCTTTCACAAAGCGTCTATAATACCCTGCTAACCCTAGAAAACTTCTTACCTCTGATGCATTCTTCGGCTGTTTCCATAACATAACCGTTTCTATCTTCGCCGGATCCACTTCAACACCATTCCCTGAGATAAAGTGACCCAAAAAGGAAACCCGTTCAATCCAGAACTCACACTTGCTGAACTTGGCGAACAATCTATGTTCTCGAAGTGTTTACAACGCTATTCTCAAATGCCGCGCATGATCTTCAACGGACCTCGAATACACCAGAATATCATCTATAAAGATGACCACAAATTTATCGAGGTAAGGCCGGAATATTCTGTACATCATATCCATGAACGCGGCTGGGGCATTAGTAAGACCAAAAGGCATGACCACAAACTCGAAATGCCCATAACGAGTGTTGAAACCCGTCTTCGGTATGTCTTCCTCCCGGATACGCAACTGATAATACCCCTGTCTTAAATCCAACTTAGAATAAACACACGAACCCTGAAGGAGATTGAACAACTTTTCAATATGAGGAAGTGGGTATTTATTTTTAACCGTTAACCGGTTCAGCTCACGGTAGTCAATACACATCCGTAATGTCCCGTCTTTCTTCTTTACAAATAGGACAGGAGCACCCCACGGAGAAGTGCTCGGGCGAATGTAACCACACTCTAAGAGCTCATCAAGTTGCGCCTTCAGCTCCTTCAACTTTGTTGGAGCCATCCTGTAGGGAGATTTCGCATAAGGTTCTACTCCGGAATAGAGATCAATTACAAATTCGATGTCCCGATCCGGAGGTAAAGACCCTAAATTCTCCGAAAAAACATCGGGGAACTCCTTCACGATCTCTGTATCCTCGAGCTTGGCCTGATCCTTTGGTTTATTCAAAAGATAGGCCACGTAGCCCGTCACACCGTCCCGGAACAACTTACTTGCTTCCATAAAGGAAATAAACGGGTAAGCCTTCAATCTCTGACCTGCAAATACCGTAGAACCCAATGTCACCTTCTTAGCAAAACAATCCATCATGGCTCGGTGTCGAAACAACCAGTCCATCCCTAAAATTGCCCCATATCTCTTGATAGGCATCTCAATCAAATCTTTTGGATACTCTTTATCTTCAACAACAATCGGGCACCCACGAAACAC
This sequence comes from Lantana camara, assembly GCA_037501455.1. Classification (NCBI taxonomy): domain Eukaryota; kingdom Viridiplantae; phylum Streptophyta; class Magnoliopsida; order Lamiales; family Verbenaceae; genus Lantana; species Lantana camara. Next base: position 114,191,483 of record CM074855.1, read on the forward strand.
ACGGTCCACTACCAAGCTGCCCCCGAGTGAGGAACTTACCACAAAAGAATTATCAAGGCAAGCAACAGGCAAAGAAAGTGCAGGAACACACAGGGAAGCAATAAAAGAATGCATTGCTCCCGGATCGAATAATGCATGTAATGGAATGCCATGAATGCTAATAGTACCTTCAACGACGGCATTTGCATCCACCTCGGCATCCTCTTATTCACCTTCAAGTGCATAGGCTCTGGCTTGGATAGGGGCTCTCGGAGGCCTAACATTCAAGGGTTGAGGATTCTTCTTCTTAGGACAAGCATTGATCATGTGACCGGGCTCACCACAACCATAACATCTTCCCAATTTCTTTCTACAAGTTGCCTCGGTATGATTGGGACCCCCGCAATAAGAACACTCAATTGGGGCCGGTAGAGTGGGTACCACAGCCTGTCCCTCAGGTCGGGGCTTCTTATTAAAAAGATTAGAACCTTTGGGCTTGAAGGCCGGAGGCCCACGTTGAGAGATAGGCTTCTTACCCAAATTTGATCCGGTGCACGAACCTTGCCCCGAAGAATAAGCCTGAGGTTTCATCCTGAAATTATGAGCTTCTACTTTCAGTGCCTTCCTTGTAGCCTTTTCCCAAGTGTCCACAATAGCGGCCTTTAGAGCATTCTGAATTTCATACCTCAGCCCATGCATAAAATTCCGGGCTTTCTGAGTATCATCATCAGTGATGTGAGGAGCATACGGGGCGAGTCTTTCAAATTCCAAAATATAATCTTCAACAGAGCGATTCCCTTGTTTTAACTCCGTGAATTCCTGGAGTCTTCTTTCACGGGCACTTGGTGGGATATACTTTTGGCGAAATTCTCTTACGAAGCTTTCCCAGTTAAACTCTTCACCCATTCTTTCTAACCGAGCTCTCGTAGCCTTCAACCAATTAGAAGCGGGACCCTGAACAAAACGAGCCGTGCAAACTGCCTTCTCATGAGATGGTGCAGGGCATATTTCCTAAATCCCCGAAATTTCTGACAACCATTCCTTTGCTTTAATATCATCACCGTCGTACCACTTCGTAGGGTTGTTGTTCCGAAATTCCCTAAAAGCCGGGGTAACTTGACCCTCTTGAGCCTCCCTATAAGGATTATTCCTTTGATTCTGTTGCAACTGGTTTAAGAGAGCCTGAACAATATTTTTTGCATTTAATGGAGGAGGAGGTGGTGCTTGTGGAGGAGGTTGATTAAGATCCGCGGTTTGTTCCCTATCGATTCTCCTTCGTGGAGGCATCCTGAAAATTCACAAATCAAGAAAATATTGATGCATGGGGTTCAATGTATGTCCATGGAAGCAATTAATAAAAATTTGAACAATTAAGTCACATAAATGTAGAGATGAATGCAAATAATCACATAACCCTAAGCCGAACCACCTAGACAGACCCGACACGACTCTAGAGCTCCGGTTTTGCAACCGAGAGCTCTGATACCACCTAAGGATGTAGCACCCCGAGCGTAGGGCACCACATCCCCCGCACTAGAGCCCGACACGTGTAGCGGAATGGAGAATCCGTACACCCATCGAACAATAGTGAACGAGAGACAAACAAAACTCACTCTCTAGCTAGGCGGCCTAACCCTCAATCAGAGCGTAAAATATTTCATGATATAGCGGAAGCGATAAAAGCAATTCATATAAAATTCCCCAAGATCACATATATACATATCACATAGTCATAAAAGCATAATATTTCCAACTACAAATTTACAATGCCCTTCCTGGGGCAAAAAAATTCAAGTATCAAAGTATTCGGAAAATAAATTTCATAAACATAAGACATAAACCACTACGAATGCGATAATGAAGACTCGAGCTATGAACCAAGACCCGAAGACAAACTTGCCGCCTAGCTCGACTCCCACAAACCTGCAACTCAAAGAAGGGGAAAAAGAAGGAAACAACAACGAGGGTTAGTCCTAATGACTAGTGAGGGGGCTACACACGCACCCATAATACATATAGAGCAAAGCACTTAATCAAAATTCTAAAAGGATCCATGAACCGGGGATGGTTTTTGCAAACTAAATCATTTCCCGTTGATAATAACTATATGTAATTAGAAGAGGTAAGGGCCATAGGCCAAAATCACAAATTTTAAGTATTTAAGAATCCATTCCTGTTTCATAAATCATAAGAATTCACACAACTCGGCGAGTACGAGTTATACCTCCAACTCCCACAAACAAAGATATAATCAAAGCAAAATTCATAAACCATCTTTCTCCAGGAGATAGAAGGGTTGACGACCCTAACTATTGGTCAAATTCACATGAAACAAGGTTAATTACTTCCTTGAAACCTTCGGCGGTTGAATCCGCCGGCTCAAGAGAAACGCCCTTCCTCAACCTCCTAAGGTTAGGCGAGACTCTCAAAGGAAAGTGTTGATGGAAGAGCCCGATGACCCCTTGGCCGTCCCGAGATACCATACCACTCTCCAGGCCCAAATCATAATTCAAAATTCATAATTTTCATAAACTTCTCTTTCAAAGTTCAAAGCTCGCTTACACACTCACACTTAACGAAAGGATTTCAAAACAAATGTAAAATAGCTTATGTATTTATACAAATCGTTTTCAAAAACTTATAACAAAGGGAACAAGTCCTCAAAGTACATACCATACATGTATTTAACATATAGTATACATAACTCGCATGCGGGATTAAAAACATTTAGGGTTTTAGGTCATAATATCTAAAAGAATAAAACCTCACCTTCCGAAGACGTAGCGGTGACAAAAGAGAGCAAACCGGACGCCTAAGGGACAACCTCGTCGTCAACGGGAGGATCAACTACACAAACAAACAAGAACGGATACCCTTAGACTCAAAATGTACCACATAACACGTTTGGCAAATGTGAATGCATGTGTATGATGCAAATGATATGAAAATGAATTCATACATAAATTAAACAAGGTCACATTTTGACATATAAGATCATATTTCATAAACGAGGACATAAAATGAATAATAAATTCATAACAAATCATATAACACATAATTCATCAAGTATATAATGTATAAATAGTGGAACAGGAGAAAGAAGTTCACGAAAAATGCAAACGAAGCGAAAATAGCACATCACATAAATGCAAGTCGAAACTGGGCCAAAATAGGGTCGCGACCGCTACCAAAAATGAACTAAAAATGGTCGCGGCCGCTACCATGGTCGCAGTCGAGACCAAAAATGAACTGGTCGCGATCGCGGCCGTGACCACTTGCGACAGCAATGCAAAAACAGCTTTTCAAGCCAAAAACACCACCAAAACTCATTCAAATTCGTGCAAACTCAAGATAGAACAAATTAGGATCATAATATATCATATATTCACTCATTCCATGTCAAAATCCAAGCTAAACATCAAGATTCAAGTGAAGGAATGCAAGAGATATACATATCTTCAACTTCATGCCAAAAACTCCAAAAACCCAAATTGAAAACTAAAGATTCCTAAATTCTCATGCAAAATCAGACCATACACTTATATTATAATGTCATAAGATCAATTAGGATACAAAAACTCCAACAAAACTCCAAGAGATCAAGCTATACTTCAAAATTGGCAAAACCCTTACTATTCATAGAAATATTCATATCTTGATCAAATCACCACCAAATTGAGCAAATAAGGTATCTAAACAAAGAAGAGAAGATGGAGAAAATGATTTCCAAGCTTACCTTTCGAAAATGGAAGGATTTGATGTGGATTTGAGCTCAAAAGGTTGAATGGTGAATAGTGTATTTTTGCTTCCTTCTTGGTCTCGGTTTTGAGCAGCTATTTCTCTCTTCTCTCCAAGGTTGGAACGAAATGAGGGGCTTATGGCTGATAGAGGAGTATGTGGGGCCAAGGTTTATTTAATTTGGTCAAATATATCAAAAGTTATGAATAAAAGAGTGGGCAAAGGTCTAAAATGGCATACGAGGCCTGTTTCGGTTAAATTTCGGAGGTCTAAATGAGCTTAGAAAAATATAAGGCTATGTGTATTGAACCCAAATCATGGATACGAGTTCAACGGAGGTGACAAAATTCGAATCTGAATTCCCGAGCTCAAGTTGTGCTTCCCAGAACCCAAGGCGCGCTAAATGCTCTTTAGCCTCCTTTAGGTTCCGTCTCCAAAAATAAAATCAAAAGACAAACCAAATAAATTCCAAAATATAAAACGAGCAAATAGTCAAGTTCATAAGTCAAGTAATTCATACATATCAAAAATTCGCAAGAAACGGAATTGGAATCGGACACGAATAGGGCAAAATTCCAAGCATAGGGGGTTAAACGTTCAAAACAAATTCATTCTTAAACCAAATAATTATCAAATATCCACATAAGAATTAATAAATATCAAGTATTCACGTAATTAATTAATTAAATCACGCACATAATAATATACCTGAAAGTCCGAACAATCGGGATGTTACACCCACTGTTTGCATTCCATTATTCCTATCAAAATACTTCTTCGTGCACAACCTTGAATTTATCTTTGCCTCTTGGTTGTGCTCTCCCCCTTAATAAATCCACTTCTAAATCGAACTTTACCCGCCATACTCCAATCACAATTCTTGAGATCACTTGAACGAGCAATCCTTGTCAGGGAGGGTATTCATTATTCCACTCACATTCACTTTAAAGTGGTCAATTGGTATATGGTCCCAAATCCATTACCTCCTGAATTCTCCCAAATCTGAGACCCCATTTTCTTTTCTTGTTCGATCCAAACAGCCCAAAGTCGACCCCAACTTTTAACCTCCCGACCACAATTCTCATCTCTGTCTTAGCTCCACCACCAAAATATTCTTCTTCTTTCATTCGGTTCGGTAAAACTCTGGTTGAAGTGGTAGTTGAAACATAGAAGAGGGAAGCCATCCTAACACGTAAACACTAAAAGATGCATGTCAAGTTAAGATGGCAATGTACTTGGTACAATTACAAACAATTAAATACATAACACATTGGAGCAATTATATTAACTAGAAATGCGCATATAAATAAGGGAATTTAAATAATTTAAAGTGACGTATGATGCACGTTCCATGAATGCAATACACCTGGCATAGTAGTGGTAAACTTTGGCTCGACAACTTGTTCTTCATTTCCTTGAGTACAGGCTTGCCTCGGGCTTATTGATCATGACTTGTTTATCCACGGTCTTTGAAATCTTCAATGTTCCCTTGTATCGACCTATGTGTTCCCGCGGTCCGCAATTGAAATCCCTCGAACCCAACTTCTTCTACGCCCATGGAATCGACATCTTGACTTCCCTTAAAGATGGATCCCCAAATGATGTTCCAAATCCTACTCCTAGTTGTCACTCTGCTCTAAGTTCCTTTGAATATTCTTTATGAGTTCAATGATGGAATGAACTCATCTTCCAATTTCTTGCACTTGAGCACGTAATTACCTCCAATAGCTCTTTGCCTTTCTTTATCGTTTCCATTTGTTGCTCCATGTCTCCCAACTCAAACTCACAACACGACAATTCAGCTTAAGTCTGGAAAACAAACTTCAATCCGACCGAAGATAGAACCTTTGGCACCTTGATTTTCCATGAACTTGAAATCGCCATATCGATCGGTTCTCACTAACTCCTTCCAAGTTGACTTCTTCCTTACCCGAAATCCAAGTGTCTCAATTTACCTCTTCCTCTCCCTTTAGCCCGAACTTGAGTTCTCTTGAAGATCTTCGTCTCTTCGCTGATAAAATCGTTCCTTGTGGTTTCTATCCTGACTTCTCTTCCGATGAGGCTTTTTGAAATGATGAGAGAGCCTTGGTGCACCGTGGTAAGGACACCAAAGAACATGGCTCCATTTAGAAAAGACCAGGATCCCCGAATCTTTGTAGGTAACCTTGCCTTTTATCGCGATGTTGAGTAATGAAATATAGCTCCATGTTGATAGCCTTGAAGATTGAACATCCGACTTTCTAATCTCTTAATTCCATAACCTCTTCATTAGTTTGATAGAAGGAACCCGTTGTTGAGGTTGGTAATAGCTTTATTAACATGATAATAACCTATAACAAAGATTCCACTCGAATATAGATGCATGTAGATTAGCATATGCTTATGGCACATATTTAGATCAATCAATACATATAAAATGCAAATGCAACACCTAAAGGGACAAAATTGAAAATAGATCACATAGAATAAGTAATGTCCAGCAATTAGTAACAATTTAACAATGAAAGTTCAATGCGATGCACACGTTGACAAGTTGTTCTTATGCCGTACGACTTAAACTGACTCGATCACGACACGCGAGCTCCGGTTTTGCAATCTGGAGGCTCTGATACCACTTAAGGATGTAACACCCCAAACGGGAGGCGCCACATCCCCCGTACTCAGACCCGACCCGCATTAGACCGAACGAGGACTCACTCACTCACTAGGCTAGGCGGGAACTAAACTTTCGAAACCAAATAAATAAGTACAAAGAGAAATCATAATGCGGAAGCATAACATATAATCCAATACCAAATCAAGCAAAATGACGGGTTCCATCTATCTCTAGAAGTCTGTCCAAATTCATTAACATAAGATAAATACAATTCATGGAATTTAAATCAATTTACAACATGAAATGGTGTGACATGGACTAGACCACAAGACTCAACAGACTCGAACTCTCGCCTAGCGCTCGCAAACCTACAAAAGAACTGAAAACAAAGCCGGGTTCAGTCTATAGGAGACTGGTGGGTATAAAATGGGGTTTAATATTATAATATTACAAGAATTAAAGCGCACCCACACATGCGAGTCATAATCCCGTACGAGAATTTAAAATATTTCCCAAGTGGGTGAAAACAAAGAAAACAACACCCGGGATTACAACTATCAATCTTGTTCATTCATTAAAATCATACGGTCGATACGTGAGCCCGGCGAGAGGGCGAATTCTCCAACCTTCACCTCGTATGTGCATTTATTCATTTATTCGTTCATTAGTGATCACACAATCATTCGTTCATTCAATCGATCATTCATTCAATCATTCATGCAATCATTATATTTATTACACTTACACCTTTTTCCTCTGGGTGGTGGGCGGGTTAGCAAGACCTATAGCACCCCGAGCGAGGAGCACCACATCCCCCGCACCATAGCCCGACACGTGTGACGAAATGAGAGCTCCGCTCACGCACCAAACTATGGCGAACGGGTGACAAATAAAACACACCTAAGCTAGGCGGTCTAGACCCTGAAACAGAGTGCGCAACAATTCGAAAACCAGAAGCGGAAGCACAGGATCAACATACACACATGCAAGGCCACGGGCCAGCAAAATTAAAGCATACACGCCACATGCAAACTTGGGCACACAGGCCAAGTTTTGGGACATAAGGTAAGGCCTAGCAAGGGCAATTCTAATCATACACATATCAAAGTTGAATCATATTACAAACTTATACATAACCTTAGAATGAAAAGGCAAAAGTAATGAAGATGGAGAATGTAAAGACTCGACCCGAACGACTCAAAAGAAGACCGCCGCCTAGCACGAACCCAAACCTAGCACCTGCAACTGAGGGGGAAAAGAGAGGGGTCAGTCTACAACTCGACTGAGTGAGGGGGGCTAACGCACACCCAACACGTATCTACATATAGAGCAAAGCACGTATTAAACAAAAGACTATGAAACGGGAATAGGGTTTTACATACCAAAGCCATTTTCCAAAAGTACTCATAGTTATTCATATATTCGTATATTCTTAAGTTTGAAAACTCGTAAGGATTCATAAATTCAAGAACGCATATGGATTCATATTAAAAACTCATAGGGATTCATATTGAAACTCATGCAGATTCATAATTAAAACTCATAAGGATTCTTATATTCAGATCGATTCATAGTCTAGCGTAGAAATCTCATATTGAAAACAAACTCTCCTATCCCGTTTCATAATCAACATAATAAAACAAACTTAAAATTTCCCGGCGAGTACAGGTCAACTTTACCTCTTAATAAAAGAATTCATAAGAAACATAATAAAACATAAATTCATAAAATTCATAAGACTCATATTCCCGTATTCCATCCATCTTCTCCGGAAGTCTGCACGCGGGTTACAGGCCCACATCGTGCAACTCGATACTGATACGTGGGGTAACGATCCCGCAATGTACCTTAGGGAGCACGTGCACAGGCTTAACCCGGCGGCCCAACACCATCTCGGGCGTCCTTACCCACACCTCCAGGGCCCAGGGATTCATAAGACTCATAAGGACTCATAAGATTCTTTTAAACATACCTAACTCGCGAAACATAAAAACGTACGATTCATAACTTAAGAAACATACCTTACCGTGGACCTTGGCATATGCTATACACATACCTCTCCGTGTCCTCCTAATTCATAATATGCTGGAGGAAATCCATAATTTGCTTGATGATACACGGTTTGGAGCATAGCCTCATTGCAAAACCATTTGAAGCTTATATACGCCCATACTGATAATTTCATAAGAATTCATACGAAATCGAATAACAAGATTCATAACATATTATAACACACATATTTAATATACATATAGTATATATATTCGCATGCGGGCTTAAAAACGAGCATATAGGGTCGTAGGTCGCATTAACTAAAAGAAAGGATCTTAACCCTCACCTTACACCGACGTGGCCAAGAATGAGACAAATGATTCACCCCGGAATCAACTCGGATCACGAAACACCACCCCGGGTGTACCTGGACAAATTGAAGATAATATGCAAAACTTAGACTAGAGGACAAACCATATAGACGCACGACATATGCTTAGTCACGTAAGAGATGCAAATACTTAGTCAAAAGCTCATACACGTATCAAACTCATACAAGACGTGCGAAAACACACATATCATAGCTTAAAAAATTCATAATATGCATTAAAGCATGTTCATGTGCACAATTAATGCGTAATGAAGCATAAAAAAACGTAACAAGGCACATAAGCGATTCGTGCAAACAACTCACATTACTTAAGAAACATAAAATACCTAAAAAGAGCAAATGCATACACTTACACATGCTAAAACAAGTTAGGAATAATTTCGGAGGTGGGAAGATACGAGAAAAACGGAATAAGAACACAAAAAGGGGTTCCGAGTGAAATTGGGCCAAAGCTGACAGATTTCCGAAATGGACAAGCTGTACGAAAACAGAAATATCTTGAGTTTCGGGAATGGGAATTGAGTTTTGCTTCTTGGAAATGAAACTAAACACATAGATATTTAAAATGGTAGGTAGGTCGAATCATGGTTCAAAGCGAGGCGAAAATGGCGTAGGTTTGAAGTTGAACGAATGCAGAATCTCGGCGAAGTGGCGACACCAAATTAAAATGATTATAACTCACAATATAGAATGAATTTTAGTTTGATTCCAATTGTAGATTGTTCTAGACTCAAAAGGGTTGAACATATCCAAAAATCAGCTCAATCGGAGGTCATATGAGGGGGTACCCGACCGGGGAGAGTAGTGCAGAAAAGTTTCTGCACTAAAGTACCCGCCCGGGTACTTTGTAGTGCAAAAACTACCCGCCCGGGTAGTCACTCTGGGAGTGAAAAAGAAGCAGAAACAGGGGCTAAACGCGGAAGGAACCAAAAAAACACCAAAACCACCTCCAAACTCAACCAGTGCACCTCAAAATCAAGACATAAATTCATGTATGCATGCTCTATAACATATCTCAAACTCAAGGCAAGAAATCAAGAATACATCAAGTTTTCATTTTCAAGCTTTGAAGCTCCAACAATGGCCAAACACTCATGCTTCAACCAATAACTTCAAATTCAATAATTACGCATCATATTAACTCACAAGAACAACATATATCAAGATTGGAGCAAAAGAATCAAGAACAAAAGTGTGAGATCAAATTTTCATATAAAGTCACTATTCATCATCTTCTCCAAGTTCATATAATCAAGCAAGGAATTCAAGATTTAATCGGGTAGAATCGAAACACGTAATGAGAGGATCACAAATCTTACCTTGGTTCTTCTATCAGATGGTCGGACGGTGCATAAGCTTGAGCCGAAGCTTTGAGGCCAAGGGGGAGGCTTTCTTCTTCTCCTTTCTTGCCTTGTTTGATCGTTCCAAAAATGAGGGAGAAGGGAAGATATTTTCAGCCATAAAGGGCTGAAACGGGTCGGGTAAAAAAGGATCCGATCCACTCGGATCGGATTTTAAAACGGTAGTGGTATCAATCGGCTTTAGAAAATTATTATAAGGTTAATTTCATCGAATCCGAATCATCGAAACAAACTCAATGACAAGGTCGAAATTCGAATTCGAATTCCCGAGTTCAAGGTAGCCACGAGGATCAAACACCCTAATTAGAATTAGGTCCCTAATTTGCAAATATTGGACGATTGAGTCCAAATACATTTTATTAAATTCTAATGCGCACTTAATTAAATAAAATACAAATTGACACATAAAACATGCTAATAGCACATAAGTCATGAAATTATGTAATTAAACTCTCCCGTAACGTCGTACCTGGATTGCCGAGAAGACGGGGTGTCACAAAACCCGACCACCTCAATCGTTGACAAGTGGGGTTTCATGAGTTCCCCAAAGGCGCTCAGCCCCCTTTCACCTCTAATCTCCTAACGAGTTCCAGAATCTGTGATTTGGTTGGGACTAGCACACGGGATCCCCGTCAGCCCTTGCTTCCCCGATTCGCCACGTGCACCAAGTCCCAGGACCCCCATTCAATGTGAACAATCAATTCTCGCCAAAACATTGGTAGGGTTATCATTAGAGAAAGGGTTTAACGTTCAAAAACCTTGACTCATTGAAAGACTCGATATAAATATAGTAGTTTGGCTTAAAACTTTATACATAGGGAATATATCGGGTCATTTAACTAAATAGAAGAGAAACCCACCTGTTACACCTTACCGAACAATACCAAGAAGAAAAGAAAATACTTGAGGTGTCCTATGAACCCGTCATCTTTGCCCTGGAGAAAACTGTACAAAGGACAATGTAACGTGCTCGTGAGACTCAAGACTCCAAATGAACCATATATGACGCACGGCATGCAATGAACATGATATGAATGCATAAGAGATGATGTTATGTCATGAACACGTTCATGTGCACTATTAATGCATTTAAATCATATAGACAAGTCATTCCTTCGATATTAGAAGCGTTCATATTCATTCAAGTTCATAACTTTCACATTTCATACCAAATCAATCCATGAATTTCATATAACGATCATAACACATATTATATTATGTTTACAATTAGAAAATAGACAAATAAATACATTCAAGTCAAGATCGGAAATTAGATAAGAACATGAAATAGGTAACAATTTAATTCTATAATTCAATTAAATCAAACAATACTTAATATATATAATAAATATATACGTATGTATATATACACTTACACATTCACATACATAAATATATAATATATACATATTGCATAATATATATACTCAAATATACATATATATACGTACATACATGCATGCGTTTACATATTATATATATAAAAGCCATGCATTAAATATATATACACTTACACATGCATTTATATATAATATGTACACAATGTAATTCATGCACGTAATATGTATATATATATAACACACGCACACACTACACTAACGTAACCACTTTAATATATATATATATATATAATATATATGCATGCACACCCATAATATATATATATATATATATACACACAAATTACATGCATAATATATAATATATATAGATACTCACATACTCATGCATTTATATATATAATATTCATGCACAAACACATCAAATCCTACGCGCACACACACATATATATATATATATATATATATATATATATATATATATATATATATATATAATGACGTATATACACCCATGCACAAACAAAATACATGCAGGCACAATCACACACAAATATAATACATATTATATATATATCAATACATAATATATTTAACATAGCACACACATAACACTTGCAGCAAACAAAGAAACACGCAGGAAATGAAGGATGCAGCAGATAAAGAAATGAACAGGAAGCTCCCCGCCCGGGCAAAATTCATCACAGACCTTCCCCGGCCGGGGAAGGAGATGCAGACGGCCACTGCACAAAGGGTCCCCGCCCGGGGACATTTTCAGAACAAACTCTCCCCGCCCGGGGAGAGTGTTTCGGCAGGAAAGAGCAGACATCAGTAGTTCACGCAAAAACAGGGGAGCAACTTCTTAAGACTTCGATCCAACGTTAAGGCAAACAATTCAATATATTAAGGTGCTGCAAAACTCAGCAAAATAGATCCTTAACATGCCATAATTCACGCAGCAGCAGTTCATAACGTGAGGGAGGGGGAAGGAGTTCAATTTCACCTAATTTCTCCAAGGTTCATTAATGGTATCTTCACCAATTTCTCAACTACCAAGCAATACAAGTTCATATAACATTAAATGGGGTTCATTGGGTCATATAAATGTCATCAATTCAAGAAAAAGCAAATAAGTTCAAATTTCATCCTAACCCTTACTATTCATCATCTTGCCCCAAAACCATATCAAATCCAAGCTAAAATATGAAATTAATGGATGAAAATGACCACATAATGATGTCAAACACAAATATGAACTCGCCTCTTGAAGATGATGGAGAAAAATGAAGATATGAGCTCAACTACCCACTTTGTTGTGGTTAAGTTATGGCTATTAAAGCTAAGGGTGGTCATTTAGGCGAACATTACAAGTTTCGGTTAAATTTCGAAGGTTCAAACGTGTTTAAAAAAATATGTGGCTTGTTTCATTAAACCCGAATATTCGATACAAGCTCAGCGGAGGTGACAGAACTCAAATCCGAGTTCCCGAGCTCAAGATATCACATACGGAACCAAGGGTGCGCTAATTACACGTTAGCCCCTGATTTGGTTCCACAATTAAAAATAAATTCGTTACCACGCCAAACGAGATCGAAAACATGAAACGAGCATATGGTCATAACACATAAATCTACAACATACTAAAATTTCACGAAATTTCGATATCAAATCATATAAGAACGAAGCGTGATTAAAACACTCAAGCGCAAAGCATTTACAATTTCATAACATTTCAAATTAAATAATAAAATTTAAATTCTATTTAAATTAAATAAAAAGTCAACGATTAGTTTAAAATTTATAATAATGTAATGAAAGATATAATTAATTAACATTTAACACTTAATTATAAAATTAAATATACTAATTTAACGAATATAAAATAAAATAAAATAATAACCATTTATAATAAAATTAAATATAGAAAACACTTATAAACAATTAATTCGCGCAAATTGGTAAATACATACGTCATACCTGTACGACTGAAAAGTCGGGACGTTATAAAAAATTTCAAGATGCTTGATTGAGTGTCAGCTCAAGAAACGATATGGAGAACTTTTGAATTTAATTTGAATGAGATTTATCAACAATTATCAATTTAGATCTATATTTTCCAAAGTAGAAATATGCAACTTATTGGCCAAATCAAAACTTGAAGGACATTTTAACTTGGGATTGTTGCTCCAAAAGAATGGTCCTTGAAAAGTTTCCAATGTGCTTGAAAGTAAAAAAAAATACAAAGAATGTCTAGAGCATTATGCATGAGACAAACAAGGTAAATATTCAAAAGATTTGTTGAAAGAATTGATGGCTGAGTATAACAAACTATTGCAACAAGAAAAAATTATTTTGTTTTAAGAGTCGAGAATTAATTGACTCCAATTCAGGGATAAACATACATGTTTCTTTTATCTCTCTACCATAACGAGAAGAAGGAGGAACCAAATGAATGCTCTCAAAATAGGCAATGAATGGGCAACCAATAATGATCAATTGAAGCCACAAACTTGGGAGTAGTACACCAAAGTATTCAGTGGAGATACCATTGAAGAAGTGATGAGTCTTGGTATTAGCTTGCGACAATGAATCCTAAGGCCGTGTTTACTATGGAAGCAGTGATATTGACAGTCATGATTTCATATGTTAGTGAAGCTACCACTACAAGAAAAATGGCTTATTACTACAAATTTTTTTACTACGATCATTTGATCGTAGTAAAAGGTAGTTATTTACTACAATTTACTGTACGTAGTAAATAACCAGATAATAGGACACTTATTTACTACGACACCACTATCGTAGTAAATAATATATCAAAACTATGTAGTTTTGATACTTTGTAGCACCCCAAGCGAAGGGCACCACTGTTGGGAAAAACATGATCAGAAAGCCTAGCGGAATTTAAATTTTTTTCCAAAAAGCAAGACCGGACTTGCAATTTCTATTTTCAATCTTAGGGATTCAAGAACTTACAAGAATTGACGCTTTCTTGACACGTTTTGAACCGCCCTCAAACGCGCTTCATGCGGTAATGACGTCTTGTCCCTCGAAATGATTCTTTCTACTAGATTCCACGACAGGTCTCCTCTAGAGTAATAATCCACACCAGTCCTAGATTCAAATCGTGTGAGTGAGCATGCTAGTACTATTACATCTGTAAAGAAATAAACAAAACGAGAATAAAATAAGAGCATAATTAAATCTCCCTTCGAAACCCTGTTTGGCGAAGACAAAAATCTGCACGCCAAAAACCCTCGTGAAAAAACTGGTCGTTCTTCGTATGCACGAATGATTTTCGCCATTTTGTGTGGATCGATTTTTTCACTCAGAATATTTCGGGTTCAAAATCGTTCCACCAGCCCTTCGTTAAATATATAGGATTTTTTAAATCTCAAGTCTGTGTAGGAACTAGATTCCTACTTTGACTTTTCTTCTATTTCTTTCTCTCAAAGTAATAACCTCTTATCTAAATAAGATATTATTCTTCCAGAAAAAGATCACCTAATCAAATTAGGAATATTTAATTATGCTAATAATAATTAAATATCTTATCTAAATAATACTTATTCTAACCACATTAGAATTAATATTTATCAGAATAATAAATAGAAGATATTTATATTTAGTTATTTATTTATTCTAATCAAATTAGAATAACTAAATAATTAAATATTTAGAATTAATTCTCTAATTAATTCCATGAAAGGCTTTAGAATTAATTCTAATGGACTAAAATTAATTCTCCAATTAATTTCTTTGGGCTATATAATTAATTCCCTTAATTAATTATATTAGGGATTTATAATTTGTAGAACCCGGAACGCTACGTAGCCACAACCCCCGCACTATAGTTCAATCCACACATGGAACGAACTCCCATACATGAATCAAGCCTATAGCGAAAGGGAGACACTAAATAAAATAACTCACTAGCTAGGCGGGACTAACCCTCAATTAGATACCAACACATATGCAATAGAACGGGAAGTATAGTAGTATACATGCAATTCATTATCCATCGTCGATCCCAAAACAATAACTCCATAATTTACAACTCCAAACTAGCCAAATATAAGTCATAATATACATAGATACCAAAACCAATCCATAATAGTAGAAATCTATCAATAAGATACATGAAACATGAGAGTGACAAATGCTAGACCCAAAAGAAGCAGAACTCGACTCAATCCCGCCTAGCACTCGACCTGCCATACCTGAAAATGTGAGGTGTCAATCTATGAAAGACTGAGTGAGGGGTTTAATAATTATAAGCGCAATTACCGTGCAAGCTATAATCTCGGGTAAGATTTTATAAAAGGAAATAATATAAGTTCAAGAATAAGATAGGCCTCGCCCGAGATTACAACTAATCTATTTACAATTCAATCAATTCAGTACAACTCAGTGACCCAACGAGTGAGGGTAATTCTCCAACCTTTTTCCGACTGTGTACAATAATTCAATTTTAAATGATTAAGTGATCAAGAAATCAATTTCAGTGCACAATTAGCAGTTTCAATAACTCCTTCTTCCTCCGGGGTGATGGGGGATTGCAAGGTCCCGCCATCCAATCAGTGTGAGCATAGGGTTCATGATTCCCTATACCCGAAAATCCTTCCTCCACTAATCTCCTAGTGGATTCAGGGGTCATCCTAACAATGTGAGGATAGTGCAAGAGTTGCCCGTGCTGGGAGGTGGGCCTAGAACAGTAGCGGTCTGTGACCACATTTTAAATTTCTTTAATATAATACAAGTATTAAAATATTTCTAAAACATTTTAATACAATAGCGGAAGACTAGCCGGATCTACTCAAGTATATACATGCAATTGATAATAAATTTTAAATCACTTAAACAGATAAATATCTAACATGCAATTAAAACTTAAGAGCACATAATTTATCATGCTTAAAATAAAATAACCGAAAACTATTACCGTACTGCAATCATGGCTATCTAATGACATTTTTCCAGCTCCCGAATTCACCTCCCGTGAATCCGATACCCGATCTCCTCGTGAAACCGGCAGAGCTTCCCTGTAATAACCCCAGGGACACCCTCGGAGTGTGGGCTCCGAAAGTATTTCTCTAAATACTTAGAGAAAATAAAACTTTAAACTAGGAAACCCTTTTCAGGGTTTCATATCCCGAAATTAGGCGTTTTATATAAACACCTAATTAAAATTAATTCCAAAATAAATCGAAATTAACTAGGAGAAAATGGGATATGGTTTCAAAGCTAAGAACTAGCCAAAACCTCTCCCAAAATTGAATGAGAAAAATGGCAAGGGGATCAACCTATTTATAGGCATAAAACGGAGGGCAAAACGGTCATTTTATGCACAAAAGCAAGGGTAAAATGGTCATTTCACATCTCCACTTGCGTGTACAACTTGGACACGAAAACTGAGGTGACCACGTGGAAGGTCTCATTGCCGTGAATCCAACGCCGCCGGCCACTCGCCGAGAAACCCCCGCACGCGCCACCTGAAGGTGGCGCTTGTGAAATATACGCAGCTAGGGTTTGTTGGCCCTTGGTCCGGTCCGGCCCAACCGGTTCGACACGTGGCCAGTCCTGGTGAGGCCACATGTCCTGTCCGGTCCGACCGTATTCATTTGACTCGGCCCGTTGACCGGACCTCGACCCTGACCCATTGACCCGACCCGTATTTCGTTTGACCGACCCCGTCCAGATCCAATCTGGACCGTTGCTTTACGCCAGCGTGGCGCGATCACAACTGTCTACATGTCGCGCCACCTGGGACCCGTCTGCTGACGTGGCATGCCACGTGGACTGCCACGCCAACTTTTTTTTTTTTTTTTTAAATTTAAAATTTTATTTTCTCCAAAATAAAATTCCGGGCATTTCGAACTCTTTGGAAATTGATTTATTTTCCTAAAATAAATCCCTTAGCTATTTTCAAACACTTTGAAAAATTCATTTTTCTTTCTCGTTTTAATATTTTTTTCTTTGGGTTTTCAATTTGGGGCTTGCAGGGGGACTTGCAGTGTAACGCCCCAACTTTCGGCAATTCAGGTATGATCGACACGTGTGCGTTTGAGAGTTAGATTTTAATTATTAATTGAGCATTTCCTTAACTTTTCATGTCATGACATAAATTTTATAAAATTATATTATCATTCTTTTAGTGGAATTCATATCATATTATAATTGTTGTATAAATTGAATGTGATTGCAACGTGAATTATTTTCCCAAACATGAGTTAATTTCTTCTATGTCCTTACTTGTTTATTTTCATGAATTTGGGACTTAATTGCATTGGACTTGATTGATCAATTAATATGGAATTGGACCTAATTGCATAACTTAATAAATTGAGGGATTTATTAGCAAATTGGGGCTTTTCTTCTTGATACTTAGCAGCATTTCACGTACCTTGTCTTCATTTCTCATACAAACATTCATACACATTTGCTCCTTTCTTCCTTCTTCAACCGATCCAAACCCTACCAAGAGAGTGGGAGATTTCATCATTCAAGCTAGAAATTGTGGGATTTGTGATCATAGAAGCATCATCAACATCATCTCTTCATCTTTTCTCTCATTTCTTTCATTTGAGGTAATTTTGGAACTTTGATGATTTTCTTGAAAATATGGCATAGATAGGGCTTTGTAATGGATTGGTTAAATTGGGTATTGGTTGTTGGAAATATGTTTATGAACTTTGAGCTTAAGTTGGATGCATATATCTTGTGAATTTTGGACTTGGAGCATGAATGAGTATATGGGTTTGGATTGATGATTCTTGATGATCTTGGTGGATTTAAATGTTTATATGAAGTTTTATGGTAGTATAAGCATATATGCATGAGTCCTTACATAAATATATCATTTTGGAGCTTGGAAATTGTTGTTTTGGTTGATCTTGATTTTGGCCGAGTTTTCCCCTGTTTTTCCCGACACTCTCCCCTGTTCCAATTGCTCTGGTTTTTCTACTGTAGTAAGTATTTGAAGTGTAGAGCACTCTCCTTTTTACGGTTTGTCAATATCTATTTTCGTTTGTGAGTTATGGCCGTTTTAATTTGGTGCCGCCAAACTGTCGCGAATCTGCGTTAACCCAATTTATAATCGAATTGTGGCTTGTTGAGTTAAGGTTTTTAAAACTTTTTTATGGGGATAATCTTGATATATTATAGATGTTCTCTGAAAAAATTGGTGTCAATCCGAATTGATTTGAACCCCGAGAAAAATAGCAACATTCCCTGCTGTCCCCTGTTTTCATATTTCGGTTTTGGCTTGATCAGAGAGACTAAATGGTGGAAGTTTTTAAAACTGTTTTACGGGGGTATTTCTGGATATATTATAAGTATTTCCACGGATTTTTAGTTCGTTTCAACTTCGTTTGATAAGGGAACGACGATCATTTTTCACTACTAGCGCTGCAGGAAATTTTCTGCTTTGGGTCATATTCAAACGAAATCTGGTATTTGCTCGGGATGAATTAGAATGTGAGCCTTACATTGTTGTAAAGATATGTTTGTCTAGTTTTCTAGGAATTTTGCGGTTCGTTAAAATTCATTCCGATCAAGGAGTTATGCTCATTTGATTACAACATGCGCATGTTGAAAATTTTCTGCATTAATGTCACATTTTGTTCCAATCATTTCTTCGACCCCTAATTGCTATTATATGATAGAATACATGCTAGAACAAGATATTTTCATGGCACATTCCATCATACTCGTCATCTCATTGCATTTTCGCCATTCGTCCTAATTGGTACATTTTGAGTCGTGTCTCACCGTTAGTTGTCTTTCTTGCACAGACCAGCTTCCTGGTGACGAGGAGCAGGCCCCGTGAGTTGTTTCCTTTGTTTGTTTTGGGTCGTTCAGGTGAGGTTTAATTTTAGATACATAGGACCCGTATAACCCTATGTGAAGTTTTAAGCCAAAACCTATCTATATATCTATAGTTTGCAAATGTTATTGGTTTTCAAAGGATTTATCGAACTATTGATTGATTGATTGATTGTTTTGGCGAGTATTGTATAGCACTGTGGGCCCGAGGGTAGTGGCTCGAGCCAACCGGGAAAGCATGGGCTGACGGGTAACTTGAGAGCTATCCTCACCAAATTGGGATGACCCCTGAACGCCCTAGGAGATTAGGGGAGGAAGGAGTTCCGGGCTTAGGGATTCATGTACCCTCTGCCCAGACTGATTGGATGGTGGGGCCTTGCAATCCCACCATCACCCGGAGGAAGAAGGCGTTATTGAACTTGCTAATTGTGTACAGTAATGAATTGCTTGATCACCTTATCACCTAATAACTGATTGATTGATTGATTGTACACAGTCGGTGTAAGGTTGGAGAATTGCCCACTCGCCGGGCCACAAATTGATTGTATTGAATTGATTTAACTGACAAATTGAATTAGTTGTAACCTCGGGTGATAGAATCTCTTCTTTTACTAAATTGTATTGTTATTTCTCCAAAATTATTACCCGAGATTATAACTTGCATGTCGTGCGCTTATATTTATTTATACCCCTCGCTCAGTCCATGTGGGACTGACACCTCAACTTTTCAGTTGTTTTGCAGGGCGTGCTAGGTGGGAATTAGAGTCTAGAGGGTCTTTAATTCGGGTATAGCACACTTCATTCTCACATTTTGTTCATGTACAGATACTCTATATATTTTGTAGCATGTCTTGTTAGTTATTTTTGGAGATGATATTGTATTGATAGTGTAAATGTTGGTACCTATTAGTAAATAAATAAATATGGTACCTATAAGTATTGAATGAAATATTGCTTCCGCTGTTATTACTCTGGTTTGATTGTATGGTTTGGGGTTAGTCCCGCCTAGCCTTGTGTAGTTTTTTTATTGTCTCCTGTTCGTCATAGCTTTGGTTCATGTATGGATCGACCATTTCATATGTGGATTGAGGCTATGGTGCAGGGGATGTAGTGCCTAGCGTTCCGGGTGCTACATGCAGGACTAATTAATCTTAGCTCCAAACGGATTAATATACTTTCATCTCATGATAATAATTAATTACCGTTTAACAATATTTTATTCCACTAAATAAATATTATTGCACTCTAAAATGAATTAAATTATTCACGAATTTCTCGATCTAGAATAATTTCGCATTTTACTCCTCCGTGTAGATATCCATGAAAAATAAATTGTAACTACTATCATTTATTTTTCATCCCTAATTTGAAATTTATTGATTCGCCTTAAGTTCAAAATTTCTGTATGTGAAACACATTCAACATACAACTTCGGTGACGTTATCACGCGAAGTGCTTTGGCCAAAGTTTTAATTCGAACTTTTGTAAATCTATTTCAAGGATATCTTTTACCTTCCAGCAAGGCCACAGATTCCTCGATCAATATAACTCTTTAGCACATTTCATATTGTCACCGAATCATACAAAGTATTTTGGCCACCCGTTACCGAGACCTCACTTCAAGTATGTTATAGTGACTAGCACTACATGCCTAAAGATGAAATATTATCAGGATTAAGAGTACAATGCTTCCTGAGATTTTATTCATTTTTAGATAGCAGTATAAAATGAACAATCTCAGTGGTCCAGTTCGATGTTTCCAATCCTATTGAAAATCATTAATGTGTTATAATTGGAATCACCATTCCCTATGACGAAAGACTAGTCATCATATATAACCACGTTATAGTCTTGATAAGAACATATTCTTATCTTACCGACTAGAACTTTAATGATACGTGATTTCGGTATTCAAAGTCTTTTCCTATGAAACACATTTCATATAAGAATACCACCACACGTCATTAATTATTAATATGTGAAATACTCGCAACTCGCTGTAAATTCAGTTTAATTAATTCAATCAAATTGAATTTTCAGGGCACTATTCCCAACAGCCCGTCAGCCCAAGCTTTCTCGGTTGGCTCAGTACACTACCCTCGGGCCCATAGTGAACAATATACTCGCCAAATCAATCTATTCAGTCAATCAATTGGTCAATCAATCAATCGGTACAATTCGGTAATTCAATTGAAGATCAATAAAGTTTTGGAAACTATAAATATATATATAGATACATTTTGGTCCAAAATTCACATAGGGTTGTAGGGTTTTTTATATATCTAGAAGTAACCTCACCTTTACCGACCAAAAGAAATAAGTAAACACCCTATGGAGCATGCTCCTCGTCTCCTGGGATGTGATCTGTGTAACAAGGGCAAGTGTACGTGAGACTCGACTCGAATGAACCATTTAAGATGAACGACATGTTCAATTAGTGTCAATCATCCAATTACAATTGATAACTGTCATAACCATATTCAGTCAATCGAGTAATGTAGCAAGGATCAAGGAATCAATGTATGAATCAAGGTATGAAAATATTACACAAACCTCCCCTATGGAGCATAAGCATGAATTCACATAACACCTATGATACACATAAGTTAACATATTATATGGTATATCAATGAAGTGTACATGCCAGAAATGAACCAAGAAAATCATGCAAATTAAGTTTGAAATTCACATTTTTATGCAGAAAATGCAGGGGTCGCGGGCGCGACCTAATTTTTCCCGAATTTTCCTCTAATTTTTCAAATCTCGAAACTTGGCAAAAAAAGGGTCGCGGGCGCGACCGATTTTGTTCTATTTTCGGTCGCGGTCACGACCTGTTACGCAGCAGTAGCAAAACAGGGGAAAACAGGGGAATTCCGAACCAAAAGCCTCAAAAACCATAACAAATGAATTTCAATCCATGACAAATATTCAAACACCTCAATTACACATTATACTTCACTTATCCATCATATAAACCATGTACTATGCATCAACTCATCAAGAATTTATCCGTAAAACCCCATAAATATTCATGCTTCCAATTTCTAAAGAATTCAAAGTTGTCATGCAAGCTTTCACTTCCTTGATCATAAACATGCTTCTAACTCCAAATAACAAGAATTCATCACTTACTCCATAAACCCTACTCAATCCTATATTCAAGAGATTCACAAAAATTCTCATATTATACCTTGAGATAAAAGAAATATGAGATGAAATGGAGAGATGGTGGTGATGATCCACTTGTGCAAATTTCCTCTCTTGAATCAAGTTTAAATTTTTGATAAAATCTTCCTTCCCTCCTTGGTGTTTCTACCGTGATCAAGTATGTGAGTGTGTGTGTGTAATTCTTGTATGAAAATGGAATGAAATGGAAGAAATAAGATGATATAATCAAATTCTTGAAAGAATGACCATGAGTCAACCATTTTTGCACATAAGTCCCTCTAATATTTGAGTTCATACAAACAAGTTCCATCTCTACTGTAACATCCCGTTCGTCCTATAAATAAGGTACGTCACTTTTAAACCTTTTTATGTGTGTAATTATGTGATTTTATGATTTGCACGGCCCTATTTTGAACTCTTTAAGAGTTCAGGGGCTTGTTTGTAATTTTCTCTTTTTAGGGGTTTTTCGGTCATTCCTCGTTCGATCGAGATTTCGACCTTTTTGACCCCTTCTTTGCGTTTGGGGCAGCGAAACGAGTCCGTAGACTCTGAGTTTGCCCAATTCTGACTTCGTTAACCCCTTCTTCCGTCCGTTTTTGAGTACGAGGACCCGAGATTTATACCCCGGATCCTCGTAATTCGTGCCAAACGGATCAGCAGCTCTCTCTCTCTTCTCCCGCTGCTTCTCTCTCCTCTCTCACGACACACTCACACACACTTGAGGTGTGTTTTCACACACACGTCCAAACTTGGCCGTTTCTCGACGGATTTCGACGAACCACTAGTCCATTTCGACGAGCTCGACGACGCGGTCACAACCGTACCAAGAACTCGACCAACCGACGAGCGGTGGCGGAGTTTTCGGCCAATTTCAGTCGCGGCGGAAGAGGGGTGGCGGAGCCGCCACTTCGCCGCCCATTTGCGGCGGCTTCCGGCCACCCTCCGGCGACATGCGCCACCAACCCGGGTAAAGGACCTCCCGGCGTAATTTTCTGGACAGACGGCACCGCCATCGGGGCGGCGAGGAGGCCGCACGCGCCGCCTGAAGCTCGCGACGGCGGCGGCGGTTACTGTAGCGGCGTCTTTCGCCGCTTTCCGGCGACTTTTTCCGATGGGGCTTAGTGGTTTCCGGACGTTTTCGACCTCCTGAATCCATTTCCGGCATCAGATTGGGACGAATCGCGGCGTAGGTGGCGGTTCCGGCGAGTGGCGCACCGGCGGACGTTTGGCAGCGGATTTGGCCCTTTTCCGGTGGGCTTTTGGTGGTGGTTCCTTCACGGAAGTTGCTCAGAATATAGAAACGTAGCGGATGGCGTTGGCCCCAACCCGAGAACCGGCCGGCGGCGGCGAACCGGTGGTGGACCGGTCTGGACTGGCGGTCCGATTTTTCCGGCGACTTTTCCGGCGGTTGGCTTGGGGGCTTTTGTAGGGTTCGTTACGGGCTTTCCAACGGTATGTCCGGATTTTATTTTCGTTTAGCGGTTTGCGTTTAATTTCAGTTTTCGTGTTAGGATTTAAGTTCGGTTTTTCGTTAACGAAGTCCCGTGTGTTTGGAATTTTCTGAAATTGGTTGAGGGGTTTTGTCAAGCAGGCCGAGGCGTACGTTTCTGTCCTTCCGGGGAATTTTCCGACCACCGGAGGTGGTGGTCCGGCGGCGGCACGTGGCGGTCCGATTGGTTCCGGGGGCGGCATTCCGACGCCCTTTGGGCAGCAAGTTCCTCTCGTCGTGGTGAGTCCAACGCCACTTTCCGTTCGTCAATCGGATGTCCGGTTGATTTTATATGAATTTTCGAAGTTATTGTATTTATTTTCGTTAATTGTTTTAATTGTAAATTCGGCTTTGTATGAACTCTGAAATGGAAATTGTGAATTGTGTGATATATGAAAGCTTGAATTACTGATTTATTTGTGCTCCAATGTGTATGCAAACTTGTATGAGTTATAATTTGAAATATTTGGATAATTTGATTTGTAAATTGAACCCCCGACTTGTTGATTTTGCTACTTGGTTACTCTATAGAGGGTGTTTGTGTAATTTTTGAGTAAAGTAGGAATTTGTTTAAATTGAATTAATAGACCTTAGTAATGAAATCTTAAATGTAACGTATGAATTTAATGAACTTAGTTTGATTAGAATTTGACTTATATGAAATATGAAACAAGCTATTATGATTTATTTGATTTGTGAGCTACGTGAATTTGTATGAAATGCGATATGAATTGTCTGAACTTTGTTAATTGAATTTGTTAGGTATTAAAGGAATTGATATGAAATGATATGAAGTGCTTTTGTCTTTAATTTCGTTATTTGCATTAATTATGCACATGAACTCTGCTTATGTGATTTCATTTCTTAAGTGCTTGAGCATGTGCCGTGCGTCTTTGTATAGTTGTCTGAGTCTGAGTCTGAGTTCTGTGCTGTATTTGGTGTGTTCAGTTGGTACAGGTGCACCCGGGGTGGTGACAGGTGAGTCGTGCAGGTTCCGGGGTGGACCTTCTGCTTTGTGTTCGGCTGTGTTTGGTGCCAGGTGAGGTTAGGATATAGTTATCCCCTATTGAAACGTGCTCGTTTTCGAATGCATGCGATTTATAAGCCTTATGTATATGTAGATATGTGCGAAGTACGTATTTTGCTGGTTTTGTCATATGATTTGATTGGAAAAGTACGAAACGCTATGTATGAGCCTATGTATGCTTTGTCTCAGTTCTATTATGATTTCGAGATCTGTCTGTGTGATATGTACGTGTGATATGATAAACACGATATGCATGAGATATGTCTGTCTGTCTGTGTGTGGCAAGATAAGCCTCCGATATATGTCTGTTTATATGTGTGATGGGCCCCGGAGATTGTGGGTAAGGGAGACCCGGGACGACCATTGGGGTCGCCGGTTACGACCCCTGTGCACTTCTCCACCAACGGGAGACTTAGTTCTCCTATGCCGACAGAGCGCATTTTGGCTGGCCGTCGAAGGAACCGGGCGGGATCCTCCGGTTCACATGTTTCGTTCTGTGGTGGGTTGAGAGGGGCACCTCTCTTCCCCAATGGTGTGCAGGTGGGATTGATTTATGAGTTTTGCTTCGATTTGAGTAAGTGTGTTCTGTCTGTCCGTCTGTTATAAGTTCGTGAAACGGGGGTAGATTCGTAAATTAAGATAAAAATTGATATACTTTTAAGCTAATAAGATATGTTCCGATATGTGTGTTAAGTCTGCATGAATCTGAACTTATGTTTAAGAACGTTTGAGTTAAGATTTGTTTGTTTGGTTTTAAACCCCTATAAGTATACTATCACGGGAAACCATTTTGGCGTGCAAAAACTAACCCCGGGTTCACGAATGTCGCTTCTTCTAGGTGCTGTGCTCTATATATATGTATAGTGTGCGTGTGTTAGCCCCTCGCTCAGTCCTTGGACTGACCCCTCCCCTTTTATGTTTTAGTTCGCAGGCTTTGCTTTGGAGGTCGTTGGAGTTCGTGCTAGGCGGCTGTGTGTCGGGTCTGTCGAGTCTGTGTCCGTCTGTTTATGTTTATTAAGTTCTGGCTCTGGTTTATGATTTGTAAATGATATTTAAGATATGTTTGTGCAGGGTTGTATTTATAATTTGAAATTATGGAATTCGGGACAGGATAGGACAGGTGTTCGGATTAGTTGAACCCGTTGTGAATATATGATTGCTCGGGACAGGTTAGGACAGGTTGCTGCATTAGTTGAACCCGTGTATTTGATTCTGATGTATGTATTGCGTTGTATGCTTGATGTGTAAAAGTTTTTGTAAGTTGGCATTTCGTGCTACTTCCGCTGTCATGTTTTACATATTTTCTTTTGTACAGGGTTAGATACCGCCTAGCTAGTGCGTGTGTTTTTGTTTGTCACCCGTTCGCTGTGACTTGGTGCGTGTGCGGACCTTCCATTTCGTATACGTGTCGGGCCATAGTGCGGGGGTGTGATGCCCCACCGCTTGGGGTG
Source organism: Lantana camara (assembly GCA_037501455.1). Lineage (NCBI taxonomy): Eukaryota > Viridiplantae > Streptophyta > Magnoliopsida > Lamiales > Verbenaceae > Lantana > Lantana camara. Next base: position 114,217,839 of record CM074855.1, read on the forward strand.
TTACATCTTGAGTGGTATCAGAGCTACCAGGTTCAAAACCGGTGCTCTGGAGTCGTGTCGTGTCGGTTTAGGTCGTACGGCATAGGAATAACTGTGCATTGCATTCGTTTAATGTGAAACATTGACTTCTTTGTATGAATTTGTCTGAGATTATGTGATTGTGTGCACACTATGATTACGGTTTTTATAAAATTATCATTGTTATGCCTTAAATTTTTGTAAATTATGTGTTGCATCTGCATTTAGTAGGTGCTCTTAATTGTTTTCATTACTTGACATATCCACTCACTAACTTCCATGCATAAATATTTATTCAAGTTGTGAATTATAGGGGGACTACTTGGTGCCAAAATTATAATTGATCGTGACAACGCCTCCCACTTCTATAAATTTATGAAAGAGGATTTGAGACTTCCATCTTTTGACTACTTGGAGCAAACAATCCCTACAAGAAATCAATCAGGGCTTGATGCTAATATAATGGAAACAGGTATTCTGCATTCATAGCACGTGCATCATGCATTGGATTAAATTATAATTATTCTGATCTTTTTGTCCTACGTGCTTGATTGCTTTTCTTGCTGATTAATGAGTGTATGCCATTCACATCCCTAACCCCACATGCATTAGAATCGTGATTGTATTTTAGGTGGTCATCTATTTGATTCACCAAGTGCTGTCTTAGTTGAAGCCTCATTGGAATTCGAGCAGGGGTTGACCAGATGGTGAATGATCGAGCTAGCACAGCCAGGATATTGAGTGGATAAAAGAAGATACTCGAATACGAGAGAGATATTAGATCTTTTGATTATCGAGGTGCCTTTGGGATTTGTACCTAACTATATGGAGGTGCTCGGGAGTAACACGCTTTACAAGAACACCAGGATTTTTAACTCTGGATGGCGTGAGGTAGCAACGAAGAAATCGAAGTATTTGTACCATTCAGAGTCATTCAAGGGAAGGGTCAGACTATTTTAAAGACATCAACAAGAGTAGTTACACTGTACTAAGGAAAAAGGGAAAACTCTAAAATAAGGAATTTCGTGGCAATGTTTTTGAAAGCTAACCTCGCCAAATTACGAGGACGGGAGCAGCAGTTATAATGACGGTAGCAAAGTGAGACTGATTAAGGATTCTTCATTGATCCCTTCACGAACGTTATAAGAAACCTTACCGTTGATGGAGGCAGCAAATTCTATTTCTCGAGAATTTTATCGGGACTTCGGGAAACCCTACGGATCACTTGGCTCCGAAAACTAATTGAAACGGTTCGAGACCCTTTTGAACCAGAGAATGCGAGGAAATACCAAAGAATGCAAAATGGGAAGTTGGAACTACGGCCAGTTAAGGATTTGATTTTCCTTTCAAGTTAAAGAAATTGTCAACCACGACTTCATTGCCACGATGAACGGTACATTAAACATTCATGGCAATTGCACACATGCATCGCATAAGTAATTATATTTTATTTTGTTTGACGTGTGTGACAACGTGTGTAATAATGTGACTAATTGATTTAATTTCGTAATTTAAAGTTTTCTGTTGTTGTGAACTCTTGCCAAGTTGATTGGATTGCATGCTTGTGTAAATTATTTGTGCCTCTATGTTTAATGTTCTTGATTGCTCATTACCCCCTTTCATGCATATACATATATTGTAATCTTATTTTACAGAGATTCCATCGCGATATCCCCCTTGAGTTGAGCATGGATGACGAGTCTATACTCCAGGGACACCGATATCAGTTGTGATAAGGTACACTAAACATGCATCACCTGTTTTGCGTCTAGTGTTTGCTTCAATGTGTGTTAGTTTGATTGCTGAGTAAGTGGACTTGTGTGCTAGAGAGTTGTTGAGATCTCTCTCTATTTATGTGTTAGGGAGATGTGGGATTCTCCCTATTTGTATGATAGAAAGATGTTGGATTCTTTCTGAGTTTTGTGCACAAGAGATGCTGGATTCTCTTGTTCTTAGGTATTCGAGGGTTGCTGGATTCCCTTGGATTTAGGGTTTGAGAAATGTCGGATTTTCTCAAACTAGATTGTCTGAGAGATGTGGAATTTATCAGACTTAGGTTGAGAGACGGGGTTCTCTCGATGCTGTGTTTGAGAGACGGGGTTCTCTCAATTCTGTGCCTGAGAAACGGGGTTTTTTCTTTTGTGTGCCGAGAGACGGGGTGCTCTCACTTGCGTGTTGAGAGATGGGATTCTCTCTTGTTTGTTGCCGTTGCGTTGTGGGCGGCCTGACAACAGCCAATAAGCGATGAGGATGTGACGGGGCGAGCTTGGAATGCAGTGACCTAGGGGTGATTGAATGAAGTGTTCAGACAGATCTCTGTGGCTACCAAACCCTGAAGGAAGATGACGCTATCAAAGGGGTAAACTTCACAGCCAGGGCTACAACTATACAATTTTTGAGAGATTGATTGAAGTAGTCCAGATCGAAGCTTTTCGACTCAGTAGTGGGACCTGAGGACAGGTCCTTTTGAAGGAGGGAAGTTTGTAACATCCCGTTCGTCCTATAAATAAGGTACGTCACTTTTAAACCTTTTTATGTGTGTAATTATGTGATTTTATGATTTGCACGGCCCTATTTTGAACTCTTTAAGAGTTCAGGGGCTTGTTTGTAATTTTCTCTTTTTAGGGGTTTTTCGGTCATTCCTCGTTCGATCGAGATTTCGACCTTTTTGACCCCTTCTTTGCGTTTGGGGCAGCGAAACGAGTCCGTAGACTCTGAGTTTGCCCAATTCTGACTTCGTTAACCCCCTCTTCCGTCCGTTTTTGAGTACGAGGACCCGAGATTTATACCCCGGATCCTCGTAATTTGTGCCAAACGGATCAGCAGCTCTCTCTCTCTTCTCCCGCTGCTTCTCTCTCCTCTCTCACGACACACTCACACACACTTGAGGTGTGTTTTCACACACACGTCCAAACTTGGCCGTTTCTCGACGGATTTCGACGAACCACTAGTCCATTTCGACGAACTCGACGACGCGGTCACAACCGTACCAAGAACTCGACCAACCGACGAGCGGTGGCGGAGTTTTCGGCCGATTTCAGACGCGGCGGAAGAGGGGTGGCGGAGCCGCCACTTCGCCGCCCATTTGCGGCGGCTTCCGGCCACCCTCCGGCGACACGCGCCACCAACCCGGGTAAAGGACCTCCCGGCGTAATTTTCTGGACAGACGGCACCGCCATCGGGGCGGCGAGGAGGCCGCACGCGCCGCCTGAAGCTCGCGACGGCGGCGGCGGTTACTGTAGCGGCGTCTTTCGCCGCTTTCCGGCGACTTTTTCCGACGGGGCTTAGTGGTTTCCGGACGTTTTCGACCTCCTGAATCCATTTCCGGCATCAGATTGGGACGAATCGCGGCGTAGGTGGCGGTTCCGGCGAGTGGCGCACCGGCGGACGTTTGGCGGCGGATTTGGCCCTTTTCCGGTGTGCTTTTGGTGGTGGTTCCTTCACGGAAATTGCTCAGAATATCGAAACGTAGCGGATGGCGTTGGCCCCAACCCGAGAACCGGTCGGCGGCGGCGAACCGGTGGTGGACCGGTCTGGACCGGCGGTCCGATTTTTCCGGCGACTTTTCCGGCGGTTGGCTTGGGGGCTTTTGTAGGGTTCGTTACGGGCTTTCCAACGGTATGTCCGGATTTTATTTTCGTTTAGCGGTTTGCGTTTAATTTCAGTTTTCGTGTTAGGATTTAAGTTCGGTTTTTCGTTAACGAAGTCCCGTGTGTTTGGAATTTTCTGAAATTGGTTGAGGGGTTTTGTCAAGCAGGCCGAGGCGTACGTTTCTGTCCTTCCGGGGAATTTTCCGACCACCGGAGGTGGTGGTCCGGCGGCGGCACGTGGCGGTCCGATTGGTTCCGGGGGCGGCATTCCGACGCCCTTTGGGCAGCAAGTTCCTCTCGTCGTGGTGAGTCCAACGCCACTTTCCGTTCGTCAATCGGATGTCCGGTTGATTTTATATGAATTTTCGAAGTTATTGTATTTATTTTCTTTAATTGTTTTAATTGTAAATTCGGCTTTGTATGAACTCTGAAATGGAAATTGTGAATTGTGTGATATATGAAAGCTTAATTACTGATTTATTTGTGCTCCAATGTGTATGAAAACTTGTATGAGTTATAATTTGAAATATTTGGATAATTTGATTTGTAAATTGAACCCCCGACTTGTTGATTTTGCTACTTGGTTACTCTATAGAGGGTGTTTGTGTAATTTTTGAGTAAAGTAGGAATTTGTTTAAATTGAATTAATAGACCTTAGTAATGAAATCTTAAATGTAACGTATGAATTTAATGAACTTAGTTTGATTAGAATTTGACTTATATGAAATATGAAACAAGCTATTATGATTTATTTGATTTGTGAGCTACGTGAATTTGTATGAAATGCGATATGAATTGTCTGAACTTTGTTAATTGAATTTGTTAGGTATTAAAGGAATTGATATGAAATGATATGAAGTGCTTTTGTCTTTAATTTCGTTATTTGCATTAATTATGCACATGAACTCTGCTTATGTGATTTCATTTCTTAAGTGCTTGAGCATGTGCCGTGCGTCTTTGTATAGTTGTCTGAGTCTGAGTCTGAGTTCTGTGCTGTATTTGGTGTGTTCAGTTGGTACAGGTGCACCCGGGGTGGTGACAGGTGAGTCGTGCAGGTTCCGGGGTGGACCTTCTGCTTTGTGTTCGGCTGTGTTTGGTGCCAGGTGAGGTTAGGATATAGTTATCCCCTATTGAAACGTGCTCGTTTTCGAATGCATGCGATTTATAAGCCTTATGTATATGTAGATATGTGTGAAGTACGTATTTTGCTGGTTTTGTCATATGATTTGATTGGAAAAGTACGAAACGCTATGTATGAGCCTATGTATGCTTTGTCTCAGTTCTATTATGATTTCGAGATCTGTCTGTGTGATATGTACGTGTGATATGATAAACACGATATGCATGAGATATGTCTGTCTGTCTGTGTGTGGCAAGATAAGCCTCCGATATATGTCTGTTTATATGTGTGATGGGCCCCGGAGATTGTGGGTAAGGGAGACCCGGGACGACCATTGGGGTCGCCGGTTACGACCCCTGTGCACTTCTCCACCAACGGGAGACTTAGTTCTCCTATGCCGACGGAGCGCATTTTGGCTGGCCGTCGAAGGAACCGGGCGGGATCCTCCGGTTCACATGTTTCGTTCTGTGGTGGGTTGAGAGGGGCACCTCTCTTCCCCAATGGTGTGCAGGTGGGATTGATTTATGAGTTTTGCTTCGATTTGAGTAAGTGTGTTCTGTCTGTCCGTCTGTTATAAGTTCGTGAAACGGGGGTAGATTCGTAAATTAAGATAAAAATTGATATACTTTTAAGCTAATAAGATATGTTCCGATATGTGTGTTAAGTCTGCATGAATCTGAACTTATGTTTAAGAACGTTTGAGTTAAGATTTGTTTGTTTGGTTTTAAACCCCTATAAGTATACTATCACGGGAAACCATTTTGGCGTGCAAAAACTAACCCCGGGTTCACGAATGTCGCTTCTTCTAGGTGCTGTGCTCTATATATATGTATAGTGTGCGTGTGTTAGCCCCTCGCTCAGTCCTTGGACTGACCCCTCCCCTTTTATGTTTTAGTTCGCAGGCTTTGCTTTGGAGGTCGTTGGAGTTCGTGCTAGGCGGCTGTGTGTCGGGTCTGTCGAGTCTGTGTCCGTCTGTTTATGTTTATTAAGTTTTGGCTCTGGTTTATGATTTGTAAATGATATTTAAGATATGTTTGTGCAGGGTTGTATTTATAATTTGAAATTATGGAATTCGGGACAGGATAGGACAGGTGTTCGGATTAGTTGAACCCGTTGTGAATATATGATTGCTCGGGACAGGTTAGGACAGGTTGCTGCATTAGTTGAACCCGTGTATTTGATTCTGATGTATGTATTGCGTTGTATGCTTGATGTGTAAAAGTTTTTGTAAGTTGGCATTTCGTGCTACTTCCGCTGTCATGTTTTACATATTTTCTTTTGTACAGGGTTAGATACCGCCTAGCTAGTGCGTGTGTTTTTGTTTGTCACCCGTTCGCTGTGACTTGGTGCGTGTGCGGACCTTCCATTTCGTATACGTGTCGGGCCATAGTGCGGGGGTGTGATGCCCCACCGCTTGGGGTGTTACATCTACACAAAAGATCACTTATATCCATCTCATGTTATGCACTTAAGTCCATAATTCCATGAAGTGATCAAATAAGGTCACATAATAACAACTAAACATGTTCTCACTTAGTTCACGTAAATTCCACGTTGATAATAATTTATATAAATGCATGAAGATATAATGCATATAATATGACAAAAGTTATAATTAAATGATTGAAATAATTAAATTAAATCTCCCAACTTCCGAAGACCCGCTCATGGCTTGCTTACCTGAACTTCCGGAAATTGGGGCGTTACATAATTAATTCTCTAATTAATTATATTTGGGCTTTATAATTAATTCTCCAATTAATTAACACATGGTCTAATTTTACAATTGGACCACATGCCCAATCCATGCTCACATGCCACACGTGTGATCTCGTTTCGATCAACTATTTGATCTTTCCTTCAATACCCTTTGAACCTGACATTTGTGTGTGACCCCCTAGGTTCATTTTCAGTTAGCAGTGAACCTAATTAATTAATACACTTTATTAATTAATTAGTTCATAGATCACACGACCATAGTCTAGTAACAGGTGTGTAACCCCTACCCGAACAATGAATATATATTCGAAAGAACCTTTCAGTCATGATAGCTGTGAGGTATGATCCTCCTACCATCCCATCTCTCGATTAAGATCTAGGGCATGGGAATAATGAGAGCCCCACTAATCCCGATCAAAAAGCTAGATTTGTTTCATATCCATTTGATCTCAATCTGAGAAACTCTTTTCTTGATGTTTTGATCCACTACCTCGGCTGAGGGTTTAGGATGGCATATGAACGACTTATGCAATAAGAGATCTTCTTGCATTAAAGCAAGTGTAGGTCCTTTGTCGATTCTCATATGCTTCCATGTGCTACTTGTGCAGCTCCGACATAAGCCTTGAATCAGCAGTCTCGGGAGACATCATTTAAAGCTTATACTAAAGACTACAGAGTTAGCCCACAAAGCATCAATGGAATCTTAAGTCAAAGGATTACTTTACTCACGCCATTGACCTGTGGGATATTTCCTAATCAGGAAGATTCCTCTTCCTGAAGTGGAAACTTCCTTTCCCATTTAGGAATCTTCTCATGCGGACACCTCAGTGTACCCTTTCTAATAACGAGCACCCTCATGTATTGCGTACGCATCAACTTATGCACTTTACATCACATGAAACAGGATGCTCCTTCTTAAGGACACAATCCCATGAGCAAGTCTCAATCGAGCCTAATCAACACTCCCACTGCTTGTTGGACTCATCGACTTGGAGTAGTTTCTAATCCAGCCTTGAGTTAGGGCTTGTTTCATGTGCCATTCACCTAATGACAAAGTCCATAACAACCTTATGGATTAGGGGAGTTCTAATACATGTGCACATAATGAAAACACACAACACATGTATTGTACATAAAGAAGTGTTTGCCTATGATAATAATCAATCGCATATTATTCAAAGATTGTCAGTGATATAAGGAAAGTCCCAAAGCAGATTATAACCAATCGGCTTTCTAGGGCACTATTCCAATAATCTCCCACTTGCTCATAAAAGCCATGGAGGTACTCTATGTCCCATCTTCTCAAGATGTACTTTGAGAGCCTATTGACTTTGGGCGTTTCCAAAGTGGATTTGCTATGTTCTCTGCTGATGTAACCCTCTCATTTACACATCTCTAAGGAAACTCATTTTCCTTATAAAGTGATTCGTAATCACGTGCTCGGTCGCTTGGTGAGGTCTTTGTTCTCTTACTTGAGAAACTACCCATTTAATCATACAATATGATAATGGAGTTGTTTCATGCTAAGAACTTCATCTAACTAGTTTTATGGAGTTTCTTACCCAAACATATAACTTGGTAGTACTCAATACTACCAAGTATTTTACCATGATGGTTATAATTCGCAGTGTGCGTGTGTAGAATGATTTCCAATACACTGCCATTCAGGCAGAATATTTATCCTTTTAATGATTTACAATCATTTATGTTTGATGCAACGATTACATCAAAATATCCTTTTAACGATATGATCTTTCTAGGTTCTATAAAGATATCCCCATTTCTTCTAAAGTAATCTGAGGGTACCTTTTACAATAGTCCAGTGACCTTCTCCAAGGTCATACAAGATTCGGCCCACTACGCTTAGTGCGCCATATCAAGTCTAGTACATAACATTGTATACATTATGCATCCTTTCACTTAAAGGAGTTTTGGACATTCTAACTTTCTCAAAGTTATCTTAGGACACATCCTCTTTAAAAGAGATGTTCCATTTTCCATACTGAACTATTTTAGTACCGTGGTTATACACTCAATTGTGATAATCCATTTATTCTCTTAGATCTTTCTCTATAGATCTCAAGTTGAGAATTTAGGATAGTCACTAAGATCTTTCATGTCAAACTTATTTTGGTGACTTTCATGCTCTCCTTCGCAGAAAAACACCATTTGCTAAAGTACCAAAATTTAACTAATATTCCTAATTCTTAAGTGTACACATTAAGAGTCATTCGAAATTTATATAAGGTCAAACGATTTGACTTGTACAATGAAAACGAATAGCCTAAATCCCAGAAGCCCTTATCAATCTATAGATTGATTTAGGGGTTTGCATACCTTATGCATACTCCCACTGAATACGAGATTCATAGAAATACCATATTTTAGTCTCTATCAATCTCCTATTGAGTAAGATAATTCACATATTCATTTATCATATCTTATAGTCAGAATATGCAGATATGCTAAAAATAATCCGAATGGACTTTTGTATTGCAACCTTCGAGAAGGTTATAACGCTTTCCATTTACTCCAAGCTTTAGCTTTATATGTCCATTTACACCCCATGGGACTGATCCTATCAGGTGGATCAACCAATGTCCAAACTTGGTTTGAGTATATGGAATCCATCTCGAATTTCAAGGCTTTCTTACACTACTCAGATTCGAAGTCTGATAGTGACTCCTCATAAATAATTCTTAGGATTACTAGGAATGTGTTTCTAAATGCATTATGAGAGGAGGGTTTCACACGTGTGCATACTCTAAAATTTGGCTAAGTTTTATCAGATGGGGTCGTTTCTTCTATATGTGGCGTGGAGTATCTATCCTCAAATTTCTTTGAGGTCTGCCTGCTTGTTTTTCTTCTCTTATAGGAACGATTCCTTAAGAAAGGTACATTTCTTGAAACAAACAAATTTTATTCAAGAGAGTTGCAGAAACAATATCTTATATTGTCTTATAATCTTGAACTCGTTTCAAGCTTATCTCCCACTATCCTCTTCACTTAAGAGGATTACCCTAAATTCTTGGATAAGAATAATTGGGAAACTATAGAATGCCACATTTCATAGTGCAATTAAGGAACTAGGTTTTGGAAGGTACTACAATCAAAATCTCTAACTGCATATTCTAGGGGTTTATTCCTAGAATGAATGTAAGTCAGTAAAGCTTGCTATGGAACGAACCATATCCTATAAGGTTTTATTCTTTCATTCAGAAACACTAAGGTGTTCTCGAATGAGTTTACTGAGAGGCAACCCTATTATCTCTAAGATGACAAAGGAATTGGTCACTAAGGCATTCGCCATCTCGATCAGATCTAGTTATCTATAACTTATGACTATTTCGGTTCCTAACCTCATTTTGAAATTCTAAGAATTTCATATAAGTTTCAAATTTGTAATTAATTAAGTACACTCATTCATAATGATTAGACTGATGATTGTTTCTAGTGCTTACAGTGAGCAATAGATAAACATCAGTATGGATCGAAATCCACTAAGTGTTTTTGGCACCACGTTTCTCATAGACGGGGTTATTGGAACGTTTCCCTTAAGACAGGATTCACAGGAAGTTAATTCTCTAGGTCCATTTTCATAAAATGATCCTAAGATGTCTAACTCACTAATCCTTTTATATCTTAACGTGCCAAAATAATTCGAAACTTTGTCACTTCACTTACATTTGTTATCTCGTTGTATGTTCAGAACATTAGCGCTATGAGTTTTGCACAACGGATTATGGAAAATCAATTCAGGACTTGTAAATTCTAATCATTTTAGAATTACTAAACGAGATAACCTATCAGAGTACCCATACTCTTTGCAGTTCCCTTTCAAAGTCCTTATTTACTACTATAGAAGCAAACGTCTTTATCTGATCTCTATAGTCTTTTGGGCGTGTCCCTTTACTCACCCCTCTATTGGGCATTAAGGGTTTCTTCTTCTTGAAGGCATTCAAGCCTTTACCTTAGTGGGTTTAGAAGAAGATTTAACCATCATAACCTTTTATTCCTTCTTAAGGATGCTCTCAATCATTATCAACTAAATGATTAACTATGCTACAATGGCATCATTCTAGTTGAGCATGGGGTTAAATGATGGTGGAAGCAATGCGAGCAATCAATGCATTGAGAACTTGTTTCTCAAAATGACTGTGGATGCAAGATCCTCGTTCAAACACGTTTGTACCCTCATTGGAATAAGGAACAATTCCATAATGTTATACCTTATAACATATTTATGAGGTGGTACAATTGCTCTTAGGTGGTTTTGGAAAAATCCATTCACCTTAGATTGCTTCTCTTTTGGCCCGGGTCCAATTTTCACAACTGAAAATCTCGCCTTATAGAGAACACTTTTTTCTTTTCAGAATCTAAAACGAAGTTTAGGATCCAAAGCCAATTAGAGTTAGTTAGGACTTAGTCAACTTGTTTGACTTAAGGATGGATACGAATGGGTTTCCATTTCATATTGTAGAGAATCACAGAACTACAACCTAAATGCTAAGCAGAGAAAATGTGAGCATGTTGAATAATAACGTAATACATATGATTTAGGGCTTTTATTGTATGTAGCTCCCATTGTTTTTTAGAAGATCTTAAAATCCCAATGATCTTAGAGAAAACTTGTTTTTCCAATGGGTATTAAGATCCTAAGCACAATATTTTGGACCCACAACTTGTGGACATCCTCAATAAAGCCTTAGGTAGGCGTAACTTGCCAATTCCATCTCTATGGAACTCTTAGTAATATTTTTGCATCACCTATCTTTCAATATGGACCCACGACTTGTGCGGCATCCATATTTACTTAGGCGTTAAGCAAAACCCATCAATCATAGGATCATGATTAAACTTAGTCCGGAACGACCCACGACTCGCGGACATCGCCCATTCCAAAATAACCATGAAATATTAATTACTTAAAGTAATTAATCAGGAAACTAAGAACTAATAGATTTCACATAGCCACCCCACGACTCATGGACAACAACTAGCTCCCCTATTAAACTTAAATCCTATTGATGGAATGCTAGAAATTTTATTTAAAGTTTTCACTTTATACAAAATACCTAATTTTCGAAATTGCTTAATATTTATGGGATTCTCGAATACTGGAGAGTTGTCCAGTTATGACCTCACCAACGTGTACAATTATCTAATTTAATTAGTTTTGTTTAATGCAGTTTCACATAAATGCATTACACACAAGCAATTAGCAGATCACATGTCCTACCATGATACTAACATGAGATGATCATGGGTTCTACCTATCTTTTGCGTGATTTATGGGAGCCACTCCACAATCACAAGTTCCAACATACATGCCACATAAAATAGTTTAAATGACATAAGGGAATTGGAAATAAAACGATGCCCTATCTATTATAATAATAGAAACCCTCCCTAACAATTTGAAGGGTCTTCACTTTATGCCCTCCATGTTACTTCTTGTGTGGATCCATCTTACTCCATGGGTGTAAATCTTCAAAGTAAAAAAGAAAAACCTCACTTTCCTATAATCTACTCTCTTTGCATAAAATAATATGGCTCAATCTTCATATTGGCCATAGACAAATACACGGGGCATACCACGGTCTCAAAACAGTAATATGGAAAGCCACATAATAAATACATAACAGTACGCACATAAGTGGGGCACCGACCCCAAATAAAAACGCAACTCTGGTGCTCCAACACCAAATTTAAACCATCCATGTGCATAAATTAAAACATCACAAGACTAAAACCCATGATCACCTAACATGCATAAATAGCAAGAATTTAAATTTACCCGTAAATTAAAATTCCCGCTTTAAGTTCTAATAACTTAAAACACGACCTAGATGCAATTCTTGTTCATGAGCCTTTTCAAATAATCCAAGAATCATTAAATCAATAAAATTCCAATTAATTTCTGAAAATTAATAATTTTTGTAATTATTGTAGTTTCTCAAAAACTCAAATCAATCCATAATTAAAACGTGATTTAACCACTCGCAATTTCTATTTCCAACCTTAGGGATTCAAGAACTTACAAGAATCAATACTTTCTTGACAGGTTTTGAGTCGTCCTCAAACGCGCTTCATGCGGTAATGGTGTCTCGTCCCTCGAAACGATTCTTTCTACTAGATTCCACTACAGGTCTCCTCTAGAGTAATAATCCACGCGAGTCCTAGATTCAAATCATGTGAGTGAGCATGCTAGTACTATGAAAAGTGTAAAGAAAGAAACAAAGCGAGAATAAAATAAGAAGAGCATAATTAATCTCCCTTCGAAACGCAGTTTGGCATAGACAAAAATCTACACGCCAAAAACCCTCGTGAAAAAACTGGTCGTTCTTCGTATGCAAGAACGGTTTTTGCCATCTTGTGTGGATCGATTTTTTCACTCAGAATATTTCAGGTTCAAAATTGTTCCACCAGCCCTTCACTAAATATATAGGATTTCTTAAATCTCAAGTCTGTGTAGGAACAAGATTCCTACTTTGACTTTTCTTCTATTTCTTTCTCTCCAAGTAATAATCTCTTATCTAAATAAGATATTATTCTTCTAGAAAAAGAGCACCTAATCAAATTAGAAATATTTAATTATTCTAATAATAATTAAATATCTTATGTAAACAATATTTATTCTAATCACATTAGACTTAATATTTATTAGAATAATAAATAGAAGATATTTATATTTATTTATTTATTTGTTCTAATCAAATTAGAATAACTACATAATTAAATACTTAGAATTAATTCTCTAATTAATGTTAGGAATAGTGCCCTGAAAGCCGATGTAATAGTCTGCTTTAGTACTTTCCTTTTTGTAAATCACAGACAATCTTTGACTAAAATGAATTAAGGCTACACTTCTTTATATACTCTTATTTGATTGTGTGTTTACTTTTGACTGAGCATGTATAAGAACTCCCCTGATCAATATGACTTATAGGACTCAACCATTTAGGCGAAGTGGTTCATGAGAAGAGGCCTATATCACATAAATCATGATTAGAAATCACTCCAAGCCGATGAGTCTTATAGACAGTGGGAGTGCCAACCTAACTCGTTCGAGGCTTGTTCGTGTGATCACGCCCTTAAGAAGGACCACCTTGTTTCATGGGGTGCAAAGTGTATAGTTGATACGTGTGTGATACATGGGGGTGCTTACTTATTCTAAGTACACTGTGGTGTCCCATATGAGAAGATTCCTAAATGGGAAAGGAAGTTTCTATATCCAGATTAGGAAATATCTCACGAGTCATTAATGTGATTAAGTGATCCTTCGACTTGAGGTTCCATTGATACTTTATGAGCTAACTCTGTAGTCTTAGGTGCAAGCTTTAAAGGGTGTCGCCTTAGACAACTGATTCAAGACTTTATGCTGGTGCTGCACAAGTGGCATATGAAAGTATATGAGAATCGATAAAGGACCTACGCTTGCATTGGCAAGATGATGATCTCTTATTGTGTAAGTCATTCATATGCCATCTGGGGGTCTTGGCCAAGGCAGTGGATCAAGATATCAAGAAATGAGTTTCTTGGATTGAGATCAAATGGATATGAAATGCACTCAACATTAAGATCGAGATTATTAGGGTTCTAATTATTCCCTTGCCCTAGATCTTGATTGAGAGATGGGACGTAGGAGGATTGTATCTCACATATGTCAATGACTTAAAGGTTCTGTCGAATCGAGACATTCTTATTTAGCTAGGGGTCAAACACCTGTTGCTAGACTATGGTCGTTTGATCTGTGGTTAATTAATTAGGGTCACTACTAATTGAATTAACAACCTAGAGGGTCACACACAACAACCCGGTCACATGGGTTAAGGCTTGAATCGATTAAACGAGTTGATCGAACCATTGAGAGAATGGTGGGGCCCACACGTGTGAAGCACACGTGTGGGAGGCGTGTATGGCATGTGTCCTTGGGGACACGTCTAGTCACGTGGTTTTATGTGTATATATTAAATAATTACTATGTTAATTATTTAATGGACTCTGATTTTAATTTTGAATTAATATTGAAGTCCTAATTTGGAGAATTAAAGTCTAATAAATAATTAATTATGAACCATTCTTCTGTGGGTGATAGAGGGTAGCAAGCCCTAGCTATCAGCAAAATGCACACGAGACAAGACTTAATCACTTCCTTACACCTTCGGCGGTGGCTCCCGTCGGCTCAAGAGAACCACCCTTCCTCAACCTCCTAAGGTTAGGTGAGAACTCTTGAAACGAAAGTGTTGATGGGAGAGCTCGACAACCCCACGGCCGTCCCGAGATACCATACCACTCTCCGGGGCCCAACTGCATAACTCAAAAAGCATAATTTTCGCAAAGCTTATCTTTTAAAGTTCAAAGCTCGCTATACACTCACACATATTCAAAGCTTTTCAAAAAGATCAAAATAGAGCTTATATACATATAAAAGCCTTTTTAAAGTCTTATAACAAAATGGGACAAGCCCTCAAAGTACATATCATACACGTATTTATCTTATATTATACGTAATTCGCATGCGGGCTTCAAAACATATGGGTTGTAGGTCACATTATCTAAAAGGAAGAAATCCTCACCTTTCCAAAGTAGTTGAGCAAAAGGATATAAAAGGGACGCAAACGGATGCTTACGACCTCCTCGTTACCAACGGGACCAAACTCTCAACAAAGGAAACAACAAAGGATGCTCTTAGACTCAATATGAACCAATTAGATGCTCAGAAAATGAGTATGAATGCAGATAATGCATATGAAATGCAACACTTAAGGCATATCCGTTCATATTTTACGTATTTCATATTAAACGATCCTAAAAATTCAATACTTTCAAGTTAACACATATATTCACATGTTATCATATCACTCAAGTCATAAAAGAAATAAGAGATTAACATATTAAGCAAATAGATAATGTTCTAACTCATTCATGCACACTGAAAAGTATTTAAGTCACTTAAGAGCACATGAGAGCATAAATAAAAAACGAGCATCTAAATTCAATCACAAATCTATATCATACAAGGTAACACATATAACTCATATTAAATAAAATTCATAAAATCAAACCAAGAATTATAACACATCATATAACAAATTAATATTATAAACATATCAATTCATAAAATTAAAATAAAGCTTACAACACATACCACTTAATTAAATTAAATTCATAAATTAAGATAAGGTTTATAGCATATTATATAATAAATTAATATCTTATACATATATTAAATAAGACTAGTAGCATATAATATAATAGATTCAATAATATAACAATTAAGTAAAGCTAGCATGTAGCACCCGCACGGTGGGTCACCACATCCCCCGCACCAAGGTCCGATCCACATACGAAATGGAGAGAGTTTGTACATAAACCGAACAGTGGCGAACGGGAGACCGACAAACACGCACCTAAGCTAGGCGGAACGTAGACCCTGAACAAACAAATCTATGCTATAAGGATGCGGAAGCAGGAAGTAAGCCATGCAAAATCTCAAACATACAAACAGGTGACGGGTTCAACTAGCATAAATTCCTAATCCCGAAATCAAACAGAAATCATAAATCAACGGGTTCAACTAACCAGGAAAACCTGTCCTAACCTGTCCCGAATTGCATACAATACGAACATAATTCTAATTCAACATTTATACATATCTTACACAAAAGTCATAATTAATGAGATGCAAATGCAAGACAACCTTAAATAACAACAGACTCGAAAACAGACTGCAAAGGACTGACACACTCCGCCTAGCACGAACTCCAAGTTGAACCTGCAAACTAAACCATAAAAGGGGAGGGGTCAGTCTTAACTCGACTGAGTGAGGGGTTAACACACTCACACTATATATATAAGAGCAGAGCACGTACCAAAATCAAAATGTTCATGAACTCAGGGATAGGTTTTGCACGCCAAATCATTTTCCCGTGATAAATACGTATAGAGCTTACCTAGCGAAGTTTAAAAGAACAACTTATCTTACCGAGCATACTTATCAAAGCCTACCGAGCATACTTATCAAAGCTTTCCGATTCTTAACATAAACCAAGATTAGCTTAACCTATTAAAACATTCAACTTTTATCTTAATTTCAAATATATCCCTGTTTCACGGACCTTATTAGAACATACGTATCATATAGAACTCGGCGGGTACGAGCTCAGACTCCTCCAATCTCCTTAAAACATAACATAACAGAAACAGAACAGAAAACTTACAGACATATCATAACAGACCATCCTCAACTCCGGGTGATGGAAGGGTGTATAAGCCCTAACCATCCAATCAAACGAGAGGAGCGCAAGCACTCAACCCTCAGGATTCCTTTCCCCACCAAACCTCCTGGTGAGTTCAGGGTTAATCCTCTTCTGACAGATGGAGACTATGCCCAGGCTGAGCCCGACGGCCCGATGCCGTCCCAGGATTCCTAACCCATAGTCTCCGGGGCCCAACATAAACAGAACAGATCATTCACATATCCCGCTACAACATTGACAGGCAGACGGACATAACTTATATGTATATACATATACATACCACTTTCTGTTTCATTCATACTCGGTCCTTGCCAAACTTGGCTCATGAGAAACACACGGTTAGAAGCATAGCTTCACGTGGCAAGACATAACAAATCATTCCAAAACAAGCATACATAGGCTTGTACATTGCTTAACATACTTGCAAACCTTTGACGTATCAAACGAATACATATTTCACACCTATTTACGTACATATAAGGCTTTAATGAACCACATGCAGTAAAACGGAGCACATTTCATTAAGGTATAACTATATCCTAACCTCAGCTTACACCGAAGAGGACAAAGACATGACGATTGATCCACCCCGGAATCAACACGGCCGACAAAACACCACCCCGGGTGTACCTGAACAAACTGATCACAAGAACAAGACTGAGACATGTGAATGAACCATATAGACGCACGGCGTATGCTTATGATTGGCATGAAGTCATGGATCATGTATACAAGCATAAAACAATCATGCACTAACAATAAATCACGTTACATGCACAAACTAAAGCATATAATGTAAATTTACATTAAAACATGCAATTAAGTCGAAGTAATAAAGCTTCGGATGCAAAATAAAGTCATACCAAAACATATAAAACATAAAACAAACAAAAACATACAACAGAAGCTGGGAACGGCCGTTCCCACCAACGCACCCAAGTTCTGGAGGACGGGAACGGCCATTCTGAGGTCCAGAACAAAATGGGAACGGTCGTTCCCAACTACCCGAACTCTCCCCAAGCTTCTGTAAAGAAACGCCCAAAACACACCCCGGGAACGGCCGTTCCGGTCCCAATCACAACCCGGGAAGGGCCGTTCCCAGTCTCGGAGCTGACAGCCAACCCTGTGAAGGGCCGTTCCCACCATAAGGCAAAACGGGAATGGTCGTTCCGGCCTGGATCAGCTGAAAAGAAGCAGAAGCTCCAAAAATGGCGACAGGGAGCAACACCACCACACACACATAGCCACAAACAACAACAAAATCATGCAAAATTAACACAATAAAGCATATTTAACATATAGAACACATAATTACACTTAAGAGCTCACGAAACGAGCTTAATCACGCCAAACTCCCAACCCGGCACTATTCATCATCTTCCCCAACAAAGCACGTAGGCACATATCCGAGGCATGAAAGAGATATTAAATTAAAGCACGTAACGAAAGGGTCACAAATCTTACCTTGGGTTGTTGATCAGACGGTTGGATCTTGCAAACTTGAGCTCCGAAGTGTTAGGCCAAAAGGGGGAAAAATATCTCTTCTTCTCCTATTCTTTGCTTGCTTGTGCTGATCGTGGGAGTGGAGAGAGAAGGAAAGGCTGGCCCTTTTTAGGGCTGGTCAAACGGGTCGGTTAAAATGGGTAGGGTCAAACGGTATATGGTCTATTCGGATCGGATTTAAAATGGTAAGGCAATCAAATGGCTTTAGAAATTAAATGGTTAATTCATTGAATCCGAATCATCGAAACGAACTCAATGATAGGGTCGGAATTCTAATTTGAATTCCCAAGCTCAGCTAGCCACGAAGACTCAAACGTTCTAATTTCAATTAGGTCCCTAAATTGCAAATATTTGACAATTGAGTCCAAAACATTTAATTAAATTCTAAAGCACACGTAATAAATTAAATTCACGTTGACACGTAAGCATACGAGTCACATAATTCACAAAATTACTGAAATAAACTCTCTTGTGATGCCGTACCTGGAATGCCGAAGAAACGGGCCGTCACATAGCATAATCAATATATATACATATCATACATGCATACACGTACACAACACACACAACACATGCATGCACATGCAATTTCATGCAACAAAGTAACAACTAATTAACAAAACAAAATCATGTATGCATATAGGCACACACACGTACGCACAGATGCACATGCACATGCATTCAACAATTAAATTCATGCAACAAGGTAACGGGAGTTAAGGTTTGTAAGTACAAAAGGGGTAATGGGATTTAACGGTCACAACAACACAAAGGGTTTTAATCTGCAAGGTGTAACGGGGGTTACACCCATTGCCTTTTCAAGGTGTAACTGGGGTTACACCCATTGCCTTTTCAAGGTGTAACGGGCCTTACAGTTGTTGTTACAGCTGTTTCTCCAATGACAATAGGCTGAAAAAGAAGGGAAAATATAAGGGTAAAACACAACAAGGTTGAGAAGCAAGTGTACCAAGTTTTCATGCCAAAATTCATGCATTTCACATGTCAAAAACACCATAAATCAGACAACGTTTGAGCAACAATAAGAAGCAGCGCATGTAGTCTCAATTCTACAATAAAACTCAACCTTATGCAGCTAAAATGTAGTTTAAATGCAAGGCAACAACAATCTAAATCAGGGCAGCACATAAACCATGAATTCAGGCCATTCCATGTATCACTTTCATGCCAAAATGCACAAACAACCGCAACAACACGCAGCAACAATAGCAGTAGGCATGCAGTCACTTTTCAAGCCTAAAATTCATCCAATTTGTATCTAAATGATGGTTAAATGCAAGGTAATAACACAGCATAGCAGGGCAGCAATGTAAGCACATCAAACAGGTCAATTCCACGTAAGAATTATGCTCATAACTTCACAAAACTGACAGCAAATGAGTAACAAGAAGTAGCAGCGTGCAGCAGTTCGTTTCATGCTCAAAACTCATTCATAATACATCTAAAATGAAGGTTAAAGCAGGGCAACAACATCATGTAACAGGGCACCACGAAATCTGATCATTTTCCACGTATTTCATGCTCAGAATTCATGCAAAATCTCCCAAAAATGTCAGTATAATCATGTTCAACATGAAGTCATAACAACAGTTCATATTTATGCCAAAATCCCCCATTTTTCATTCATTAACTCAAGTTCATTAATGGTAGAAGTTAATACACACAACAATCATGTATTAAATGCAAAGAAACAAGATATATAGGCATAAATGAACTCATTTTAGTCTATAAAACTCAAGAAACATACATGTAGAGCAAGTATTAAAAATTTGAAGAAAACCTAACTATTCATGCCTTCCTTCAATCATGCATAAAACCTCAAGTAAAAGACACAAAATGGAGCATATATTGAAGCACAAATCATAAGGAATACGGATCTTACCTCGGATTGTTGAAGATCGAAGAAAACTAGAAGATCTTGAGCAAAAAGGAGGTTGAAGGTGATGAATAGTGAGAATCTTTCTTCCTTACTCTTGTGGCTGCTGATCTCGTGTGAAGGAGGAAGAAATGAGAGAGATATATGGCTGAAAATGCTTACGTTCAAGGAAATGATGAAGGATGGGTCCCATAGCTCATATATATAGGTCATTGGGGCGTTTTAGGATACGAATGACTGAAAATTACTTTTTCGGGGGTCGAAACGGCATCGAAAAATTATGAGGTTAATTCCATTGGGTCCAGATCTGCAAAACAAGCTCAACTCTATAGACGGATCTCGATTTCGAGTTCCGTAGCTCAAGATTTGAATTAAAACGTACACAAGTGTACTAAAATGACTTGTTTTCCAAACAAGTCCAAAACTTTCAAAAAGTTGCAATTAAGCCCAAGAACCAAGTTTTCAATTAAGTCCAAAAATTTTAAAATCATACAATTACATCCTTAAATCACATATATCACATAATTCATGAAATTAGCATGCTTGGGATTAAAATTCGTATATCATAAATTCATAATTCTCAAGAATTCATATCATAATTTCACTTAGGGCATATTCTTGACATTTAAATTATATATTTCAAGTAGTTTCATATATTCACATAATCATTAAAATAACACACAATTGCTTAATTAAATAATTTAAAACGCGAATAACACTCTCGTTACCACGTACCTGTACGGCCTGACGAGCGGGATGTTACATACTTTTTCTAATTTAACTAGCAGTGAAAGAAACACAACAATCCATAAATTTCAATAGCTTGACGCTGTTTAAAATGAATGAAACCCAACAAACTACCTAAAAAATAGATATTGGAGCCAGACCAAAAAAAAACACCTCTTTTACATAAACACAAAATATAACAATTTACAAGCACCGGATGTATCAGAAATAACATAAAATTCCAAACATATCAATCGCCATAAAGGAAGAATTACAGAAAGTCATTACATAAATATGTAATAAACCATAGTCATCACAAAAATTATAATGCATCACATAATACCATTAAGCATTATAACTACATAAATCTGTAATTAAATAGCCACCAGCATATGCTTCAGCATAGATTACCCAAAAGTTGAAAATAATTTCATAATATCTAAAGTGAAGTTTGCAGTTTTAATATTGAAGACTTACCTAAATACAAAACAACCTGCAGCAAAGACTAGTAGGTTTCCCTTAAATTGTCATTTGAACCATCATAGTACGAGCATAAATTGGCATTTTGAAGAACATGTTCATTCATTTTGTTAAAAGATCTGGGAAGTGTGCTAAAGGTTGCAGGCGATACACTTCCAGGATATATATCAAGCTTTGAGGGAGGATGATTTCGTGTGATAGCACTGCACAAGAAATCTTGTGAGTGTTGTGTGTCCTTTTCATCTTAAGAGGATTGCATATATAGATTTCAGGTGTTAAAAAACGGACCAATTTGAATTATGGCTGTTGGGGAATTAATTAAACATCAGTGGCCTGCTAGTGGCACCTGAATTTATTTGTGGCTTAATTCTTTTGATCAGTTATAATTAGCCATTCA
This sequence comes from Lantana camara, assembly GCA_037501455.1. Taxonomy (NCBI): domain Eukaryota; kingdom Viridiplantae; phylum Streptophyta; class Magnoliopsida; order Lamiales; family Verbenaceae; genus Lantana; species Lantana camara. Next base: position 114,239,548 of record CM074855.1, read on the forward strand.
ACAAACATATTCAAATTACTGGGCTAATTTAGGGTTAATTTCGAATGAATTTGGCCCAAAAAGATAGGCTCTGGGCTCGGAGGTGAGGCTCCAAGCTCCTAGCGACGATGCGCACGTGCAAAGTGCAAAGTGCACCATCAAACGCCACAATTGCCCAAGCCCGGCCCATGGCCCCGGTCCCGACCCCGTGCCCATTCCCGAGCCCGAGCCTGTGCTTACGCGTGTGCGCAGGTGGCGCAGTGCACTGCACCGTGTATGAGCCCCTCAGCCCTCTCTTGAGTTTCTCAAATTTAATACTGAATTCACCACTTTAATTTATAAAGTTGTCTCTTTTTCAGTATTTCTCCAATGGGGGATTCTAAGAGTCATAGTTTTTTTAAACGCCTCTTATATATCTTTGATATTCCCAATGACTCTTCAATTTTTAATGTGGGATATTAAAGACATAAAATATTAAAAAATCTACCACTTGTTTGGAAAAACTCTCTTTCCCCAAACCAGTGTTTGATCAAGTGTTATTTAAAGATCACATGCATAATGGAAGATATGACGAACATTGAACCTTCCCTTAGTGTTGTAGCTCAAGACCACGCCAAAGTTGATGGTGTCCGCAGATTGAACCTCAACTCCTTAGTTGAGCGATCGGAGTTGTTACACACATGTGTTCCTTCTCGCACAACAAGCACTCCGCTGCCTGACGCTTATCAAACCATATACCATATCTTGTTTCATGAAGCTCTAAGAGAGTAAGCCATAACTCTCTATAAGAAGCGGTTTCACTTCTAGTTCATATAGGCAAAATGTTTCTCGAGCACTTGTTGCAAAGAGTACAACATTTTGTTAAGAGCAATGCTCAGCCTTATACGATGCAACCCACTTAGCTATGTTTTACTACATATGAGACCATTCGATAGCTCTAACCAAACTGTGACTTGTTTTTCCCTTTGAACTTATGACTAGGTAGCCTAAGTTATAGGTAGGGTTACAATCACTTTGGTTCAGGTGGTTTAAGTTCCATATCTCTTGTAGTTGATGCTACTAAGTCTCTTGTCAGAGGCTTAGCAAACGGATTAGCCAAATTCTTATTTGACCTCACATTGACAGTTGTTATAATACAATCTTATATTAATTATCACACAAATACATATCTTAGACCAATGTGTCTAGACTTACCATTACGCTTTTGTAAGCGTTGCTTCGCTGACACAATACAATGAAATTGGAGGCATTGGACTTGGCCAAAGATCTATATCTAACAGCATATTTCTAATCCAATCAGCCTCTTGTCTAGCTTGTGCTATAGCTATGAACTCAGATTCCACGGTAGAGTGAGAGATAATTGTCTGTTTCTTGCTTGTCTAAGAAACAGCCCCACCAGTAAGAGTGAGAATCCACCTACTTGTGGATTTATTATCTCCCACGCTTAGTTATCCAGCTCGCGTTTGAGTACCCCTCCAACACACTAGGGAATTTGTTATAAAACAACCCAAAGCTAATAGTCCTCTTAAGGTACCCGAGTACCTTACTAATAGCTTTCCAATGATCAGCATTAGGACTGCTCGTGTATCTGTTAAGCTTTGAAACTAAAAATGAAATATCTGGTCTAGTGCAATGCATTGTGTACATAAGGCTTCCAATAGCACTTGCATACTCAAGTTGTGCAATAGCTCCACCAGCATTTTCTTTAACTTTCAGTCGATTGTCAAATGGGGTATTCACCTCCTTGTTCTCGAGGTGTTTAAACTTAGTCAGAACTTTCTCAATATAGTGAAATTGGTTTAGTGAAAAACCACCACCATATTTTTCAACTTTAATGCCTAAAATAGTATCTACGTCACCTAAGTCTTTTATCTTAAAGACTTGAGGATAGATACTTTTTAGTCTCATTTACTCCAATCATATTAGTCCCAATGATCAACATATCATCGACATATATAAGCAGACTATCACCATTTAGTCAGCTATACTTTTGGAGTAAATGTACCTGTCAGCACTGTTGTACTTGAATCCAAATCTCAAGATAGTAGTGTCAAACTTCTCTTGCCATTGTTTTGGTGCTTGTTTCAGGCCATACAAAGATTTGACTAACTTGCACACTTTATTTTTTGTTCTCGGTGCTATAAAGCCCTCAGGTTGTTCCATATAGATTTCTTCTTATAAATTTCCATTTAAAAATGTTGTCTTTATGTCCATTTGATGAACAAATAGATCATAAAGAGAGACTAAAGCAAGAAGAACTCTAATGGAAGCAACTCGAGCCACCGGTGCATAAGTGTCAAATTAGTCAATCCCTTTTACTTGTGTAAATCCTTTGACAACTAGTTTAGCTTTGAAAGCTGAGATAGTTCCATCGGTGTTTCGTTTTCTTCTAAATACCCACTTGCACCCAATGGCTTTAGAACCACGAGGTAAGTCTGCTAATACCCAAGTATTGTTACCTAAGATCGAATCCATTTCATCGCTTACAGCTTCGTTCCAAAAGGAGCATCTCAAGAAGCCATAGCGTCTGTAGATGTCTTAGGATCGGTCTCAAGTGTGAATACTAAAGGCATTTCACTTACCACTTTATTATCCTGGTCCCCCTCCACCAAGAACAATAAAGCCTCAGAAGAGATAAAGTCTTTGTCCAAACTTTTCTCTTTTATTGCTCTAGTATTCCTTCTAGGCTCAGTTGGTTGTGTAGGAATATCGCTTTCCATAACCGGCCTTATAGGACCTCTAGACTCAATTTGGGGTGGCTCAGTTTCATTTCCAACATCTTTTGAAAATGTAATTTTAAAGAATTTGACATCCCTGGACTAAGTTATCACATTAGACTCCTATTGAGTGTGAATTTTGCATGAATTTAAGCGTTGATTAGAGTATATTTTTGTGTCGTTTGAAGCGTTTATGTGTTTATTTTGCTCCATTTAGGTGTTTTAGAATTTGGAGATAAGAAATGACGAAACGAGGTGAATTCACATATTTTTTGAGGAAAAAGGAGTAACTCCCGTTACCCCTTAGACGTACATTAGTGTTAACTCCCGTTAACTGACTCAGGAGCATTACCTTTCGGCAGAGTAGGGGAGTAACGCCCGTTACTTCCTGGCAGAACAACTCTGGTAACGCCCGTTACCAGAGGCAGTAGGAGGAGATTTTTGGCGCAACGTTACCCCTAGGAAGAAGGAAAGTGGCAACGCCCGTTACCACTTATAAAAGCATTATTACGATTGAAGGCCAGTAACAAGCGTTAAGGGTATTTGCACAGGGATTGGTAACGCCCGTTACCCAGTGTCGGTGAGCAGATTTTGAGTCGATATTAAAGTGCGTTTTGGGAGTCTTTTTTGGGGAGGCTTCTTTGGTTTTTGACCTAGTTGTGACGAGGGAGATACAGAGCTTTTTGGAAGAGTGTTCAGAGAATTTCGAGAAGACGAAAGGATCGAGTTCTTAAACAATTTCAGTTTTTTCGGTTTTATTTATTGCTTTAGTTATCAAACTAATTCCTCTAAGCGTTGTTTTAATTAGTTTTCATGTTAGATTTATTTTCCAGAATTCATGAAGTTTAGGGTTTTAATTGTGAGACTTTGTTTTGATTTGATGAACATGAATTTATTCAATAAAATTTACTTTATTTTTGCGAGTTTTGAGTTAATTATGAGTAGCTAAATCCCTAGGTCTAGGGAAGTGATGATAAATGCATGATAAGTGTTTGATATAATGGTTGAATGACTTGCGCTAATTTTTAGCTTGAAAACTGATTTGAATTGAATTGCAACGGTCTGGCCAGCCTTAGCATAATCTAGAATTACCAGAGAATTGAGAGATTGATGGTAATTGAGATGGTTTTCATAACTAGTAGATGTTAGGAATGCAAAGAGATTTGGTTCTTCGTCTATACAATGGTAAATCTTATTCCATGCCAAGCCGCTAGAACTAGATTTGCACTAGTCTTGATCAGATGGTTTAATTAATTATTGATGATTGCTAGAGCAATGTTGAAACTGATTAAGCACTTGGTTATACCTTGAGAGAGGATAATACAAACAAAAGTGACTAGGTTGTAAAATTACACTTGTCAAACGAGTATTATGCTGAATCTTGAATGTATGAATTATTACTCCCCAGCCTAAGTAGTTTATTGTTTTAATCCACACGTGTTAAGTTCAGTTAACTGTGTTTTATTCTAGTTAATTATTTCAATTCTGTTTAGTAGAGTAATAAACCAATTGATTTCGTCTGGTCTTTAGATTAGAAAGAGATATAAAGTAGTGATTGATTTCCCTTCCCTGTGGGTACGATCCTATTGTGCTACACGTATATTCAGTGTACACTTGGACGATTGGTTTTAACTTAAAATAACAACAAGTTTTTGGCGCCGTTGCCGGGGAAGGCATTTTAAATCAATATTACTTAAATATTTTGATCTAGTGCTTTAGACCATTACTTTACCTTGTGTTCATAGTTTGCTATCATTGTGGAACTGAGCTAAGGAGCTTCTTTACCTTTGTGCAGGTTTACAGTGCATGCGACGATCTCAAGATCCAGAACTAGTACCCTACGATCCGAAGATCGAGAGAACAATAAGTGTTATTAGGAGGAAGCGAAAGAAAGATAAGAAACCGACTACCATACCGATGGCTGATCCACCTCAAGATCCACTACAACCGGCCATAAGAGATTACAATATGCCGAATGCGGGGGCGATTCAAACCGCGGCCCGTCCCCCGATTGCAGCAAACAACTTTGAGATCAAACCAGCTATAATCAATTAATTGCAGAACAATCCGTTCTCAGGATTACCACTTGAGGACCTAACATCACTTCTTGAGTTCTTTCTTGAGGTGTGTGACACCTTCAAAATCCACAATGTTACCACTTATGCTATCCGAGTCAGACTTTTCCCCTTCTCATTAAGGGAATGAGCTAAAACATGGTTGAGTACTATACCAAAGCAGTCCTTTTAGACTTGGGAGGCACCGTCTCAGGTTTTCTTAGCTAAGTTTTTCCCACTGAGCAAGACCACGAAGTACAGGAATGACATTCAAGGCTTCCGACAATTAGATGGTGAATCCTTCTATGAAGCTTGGGAGAGATTTAAGGATTTGCAGAAGAAGTGCGCGCATCATGGCATTCCCGGTTGGCTATTGATTCAAACATTCTACAATAAGATGTCCCCAACTTTCAAAGGAGCGATGGATACTACAGCTGGCAGAGCTTTCTTGTCTAAATCTGAAATAGTCGTTGCTGAATTATTAGATAACATGTCACAAAATGATGTCTTTGAACACGATAGGAGTCATTCTCAACTAGCAAAGTAGATGGCTTAACTGCCCTTTGCGCCAAATTTGAAGCTCTGCCAGAATTCATGAAAGGTGGCTTAACTGCCAGAATTCCTACTGCCAGAATTCATGAAGTAGATGGCTTAACTGCCCTTTGCGCCAAATTTGAAGCTCTTAACAAGAAATTGGACCAACTTTCTGTGAATGCAGTTGGGATACAAGCCCAACCAGTTCAGGTAACTTGTGAAATTTGTAGTGGTCCACATGTATTTAACGTTTGTCCTTATATTGATGCAGGTGAGCAAGAGCAAGTGAATTTTGCAAATAACTTAAACACCTAAAACCCAGGTTGGCAGCGCCATTCACCGCATCGACCCGGACCACAATATCAACCTAGACCTCAAGCAATACCTCAGCAAAATCTCATCCAAAGACTAGGCCAATACCTAATGTAACCACAACCTCCACTATACATTCCCCATACTCAACCTCTACAGGAACACAAACAGGGATGGGAGGCTGCACTTGAGAAGTTCATAGTCGTGTCTTCGGATGGATATCAGAAATTGGAAACTCAAGTAGAATAGGTGGTCAATCAGAACAGGAATTCGGAGACTCAGATTGGTCAGATTGCATAGTCTTTGAATATGAGAGGTCCAGGGAATAATCCGAAAGAGCATTGCAAGGCCATAGCCTTAAGAAGTGGTAAGGAGTAAGAAGGACCAAAGAGGCCTACAGATTCTGATGTGGACAATGCTATCAATGAAAAGGTTGAAGAGGTCGTTGAACCGGAGAAGGGAAAAGTAAGGGATAAAAAGGAAGAGCTCCCTTCAAAACCAAAAGTGAATGTGACACCTAAGTAACATGTGCCACCGGTTCCTTTCCCTTAAAGATTACAGAAGCAGAAGTTTGAGAAACAGTTTGAGAAGTTTTTAAGTATATTCAAGGAGTTGCATATCAATATTCCTTTTGCAGAGGCATTAGCACAAATGCTGACATATGTGAAGTTTCTGAAGGAGATCCTCTCGAACAAGAGAAAATTGGAGGAATATGCCACGATTACACTTACTGAGGAGTGCAGTGCTATTATTCAGCACAAGCTTCCGCCGAAGCTTAAGGATCTAGGGAGTTTTTCTATCCCTTGTACCATTGGCAACTTGACTTTCAACAAAGCCTTATGTGATCTTGGTGCTAGTGTGAGTCTAATGCCTTTGTCTATTTGCAGGAAATTAGGTTTGGATGCTTTGAAGCCAACTACAGTTTCGTTGCAATTAGCCGATGGATCCATCACATACCCCACTAAAATTTTGGAAAATACACTGGTTAGGGTTGGAAAGTTTTACCTTCCGGTAAACTTTCTCGTGCTGGATATGGAAGAAGACCGAAATATGCCATTGATTCTAGAAAGACCTTTCCTAGCCACAGTCGGAGCATTGATTGATGTGAAGAATGAAGTGCTAACTCTAAGAGTAGGGGAAGAACAAGTGGAGTTTAACTTATTCAAGACTATGAAAGGGCCAGTGGCGGAAGAATAGTGTCTCATGGTAGATGAGTTTATTTTAATTTTAGCATTACAAGATGACCCTCTGGAATTATGTTTGCAGGGGTTGGAATAGAGGGTAGATGGGGAAGAATTGCTTGAGGAAATTGCTGCCTATTCAAGGGAACTTGAGGCAACACCATTCGTACCATTCTGGCAAAGGTTTGCTTATGAGGAGTTGGGTACAGGTAAGCCCACTCCCCCTCCTTCAATTGTTAAGGCTCCTAGTCTGGAATTAAAACCTCTCCCTAATCATTTGCAATATGCATTTTTAGGTGAATCTGACACATTACCTGTTGTTGTTTCTGTTGAATTATCTGAATTACAATTAGATGCGTTGTTAAGGGTTTTGAGAGATCATAAGAAAGCAATAGGGTTTACTATTTTTGACATTAAGGGGATTAGCTTAACTATCTACATGCATAAAATTTTGATGGAAGATGAGCATAAACCCTTTGTAGAACACCAATGCAGGTTAAACCCGAATATGAAAAAAGTTGTTAGAGCTGAGGTAATTAAATTGTTAGACTCCAGGATCATTTATCCTATCTCAGATAGTAAGTGGGTTAGTCCTGTTCAGGTTGTACCTAACAAAGGGGGATGACTGTGGTCAAGAATGAGAATAATTAATTGATTCCTACTAGGGCAGTTACGAGATGGAGAGTGTGTATTGATTATAGGAAATTGAATGCTGCAACACAAAAAGATCATTTTCCCCTTCCCTTCATTGATCAAATATTAGAGAGATTAGCTGGGAATACATATTTTTGGATGGGTATCCTGGAAAAATGCACTTTTACTTGTCCTTATGGTACTTTTACCTTTAGGAGAATGCCTTTCAGATTGTGTAATGCCCCAACTACGTTTCAGAGATGCATGATGGCAATTTTTTCTGATTTCATTGAGCGTTCCATGGAAATATTTATGGATGATTTCTTTGTGTTCGGTTCTTCTTTTGATTCTTATTTGAAGAATTTAACCCAAGTTTTGCAGAGATGTGAAGAAACTAATCTAGTTTTGAATTGGGAAAAGTGCCACTTCATGGTAAAGGAAGGAATTGTACTTGGCCATAGAATTTCAGAAAAAGGAATTGAAGTTGACAAAGCTAAGATTGAAGTGATTGCAAAATTGGCACCGCCAACGAACATTAAGGGAGTTAGGAGTTTCCTTGGTCATGCCGGATTTTATCGCCGGTTTATCAAGGATTTCTCCAAAATTACTTTACCTCTTTGCAAGCTTTTATAGAAGGATGCCGAGTTTGTCTTTGATAATGATTGTTTAATTGCTTTTGACAGGTTGAAGAAAGAACTTACTTCAGCACCCATCATGGTGGCACCGGATTGGAGTTTACCATTTGAGCTTATGTGTGATGCTAGTGATTTGGCCATAGGGGCAGTCCTTGGTCAAAGAAGGGAGAAACGTTTACATGTTATTGCATATTCTAGAAAAACACTTAATGATGCACAACTTAATTATGCCACCACTGAAAAAGAACTCTTAGCTATTGTACATGCTTTTGACAAGTTTCGTTCTTATTTGATAGGTTCTAAAACCGTGGTATATACGGATCACGCCGCTATTAAGTACCTCTTATCCAAGAAAGATAGTAAACCACGCCTCATAAGATGGATTTTGTTTCTTCAGGAGTTTGATTTGGAGATTCGGGACAAGAAGGGTACTGAGAACGTGGTGGCTGACCACTTGTCTAGGTTGGAGCTTGAAGAGACAGCTGAGGATAAAGAAGAAGCCATAGTGGAGAATTTTCGGGATGAGCAACTATTTCAAGTGCATTTTGGAGTACCATGGTATGCAGATTTTGTGAATTATTTGGTTAGTAGGATTGTACCTCCTGACCTAAGCTTCCACAAGAGGAGGAATTTCCTTTCAGATGCAAAGTATTACTATTGGGAGGAACCGTTGCTTTACAAACACTGTTTCGACGATTTAGTGAGGAGATGTGTACCACAGGATGAGATCGAGAAGGTGCTATATCAGTGTCATGCTAGTCTTTATGGAGGTCAGGCTAGCGCAAGTAAGACTGTTGCGAAAGTACTACAGTCGAGATTTTGGTGGCCTTCACTGTTTAAGGATGCACATGAGCTTGTGACTAAGTGTGATTCATGTCAGAGGACGGGAAATATAAGGACGAGAGATGAGATTCCGTTAAAGAACATTTTGGAGATTGAACTTTTCGACGTTTGGGGCATTGATTTCATGGGACCATTCCCATCATCCCTTGGGAATAAGTACATCTTGGTGGGAGTTGACTACGTGTCTAAGTGGGTTGAAGCCATAGCAACACCTACGAATGAAGCCAGGGTGGTGTTGAAATTTCTGAGGAAGAATATTTTTAGTCGATTTGGAGTTCCACGAGCTCTTATTAGTGATGAGGGTTCTCACTTTTGCAATAAACCCCTAGAGATTCTGTTGAAGAAATATAGAGTTCATCATCGAGTGGCGATGCCATATCACCCCCAGTCAAGTAGGCAAGTTGAGATTTCCAATAGGGAGATTAAGCAGATTTTAGAGAAGACATTGAATAGTTCGAGGAAGGATTGGGCATCTAAGTTAGATGATGCATTATGGGCCTACAAAACTACTTTTAAAATGCCTATCGGAACTTCATCGTATAAGTTAGTTTATGGGAAGGTGTGCCATCTTCCACTGGAACTCGAGCATAAGGTATACTGGGCGATTAGGGCTACTAATTTTGATCATAATCAAGCCGGCAAAAAGAGGGCTTTGCAATTACACAAGTTGGAAGAGTTCCGACTCAATGAGTATGAAAATGCCAAGCTTTATAAGGAGAGAACTAAGAGATTGCATGATAAGCATATCCGGGTTAAGGAATTCAAAGTGGGACAATTGGTGTTATTATTCAACTCTCGGCTGAACCTATTTCCCGGGAAATTGAAGTCCCGTTGGTCCGGTCCGTTTCGGGTTATTAAGCTCATGCCAAGTGGGGCTGTGGAGATAGAAAACGAAGCTTCGGGCACGTTTGTGGGGAATGGGTAGAGATTGAAGCCGTATCTTATAGGCGAGCCCATCGAAAAACACTCTTCGTGTGTGTTACTGGATCCCGCCATCTAGCTCCGGGTTCCGAAGTCAAGCTAGCGACTATAACTTAGAACTATTTTTTTCTCTCCTTTCTTCCTGTCCTTTTCTTTTTGTTAGTTCGCTCTCGTTGATTCTCGGAGTAATTTTTGAGTTATCTCTCTCTCGTTTTGCAGTTTAGTTGAGGCATTGTCGGAGTTTGGAATTTAGACCGCGTGCAAGGACCGTGATTTGAGCGTTTATATCAATGTTGAGGTCCATTTATTTCTTTTGTTTGGGCATTGCTTGTGCATGTGATTGCTTTGTTTGTGTGGAGAATGAATCGTTGCGTTTAATGAAAATGTGCTTTGAGGTATCTTTATGTTTTCGAGATTGGTGTGCTATGGTTTGATTGATTTTCATGAGTTAATTTGTGTTAATTAACGTGATTAAGCACCATCCGAATTGTATCTATGCCTAACTTAAGCTTTTGGGCTGAATCTGTAGTAACGGGCGTTACGCCCTTCTTAGTGTTTTCTAGTAACGCCCTTTAATGGAGGCAAGAGGTTTAAGCAGAGTTGGTAACGGGCGTTACACCTTCATTGGTCTTTTCCAGTAACGCCCGGTAATCGGTACAGGCAGTCTAGGTAGGGGGAGTAACGGGTGTTACTCCTAGGGCATATAAAAGTGTTAACGCCCGTTACCTAGTTAAATCGCAGAATCTGTTAGGACGTAAATAACACGTTTTTAGGGCTAACTTCCAATTTTAAAATTAAAGCTACCCCCCTCCTTTCCCAAACACACAACCACACGAGAGGGAAGCAAAGCATCAACAGTTTTCTTACCGTGAAAACCACCACCACGCACCACCATAAGCCGCCGCCGCTGCGTTTTCGGCGCCACCACAGACAGCACACACACACGCACAATATCACTCTCCTCTATTTGGTAAGTTCTTATCCCTCTTGTTAGTAGTGTTGACGTATCCTCCCCAATTTGGAACTAGAACCCTAGAACTGGAATTTGGAAATTTGGGACAAATTTTGGGTTGGATTTGTTGAATTTGGAGAAATTTTGCATGATAGAATTAGGGTTGGTAAATTGGTTTGAATTTTAGTTGAGTTTGATTGAATTGGAGGTTGCCCTAAATTTTTTTTTTAATCATTTATTACTGTTTGAGTCCGATTTTGGGGATGGAATGTGGGTGACTATGAACTGGAATTGTGATAATGTAGGGTAGTGTAGCTTTGGTTTGGGTAGATGGAGTAATTTTGGTAAAACTCATGCCCTAGATTTATGCCCACAAGGTGTTTGATATCTTGACTAAATGAACTTTGATTGATAATTGTTTGCTTTGTCTTGGTACATTGCTATATTTCAGGAAAGATGGCCCGTTCGAAGCGTGCTCATACCGATGGAGCATCAAGTTTAGGAACTTCTAGGGCTCGAGCCCAAAGTGAGACTAGGACTGTGATTGTTGAAGACGTGGGGAATCCATTTGATCGGACCCTCTCTAGAACAATATTCCCCACAAAATTCTTCAAAAGGTATGCTCTGCAACGAATGGGAGTGTGGGAAGAGATTAAGAGGCTGTTTAACAACATCGGGAGGTTAGTCTTCTTGGAGGAAGTCACGTATACATATCCGGAGCTCACCGCCGCATTCTTTACCACAGTGAAGTGGGAACCCGGGTTGAATGAACCCCTATCTTTTTCTTTGGATGGTAGACGGTCGTATGATCTCCCACTTCACACATTGAGGGAAGTGTTTGGCTTTCTTGAAGAAGGCGACTCCCAGCTCCCTAATTGGGGCCATAACATGAGAGAGGAAGTTTGGAGATCATTCCCGTTGAAACCCAACACACCGAACTATCACGTGCGGAACACGAAGGCTACCCATTTAGATAGTGTGGCGTGGGGAATTATGCATAAGATCTTGAGTTCTAGCTTCTGTGCTCGGAATGAGAGTGAGGGCAACATACAAACTACTGAATTGGGTATCATGTGGATGATGAAGGAAGGAAAGCTATTTGATGGTACTTGGGATTTGATTGAGAGGATGTTGGATGTGGCAAACAAAGCCACAGGTGCGATAGGCCACGGGGCTTATGTCACCATGATTGCTAGAAGCGTGGGTTGGAGGCCCAGAAAAGCTGAACCGTTGACTATATATCCGTTGCTGGATGAGGGGAATTGGAAGCATATGGGTTTGATTACAAAATGGCAGGAGAGGCCTCTAAAAGGAAGGTTGTTGCCTTGGTGGCCGAAGAGGGCACAAGATAGGTATACACAGATGTACACTTGGGGCTTTGCTACATATGATGATATGCACGATCAGCTTAAGGCGTCTTTTGATCATATTCCTGATGCGCCTGAGTGAGGGAATGTTGCCCCGAGACCGATTCCTTAGGAGGAGGGTGACGAGCCTATGTCTGTGCGCGCTTTGAATAGAAGTTTGGCAGCAATGAGAATGGATTTAGCGGATTCGAATGCTGGGTTGGCGAGGCTTGAGACTAGGATGACAGATTGGAGGACTGACATGGGAGATTTCCGAGCTCATGTCGATCAGAGGTTTGATGATTGGATGACTCATGTTGATGAGCAGTTTCAGGGCCTCCATCAGTGCCTGGATTAGTATTTCGGTGGCCCTCAGCATCCCCCTGCGCAGTGATCTTGTTGCCCTTAGTTGGTTTATTTTTCTTGTTTTGCCTTTTGGGTCTGTACTTTGCTACTTATGAATGTTCTTGTTACTCTTGCACCCTTTTTCTTTGCTTATGTCTAAACTCTTTTAATTTTGTTGCAATGTGCCCTTCTTTTCTTGGAATTTGTGACTTGTGTATTGCTTGTTGCATGCATGTTGATTGTCAATTGCCTTTGCACTTGATCCGTGTTTTCTAGTCACTTATCTCGGGTTTTGGATGCTTTGCTAGCACGTTGTCCGGTCTTCAATTGATAAAGGAGTTTGCTTGAACTTTAATTCTTTCATTTGCATGAGGACATTGCAAAGAATAAGTGTGGGGGAGATATGGTATTTAGTTGGATATTTGCATGAGTAGATGTCTTGTTAACCTTGTGATTTGTTAGGAATTGAGAAATTGCGAGAATTTGGAAAATTTTCCCCCGTTTTGAGCTTTTTCTTTGAGGTTTGATTGTTGAGCTTTTGCTAGAATGAGTTAGGCTATTTGAATTGAGGAAAATTTGCATGAGATTAGATAATTTAATGTGTTAGTATACCCTTATATTTTGAGCACTTTTGAACGGGATGATGTACTTTGCTGAGAAAGGTGAATTGATGATTTTCAAATAAGTCTAAGATTTAATTAGGATGCATTTTAGTCCTATTGAGGCGAAATTTTGAGTTAATGAAAGATTAAGGAAGTGAAGTAGGCATTCGTTGTTAGAGGATTATAAGCCTTTCTTTTTAGCCGTTTTTCACTAAATAACGTAATCTTTTTAACCCCACCGAGCCCAATTGTTGTGTAAAGATTTTTGGCCACATTATAAGCCTAATGCACAACAAAAGAAACCACCTTGTTAATTTTACACCAAGACTGGCTCGTTTGATCGTATGGAGAATATCTATCTTTGGATCCCTTTGATTGTTCTTGTGAGTGAAAGTGAGAAATTTATGTAAAGAAAGAAAAAGAATGAGAAAAAGTTGAGAGAAAAGAAAAGGTATATGAAAGAAAAGAAAGAGAGAAAAGAAAAGAAAAGAAAAAATTATGCGAAGTGTGAAATTGAAAGTGTGGGATACAAATGTCCAAGTGTGGGGGAAGTGTTTAATGGCGAATGAAGGTGTCGTGCGATAGATTAAATGAGGTAAGCTTGGTAAGTAGTCACTTGATCCAAAATTTCCATAACCTTACCCAAAGCCTACATTACAAGCTCGAAAGACCTATCGATCCTAAGTTTTGAGTTGAGTCCCTTAGTGGAGATAGGTTCGAAGAGTGTATTCTGAAGTTGATGATTGGAACTTAGGAGGAAATTGTGAATTTATCATTCTAATCTTGGTACATTGTTTTGTTCGGATTCACACACTACACAAGGGTATACTTTTTCACACTATGTTTGATGATCTTGTGTTTATAAGTACTTGATTTGATGAGCTAGACTCGTTTAGGCGATGGTTTGATGATTGCTTCTAAGTCGAGGTTTGATGGGGGTATGTTTTCTTATTTTCGTATTACTCGAGGACGAGCAATAGGCAAGTGTGGGGGAATTTGTTGAGTATGAATTTCGCATGGATTTAGGCGTTGATTAGAGTATATTTTTGTGTCGTTTGATGCGTTTATGTGTTTATTTTGCTCCATTTAGGTGTTTTAGAAGTTGGAGAAAAGAAATGGCGAAACGAGGCGAATTAACGCATTTTTGGAGGAAAAAGGAGTAACTCTGTTTACCCCTTAGACGTACATTAGTGTTAACTCCCGTTAACTGACTCAGGAGAATTACCTTTCGGCAGGGTAGGGGAGTAACGCCCGTTACTTCCTAGCAGAACAACTCTGCTAACGCCCGTTACCAGAGGCAGTAGGAGGAGATTTTTGGCACAAGAGGGGTAACGCACGTTACCCCTAGGAAGAAGGAAAGTGGTAACGCCCTTTACCACTTATAAAAGCGTTATTACGATTTAAGGCCAGTAATGGGCGTTAATGGTATTTGCACAGGGATTGGGAACGCCCGTTACCCAGTGTCGGCGAGTAGATTTTGAGTCGATATTTAAGTGCGTTTTGGGAGTCTTTTTTGGGGGGGCTTCTTCAGTTTTTGACCTAGTTGTGGCGAAGGAGACACAGAGCTTTTTGGAAGAGTGTTCAGAGAATTTCGAGAAGACGAAAGGATCGAGTTCTTAAACAATGTTTTAATTAGTTTTCATGTTATTTTTGTTTTCCAGAATTCATGAAGTCTAGGGTTTTAATTGTGAGACTTTTTTTTTATTTGATGAACATGAATTTATTCAATGAAATTTACTTTATTTTTGTGAGTTTTGAGTTAATTATGAGTAGCTAAATCCCTAGGGCTAGAGGAGTGGTGATGAATGCATGATAAGTGTTTGATATAATGCTTGAATGACTTGTGCTAATTCTTAGCTTGAAAACTGATTTGAATTGAATTACAAAGGTCTGGCCAGCCTTAGCATAATCTAGAATTACCGGCGAATTGAGAGATTGATGGTAATTGAGATGGTTTTCAAAACTAGTAGATGTTAGGAGTGCAAAGAGATTTGGTTCTTCGTCTATACAACGGTAAATCTTATTCCATGCCAAGCCGCTAGAACTGGATTTGCACTAGTCTTGATCAGATGGTTTAATTAATTATTGATGATTGCGAGAGCAACGTTGAAATTGATTAAGCACTTGGTTATACCTTGAGAGAGGATAATACAAACAAAAGTGACTAGGTTGTAGAATTACGCTTGTCAAACGAGTATTATGCTGAATCTTGAATTTATGAATTATTACTCCCCAGCCTAAGTAGTTTACTGTTTTAATCCACGCGTGTTTAGTTCAGTTAACTGTGTTTTATTCTAGTTAATTATTTCAATTATGTTTAGTAGAGTAATAAACCAATTGATTTCGTTCGGTCTTTAGATTAGAAAGAGATATAAAGTAGTGATCGATTTCCCTTCCTTGTGGGTACGATCCTGTTGTGCTACACGTATATTCAGTGTACACTTGCACGATTGGCTTTAACTTAAAATAACAACAACTCCAAGTCAACAAGTCTATAGGCCTTGCTATTAAGAGCATATCCGATAAATACACTTTTAATAGCTCTTGTCCCTAACTTAGTCAGTTTGGGATCAGAAACCTGAAAGTAAGTCACACACCCCCACACTTTGAAATAACTTATGTTTGGTTTTCTGCCTTTCCATATTTCATAGGGACTAGTCTTCACAACAGAACTAGGTATCCTGTTCAAAATATGGCACGCAGACAGAAGGGCTTTACCCCATAGGTTATGAGGTAAGTTAGCATGATTAGCATGATTTAGCATGCAATTTACCATATCCAGAATGGTATGATTTTTTCTTTCAGGTACACCGTTCTGTTGGGGTGTATAACCAGTAGTTGTTTGATGTATGATACCACTTTCTTCGTAAAGTGTATCAAAAGCATTCAAACAATATTCCATGCCTCGATCAGAACGTAGAACTTTAATTTTTTTCTCAAGTTGGGTTTCTACTTCTGACTTGAATTTCACAAATGAACTAAGAGCTTCATCTTTAGTTCGTAAGAAATATACATAGCAAAAACGACTAGCATCATCAATAAAAGTAATAAAATGCCTTTTTCCACCTCTAGTTAAAACTCCATCTAACTCACCAATATCCGTGTGAATTAAATATAATATTTATGATTCTCTTTTAACACATGGAGAAAGTTTTCATGCAATTTTTGATTTTGCACATATTTCACATTTATCAAGTTCGTTTTTACCAATATCGATTAGTCCCATAGCATGCATATTTTTCAAGTTCTTTGCCCTAACATGCCCTAATCGACTATGCAATAAAGAAATTGAAGAAATCATGTAAGCAGAAACAGAGTTTATATTATTGATAGACATTTTGTACATCCCATTACAAGCATAATCTTTGCCAACAAAATCACCATTTTCATAATGATGACATTTCCAGACTAAACATAAATCTTAAAGCCCTTTTTATCTAACAAATCAACAGAAATTAAACTTTTCCTAACATCAGGTACAAACAAGACAGTAATCAAACTTAATTTCTTCCCGAAGGTAAAGTTGAGTTCAACGGATCCTTTGCCTCCAACACTGGCTTTGGAGCTATTACCCATCTGAACCTCTTGCCCAGCAACACTTTTGAAGGCCTTGAAAACCCTTCGATCATTGCAAATATGAATGGTTGCTCCAGAATCCAACCACCAGCATGAAACTTCACTTGCCATGTTGATTTTAGAAATCATAGCCACATCGAGGCTAATATCAGTTACCATGGAAACCAGGTTCTCCTCAACCATATTTGCAACGCCGGATCCACTCTTCCATTGTGAGCGTTCTCTCGCATAATGTCCTGTTTCTCCACAAACATGACACTTGCCTTTTCTTTTGTTAGTAACATTAACAGGTTTAGATTTCTGCTTGAATTTCTTAAATTGTCAAGAATTCTTTTTAACCCCAAAAGCCTTATTTTTAGAAAAATTTCCAGCCTCAACATGGTTTATACTAGACTGTCCTTGAAACAAATTCTTTCCATCGCGTTTCCGAGCCTCCTCTTCAATACGCAAATGTTTTTAAATTTGTTCTAAGGACAAATCCTCAGATTTATACATCAATCTCTTTGCATAATCTTTCCAGGATGGAGGGAGTTTTGAAATTATAGCTCTAGCCTGGAATGTTTCTGGAAGTACAATTTTAACCGTCCGTAGTGTTGACAATTACCTGGAGCTCATGCACTTGATTCAGAATTGGTTTATTATCAACCATCTTGAAATCCAAATATTTAGAATTTGTTTGTACCTTCTTCCTCAACCTTGTATTTGTATTTTAAGTCCTCCCAAAGCTCGCTAGGAGACTACACATTCATGTATAGATCGTATAGCCTGTCGGACAAAGTGTTCGGGATGTGTCCTCGAGCCAGTTATTGATCTTCTCCTCTCTTCCGTCTTTGTTGTTGCAAGGTCCCCATTATCTCTTGGTGGATCTGTAAGGCATTTCTGGAAGGACCTGCTGCTGCAGTGTTGGCAGGAGGAGCGCTACCTGTTGTAGCGGGATTAGTAGGAGGACCCCCACCTGTTGTAGTGGGATTGGCAGGAGGAACACCACCTGTTGCAGTAGCTGGTGGATCCAAATCGACGAGCTGCTGTGGAGTAGGAGGATCTTCTGGAATTGGTGGCAGATTGGGATCCAAAACATAGGCAAGCTTAAGGACAGTGAGCAGGGACTTCATCTTGTCTTGCCAGCGGCTGAAGTTGTTGCATCGAAGTGGTCTATCTTTTATTGGTTCATGATTCTGAAGGATTCGAACTCCATCTTCAACAGATAGAAAATTTAAGATTGTTAAGAAATCTGGGCAAAGGATGAAGCTAGACTCGGGTATTCCCTATCCTTAAAGTTTCTACCACCCCTAACTTTCTGGAAAGTGTGTTAAAGGTTGTAGGCGATACACTTCCAGGATATATGTCAAGCTTTGAGGGAGGGACTTCGTGTGATATCACTGCACAAGAAATCTGATGAGTGTTGTGTGTCCTTTTCAGCTAAAGAGGATTGTATATATAGATTTCAGGTGTTAAAAACCGGACCAATTTGAATTATGGTTGTTGGCGAATTAATTCAACATCAATGGCCTGTTAATGGCACCTGAATTTATTTGTGGCTTAATTCTCTTGACTTTTCGGTTATAATGAGCCACTCAACAGACATATTCATATTACTGGGCTAATATAGGGTTAATTTCGAATGAATTTAGCCCAAAAATATAGGTTTTAGGCTCGGAGGTGAGGCTCCAAGCTCCTAGCGACGATGCCCACATGCGAAGTGCAAAGTGCGCCATCAAACGCCACAATTGCCCAAGCCCGGGCCCCGGCCCCGTGCACGTGCCCAAGCCCGTGCGAGTGCGCGGGAAGCCCTCTCTTGAGTTCCACAAATTTAACACTGTATTCACCACTTTAATTTATAAAGCTGCCTCATTTGCAGTATTTCTCCAATGTGGGACTCTAAGAGTCACTGTTTTTTCAAAAACCTAATATATCTCTTTGATATTCCCAATGACTCTTCAATTTTCAATGCGGGATATTAAAGATACATAATATTAAACATATTTTCAGTAGCTCGCAAGCTTATTTGACACATTTCTGTGGTCTTGGATGGTAATGAACATAGGCTGTGCAACAACAGCTTCAAAAGTTAGTGATACGTCAACCATTACCTCACCCTTCTTTTTTGCTTGTTTTTGTTTCTTCTCAGAAGTTGGGGTCTGTGGGGCATTGAGACCCTATCGAATTAACTTTATTAACCTCTTCATCAGCAACACCGTTAGGCATTGGGGGTTGGTACGAGGACTGGAATTGATCATGGCTTCATTTGTTCGCATGATGTCATCTAAAATTATATAGAAATAATATAACTTAGCATCATTGTTGTACGCAGAAAAAGCATTGATGAAAACTTCATGTAGTAACAATCAAATAAACCAAACTTTCAGACTGAGAATTACATTCAATTTAGGAATAGAGTTTGGTTGTATGTACAAACTAACACATCTAATCATTGGCACCACATGTGAATTAAAGCCAAAACTATTCTAATACCTCTGTGAACTTGAAAATCTACAGAAAAAATAAAAAGAAAAGAAAAACAAAAGTAAAACTCCAATTTACATATCAAATTCTAAATTAGAACTTTCTCTTTTTCCACCATCAATTCACATTGTTTAGAAAAATAATCTCACAGTGTTCTTACAAGAATCAAAGATTGTGTCATGACCCTGGACCAATTGCAAGGTATGGGACTTATCCCACATCAGTTGTGTAAGCAATTGGTGTGGGGTTTATAGGCCAAATGGGCTCTCTCTCCTTCCAGAATGGTCTTTTGGGATGAGCTCTCCTGTTTGGTCTATAATAATCAGTATCAGAGCCGACTTGAAGTGGTGGCCTAGAGGAGCTAGCCGTGACCAACGTAGCAGTGGCCAACGAGGACGTTGACCCTTAAGGGGGATCGTTAATCATGACCTTGGACCAATTGCAAGGTATGGGACTTGTCCCACGTTGGTTGTGTAAGCAATTGGTGTGGGGTTTATAGGGCAAATGGGCTCTCTCTCCTTCCAAACTAGTCTTTTGGGATGAGGTCTACTGTTAGGTCTATAACAAATTGAAACCCAGAAACGAAAAAATCAATTCAGACTCAAAGCTCATAATGCTCAAAATTTTGAAAAGAACAAGTGATTGCCCCTTCATTTCCTTCTTCCATTATGCAAAACCAGCAAATTACTCTGTAACTACAACATTATTGACATGTACTGAGCATATTCATCCAAAAAAAAGTTCGCCCTGAAATTTAGATCAAATTTGTCCACACACGGAGCAAGAAAATAAGAAAGGGGGAAATTACCAGAATAGTCGCAAAATTTGGTTCCAAAAATTAGTAGCAAATATAAATAATGAAGGGAAAGAGAAGCATTGTTAAAAAAAATTAAAGAACAACATAAAGGAGAATGAAATCGATGACAATCAAGCTTAATGAGTTCTTCCTTGGCCGCGGATGCTGTCTAGCAGCCATGGAGCTTTGGAAAAAGGATTCTTCTCATTTAGGGCAAATATGATTATGCACCAGTGGTATTATGAGAAGCGAAAAATGGGTGGGTGGGAAGAGATGAATTTTAGTGACAAATCAACGTAAATTCGAACAATTTTGGGAAAGAAAGGTCATTTAGAGACTGAAGTTAGAAATCATGTTTCTTAGAACATGCAAAAATTTCGTGTGAAGCAGTACCACCAAAATCATGCTCCATCTACGGGCCTGTATGGTAATCTTAGGTTGTGCACTTTAGAAAGTAAACATAGGATATTGGTAGAAAAAAACCCTAAACCCCTGTTAGTGGGAAAGTAAACACGGCCTAAGACATTAGTGGAAAAATAACTTGGCAAGAATAACCTCAAATGAGGAAATCTTTAGGTTAGTGAAGAGTATGCACTTGTACAAAGCGCTGAAAGTAGATGGTTTCCAAATATACTTTTGTCAAACCTATGATGATATATTAGGAGACTCAATGGTAAAATTCATCAATAATTGCATGGAGCGAGAATCAATTCCCAAGAAGGATTATCGGGTGTTTATTTGTCTAATTTCAAAAAATTAATGCTCCAAAAAATAAACCAGTTTCTACCCATTAGCTTGTGCAACATATTGCTTAAAATGATCGTCAAAATGATTATAATCCATTTAAGCCGTATATCAAAGAAATTATGTGATCAAACCAAAATAGCTTCATTCCCAGGTGAGGTGCCCATTACAATATCTTGATGCCTAAAGAAGTGTTACGAACGTTATATCACTCCAACGATAAAAAAAAGGGCATGGAGCTGAAATTGAATCTTGAAAAGGCGTATGACAAAATCTGGTGGAATTTTCAGAGAAAAACTTTGACTTTTTCAAATTTGAAAGTCATCAATATCATTATGAGCAAAATGTAATGGATACAGCCGAAGATTTTATAGCATGGTGAACCGACAGAGACTGCAAGGATGTGTGGCATTAGATAAGACAATCACTCTCGCCTTATTTGTTTGTACTCTGTATGGAACAACTTACGTATATGATTGAGGAGACCATTTCAGCTGGACCTGGAAGCCAATTACAGTATATATGTCAGAGAACCTCTCACATCTCACACTTGCTTTTTATGGACAACTTAATATTGGGAGCTAAAACTATCGTGGATGGAGCAAAGTGTATTCAAAATGTGGTTGAGACGTTTCGCAAGGCGTTGGACGTCAAATTAAACTTCAACAAAACACATATGTTGTTCGCACCTTATGTGTCAAATGATTTAAAGCAGTAGGTTAGTAGAATTTTGGGTATGGAAAGTATAGACAACTTAATTAAGGAACTATTTGGGGTTGCAAATGAACTTTAGCTGAAACTATAATGAGCATTTCTCGATTGTGATTAATAGAGTCGAAAAGCGCCTCTTGGGATAGAAAGCCAAAATGGCAAATTTTTTCAGATGAATGACACTTATTTTTTCCATCATGATCTCAATTTTCATCTACCACATGCATACAAATTGGCTCATCAATCAAGTGTGCGATAAACTTGATTGACTCAAGCAAAAATTTTCTTTAGGCGACTGATATAATTAACAAAGAAACACACACATTTTATAGGGTGGAAGAAGGTGACTAGAGAGAAGCAAGAAGATGGACCTATTAAAAATATTATTATATTTATTTAATCAAATTAGATATTTTTAATAGCCTAATTTATTCATTAAACATAATATCTAAACTTATTAAAATAAAAATTAAATAATAAACATGTAACGCACGTTCATTTCATTAGTATAATTTAGATGTATGGATTTTAGATAAAGGGAGAAATAATAATTATGCCTCTCTATATATATATTATTTTCATTTTTCTTAGTGAATATAGAGATGGCATGTGATCGATTATAAATTTTCTTAATATAATTGATTTAAAATATATTAATTTAATCAATAATATACTATATATAACTTATATTATTTTTTTAAGAGAGAGATAAATAATAATATAATATACATGTATACATGTGTATACATCACCCGAAAAAAAAAACACATATGTGTACATATATTAAGAAAAAAATGAGTGTCTTTATATATATTTTTAATATAATATATTATTTATCAGATATTAACGGATATTTACACGGATCGGATGTGCGATTATCATATTTTTATTTGTTTATTATTCGGATGTCTACTTTCGAATACAGATAATATCATCTTTCAACAAATTCGGATAATATCCTCTTTAAACGGATTCGAATACAGACAGATATCGAATTTTCGAATATCCATTTACAGCCGTGCATGAAAAAGAAACGACCTGATTTGATTTCTTTTTTACTTTATTTCTTTCTGAATGTTTTGATTGGTGGACAAATTTACTTTTGTTATTTTTGAATGCATAGGGGTTGTTCCAGTTCGAGTGAAAATCAGTCTGAAACTTTTTTGTAGGAGGCCTTTTGTAAAATTTATGTAGTTCCAATTGTGAATCATTAAAAAGTAAAGTTTGCATTGTAAAGTGACAAATGATAGATAAAGTATTATTCTCGTATAAATTAATATTTTCAATATGAGATGTTAAATAATAATTTCTAGAGTGCTTCAAACTTATAATTGTCCCTTTGTTTTCACTGGAGTATTGAATATTTTGATTCAACCTTTTCTTAATACTTCTTTATTAATGAAAAGTGAACATTTGGTCTCGGGATATAAAACAACTCCGAACTATGTTTATGGATATAGTTCGTGAACATATAAATTATAAATTTATTTCCTCATATGGTTTATGGAGTCCTCTAACACACAAAACATTTTAAAAATATTATATGTCATGTCGTGTTATATTGTTTCGAATTTTCATATCTGATGTGTTTTATTGAAGCTTATTTCTTTAAAAAAATGTTGACATATTTATAGTTTGTTGTGTTCATATCGTTGTTGTGTTCGTATCGCTATAACTCTATGCATGTATTACGGATATTAACTTTATTTCTTGAGATATTATTCTGTGATGTTAGGTCCATATGTTAATCATATTAATAAAAGAGGGGGCACCGAATTTTCTATTTGCCCTTTACTTTTGTAACTTTGTCGTGTAAGGCGTTAATTATGTAATATTATTTTGTGGGAGCTAATCTCCATCATATTTATAAGTTATAATCTTAACTAATAAATGTGGTGGAGATTAACTCCCACAAAATAATATTGCATAACTAACGCTTTCTAACACTTCAAAGAACATAATCAATTAAACAACATGTTTGTAATTGTAACACCCCGTACGGTGGGGCACCACATACTTCCCCCGCACTAAGACCCGACACGTGTACGAAATGAAAAGTCAGCACACGCACCAAGTCAAAGCGAACGGGTGATAAACAAAAACCCAACCTAAGTTAGGCAGTAACTAAACCCTGTACAGTTGAAAATATGCAAAACCTGAATGCAAAAGCAGTACAGAATATAAACTTTCAAAAATTTTAAACAACAAGCATAAATTATACAGTCCATAAAGTAAATCAACATCAACTAAATGGGTTCAACTAATCAACGAAACCTGTCTTAACCTATCCCGAATAACATACAACAAAACGGGTTCGAATTCGACTAATCTATGAACCTGTCCTAACCTGTCCCGAATTCCATACAACCAAATCATAATCATAAACCTGTGCAAGTCATATCATTTACATAATTTCATACATAACTCGAAACAAAGTACTTAAGAAAACCCAACGGACTAGTACAAACTCGACAGATACAACACAAAGCTGCCTAGCTCGGACTCCAAGAACCTGAACCTGCAACTAAAAACATGGGGAGGGGGCGAGGGTCAGTCACACTGACTGAGTGAGGGGTTAACACACGCACACTATACATATATACGAGCACAGCCCATAATGTATTTAAAGTTCATGAACCGGGACGTGGTTTTTGCAATCTAAAATATTTTCACGTGATAATAAATGTATAGGGAGATTTGATGCCTAACGGCAAAATAACCAATTTTAAATAATTATAAATCCACTCCCGTTTCACGAGCCATTGCAAACTTAACAAAACTCGATGGGTACGAGTGCAAACCAACCAAACTCCTCATATTCACTTTATAAATCAAGCGAAAACATAGGCAAACATACATACTTCTTCTCCGGGTGATGGAAGGGTTGTGCATTTATGTAGGGTCGTGAGTTTCATGACACTCACGTCCAAGGATTCCATCCCCCATTTACCTCCTAGTGGGTTCCGGGGTGATCCTAAGTGTGGAGACTGTACTCAGGAGTAACCCGACGGCCCACTGCTGTCCCGGAGCTCCTTTGCACCAATCTCCGGGGCCCAGCAAAATGCAAAGTGCAAAGTCACAAATCCCGTTACAGATAAATAGAAAAACATATCTCATGCACATCGTATTTATCATATCGTACATACATATCATGCATACTGACCTGAAAATCATATCAAACCGAAACTAAGCATACATAGGCTCATACATAGCGTTCAAACTTTCAAACTTATAGCAAAACCATCAAAGTACATATTTCGCACATATTTATGTATACAAAAGGCTTATAAATCGCATGCATTCGAAAACGAGCAAGTTACAATAGGGTATAACTATATCCTAACCTCACCTGGTACCAAACAAAGCCGATGACACAGCAAATGGTCCACCCCGGAACCTGCACGACTACAATTCACCACCCCAGGTGCACCTGTACCAACTGAATGCACAAAACACAACACAGGTCTCAGACTCAGACTCAGACAATCACACAGAGACGCATGACAATGCTCAAGCACTTAAGAAAAGCAATCACATAAGCACGATTCAAATTCATATCAATTACATGCAAAAGAAAACATTATATAGTTCAATGAAATCATATTAAACATTAGGGCATGTTCATGTGCACAATTAATATAAATAAAAGAAATTAAAAGGCAATGCAACCCACATTATTTCATATCAATTCATTCATCGCATAACCAATTCATATTTGTACAAATAACTTATTTCTTACGTGCAAAAGTTTCTAATTTAATCATATAAGTTTCATTCAATTCATATATCACATAATAGCTTAAAATTCAATTAAGTAATTAAACCTTATTGTAAAGTTTCAAGTTTAGGCATATTAACTTCTCTTAACATAATCATAATTAGAATATTTATTTATCAATTGACAAAGCTTAATTAATTCAAGTCATAAAAATTTACATATTTAGGAAAATTACACATACACCCCTTCTAACTTAAGCAATTAGCACAAATACGACATATCGGAATTCAAATTAAAGTTCAAAGCATCAATACATATTATAATTCATTTAATACATGATTTCGTATACATTGGAATACATTTCGATCGAGGCATCAAGCAATTAGAAATTAAAATACATTTAAGCAATTAAATCAAATAATCTCAAATATAGAAAATAAATCATAACAATTAAACTGGGCATCCGATTGACGAACGGGAAGTGGCGGTGGACTCAACACTACGAGGCGGACAAACTGTCCGAAGCCCACCGGAACGCCGCTACAGAAGTCGTCGAAACGTGCTGGAAAAATCCTGAAAATTCACCCATGCAAGTACTCCTCATGCTCGTTCCAAATCCTCGATCAATTTCTGAAAATTCCAAGTTGTTCGTCTCCAATTTCAGATCTAAGAATACGAAAGCCCCAAAATCTTCAATTCCAAATTACTTTCAAACTGGTGAACGAAAACGAAATCCATAAATTGTATTAGCTTACCCCGTGACGAGGCCTTCGAAACCTATAAGTGATTCACCAGAAAATGTCGTCGGAACAGATCTCCACCGCGAACCGCCGCTGCGCCTCGCCGGAACCACCACCTACGCTGTGAATTGGGTTAATCTAAGGCCAGAAATGAGACCGGGGGGTCGGAAAACCTTGGAAACACTAACCTTGGTCGAAAAAAGCCGACGGAGAGTCACCGCATCACTGTTCAAGCGCCGCCGTCGCAGCATTCAGGCGGCGCCACTGCGACCCCGATGGCCATGCCACTAACGCGAGGTTGCTGTCCCTAAAGCCTTCTTTCAGATCCTAGGGTGCGTATTGAACGAAAGTCGCCGGAAACGCCAAAAATCGCTGGCGAATTGGCGGTTACACCACCCCCCTCCAGCCGCTCCTGAAAAACGGTGATAACTCCACCACCGTTTGTCGTTTGGTCAAGATCTTTGTATGGTTGTGTTCGCGTTGTCGAGCTCTTCAAAATGGACTACTCATTCATCGAAATCCGTCGAGCATAGGCCGAATTCCAATGTATGCGTGTGTTTAGTGAGTGTTTGAGGTGTTTGTGTCGTGAGAAGAGAGAGAGCTCTGATCGGTTGGTTTGGCTCGTCTAACGAGGGTCCGGGGGTTTTATCTCGGGTCCTCGCGCTCAAAACGAACTGTAGGAGGGGCTAAGGACATCAGAATTGGGCAAACTCAGAGTCTACGGACTCGTTTCGATGCCCCGAACGCGTAAGAGAGGTCCAAGAGATCAAAATCTCGATCGAACGAGCAGGGATCAAAAAACCCCTAAAAAGAGAAAATTACAAACAAGCCCCTAAACTCTTAAAGAGTTGAAAATAGGGTCACACAAAACACAAAATCACATAATTAAAAACACAAGAAAGTCAACACGTGGCGTACCTCGTAAGTCAGAGAATCGGGATGTTACAGTAATAATATTTATGCTTACAAAATTCACTGTACCAAATACCAATTGAAGAATATCGAAATAGTCTTTTGATTTCATACAATAAAAAAGGGTTTGTCAGCTCAAGAATCTGGCCTAATGTAGCGCCTCCCCAACACTACAACCCGCACCGCAATACTCCCTGAGTGAAGGTTAGACCCAACATTCAGGAAATACTACGGCGAATGGTCAGGATAATATATGAATGGAGTATGTGACACAGTGCAGCGGAAGATAAAGAGATTCAACTTTATCTATGAACGGGGAGGATAACGTACAATGAGCAAGGATTATCATTATTGATCAAAGTAGTTCGCAAAAGAGTACAACAGGTGGACATGCAAGGACAAAGTATGAGATGGTTTGTTTCTATAGAGAGTAGGCTCAAGACAGTGTACTCTTAGGATCGAATCCAACCTACGGTTGTAGTGCTTCAAGATACCTCTAGTTGTCGTTCATTGATTCCTGAAATCATGCATTTTAAAAATAAGCGAGAGGGTTAGTCAAAGTGACTAAGTGAAGGGGGGCATAATAACTTATTGATATCTGTATATATATATATATATATATATATATATATATATAATCAAGAAGATCTTGATCTGAAATATTAACAATAGGATATAACAAATAGGAAACAGTTCATAATAATTGTAAAACAGGGATAGGGGTAGTTTGGAATATTTGTAGAAATATGAACCGTTTGTAACAAGAACATTAATGCCCGCAAGCTAGGCCTCTCCATCCATAACTCCTTGAATAATTGGTAAAATAGTATCGGGCTGATCAGGCTCCGATACTTCAATAAAACCAAGAATATTAACTCCACTACTCCTTGATGTCAATATGGAATCAAACCCTAGAAACCACGAACTAGATTCGGGAGGCAGCTATCTCTCCCTAATCCCTTGGCGTGGAGTAACTAACCTCCAGTTAAACCACTACCAAGAGGTGGTGGCAGTCCGCAGCACCAACAATACCCTCGGCCCGATACCTTCCGGGTAATTGCACGCTACGGATACAGCCGGGGCACATAACATGAATCAAGAACAATATTTTGCTTGCGTAACCCAGAATCAATGTTTTAATAAAGTGGACTTGAAATATATAACGTCCTAGCAAAACGTTGATTCCGGCATGAAAGTATTTTTCCCTTAAGAGGGACATTGTAGTACAATAATATATATATAAGGCAGTAAATCAATATGATGGGTAGACTTGGAAATAGTTTTTATATAGATACATATGTATAGCATGATTTCAGTTGAAAACATTTTAACCCTCAACTATACCGGTATTCAGACATTGTAATGTGGATTCCAGTGCGCCTGAAAGTATTAACAACTATGGGCTTAGAACTAGGTTCCTTATATTAATCAAATAAGCACATAAAACACAAAATGTTCATGCATAAAAGGATTACATCAAGTAAACACATAAACTATATCATGTTAGAGAATTCCCGGTAGACTCTAATTTTAACCCTTTAAGGGAAATTAAGTAATTAATCAGGTTTCATGGATTCTTTAACCACTTAAATATTTATTAATCACATTATAATCTTAATTATAAAATTAGAAATGAAATTTAGAATTTAATTTGACAATGTAGGTTATATTTTGAAAATAATTCACAATTTACCGATTTTTGGAAAATTCGGATGAAATCTTTATTTAAAAATTCCAAAACTAATTTTATAATTATTTTAATATTATTTTCGAAATATTCAGTGGGTTGACCAAAAAGTCAAAATTATTATTTAAAACATTTACTATTCAATTTCTTATGAATTAAACACTTTATAACACAAAATCGAACACACACACTCACATACTTGTTGGAAAACACGAATCAGAAAGCAGCGGAATTTAAAAATTTTTCCCAACAAAAGGATCTAGGACTCGCAATCGTGTAACCAAATTCGTAAAGATAGAAAACTTACTTTTCTTTTATTCTTTCTTGAAGCGTTTCAAGCCACCCAAGAACGCTCTTCACGCGGCTTGATCCCCTCTCCTTGGTCAAGCTCGAATCTTCAAACTTCTAACTTGAAGTCTCTAGAGAAAGTCCACCAACTTGATCACAATCTAACTAGTAAGGATGCTAGTTCTCTAGTTAGTGTTTGGGCTTAACCTAGGGTTTAATTTAATCTTGGAGAAAGGAAGGTGTTCAACACATGAACCAAGAATTGTCTATTAGCTCTAAAGGGGAGCTCGAGCTCCCCTATATATAGGCAAGGGGGTGCCGAAATTCCTAGTCCTTTATGGGCTAGGATTTTGGTCCCTCTCTCCTATTACTTGAGGATCAAGTATTTTCAACCTTGACTTTGAATTCTAATTCTAGTCAACTTTGAAGAGAGCTTAAAAAATATCCAAACTATTTTTGGATAATTTTATACTTTATTTATTATAAAATAAATAACTTATTTTATCTAATTAATTAATTCATAATTAATTAACTAGATTATTTTCTCCAAAATTAGACTTTCTTTTTAATTCAAAATTAAACCAAAGTCTATTAAATAATTAACTAATTAATTATTTAATATATATATAATATATATATATATATATACACGTGTGTGACACGTGTCACAGTGACACGTGTCACTCACGTGATCCACACGTGTGAATTGACACGTGTGGAACCCTCTTGGTCCGATTAACTCGTTTAATCATTTTCAAGCCTCAACTCATGTAACCAAGTTGTTGTGTGTGACCCTCTAGGTTCTCAATTCAATTAGCAGTGACCCCAATTAATTAATTCACTAATTAATTAATCAGTCCACAGATTAAACGACCATAGTCTAGCAACAGGTGTTTAACCCCTAGCTGAATTGGAATGTTCGGATTCGACAGAACCTTTAAGTCATTGAATCATGTGAGATACAATCCTCCTACTTACTATCTCTCAACCAAGATCTAGGGCAAGGGAATAATCAGAACCCTAATAATCCGGTCTTAAAGCTAAGTGCATTTCATATCCATTTGATCTCAATCCAAGAAACCCTTTTCTTGATGTCTTGATCTACTGCCTTGGCCAAGGACTCCATATGGCATATGAATGACTTACACAATAAGAGATCACCTTGCAAATGCAAGTGTAGGTCCTTTCTTGATTCTCATTCACTTTCATGAATCACTTGTGCAGCCCCAGCATAAGCCTTGAATCAGTTGTCTAAGGCGACACCCTTTAAAGCTTATACCTAAGACTACAGAGTTAACTCATAAAGTGACAAGGAACCTCAAGTCTAAGGATCAATTAATCACATCAATGACTCGTGAGATATTTCCTAATCTGGAAGTTTCCATTTCCTGAAATAGAAACTTCCTTTCCCATTTAGGAATGTTCTCACACGGGGCACCTCAGTGAACTTACTTATTAAAGTAAGCACCCTCATGTATCACGCACGTATCAACTATACACTTTGCACCTCCATGAAACAAGGTGGTCCTTCTTAAGGGCGTGATCCCACAAGCAAGCCTTAGAGGAGTCAGGTTGACACTCCCACTGTCTGTAGGACTCATCGGCTTGGAGTATTTTACTAATCATGACTTATGTGATATAGGGCTCGTTTCATGAACCATTTCACCTAAATGGTAGAGTCCTATAGTCATCAGGATTAGGGGAGTTCTCATACATGCACAGCTAAAGTAAACGCATACCAAACAAGAGCATATAAAGAAGTGTTGCCTCAATTCGTTATTTCATTCAAAGATTGTCTGTGATTACAATAAGGAAAAGCACAAAGCGGATATACAATCGGCTTTTTAGGGCACTATTCCTAACAATCTCCCACTTGCCCGTCAAAGCCATTCTAAAGCTACTCTAAGTCCCATCTTCTGAAGATGACCTTGGAAAGCTTCTCGACTAAGGGGTTTAGTAAGTGGATCTGCCACGTTCTCTGCTGATGTGACCCTCTCAATTAGCACATCTCCTCTTTTGATAATATCACGGATTAGGTGATACTTCCTCATAATGTGCTTGGTCCGTTGGTGAGATCTTGGTTCTCTTGCTTGAGCAACCGCCCCAGTGTTGTCACAAAACACAGTAATGGGGTCTTTCATGCTAGGAACAACATTCAATTCTTGAATGAAGTTTCTAATCCAAACACCTTCCTTAGCTGCATCATTTGCAGCTAAGTATTCGGCCTCAGTGGTCGAATCAGCAGTGGTAGTTTGCTTGGAACTCTTCCAACTCACTGCTCCGCCGTTTAGGCAGAAAATGTATCCTGACATTGACTTAAAATCATCTAAGTCAGATGCAAAGCTTGCATCGCAGTATCCTTCGATAGTAAGATCTTTCTGACCTCCGTAAACTAAGAATAAATCTTTAGTACTTTTCAAGTACTTAAGAATATTCTTCACGGCAGCCCAGTGACCATCTCCAGGGTCAGATTGGAAACGACTTGTTACACTAAGTGCATAAGCCACATCCGGTCGAGTACATAACATTGCATACATTATGCTACCTATTGCTGATGCATAAGGTGTATGAGTCATTCTTTCCTTCTCAAGGTTAGTCTTAGGACACATCTTCTTTGAAAGACATGTTCCTACACTCATAGGAAGGTTCTTAACCTTTGCTGACTCCATATTGAATCTCTTCAATACTTTGTCAATGTACATCGACTGTGATAGTCCTATTAACCTTCTAGATCTATCTCTATAGATTTTAATTCCAAGGATATAGGACGCATCACCAAGATCTTTCATCTCGAATTGGTTCGATAACCATAACTTAGTCACTTTCATGTCATCCTTCGAATTCCCAATAAGAAGGATGTCATCAACATAAAGTACTAAGAATTGCACTGAGGTCTCCAATTCCTTTCTATACACACATGACTCATTCGAAATTTGGATGAAGCCAAACGCTTTGACCGATTCATCAAATCGAATGTTCCAATTCCTAGAAGCCTGTTTCAATCCATAGATTGACCTTTGGAGTTTGCAAACCTTTTGCTCACTCCCACTGAATGTGAAACCTATGGGTTGCTCCATATAAATGTCTTTGTCAATGTCACCATTGAGAAAGGCAGTTTTCACATCCATTTGCCATATCTCATAGTCATAATATGCAGCAATGGCAAGCATGATTCGAATGGACTTTTGCATTGCAACTGGTGAAAAGGTTTCGTCAAAGTCCACGCCGGGTCTCTGAGTGAATCCTTTTGCAACCAGTCTTGCTTTGTAGGCTGCAATGCTTCCATCAACTCCAAGCTTTCTCTTAAAGATCCATTTGCAACCTATGGGTTTGACCCCATCAGGCAAATCTACCAAGGTCCAAACTTGGTTGGAGTTCATGGAATCCATTTCGGATTTCATGGCTTCTATCCACTGTTCAGAGTCAGAATCTGAAAGTGCCTCCTTATATGTCAAAGGATCATTATCCTTTTGAGAGATTTCATGGAAGAATCCATACCATCTCTCCGGCTGTCTAGGAGTACGTTCAGAACGCCTTAGAGGAGGATTTACATGTGTATCGAAATTCGTGATTGGTTGTAGTTGATCAGAGTGGGACGTTTCTTCAGTGGGTGGTATGGGGTCACTTTGTACTTCTTCTAATTCTATGATCTTGCCTTTCTTTTCTTTAAGGAACGGTTCCTCAAGAAAAGTGGCATTTCTGGAAACAAACACCTTTTGTTCAGATTGATCATAGAAGTAGTATCCTATGGATTCCTTAGGATAACCTACAAAGTAGCATAAGTTAGAACGAGATTCTAACTTATCTCCCACTGTCCTCTTCACGTAAGCAGGACAACCCCAAATTCTTAAGTAAGAATAACTAGGGATTTTACCATGCCACATTTCATAGGGCGTTTTAGGGACTGACTTAGAGGGAACAAGATTCAAAATCTTTGCTGCACTTTCTAGGGCATAACCCCAGAAAGAAGGCGGTAAGTCAGTGAAACTCATCATGGAACGAACCATATCAAGTAGGGTTCGATTCCTTCTCTCAGAAACTCCATTAAGCTGAGGAGTTCCCGGAGGAGTCCACTGAGAGATAATCCCATTACCTTTGAGATGATTAAGGAATTCTTCACTAAGATATTCGCCTCCTCGATCAGATCGAAGTGCTTTGATCTTGTGACCAGTTTGGTTCTCAACCTCCTTTTGAAATTCTAAGAATTTCTCAAAAGCTTCAGATTTATACTTCATTAAGTATACATAACCATACCGACTAAAGTCGTCAGTGAAGGTTATGAAATACTGATGATTGTTTCTTGTGCTTACACTAAGCGGTCCACAAACATCAGTATGGATCAAATCCAGAACCTTAGAGGCACGTTCCACAGTTCCTTTAAAAGGAACTTTGGACATTTTTCCTTTGAGACAGGATTCGCAAGAAGTTAACTCTTTGAGATCATTTTCAGAGAATGATCCTAAAGTGTTTATCTTGCTAATTCTGTTCTTGGAAATGTGTCCTAATCTAGCGTGCCATAAGGGAGCTGAAACTTTGTCATCTCTCTTACGCTTTGTTTCTCGTTGTATATTCATAATATTGATATTTTGAGTTAGGTAAAGTCCATTACTTAGAGTACCGATATGAACGGAAGAGTTGTTCCGTTTGATAAAGTATTTACCATTCTTAATATAAGTTTCATAACCTTCGCAATCTAATATTGGAACTGAAATTATATTACGAATAATGCTCGGTACATAAAGGACTTTGTTTAATACTAACTCAAAACTACCTAAATCTAATCTAATTGTGCCTAAAGCTCGAGCTTCAACGTTTGAGCCATCGCCGATCTTCAAGACACATTCTCCTTCTTTGAGTTGTTGGACTTCACTTAGCATCTGTACATCATTACAGATATGAGTTCCACAACCGGTATCAAGTACCCAAGAACTAGAATTAATAGAAAGATTTACTTCAACGAGAAAGATACCTTTCTTTAGAGTAGCCTTGTACTCTGGGCAGTTTCTCCTCCAATGTCCCGCTTTGCCACAATGGAAGCAAACATCCTCTTTCTGATCACGCTTCTTCTTTTGGGCCTTCCCCTTCGAAATGCCACCAGTGGGCCTAAGGGGTTTCTTCTTCTTCTTTTGGGCTTTCTTGCCCTTACCTTTAGAAGGCCCAGAAGAGGAAGATGGAGCATTCACCATCAAAACCTTATTGTCCTTCTTGATCGTGCTTTCAGCAGTCACAAGCTGACTAATCAGCTCAGCTACAGTAGCACCAGCATGATTCATGTTGAAGTTAAGGACAAATGGGTTGAATGATGGTGGGAGCGAAGCTAGCAACAGATCCACTGAAAGCTCATCTTTCAGCGGCATGTCCATGGAGGCAAGTTTCTCAGTAAGGGCAAGAAACTTGAGTCCATATTCATGGACACTTGAACCTTCCCTCATTCTCAAGTGGAATAATTCCTTTGAAGTGTTATACCTTGTAACACGTTCATGAGGGCGGTAAAGTTGCTCTAAGTGGTCGTAAATCTCCCAAGCAAATTCCATGGCCTCATGTTGTCTTTGCAAGTCCGGAGACATGTTAGCCAACATAAGACAACGGGCTTGGAGATTATCATCCTTCCACTTCTGAATCGCGTCCCGCTCGGCCCGAGTGGGAGCCTCCCCTTCAGGAGTAGGCTCCCCTTCGAAGAGAACATAAGTTCTCTTCTCAGAATCTAAAATGATTTTTAGATTCCTCAGCCAATCAGAATAGTTGGGACCAGTCAACTTGTTTGACTCGAGGATCGATACAAGAGGGTTTTTGGTTGCCATTTCAAAACACGTAGAGAATCACAGAATCTACGACCTAAATGGTGAAACAGAGAACTAGTGAGCATGCTGAATTATAACGATATACAAAAGATAAGGTCTTTAATCTATTGTAGCTCCCACTGTTTTTCAAAGATCTAGAATTCCCAAAGATCTAAGAGGAACACGTTTCCCAATGGGTACTAAGATCCTAGGCATTTTACCTCGAACCCACGACTCGCGGACATTCTAAGTAAGAACCCTAGGTAGGTACAACTTACCAATTCTAACACCTTTAGAACTCTCAGTAATTGTTTTTGCATCACCTATCTTTCAATATGGACCCACGACTCGTGCGACATCCATATTTACTTAGGTGTTAAGCTAGACCCATCAATCATAAGATCATGACCAAAACTTAGTTCGAACGACCCACGACTCGCGGACATCGCCCTTGCCAAAATTGACCACGAAATATTGATCATTTAAAATGATCAATTAGGTAACTAAGAACTAGTAAGCTCCACTAGCTATCCCACGACTCGCGGACAATAACTAGCTTTACTTACTAAACTTAAAACCTATTGATGGAATGCTAGGAATTTAATTCAAAACTTGCATCTCGAATTAAACACCTATTTGTTCGAAATTAGCTTAATATTTAATGGGAATTTTCGAATCAACCGGAGAGTTGTCCGGTTCGACCTCACCAACATATATGTTATCCAATTTTATTAGTCTTGATTAATGCAAGTACACTTAAATGCATTTCAAACAAGCACATAAACAGATAACATGTCCTAGCATGATACTAACATGTAATGATCATGGGTTCTACCTATCTTATGCGTGATATGTGGGAGCCACTCCACAATCACAAGTTCTAACATACATGCCACATAAACAGTTCAAATCACATAAGGGAAAGCGGTAACAAAATACGAGCCCTATCTCTATTACATTTAACAATTGAGATTCCCCTCCCTAACATTTTGAGGGGTCTTCACTTATGGCCTCCTTGTTACTTGAATGTGGTCCATCTTACTCCATGGGTGCATTGTCTCCAAAATGAAAATAAAACCTCACCACCTATCTCTACTCTCAAATTACAATAAAAAGAAAAAGACATAAAGTAATAAGGCTCAATCTTCATATTGGCCTTAGACAATTACACGGGGCATACCCCGGCCTCAAAAACAGTAATATGGAAAGCCACATAATAAATCACATAACAGTACGCACATAAGTGAGGCTCCAACCTCAATTGAAAAACGCAACTATAGGGCTCCAACCCCAATTGAAACCATTCATGTGCATAAATTAAAACCATACATAGATCTAAACCCATGATCACCTAACATGCTTTTGCGAGAATTTAAATTTAGCCAATAAATTAAAATTCTCGTTTCAAGTCCTAATGACTCAAAACACGACTTAGATGCAATTCTTGTTCAAGAGCCTTTTCAATAAAACCCGAAAAACATTAAACTAATAAAATTCCAATTAATTTCCAAAATTAATAATTTTATTCTTTCATTATTTTCAGAAAATAATATTCATAATTTTTCCAAAAAACCAAATCGCTTTAATTTCTCAAAAATCCCAATTTAATCAAAATTTTAAAATAATTTTATTTTACCAAAACTGATTTTAAAAGATAAAATTAAAATAAAATTAAATCGGGATTTTTCGGACCGAAAAACACGAAACACGAAAACACGAATGCACGGGCCCGGCATGACGCGGGATCGCCCGCCCGCCGTGCAGGAGCGCGCGCTAGGCGCGCGCCAGCGCTGCGCACAGCCGGCAGCGATTGCCGCCAGAGTGCGCGCGCCAGGCGCGCCCTTGCGCGCAGATGTGCGGCGCGGGCAGGCAGTCCCGCCCATCCCTGGGCGGGCGCTCCCGCGCGGTTGCGGGAGGAGCAGGCGGCTGTCCCGCACGGTTGCGGGACAGGCGAGCAGGGCGCCTAGGCGGGCGGGGAGGCCTCCCGCGCGGATGCGGGAGGGCTGGGCGGCGGTAATGGGGTTTGGGCGTGCGACGTGCTAGCACGCCCAATCCCATTCTTTTCGTGTCCCGTTTCGTATTTCCGGGTTTCTCCAAAACCCGTTTCAATCCAAAATTAAAAAATTCGATTTAAACAAATTTCAACTAAAACAATTTTTCAAAAACACGATTTGAGAAAACAGTTTTAGAAATTCAGGAAAAATTACAGTTTCGTAATTCAGGCTTTCTAAAAGAACTCATGAATACCTAATTCGCATCTAAGCCTAAGAATTTCTACCAAATTCAGAATAATTGAGACGAATCAGAAACACGATTAACGAGGTGGCTCTGATACCACTTGTTGGAAAACACGAATCAGAAAGCAGCGGAATTTAAAAATTTTTCCCAACAAAAGGATCTAGGACTCGCAATCGTGTAACCAAATTCGTAAAGATAGAAAACTTACTTTTCTTTTATTCTTTCTTGAAGCGTTTCAAGCCACCCAAGAACGCTCTTCACGCGGCTTGATCCCCTCTCCTTGGTCAAGCTCGAATCTTCAAACTTCTAACTTGAAGTCTCTAGAGAAAGTCCACCAACTTGATCACAATCTAACTAGTAAGGATGCTAGTTCTCTAGTTAGTGTTTGGGCTTAACCTAGGGTTTAATTTAATCTTGGAGAAAGGAAGGTGTTCAACACATGAACCAAGAATTGTCTATTAGCTCTAAAGGGGAGCTCGAGCTCCCCTATATATAGGCAAGGGGGTGCCGAAATTCCTAGTCCTTTATGGGCTAGGATTTTGGTCCCTCTCTCCTATTACTTGAGGATCAAGTATTTTCAACCTTGACTTTGAATTCTAATTCTAGTCAACTTTGAAGAGAGCTTAAAAAATATCCAAACTATTTTGGATAATTTTATACTTTATTTATTATAAAATAAATAACTTATTTTATCTAATTAATTAATTCATAATTAATTAACTAGATTATTTTCTCCAAAATTAGACTTTCTTTTTAATTCAAAATTAAACCAAAGTCTATTAAATAATTAACTAATTAATTATTTAATATATATATAATATATATATATATATATACACGTGTGTGACACGTGTCACAGTGACACGTGTCACTCACGTGATCCACACGTGTGAATTGACACGTGTGGAACCCTCTTGGTCCGATTAACTCGTTTAATCATTTTCAAGCCTCAACTCATGTAACCAAGTTGTTGTGTGTGACCCTCTAGGTTCTCAATTCAATTAGCAGTGACCCCAATTAATTAATTCACTAATTAATTAATCAGTCCACAGATTAAACGACCATAGTCTAGCAACAGGTGTTTAACCCCTAGCTGAATTGGAATGTTCGGATTCGACAGAACCTTTAAGTCATTGAATCATGTGAGATACAATCCTCCTACTTACTATCTCTCAACCAAGATCTAGGGCAAGGGAATAATCAGAACCCTAATAATCCGGTCTTAAAGCTAAGTGCATTTCATATCCATTTGATCTCAATCCAAGAAACCCTTTTCTTGATGTCTTGATCTACTGCCTTGGCCAAGGACTCCATATGGCATATGAATGACTTACACAATAAGAGATCACCTTGCAAATGCAAGTGTAGGTCCTTTCTTGATTCTCATTCACTTTCATGAATCACTTGTGCAGCCCCAGCATAAGCCTTGAATCAGTTGTCTAAGGCGACACCCTTTAAAGCTTATACCTAAGACTACAGAGTTAACTCATAAAGTGACAAGGAACCTCAAGTCTAAGGATCAATTAATCACATCAATGACTCGTGAGATATTTCCTAATCTGGAAGTTTCCATTTCCTGAAATAGAAACTTCCTTTCCCATTTAGGAATGTTCTCACACGGGGCACCTCAGTGAACTTACTTATTAAAGTAAGCACCCTCATGTATCACGCACGTATCAACTATACACTTTGCACCTCCATGAAACAAGGTGGTCCTTCTTAAGGGCGTGATCCCACAAGCAAGCCTTAGAGGAGTCAGGTTGACACTCCCACTGTCTGTAGGACTCATCGGCTTGGAGTATTTTACTAATCATGACTTATGTGATATAGGGCTCGTTTCATGAACCATTTCACCTAAATGGTAGAGTCCTATAGTCATCAGGATTAGGGGAGTTCTCATACATGCACAGCTAAAGTAAACGCATACCAAACAAGAGCATATAAAGAAGTGTTGCCTCAATTCGTTATTTCATTCAAAGATTGTCTGTGATTACAATAAGGAAAAGCACAAAGCGGATATACAATCGGCTTTTTAGGGCACTATTCCTAACAATACTATCACAAGTGCACTTAAGATTGTTCAAGAACAACATGAACATGTTCTTGAGCCTATTTGAATATTCAAAGAAGGTATGTAACACACTTGATCATATTCATATTTATAACATAGAATTTCAAACTTAATATAGCAAAATATATGAATTCTCTATGAAAAATAATTTTAAATAAATTATTCTAGGCATGAATTTAATCAAACAAGATCATAATTATTTAAACACATATTCATATTATAACTCATGCATTTAATTAAATAAAATGCATATATGTTATCACATTTTTCCTAAACTAGCATAAATAGCATATATTTCATAAAATAAAATTCCTAAAGCATAATTTAATTAAATCTAAGCATGTTATTATTATTATCATACTAAGAACATAATATAAAGCATGAAATAATAAAAGAACAAGACTCATACCTTAGAGAAGAGAGGAGTGGCCGAACTAGACCTAATGCAATTAAGTCCACATAACTAAATAAATGGTTAAGTAAGGTCACATAAAATCAATTAGGCACCTTATCAATTAATTCATGTAGATTCAATTCAACGAGAATTCATTTAAATGCGTAAAGATATAATGCATAAAATGTAGTTGTAACGCCCCGGTTTTCACTTATGCATTTCATAATATTATATGTATTAGATCCTCATGTATTTATATGAATTTCCATTAACGTGAAATTTACGTGAATTAATTGTTAACATGTCTAATTGCTATTATGTGACCTTACTTGATCATTTCATAAATGTGTGGATTTAATTGCATCAATTCAAATATTTCAAGGACTTAATTGCATTATATGAATTGGAGTCAATTGATTATTCTCCATGGAATGAAACTTGATTACATGCATTCAAATAATTGAAGGACTAAAGTGCAAAATGTGATGACTCATGCAACCTAGTGGAAGACTTTTGTGCATATACATTCATCTCTCCCACATTCCATTCATTTCATCATATTTCATCAAAATCTCACACACCTACACACACTATATCACGGTTCATCACACCAAGAAGAGAAGGAAGGATTTCATCTCACTTTCAAGCTAGAATTCAGAGAAGAGTTGCATAATTGGAAAAATCATCATCATCTCACCATCTCATCATTTCATCCTTGCTTTCTTTCATTCAAGGTAGAGATGAGACTTTGTTGAACTCTTGAATCCATGATTGAAGTAGGGTTTGAGAATCTTGATGTTATTTCATGTTTATTTGTGGTTAGAAGCATGACTAGGATCGTTAAACCTCTAAGCTTGCATGAATTCTTGGTTTATATGAAAGTTAGGTAATATGAAATTATATGGGTTTGTTGGATGAGTTTTGGATGATCTATACATGTTTCCATGGATTAAATGGTGCCTAATTGATATATATGATCATATACATGTTATATGTTAGTTTGGAGTTGAATTCTTGCATTGATTTGGTGTTGGGATGATTTGGGAGCCAATTCCCGTACCTATACCCTGTTTTTCGCCCAGATCACTTCCAAACGCCCGTTTGGGCTCCTAGTTATAACACTCCTAGTTATAACACCAAACCCCCGGTTAGGAACCTACTGCCTCACCCGAGAGCTTCCAAATGCCCGTTTATGTTTTCAGTGCATTTTGTAAATGCCCGTTTACCCCTCAAACAAACTCCGATTGACCTAATTTTTGAACCGTTGGAAACCTCTTGAAGTCTAGAACAAACTCCAATTAAAATAACCTCAATATCCTTTTCCATTTGAGAGTGATAATCAATTATTTTAGGTGTCACCACTTTCCCAAAAAACTACAGTCGCCTAACTTCAAGCTTTCGCCATTTTCTCCTCACTTTGAACTAGAAAACGAGTCATATATCATCGGAAAGTCTTTATGTCTAGTTTCATATCCAAGAAACAAAACTCAATTCCAACTTCTAGAACTCAAGATATTCCAGTTTTCCTACAGTATGCGCATTTCCTAAAATTGTCGGTTTTTGCCAAACTTCACCAAAACCTCTTTTATTGCACTCCTTTTACTTCCTTAGCTCCCGTGTGTGATTTATATGATTGGAATACTTGAATAATTGATGATTATGTGGTTATTTGACACTTTATGGTCTTTAATTACTTAAACTTAATTGTTAACTTCTTGCTTTATGTGAAACGAATTCATATGATTGCATGTCTTGAATACATGGTCTCCGTGAGATTTAGTGCCTACTCGGGATTATTTATATTCCATTTATAAGCATCTATATGATCATTACATGCAAGTATGTGTTCATTTTACACAAGAATATGCTCATGACTATGTCGTGCGTCATATTTGGTATCATTATTGAGTTTCGTCTCACGAGTACACGTTATTTCCTTTCTTGTCCAGTTCTTCTCCAGGGCAGAGAATCTTGATCGAATAAGCACTATCTTGCGTCCTTGTATTGTCGCTTGTCAGGTGAGGTTTAATTTCTAGATATATAGAACCCTTACAACCCTATGTGATCTTTCGGCCAAAACGTATCTATATATCTATAATTTCCCAAAACCTTATTGATTTTCAATTGAATTACTGAATTGTACCGATTGATTGATTGATTGATTGTTTTGGCGAGTATATTATTCACTGTGGGCCCGAGGGTTAGTGTATGAGCCAACCGGGAAAGCATGGGCTGACGGGTAACTCTGCACTCCCCTCACATTGTTGGGATGACTCCTGAATCCACTAGGAGATTACTGGAGGAAGGAGTTCCGGGTAAAGGGACTCATGAACCCTATGCCCAGATTGATTGGGTGGTGGGGCCTTGCAATCCCACCATCACCGGAGAAAAAAAGGTATTGAAACTGCTATTTGTGCACTGTAATAAATTGTATGACTATTTAATCCATTGATAATCTAAACATGGTAATGTTCACTATCGGAGTAAAGGTGGGAGATTTGCCCTCACTCGCCGGGCCACTGATTGATTGAATTGAATTGATTAAATTGTTAAATTGGAATAGTTGTAATCTCGGGCAAGCCTATTGTATTTCTTGAACTTATATTGTTTCTTTTATTAAAGCCTTACCCGAGATCATGACTTGCATGTTAATTGTGCTAATATTTATCTATACCCCTCACTCAGTCTTTCATAGACTGACACCTTACATTTTCAGGTTGCAGGGTTCGTGCTAGGCGGGATAGAGTCTTTCATGTTGGGTCTAGCACTTGTCTTCCTCATTTTCTTATACATTAATGATGCATATATAGATTGTTATGTCTCTTGGTACCTATTTATTAAGTATGACTACTTTGATATCTTTAGGGAATTGGATTTATGTAAATGTTGGGAAGGATTATGTTAATGAAGTAAATGTAAATTATGCTTCCGTTTTATTATTTATGCATGTTGGTATTAAATGAGGGTTAGTCCCGCCTAGCTAGTGGTTTTTTTTCTTTTGTCACCCTTTTCGCTATAGTCTTAGTTCATGTACGGATTACCCATTTCGTATGTGGACTGAGCTATAGTTCAGGGGTGTGGCATCTCGGCGTTTCGGGTGCAACATCTTAAGTGGTATCAGAGCCCGGTTGCAAAACCGCGGTTCTAGTGTTGTGTCTTGTGAGTCTAAGTCTTACGGCATAGGATTATTTGATAATGTGAGAGTTTTGCATTCTATGTGAACTTACCTGAATCTATTTGAACTACTTGATAGTTTGTGCATTGCATTGATTCTTGGTAGTAATTGTTGATTGATTAATTTCACGTTGCTTGAACTTTATATGTTCAACGTGTTTTAATTTTCATTTTGTTGAATTATTTGTCACATTTTGCATCAAATCCATGTCTTTGGTATCAATTATGTGGCATGAGCATGTATTAACCCCATGCATTTATATTTGAGACAAGTTGTGATTATAGGCTATGAAGATCATGTCAAACCACGGTCAATTTCTACGGCAACTTCAATCTACCACAAGCTCTAGGAAGTTAGAGGATAAAAGAGGAAAGTTTTCAAGCTATGGTATCAATGGAACATTCACTTAGGAGAAAGATGAATAGAGTCTCGAAGATGTTTGGGTTCGAGGTTGCCATCAACAAAGAGTGATGTTTATGACTTACAAAATAAACATGTGAGACCCCATTATTAAAGAAGTTGGTTCACCGGGGACAAGAGGTTCATTTAACCCAAGAGAGAGAGAAGAAAGTTTTGCGGTTACTAAGGATTCAAGATTTGGAATTTCAAATAAGTCGAGGATCTTCTACTTGTTGGAGCTAAAATCAAGATGTGAGAGAAAAGTAACTTAAATGATTCGGGCTGAGGTCGAAATTTGTGAATTAAGTTTGAGATGAATCGAGGCACTTCGAACTTTGAAATAGGGTGTGGATCAATTGGGAAGATTTAAGAAATTGATCTATTTTGGGTTCTTGGAAACAACAAGTAGAAGAATAGAACATTTAAGTAATCAATGTAGCTCTACAAGGAATCAGGATATTTTGGATTTCGGGTTAAAAAGGAAGACGGAAATAAAGGAGTAAAGAAGATTGATTAATATAGTGGGTTCAAGTTCATGGAAAGCCAAGATACTTAAGATTCTATCTTCAGTCAAATTTAGTTAATTTTCGGATCCAAGATGAATTGCTATATGTTGAGGTTAAATTGGGAGATATGGAGCAACAAATGGAAACCGTGAGGAAAGATAAGTCATACAACCAATTCAAGATCAAAAAGAGTAAATTGAGAGGAGTTCAACCGAGGTAACGCCTAAATGAAGTCGAGATAACAATGGGAGATTAGTCCCTTGAGAGAAGTTGGGATACTAACATCATAAGTGGAAAAGAATTTGAATTCAAGAATTATAATCTCGGATGATAATGTTATACGAGTGATACAAGGAAACTTCGATCGAGGAGATAATTTTGGTGAAGAATCGGGTTCAAGAATTTTCAATCCCGGGCGATAGAAATGGATGGGTTGAGGATAGAGAATTTTGAAGAATTGGAAGACCGTGGGGAAAACAAGAAATGATCAACCATTCGGGACAAGTTTATGATTCAACAAACAAGGAACAAATGTCGAGTTAAAGCTTATCACTACCACGGTGACAGGTTCAACGCATCCATAAGCACATGCATCATACATCGCATTCAATTAGCTAATCTCTTTTATTTATACGTGCGTGCATCTTTAATTGACATAATCTCTCTAACATGTCGTATCCTTAACTGTTTAAAGAGTGGAATGTGCATTGGCATATTAACGACATGTATTGTTAAGTGTTTACTTCATAGAAAGTTTTGTTCAACTCACTCAGCCATTATTTTCAACCGAGCCATATTTGAATCAAGAACAAGGAAAATTTTGGGTTGCACAGACTGAGTAAAAAGCAATGGGAATTTCGAGGTTCATGAAAAGTAGAGCCGGAATTAGGAGGGGAGTAAGTGGATTTTATCCCTACCCAAATTCAAAGTAAATGAGAGCAAGGTCACTGAACACGCGGAGTAGCGAGGTTCATTTATACCAAGGAAGTTTAGTTGAAGGAGTTGAGAATCTTGGATCCAAGAGGCAATAAAACGATCTCAACGGATAAGAATAGAAATTCTTAAGGGGGAGAGCACGCTCGGGAGATGACTTAAATTCACGGTTGTACTCAAACGGGTTGCTTCAAAAAGGAATAACTTAAATGCAAGAGGTAACCGGTAACGAGATCCTACAAAGCAGGGACAAAAGACGAATTGAGAGATTTTAACACCCAGTGAAATTAGAGATCGAGGAGGGAAAAGACTTCGGGAATAATATTGGAAGAGGATCAACATCATTGGACTCTTATTACCGGACACGTATGAATTCAAGTCTTCCAAAGTTGAACGGATTGAGTTCTCTAGGTAACGTGTTTCTTATCTGGGAAATGATGGGGCCATAAGAGAACTTCGAGAAAATTTTGGTAAGGAAGGTACCGGATAGGAGCATGTGGGTTGTCGGTTGTTTTCCATAATAAACCGGAGACACCATTAGGGTGAGGACTATGATTCGAGTTGTTA
The DNA here is from genome assembly GCA_037501455.1 of Lantana camara. Lineage (NCBI taxonomy): Eukaryota > Viridiplantae > Streptophyta > Magnoliopsida > Lamiales > Verbenaceae > Lantana > Lantana camara. Next base: position 114,284,300 of record CM074855.1, read on the forward strand.
AAGATTGGATCGAGTAATTGAGGAACCGGGTACAGTTTGTAATGCGGAGCCGATCTAATTATCACATTTCATGACTGATAAAGTGAAAGTAATTCGATCGAGCGTTGGTTATCGCATGAATAGGACAGGTTACCGGCTCGTCAGTTGTTTCCGTGATGAACTGGGGATACTCTTGGGATTAGAGGTTAGAATTCAAGCTACTAAAGATTAACTTGAGTATTCGAAAAAGGTCGAGTATAATTCGTGGTGAAGAAGTGGTGAATTGGATTAATATCAATTGTGCACCCAAGATTGGGATTTTGGACCGTGGTACCAGTTAGGATAAGAGAATTGATCATGGAAGCAGGATTGAATTGTCATTTAAGTATTGGATTTCAAGGATTTCAATGTTCGATGCTTTGGGTGGAGGAATCTCCAACATCAAATCGAGCATTGAAACGGATCACTACCATGGAAGATTCCCGAATAATGGTGAACGGTACACTTAAACATGCATACCACGTGCATCATGGATTTCATTATTGTCGTATATCATTTCTTATTAGTTGCTAATTGCTTTTATACGAATGGTAATTGATGTAATTGAAACTTGTTTCTTGCGTGATATTTGTGTGAATGTTTGTTCAATTGTTCTTTTGCATCTTATATTTCTTGTTTGAGAGATGGGGTTCTCTCATTTCTTGTTTGAGAGACGGGGTTCTCTCATTTCTTGCTTGAGAGAGGGGGTTCTCTCATTGAATGCTTGGGAGACGGGGTGCTCTCGTTGCTTGATTGAGAGATGGGGCTCTCTCATTGTTGTTTAAGTTTTGAACTCGACAATAGACCTGGGGACCAGGTCCTCTTAAGGGGGAGAGAGTTGTAATGCCCCGGTTTTCACTTATGCATTTCATAATATTATATGTATTATATCCTCATGTATTTATATGAATTTCCATTAACGTGAAATTTACGTGAATTAATTGTTAACATGTCTAATTGCTATTATGTGACCTTACTTGATCATTTCATAAATGTGTGGATTTAATTGCATCAATTCAAATATTTCAAGGAATTAATTACATTATATGAATTGGAGTCAATTGATCATTCTCCATGGAATGAAACTTGATTACAGGCATTCAAATAATTGAAGGACTAAAGTGCAAAATGTGATGACTCATGCAACCTAGTGGAAGACTTTTGTGCATATACATTCATCTCTCCCACATTCCACTCATTTCATCATATTTCATCAAAATCTCACACACCTACACACACTATATCACGGTTCATCACACCAAGAAGAGAAGGAAGGATTTCATCTCACTTTCAAGCTAGAATTCAGAGAAGAGTTGCATAATTGGAAAAATCATCATCATATCACCATCTCATCATTTCATCCTTGCTTTCTTTCATTCAAGGTAGAGATGAGACTTTGTTGAACTCTTGAATCCATGATTGAAGTAGGGTTTGAGAATCTTGATGTTATTTCATGTTTATTTGTGGTTAGAAGCATGACTAGGATCGTTAAACCTCTAAGCTTGCATGAATTCTTGGTTTATATGAAAGTTAGGTAATATGAAATTATATGGGTTTGTTGGATGAGTTTTGGATGATCTACACATGTTTCCATGGATTAAATGGTGCCTAATTGATATATATGATCATATACATGTTATATGTTAGTTTGGAGTTGAATTCTTGCACTGATTTGGTGTTGGGATGATTTGGGAGCCAATTCCCGTGCCTATACCCTGTTTTTCGCCCAGATCACTTCCAAACTCCCGTTTGGGCTCCTAGTTATAACACCAAACCCCCGTTTAGGAACCTACTGCCTCACTCGAGAGCTTCCAAACGCCCGTTCTGTTTTTAGTGCATTTTGTAAACGCCCGTTTACCCCTCAACGAACTCCGATTGACCTGATTTTTGAACCGTTGGAAACCTCTTGAAGTGTAGAACAAACTCCAATTATAATAACCTCAATATCCTTTTCCATTTGAGAGTTATAATCAATTATTTTAGGTGTCGCCACTTTCCCGAAAAACTGCACTCGCCTAACTTCAAGCTTACGCCATTTTCTCCTCACTTTGAACTAGAAAATGAGCCATATATCATCGAAAAGTCTTTGTGTCTAGTTTCATATCCAACAAACAAAACTCAATTCCAACTTCTAGAACTCAAGATATTCCAGTTTTCCTACAGCATGCGCATTTCCTAAAATTGTCGGTTTTTGCCAAACTTCACCAAAACCTCTTTTATTGCACTCCTTTCACTTCCTTAGCTCCCGTGTGTGATTTATATGATTGGAATACTTGAATAATTGATGATTATGTGGTTATTTGACACTTTATGGTCTTTAATTACTTAAACTTAATTGTTAACTCCTTGCCTTATGTGAAACGAATTGATATGATTGCATGTCTTGAATACGTGGTCTCCGTGAGATTTAGTGCCTACTCGATATTATTTATATTCCATTTATAAGCATCTATATGATCATTACATGCAAGTATGTGTTCATTTTACACAAGAATATGCTCATGACTATGTCGTGCGTCATATTTGGTATCATTATTGAGTTTCGTCTCACGAGTACACATTGTTTCCTTTCTTGTCCAGTTCTTCTCCAGGGCAGAGATCCTTGATCGAAAAGCGCTATCTTTCGTCCTTGTATTGTCGCTTGTCTGGTGAGGTTTAATTTCTAGATATATAGAACTCTTACAACCCTAAGTGATCTTTCGGCCAAAACGTATGTATATAACGCCCCGATTTTTATTAATCAATCTCTTACGCTTCATTATAAATTTATAAATTACATTTTATTATAATTTCATGAATTCATGTTAAACTTATAATTTATTTCATAACTTGAAAACAATTATTGTAATTACCGGTAATGCTTTAATTACCCAAATTGCCCCTCCTTGATTATTTTCCTGACTTTGGGGACTTAATTGTATAACTTTTCAAGGATTTAATTGGTTATATTTCAAAACTTTACATACTTGATTGCATAACTTAAACATTTCAAGGATTAGATTGCAAATAGTGGCATTTCACATGTTTCAAAAATGGATGAATCGTTATATGCATCTCTAAGCTTCCATACTCTTATTTCATCCAAGATTTTCCCAACCATTTGCTTCCTTTCACTCACGGTATCAAGAAGAAAAGGGAAAGAGGTGATTTTCATCTATTTCATCAAGAATTTCAAGAATTAATCCAAATTTTAGGAAGCTGATTATCTTCTTCATCCATCTTCTTCCTCTCTTGAACTTCAAAGGTAATAGTTGCATGAATTGATGATTCTTGAGCATATTTGATTTAGCTAGGGTTTATGAACTTATGAATTTATGGATTATGAGTGTTCAAAGCATGCTTATGTGATCATATCTTGAATGATGGCATAGTTTGAGGCATGAATTCTTGAATATTTGAGTTTGGATGATCAAAGGAAGCATGAGCTTGAAATCTTAGAATCTTGATGATAATTCATGTTTTAAGTGTTTAAGTGTTATGTTATCATTATTTGAACATATATGCATCATATTTCCAGAAAATAATGGCCTTTGTTGATCAAAGTTGGAATTTTGTTACTTGATCATTCATTCCCGTGAACCTCCCCTGTTTTTACTCTGCTTCTGTAAGTTGCAGAAACTGGGAACGACCGTTCCCAGCCTTAAGGCATTGTGGGAATGGGCGTTCCCACTCTTTTAAACCAACAATAGGTGACCGAGCATGGGAACGGCCGTTCCCATTTTGGCCTTGGTGCCGGAAGGGTCGTTCCCAGCTAAAAGGCACGCTTTTATTTTAAAATCGTGGCCGCGTTTTGAAGAGCCATGGGAACGGCCCTTCCCATTTACAAATGGAAGCCGAAACGGCCATTCCCGTACGTCTGACAGAACAAAATATTCTGCATAAAATTACATTTTTAGCCCCTCGATCCAACGACTTCTTTGACCCCGAATTGCTATTGTGTGATCAAATATGTATTGAAACAAGATGTTTTCATGCCACATTGTATTTTACTCGACATCTCGTTGCATTTTCGCCGTTCGTCATATTTGGTCCATTTTAGAGTCAAGTCTCACGTATACATGTATTCCTTGCACAGACTACCTTCTCGTGACGTGGAGCAGGGGCCGTAGGCCGTGTCTTGACTTGCATTTTGTCGGTAAAGGTGAGGTTTAGTTATTAATTATCTAGAACCATATAACCTTTATGTGAATTTCGGCTATATTATATTTATATATAATATATATATATAAATATATATATATATCTTTATATATATATATATATATATATATATATATATATCTTTATAATCGTTTTCCAAGAACAAGGGATTTAATAACTATCCGTGTATCGTGTTACAAGTCGTGTTCCTTGAGAGTAAATCGTGTTTCTTGAAACTAATCCTGTTCATGACAAGCAAGCCGTGTATCGTGTTATCGTGATTGCATCGTGATCGTGTTTTGGCGAATTATCGTGTATTATGGGCCCGAGGGTGAGTGTTTGAGCCAACCGGGAAAGCATAGGGCTGACGGGTAACTCACACACCTCTCTCACACCGTGGGGATGCCCCTGAATCCACCAGGAGGTTTGGTGGAGGAAGGAGTCACGTACGTGGGAGTCATGCTCCCGACGTGCAACGTGTTATCGTGGGTGGTTTGGGCCTTGCACACCCACCACCAATGGTGAAGGATGGATTTCGTGTTATTGATCGTGTGCACCATAATGACTTGTATGATAACTTAATTAAAAGAAAGTGTAATCCTTGTTCACTGTCGAGATTGGTTGGAGATCGTGCACGCCCCTCGCCAGGGCCACTAATTGTTATAATAAACGTGATTATCGTGTTAAACTTGATAGTTGTAATCTCGGGCGAGTTTTATGTTATTCTCGCACTTATATTATTGTAGTTACAAAACCTTACCCGAGGTTATAACTTGCATGTTATTTGCGCTTATATATATCTATGTCCCTCACTCGGTCTTCACAGACTGACGCCTCCACCTTTCAGGTTTTGTTCGTGGCATAGTTTTCTCCAGCTGAGTTCTAGCATAGTTTTCTCCAGCTGAGTTTGCGGGAGTCGGGTCGTGTCTTTTATCCAGCTGAGTTCTAGCATAGTTTTCTTTCCATGTATTAGCATTCCAGAGTATCATGTTAATAGTTCTGAGCACTTATGCGTAAATGTTATTTGAAAGATGATAATGTATTGATATAATGAAACATTATTATTATGCTTCCGCTTATGAATTTCACGTTTTGGCTTTGTTTCATTTGAGGGTCTAGTCCCACCTAGCTAGCTTGTCGTTTATTGCATTGTCACCCGTTCGCTATAGTTTTGGTTCATGTACGGACTCTCCATTTCGTAGGTGGATCGAGACTATAGTGCGGGGGTGTGGCACCTCCACGTGTAAAGGGGTGCTACAATCTATATATCTATAATTTCCCAAAACCTTATTGATTTTCAATTGAATTACCGAATTATACTGATTGATTGATTGATTGATTGTTTTCGCGAGTATATTATTCACTGTGGGCCCAAGGGTTAGTGTATGAGCCAACCGGGAAAGCATGGGCTGACGGGTAACTCTGCACTCCCCTCACATTGTTGGGATGACCCCTGAATCCACTAGGAGATTAGTGGAGGAAGGACTTCCGGGTATAGGGACTCATGAACCCTATGCCCAGATTGATTGGGTGGTGGGGCCTTGCAATCCCACCATCACCGGAGAAAAAAGGGTGTTAAAATTGCTACTTGTGCACTGTGATAAATTGTATGATCATTTAATCCATTGATAATCTAAACATGGTAATGTTCACTATCGGAGTAAAGGTGGGAGATTTGCCCTCACTCGCCGGGCCACTAATTGCTTGAATTGAATTGATTGAATTGTTAAATTGGAATAGTTGTAATCTCGGGCAAGCCTATTGTATTTCTTGAACTTATATTGTTTCTTTTATTAAAGCCTTACCCGAGATTATGGCTTGCATGTTAATTGCGCTAATATTTATCTATACCCCTCACTCAGTCTTTCATAGACTGACACCTCACAATGTCAGGTTACAGGGTTCGTGCTAGGCAGGATAGAGTCTTTCATGTTGGGTCTAGCACTTGTCTTCCTCATTTTCTTATACATTAATGATGCATATATAGATTGTTATGTCTCTTGGTACCTATGTATTAAGTATGACTACTTTGATATCTTTAGGGAATTGGATTTATGTAAATGTTGGGAAGGATTAAGTTAATGAAGTAAATGTAAATTATGCTTCCGTTTTATTATTTATGCATGTTGGTATTAAATGAGGGTTAGTCCCGCCTAGCTAGTGGTTTCTTTTCTTTTGTCACCCGTTCGCTATAGTCTTAGTTCATGTACGGATTATCTATTTCGTATGTGGACTGAGCTATAGTGCGGGGGTACGGCATCTCGGTGTTTCGGGTGCAACAGTTATGGTAGTTATGAATAAACGAATAAATAATTAAAATAAGCCCCCAACTCCTGAAGACAAGCACGTAGCGTGCTTACCTAAACTTCCGGAAATTTGGGGCATTACATCTAGTCCCTACAAGTTTGGATTCTGTCACAATGGAGGTACCAGTTGTACATGACAAGATATCATCTGGTACTGAACACGTTCTAGCAGAGGTGTAGGATTCACAAATACCAGTGCCCACCACAGCCTCCTGATGAGCATATCCCCGAGGAAGTACCAGTCGCACCAACACTGGTACTTGAAAGAACAGAAAATGTTGTTCCAGTCACTGGTACCTCTGATACTACTTCGCATCATAAAAAATGAGAGTGCAAGATTTCACAGCGGTTATCCGGTTATGAATACACTTTGCCCCCTCCTCCTCTCTCGCTCCTTCCAACGATAGGCTGCTCTCGCCCCTTCTTCAGCTAACTCGACGGTACAACCTCTTTCAAAACATTTATCTTATTCTAAATTCTCTAAATCTCATAATGCATGTCTAGAGTCCATCTCTTCTACAGATGAGCCAAAATATTTTTCTCAGGCAGTTAAGTTCCAGCCATGGCGAGATGCTATGGAGAAAGAGATGTCTGCCCTTGAAGCAACAATACATGGACCTTGGAACTACTCCCACCTGGAAAACGTGTTATTGATTTCAAGTAGGTTTATAAAGTCAAGTACAAGCTTGATGGAAGCATCGAGCATTATAAAAATCGTCTTGTTGTAAAAGGATACAGACAAGTTGAAGGTATTGACTTTCATGAGACATTTGCGCCGGTCGCAAGTTGGTCACAGTTTGGTGCTTATTGGCTCTAGCCTCGATTAAGGGTCGTGAACTTCACCAACTCAATGTGAATAATGCATTTTTACATGGTGATCTTAATGAGAAGTATATATTAAGATTCCTCAGGGTTTTGCTAAACAGGGGGAGCAAAGAGCTTGCAGGTTGAGAAAATTGGTTTATATCGCCAAGCATCCTGCAACTGGTACCAGAAGTTCACCGCCTCACTCATTAGTATTAGTTTTCAGTAGTCTGATGCAGACCATTCTTTGTTTATAATTTCTCACAAGGATGGATCCTTTATTGTCTTCCTCATATATGTGGACGATATAATCATCACGGGAATAAGTTCCAGCCGCATTGTTGAGTTGAAACAGACTTTGGATAAAAAGTTCCAGATTAAAGACTTGGGGAAGCTGAAATATTTTCTTGGAATTGAAGTTGCTCGCTCTTCAGATGGGATTATCTTAAGTCAGCGAAAATATGTTCTTGATATCTTAGCTGACGCTGGGAGTACCGGTTGCAAACCAGCCATGTTTCTAATGGAACAACAACATAAGCTTTCAGTTGATTCCGGTGATCTTTGTAGTGATCCTGGACAATACCGTCGTTTGGTTGGAAGATTACTATATCTCACCATCACTCAACCTGACATAAGTTATGTCGTTCATGTCCTCAGCCAGTTTATGTATACGCCTCGTCAACCTCATCTTAAGGTTGCATATAGAGTATTGTGCTACCTCCAAGGGACCCCAGAGTAAGGAATTTTGCTACCCTCAATTGGTACTTTATTGCTGCGAGCTTATTGTGATGCGGATTGGGTGGGATGCCCAGCCACACGATGATCAACCAGTGGTTATATTATCTTCCTTGGGTGCTCCCCTATCTCATGGAAGTCTATGAAACAATCTGTAGTTTCTCGCTCTTCGGCTGAGGCCGAGTATCATTCTATGAAAACAAATACCAGTGACATTATATGGCTTCTTCGGTTGTTGCAAGATCTTGGGGTGAAACAGTCTCAACCAGTTTCTCTATTTTGTGATAATCAGGCGGCTCTCCACATTGCTTCCGACCCGGTGTTCCATGAGCGCACAAAGCGTATTGAGATCGATTGCCACTTCATTCGACAACATGTGCAATTTGGAACCATTGGCACACATTCTATTTCCTCTCAAAATCAGTTGGCGGATATTTTCAATAAATCGCTTGACCGAGATCGATTTCAAGATTTACTTCCCAAGTTGGGTATTTCGAATCTGCATGCTCTAACTTGAGGGGGAATACTGGAGGATATCGGGAGTTATGGAAAGATTGACTCCATTCATATGGAAGATTCCAGACAACTTTTATTCCACATTTATTTGATTGTTTGTATTTCCTTTTTTTCTCCCTAGAGTTTCGTATGTATTGTTGCACTATTCTTTGTACCCTCAACACATTATGCAATACACAATATTTCGCTCGTCTTTTACATCATAAAAATTTTCCAATCACATTCTCACCAAAAAAATAATGAAGGAACTAATTTTTTTATTTTTTTTTTAACATTACAGATTTATCTATTACTTTAATATTTTTGTTCTTTAGGTTTTAATTTGAGAGTAAGAGGGTGATTTGTAATTTTTTAAAATTTAAAGGAATAGAATTTTTATATTTTATCTAAAGACTAAACTTATGTAAGTTATGATTATGCTGCATGAAAGAACATACAGAAAACCCTAACAATATTAAAGAAATATGGCTATTATATTCAATTTTTCATCGAATTCTCACCGCCCTACAACTCCCCCGTACTAAGTACTAAGTAGCTATTAATTTATTTCTTCCTTTTTTTTTTTTTTTTCTTTTTGACAAGACACGTTTGGTAACTCCTTTATTTGATTCTAATTCCATAATAATTAATTTGGGAAACACAATCATTAAATTTGTGGCCAAACAGAACACTATAAATTAAGGGCATGCCATGATTCATTTAAACATACATATCTCCAAAATCAAAGCACAAATTAGAAAAGAAATAGAGTGATCGATGGCAATCAAGAGCAGTTCACGAGTTGTTACTAATGATGGTAAAGTTAAGTTATCTTTGGAAGAATTCAAGAAATGGTTAAAGAAATTCGGTGGTGATAGAGACGGCGGCGTGATAAACATGGCGGTGCTTCGGGCGGCCATTCGTGCCAGCAGCGGGCGGCTCTGCCGATGGAAAGCCAGACGTATTATGAAGGCAATCGACACGAATTCTAATGGAATTATTGATGAGAATGAAATCGACAAACTCGTAATGTTTGCTGAAAAGCAATTTAGTTTGAAAATAGTTGATTATTAGAATTCCTTTATTGTAACAGATATTGTGAAAATTATATCTTACTTAATGACGTTGATGATGGGTAATATATAGCTATGTTTTATGTTAAAATTTGGTTATACAAAAGATTAACCTACTAAGAATTCATAAAAAAGTTAATAATTCTCCTCCATAAGAATTTCATGTCCTCGTTTGAAGCATCAAATATCATTGTCCTACATACATCAATTATGACTTGTATGTGCAAGTACATCCATATAACTATTTTCGCTCCTCAAAGTGTGAATAAATTCTCCTTTATCGTCCAAAATGATATTCTCAAAGGATGATCACCCGGTTCATAACCTTTGATAAGAGAGACAAAAGTTTTTGAATCCAACTTCATCTCCCAGTTAAGCCCTATTACAACTCCTTTTATTTTCTGTTATCTGCAAAGGTTTACTGGAGCTCTCTTATTTTGTTGCAAAGACGATGACTGGTTCTTTGAAGGGAAAAGCGACACTTTTTTCTTTTCCTTCATAGTTCATACTATATTGATGAAAATGTCAGCTGATGGTATTCTTGGGAATTCTGTGAAATCTACTATTGCTGATCTTAGATTATATTTTTGATTTGGGGAGGATTGCAAATTTGGTATACCAATTGACCAATTTAGAATTTTTAGTGCATTTCATTTTTAGGCGACAAAATACGATTATATATTAAAAATTATATAATTTAATGCACTTTTTAACCGAAATTTAGTTTTGCTTACTGGAAACTCGACTCGGGTTTACATGTGGCAAACTAGTATAAATTCCGGTAGGTAAAATCCGCTTCCAGTCAAAAATGAGTTTTAAATTGTTTGATTTTGAAGATACGATCCTATTTTATCCTCGAAAAATTAATATGTCAAAAATATTGAATTGATCGAGTTAGTATACCAAATTTGCATTTTCTCCTTTGGCGTGAAAATCTTCCTGCAAGATTTCATCTTTAACTTTGAGGATCAAAATTAAACCTTTGCTCAATTCTCCCAGAATAGTCTCTAATAGACATTTGAGGTTCTAAGTGTTAATCTCCTAATAGCTTTAGAAAGGAGGAAATAATTGAAAAGTGCCCTTCAGCTTTGACGCATAATTGGTACTAATAATTTTGGACACATTCCATGCGGGTGCAACGAAATAATTGATTATTATTTAATTTTTTTTTAAATTAAGTTCTTTATATTAATATATATTTTATAATTATTTTTAATATAACTATTAAGTTATATAAATTTATTATATTAATAAAAATAATATTAAAATGCAGATTTCAAAAAAAAAAAAAAGATAAAATAGATATTAAAAAGTTTATTAATAAAAAGTTAAATTGAGGTGAGAGAAAAGAGGAGTTAGAGTTAAATCACAAGTTGTAGCACTAAGAAAAAAAAAGAAAAATGAACTTACGTTGTAACAGTAAAAAAAATAAATTTAAAAAAAAAGACCAAAAATTCATGACACCACATTTACATCTCTCTCCTAATCTATACTATTATATATTTGATAACGATGTTTGACTTTTTATTGTACAGTTTTGATGATGTGGAATTTTGTGGTTTTTTTTTGAAGTTTTTAATTAGGTAAAAAAAATATGATTGACTTATCTTTATTTTGCATATTATTTTATTATAAAAATAAGTAGTAGGTAAGAAAAGTAATTATATTCGGCAAGTTTGACTAAATGAAATTAATTTTGATATTTTTACTAATTAAGTAAGGTTAATAATATATGCATATACTTTGATATTTCTATATATTTGTTAAATTAATTTTAATACTGATTACTTAAATCACGAATACAATTTCCATAAAAAGTCACTACAATTTCAAATTTAAATTCAAACATTACAAAATAAAGAGAATCAATTAAGTTGCTTAAATTACTTCATCAAATTAATTAATTTTTCAAAAATTAAAATTAATAGTATATATATATATATATATATATATATATATGTATGTATATATATAACTATAACATACTTACCTAAAAAAAATACTATAATATATAGGTATGGTGTGTTTGACCCTAATTATGTCAATTTTAACCGAATACTTTTTTCTCTTTTTTTTTTAATTTTTTAATCTTTAAAAATTATTTTATTGGTTAATAAACATTCCACAATATTTAATATTTTGAATGCTTTAATTATTTTCCAAAATCGAATTAATTAAGATACTAATCTGTTAAATTTAAGAAAGACCAACTAATATAAATATCTTAATTAATTAATTAATTATAATTAATTGAAAATAAACTTAATTTATTTTTAGCATAAATTAAGGGGATTAACTTTATTTATTAAAACTTATTTATAGCAAATATTATATCATCTATGTGCACAAATCTTCCAACTCAAAACGTGACTCATAGAGAAATGTAGTTGATAAGGAAGAGTAAACATAACCTCGCACAACTTTGAATATTTCGATTTTTTCTCTGGAATTTTTCAGTCCCACAACAACATTGTACATCATTATTGGTGATAATGGTTTATATATTTCAGCTTGTTTTTTATTTATATATTGTTTGTATATTATTTTTGAGTTCTTACTTTCTTTTCGCTGTAATTTTTAATGACAGAAAAAGAATTGTTCGCTGTAAGGTTTTTAGGAACTAAGAGGTAAGATTTTTTTCTTCCATCTTCATAATGTATTTATACTTTAATTTTTCATGGTATTTATTTGTATACTAAATTATAGTTTTCTTTTTCTCCGTTTTGAGATTTTTGTTCGAGTTCCAACCGTGAGAAGGTAATTTTATACATATCTTAGTTTAATGATAATTTACGTATTATTTATATATCTTTTTAGTATTATAGTTTTTTCTTCATTTTTTGATAGAAAAATATCTTCTTTGGAGTTTTTGCTCAAGTACATAACGTCACAAGGTAATTTTATACATATTTTTATTTAATGATAAAATATGTATTTTTATTTTTATTTTTTGATATTATAATTTTTTTTCTATTTTTTGATAGAGAAATACTTTCTTTTCAAGTTTTGTTCAAATACCGATTGTGAGAAGATTTTTTATGAACTAACAGGTAAGATTTTTTCCTTCCATCTTCAGAATGTATTTATATTTTATCTCTCCATGGTATTTATCTGTATACTATTTCTTTGTCTTGAGGTTTTGTTCGAGTTCCAACCGCGAGAAGGTAATTTTCTAAATATCTTAGTTTAATGATAATTTATAAATTATTTATATATTTTTTTAGTATTACAATTTTTATGTTCATTTTTTGATAGAGAAATATCTTCTCTAAAGTTTATGCTCAAGCACCTACCATCATAAGATAATTTTATACATATCTTTTCTCTATTTTTTGATAGAGATTTTTTTTTTTTTTTTTTTGAAGTTTTGTTCAAGTACCGGTTATGAGAAGATATTTTTATACACTGCTTTGTTGAATGATAATTATGTATTTATAGTTATATATTTTGTTATTAGCATATTACCCATGTGATCACCATAACTATATTACCATTCTTTTTTAAACAATATTTATTATAAGAAACAATTTGTAGTGTAATATTTGCTTTATTGGAGTTTAAAAATATATTAAAATCAATATATACGATTCAGAAAATAGAGAAAATGGATATTTTCTTTGTTTTATTGGATGGATCGATAATTGTTTGAAGTAGTTATGATGGCTTTTTATGATTTGTGTTGCTTCTACCAGTCATTATATTAAAACTCTAATTGACGATTAGCATCCTACTGTCAGTTTGTCAAATTTTCTCCCAATAGAAAGTTTTCTTTTCTATTGGGACTCTTGGTAATACTTTGGTTAGTCTCTCTTTCTATTACAATCTTTCCATAAAGTATATAGAATACTATGGTTATTTATTTAGGATTTCATAGGAGTATATACTTTGCTTAGTCTTTATATGAAAATTTTTGGTTAAATGAAAACCTAATATTTGGTTTATGAGAGATTACTATCAAATATGTGCTAAATTTTGTTATTAATAAATATTTGCTTTGTCGGGACACATAAATATTAAATTGATACTTTGGTTATATATAAAAAATATATGCTTTGACTGAATATTATTTTCTCGTAATTTTAAATTATTTTATTAAAATAAAAAATTGTGATTGGTTGATGATTATTAAATTTCAATAATTTTCTATTTACTTATTAAAATAATGTATCCCTTAATTTTTAAAAGTTTTCCTCATTTAAAATATTAATTTATGATAAAATATTTTGAATGCATAAATTAAGGATCACATACAATTTAAATTCAAAATTTTATGTGGGATAAATTTTTGTCCTAAGTTTCTCATTCATTTTCTAATTTTTCATAGCCGTCTTCCTCCCCCTTCATATCTCAATTCTTGCTTTCGTGCACAAAAACTCTATCTACCAACAACTTTATTTGTTATTTTTTTGTACACAAACAATGCGGTCTCTCCCAACAGTATAATTTTTCGCTATATGCATACATACTATATTGTTGTTTGATTTGTCTTTATTACGCTTTCTTTAATTTGAATTTAAACTTTTATTTTTGTTTCTATTTTTGTGTTATAGTTTTAGCCTTTCATTTATTTTATTAATTTTCTTCTTTTATTATTATTTTTGTTAATCAATATTGCTTTGAGTAAATTTCATTATTATTAGTTTACCCGATTGTTTGTTGTTCTTAATATTTATTGTTATTTTTGTTTAATAATTTTTTATTATAACAATTGTTAATTTTTTTTCTTTGTAGCAAATTTAACTATTAATATCTATTATGTAAAATATTTATGTAAGTTTTGTCATTAATTACTAAACTAAAATTTAAATTATTATCTATTAATTTCCATGCATAACACGGGACATAGGCTAGTATAATAGTATAGATAAACAAGTGGAATTTAGATTTTGATACATCCATTGCTTGTGATTCCCCGTGATAAATGGTATCTAATAGAAACAAAAGTGCTAGGGCAAAGATTTTTGCCTTGTCAACATGAAATAGAGGGTAAATTTGTAAATATATCCCATAATCTGTTTTAATCTGCCAACCAAACATGAAATGAGATGTTAAGGATTAATCAGATCCAAATTAAAATCTATTACCAAAGACGAAATAGCATTGCCAAATATTGGACTTAATGATAGTTAATGGGCCAGAACAAGATTAGGCATGATTGGTATGCATGAATGGAATGAGACAGGAAAGGAATGAACTTTGTAATGGAATGAACAAAGGAATGTAATGACTTTATTATGGAATTGCTATGATTGGTACGCCAAGTAATAAAGTTAGGAATGAAATAAAAATTTTAAACTTATTTCATTATTAATAATAATAATAATAATAATAATAATAATAATATATATTTATATATATATATATATATATATGTATATATATATATATAATTAAATATATTTTTATATTAAATATATATTTTAATTTTTTTATTTTGAGTAACTATATATTTATTTCATATATAAATATATTATTACTATTTTATATCGAATGTGTTATATATATATGACATTTATTATATGTAATATATATATATATATATATATATACTATTTCTCTATTCATGCATAGATTATGTATTAATTATTTATTATATTTAATATATTTCTTGATATTTAAAAATAAATTTTAATATAAATGTCAAAATTCGTTCTTTGTAAAATATTTGAATTTATAAAATTTTATAAATAAAATAATATTTTGAACATGTTTTTTAACTGTATAATATATTTATATTTACATATATTTGATTTAATTTATTAAATTTTCAATGTGATTAATAGTATTTAATTTTTATTTATGAAAATAATAAAATATAATATGCATTTAACAAATATGTGACGAAAATATAAAAATAATAATAAATTCTAAACATTGGGAATGGCTAATACCATGGGGGACCAAAGGAATGGGTAATCACACGCTTGTGGGAATGGGCATTACCTCGGGAATGAGCATTCATAATCATGTTTTGGTACCAATCATGGGTTTAAGAATGGATGCGGTAATGCCCATTCCATTCCCATCCCATTCCATCATACCAATCATGCCGTAAGTTCAAAAAATTAATGTCCACTACCAAGTATCAAACACTTCGAAAGATATTATTAAACATCACACTTCAAATACATAAAATCATGAATCTATTTACATCATTGTTCTGGTACTAGTGCATGAACTGATATTTATGATGTATGGCTACCGATATGTATAGCTTTGGTAGCCATACATATTATTACACTCCTTCGCAATATTACACTCACCTGTTCAGTGATATAAGTGATTGCACTTCTTGCAGTAATATGATACTTCACTATATCTCACCTCTTGCTCCACATAGTTCGTTTCAATACTCGTGAAGATAGATTTTTGTTGTGGTTTTGCCACATCTATCTCAATAAAAACTTTTGATGTAGGTGTCAAAAGTTTGGCAGGTTTAAATGTAGGAATTTGAATAGGTCAAATTCAGGTGTTAATGGCCTGAATTACACCCCTATTATTGTTCACTACCTGACTGTTACATATCAAATGCCACATTCGCCCATGCCTGAGTCCGGGCCCGGGCCTGGGCGTAGGACCGGACCGCGTGTGAACCCATTAGTCCTCTCTTGAGTTCCACAATTTAATACCATACACAACTTTCTAGTATATAAAGTTGTCTATCTTATGCTATTATTTCAATGTGGGACAAGTTCCAATGCAACCAATGCACATTTTCCAAACAACCTTTCATATGCCTTTATATATCAGTTAATTAATTCTCCAACAATTAATTATATTAAATATATATAAGGCATATGTTGAAACATGGTATTCGGAAAAAATATTAACTGTATTCATTGTTTGGAATATTCAATTACATTGCTCAAAGAGAAGACCTATATATCTTACGACATAGACAAAGAATCCCTATAAATCAGGCTATAATCAATTAGGGAAAACATAAGGAAAGTTAACTATGCCGTTTATACAGGATCTTCAACACTCCCCCTCAAGTTAAGTGATCGATTCGCCAATCCTTAACTTGTTTAATGCCGTTTGAAAGACTTGACCTGTGACAGCTTTTGTCAGAATGTCTGCCAACTGATCTTCGAATCTCACGAACGGGATTGTGATGATACCATTCTCCAGTTTTTCTTTGATGAAATGTCGATCCACCTCCACATGCTTGGTCCGATCATGCTGGACAGGATTCTCTGAGATGCTGATAGCAGCTCTATTGTCGCACTTTAGAGAGCTTGGTCCTACGGGAGTCATACCAATTTCAGTCATTAACTATCTCAGCCAGATTGTCTCCATCACACCTTTCGCAATGCCCCTAAACTCAGCTTCAGCACTTGACAGAGCCACAACTTTCTGTTTCTTGCTCCTCCAAGTTACCACATTTCCTCCAACCAGTGTAAAAAACCCCCGAGGTAGACCTCCAGTCGTTGGGATTCCCTACCCAATCTGCATCAGTATATCCTTCGGTGTCAAGATGACCATGCCTGCCAAACATAACCCCAGTTCCACTGGTCCCTTTTAGGTATCGAATGATACGGACCACGGCTTCCATATGTTCTTTCTGCGGTCTGTGCATGAACTGGCTAACAATCCCCACAGCATAAGCAATGTCAGGCCTCGTGTTGGATAAATAGATAAGCTTACCAACCAAGCGTTGGTACTGTTCCTTTTCAGCTGGTTCCCCACTTTCTCCTATCTTCAGCTTGTGATTTATCTGAATTGGCATCTCAATCGGCTTGCAGTCAAGCATGCCAGTTTTAGCTAACAGGTCGAGGACATACTTTTTTTTGTGAAATGAAGATGCCTCTCTTTGACCGAAGAACCTCAATCCCCAGGAAGTATTTCAATCCTCCAAGATCTTTCATCTCAAACTCCTTGAAGAGATTCTCCCTGAGCTGGTTTATTTCCTCCGTATCACTCCCGGTTATGATCATGTCGTCAACATAGATGATCAGGCATGTGATCAACTCTCCTCGTTGTTTTATAAATAGGGTATGATCCGAGTTACTCTGAGTGTACCCATAACGATGCATCGCCAGTATGAATCTACCAAACCACACCCGCGGTGATTGTTTCAGCCCATATAATGCCTTGGAAGTTTACAAACTTCTCCTTCCCTGAAGTCCCCTGTAAAGCCTGGAGGGGGTTCCATATATACCTCTTCTGACAGATCACCATGCAGGAAGGCATTTTTCACATCCGAACTGATGTAGTGGCCAATCCTTATTTGCAGCAACTGATAGCAACACTCGTACTGTGTCTAATTTCACCACTGGAGAGAAAGTCTCGGAATAATCAATTTTGTACGTTTGAGTGTACCCCTTTGCCACTAGCCGAGCTTTGTACCTTTCTACTGTGTCGTATGCCTTGTGTTTTATCGTAAACACCCATCTGCAACCGACTGGTTTTTTTCCTTTAGGTAATTTGCACGTCTCCCAAGTCCCACTCTTTACTAGGGCATCCATTTCGATCCTCATCGCCTTTTCCCACTCTGTACGTTGTCTGGCTTCTTGCACATTCCTTGGCATTTCTTCCTTGTAGAGATTTGCAAGGAAGGTTTTTGCGGTATCTGACATGCTTCCCCTGACCATGTTTCCCATAGGATATCTGGCAGCACAGGAAGTATGATCGGGAGAGTATCTGTGGGGAGGCACCCCTCTATTGCTTCGCTCTAAAAGAGTGTACCTGTTACTCACTGTTTCATTCTCAGAAACAGAGTCAGCAGCACTTGTGGTATCCTCAAGAATAGTTTTATCATCAAGAACAGTGTGAATAACAAGAGGAGGGTTCAAAGGGATAATTACCTCATTTTGGACATCATTCGGAGGAGGATCATTGGGCGATGATGCAGCAATGGTACTGAGATCTTCGTTGATATCGGGATAACTTAGCCAGTACAGAGAGTCACCACTTTTCTCCCCCTGATCACTGGACTGGTTATGGAAAAAGTACTCAATTTCTACAAATTCACAATCCATGGTGACATAGATATGTTTGCTTGTTGGATTGTAACATTGATACCCTTTTTGATGGGGAGCATAACCCACAAACACACATCTCACAACACACGGATCAAGCTTTGTTCTGTCAGACTTCGGGATATGTACGAACACTGAGCATCCAAAGATCCGAGGTGGTAGGGTAAGATGAGGGGGTATGTTGGTTTGTGTTTCGAGGACGGAGAGTGGTGTTTTATGATCAAGGGCTCTAGTGGGCAACTGATTGTTAGGTAGGTTGCAGTGGCTACAGCCTCGGGCCAGAAGTGATTTGGGACCCTGGATTCAGTTAAGATGGCTGGGTTTATCTCTAGTATAGTACGATTCTTTCTTTCAGAGACCCCATTTTGTTGTGGGGTGTCCGGGCAGTTGGTTTAGTGGATAAGGCCATTGTCCTTGAAGAACCTGTGCATTTCTTGATTAACAAATTCTCTCCCATTATCAGACCTGAGTATCTTAACTTTGTGATTATACTGAGTATTCACCATGTTGAAGAACGCCACAAATGTATCATAAACTTCGGACTTATGACGAAGAAAGTACACCCATGTCATGCGAGAGAAGTCATCGATAAATGACACAAAGTAACGATACTGATTTAGATTTGAAACGGGGGCTGGACACCAAACATCCGAATGCACAAGTGAAAACACAGAATCAACTCTTGTATTATTGGGTTTAAAGGAAGCCCTGTGGCTTTTAGCAATAAGGCATGTCTGACAAGACAATTTGCTGCCCCGTTGGAGAGAAGTGCCTTTGACGATTTCCCCAATTCATCCACAAAATATAACCCATCTCTCTCGGTACCACGCCCAATGATCTCCTTCGTATGAATGTCCTGTATTAAGCAAAAACGAGGAAAAATTAGAACCACACAATTCAGCTCTTTTGTTATATGACTCAGGGAAAGTAATTTACAGGATAGTGAAGGAACATAGAGATAATTTTTCAGCTGCAATTTTGGTGAGATGTGAACAGAGCCCGCTTTTTCAACTGTTACCAAGTCCCCATTGGCGGTCTGAATATGGGAAGTGTCCGGGTTTATGGGGTCAATAATATCATTTAAATCAAAAGTCATTGAATTTGTAGCTCCGCAATCAAGTATCCACTGTGAAGTTTTGGTGGGCTTAATTTGAGTGAAAAAACCACAACCATTTAAAGTTTGGGGACCATTTTGCAAATACTCAGAATTATTGGGCAATTGAAGAATTTTTTAGGTACTTAAATAAGAAAACCTAGGGTTTGGGCCATTACCCCCAAACCCAATACCTCGTGTGCCGCTGCTCACTTCTTCGCCATTTCTGCCAGAGCTGCTGGCGGGATTTGCCCGGCCGATCACTTGATGTCTTCAAAATATGCAGATGGGCAGCTTTTCTCCGAAGCGTGGCATATGCGGTTTCATCAGATGGCTTCACTTCTTGTTTTAATAGATCATTCCGGATCCCAATCTATGGATTATCCGGGTTGATCATGGTTAGTTAGGTAACTGGAGGTATGAGTTTTTTACTTTCTTTGGTTGGGATCGACATCCTGGTTTTGGCTGATTAGGTTTGAGAATGGGTATGTGATATTTTCCAAAAAATGACGAAATACCTACACAATTTGTATTTGGGAAATTGAGATTTAATCAAGTTGCAGAATAAAAATAATTAGAAAAGAAACACTGAATTGAATAAGAACTGAAAATAACGATGAATAATTAGGAAATATGAAAATTGATAATATTCTTCTGTCTTCTGAGTCTTCTGTGTACAATAGAATTCTGGAATGACTAATCTCTGTACTGACAAACTATGGAAAATACAATAGAAAATAATGAAGGAAAATATAGATAAAAATATGACTGTAGAGTTTCAGAGTTTAGGGCTGCTAGGTTTTCCGTAAATTGTGTAGAATGACGATAAGATGCTGAAATCCTCTTCTCTCTCCCCTTTTATTCTCTTCTCATAAATCAGATAACACCTTCCCAATATTCTAGGCACGTTTGAAATCAGATGCCACCTTCCCCACTTTTCTCAACTTCTTTCTCTCTCCTTCAACTGACGTACTTTATTTCCTTATTCTTCAATTAAAATAATTCTGTAAAAATAGCCTACATCATCACTCCCTTCTACTCTTACAGTCGAACAGTGTGGACGACTGTGAGAGTAGTGAAATCTCGAAGAACAACTCTGGGTGTCGGATGTATTGAACCGGCTGATCTCCCTTCCTGGGTGCGGTGATTGTCTCATTAAAAACCTCACTCGGGAAAACCACATGGGACAAAACCCTCATGAGTAAAAAGAGCGCAACCGTTGCGTACCGTACTCAAGGCATAGTTGGAATTCTGCTTCTTGAGATCTTCCTAATATTCAGCTTGGTGTTTTTGTCCCTTCAGCTAATAATTCCTTCCTGCTTTTCCCTTCTGCTCGCCACGTTTCTTTCTGCTTTCCTTTCCCGCCAGCACTATTACAAACATTTCTTCTCCTCCAAAAGGTTTGGCGAGAATACGTTCCTGTAACATATTTTCTCAAGATGTAATATATTTCAAGATATATGAACATATCTTAAATCCTGAAGAAAATCATTCAATATTGTCCAAACAATTCTCTTTAAATCTACTGCGGTAACCGTTAGAATATATCTCAAAATAAATTTCCTAATAGTGAAATAACTAGCTGTTATGGATCATCTTGCTTCAATATTATAATCAATAATCCATAATTTCATGGAAAAGACAAACTTGAAAGAAAAAGGGAAAGATATCACCCAATAAAATAATTAACCGTCATGAGATTGTCTTTATTTTTGTGGGATTATAATCCATGATAATATGAAAACTTCAAGAAAAAGAAATGCGATGAAATCATAAAGATTTAGGAAATGATGTCACTTCTGTATTAATTCAAAAATTATTTCCACAAGATATGATTTTTTCTCAAATATGATCACATCCTAAAAGGCAAAACAATCACTTAATATTTCTGGGAAAAATTATCAAAGAGAGTAAATCAACTTTTAACGTGAGTGAGATAATCCCCTATAAATCAAAAAGTCAAAGTTGCTAGGCTAATCATTAAAATTATTCAGACATGGTTATCAGACCAAGTTTATGTTTATGAGATTATCAATCAGCTCGAGATTATCAAAGTATTAATTGGCAAAAGGACAAACTAAGGAAAGGTGTTAGAACAAAGTCACCAGGAGTTGAGGCAGTCTTAAAGCATTTTGGATTGTTTTTCCCTATTCTCAGTCAAAAGGAAGTTTCCCTTTCTCTTTCCCAAGGCAGCCGTCCTCTTTGGTAAGCAATATGGAGACTGCACCTTTCCTTCACCGTTCTGGAGCCGGCCGCGCGCCGCCGAGGACACCACCGCGCTGCTTCCTCTCTTTTTTTTTTTCTTTCTTTCTCTTTTTTTTTTTTTTTTTTTTTAATGAAGATAGAACTTCACCTATTTTTCCTTCTCACAGATCCGAGCTGCACCTCGCCGTCGCTTCCGTTGACTCGCCGCCACCAGCCACCATTTTGTCATTGGTCGCCACCGTACAGGTGAAGGTGTTGAGCAATTCTTCTTTCTTTTTCTAGTTTTTTGGTGATATTTCTGAGGAATCGTGGTATAAGGTTGTAGATCTGACCTTTTTCTTCGTATCCTTGCAGCGCCGCCACTTTCCCGTAATAGCGTCGTCTCTATCGCCACCGTGAGTCCGCCATATAATCGCCACCGATCTCGCCTCATCGGTAAGGATCCGCTTCCTCTTTCTCCTTTTTTCCTCCTTTTTTTTTTAATTTCGTTTCTAAGTTTCGGATCTGGAGAATGGGAGCTGACTTGGCTCAGATCTAGCCTTGCTTCCGTGGCTCATCGTCACTGTACAGTGGGTTGCACCGCTGCTGTCTCGACGGCGTACCATTGCGACCTGGGCCGCCTTTCGTTCTTCTCATGCTCTTCTTCTTTTTTTTTTTTTTAGATATTTTCTCAAATAATATGGGATCCCTTCCTCAAATCTGAGCTTTTCGTCTTGATATCGGTGACGGCGCCTCCCGCCATCGACGGGCTGGGTCAGGCTGCTCCAGCAGCCTTGTTGAGCCATCTTCCTGTTTCTCTTGTGCTTTTCGCTACCTTATTGGACTCTAAAAATAATTATTTCTTGCTTGCAGATCTGGGCCGAGAAGCAATCCACCTCGATTGTTTCGGTCGCCATCATCTCCCTTGAAGGGAATCCCTGTTTCGGTAAGATTTTTGGGATTTATTGTTGTTTTGGGAAGAAATGAACTTGGTGTTAGTTGATATGTATCGGTTGTTGAAGCTAAAAATTGATATTTTGAATTCTTGTTGACTTGGTGACATGTTGGTACTGCTGCTCGTGATTGGATCGGTGGATTTTGCACGCCTGTGATATATTTCCAGCTTGTTGAAGATGAAGACCGCACTTTTCTCTTGCATTTTGCTTTCTTTCTTGTATCTCGGGCGTATATATGTTGAATTTGTTGGATTGCTGTCCTATTGTAATAAAAACCACTTGTTGTTTTCTTGTAATAAAAATATGTTGGAATTGGCTTTGATAACGCGAATTTTGTTGGTTTGTCTCTTTGATTGTGTTGGAAATGATACTTGTCTGTTTCCTTCTGCCGCTACAATTGGAATTGGCTTCAATTTCTCCTTTATAGATAGTTGTCTTGCGCCCTGCTGATGATTAGGGGTGAATTTCAGCTTCAGGTTGAAAAGTAATGGTTGCTTTTCATTCCAGCATTCTTCAACGAGCATATGCGCCTGGAATCAGCAGCAGGAGGTTGGGATCAAAAACTCGGCAGTAGGATGTTGAGATCAGCCACTCAGCAGTAGGAGGTTGAGATCAGCAACGCAGCAGTAGGAGGTTGAAATTTGTTCCTATTGAGCTTCCTCCCGTTGAACTCCTTGTTAGACTTCCAACTAGTTGCACATTCTCCGGCTGCTCTTCCAGTCATCTCTTTCTGGTTTCCTGCTTTTTGATCAGTCTTGCCTTCCTTCCAGGTAGGGGCTTCCAGATTTAGCAGCAGGTTGGGCAGCTGCAGGGATAAGGCTGGACAGCTGTAAGCAGAGGGTTTTACTCCCACCTGCTGGTATTTTTTCAGCTAGTACTCTTTTCCGTCTGCCGGAGCAGCTAATTTTCCAGCAAAGGCAGCAACGTGAGGGAGGTTTATGCTACTTTGAATTTCCTGAACCTACAAAGACTTTAAAATTCTTCTCTTGTGTTTGTTTTTTAATTTAGTTTACTAGGCTGAGTTCGGTTCCTTTGAGTTGCCCGTTGAATATTTGTTTTTGCTCATTTTCATCGAGCGCTCATGAATGCCTTGGACACTTGATTTTTCC
The DNA here is from genome assembly GCA_037501455.1 of Lantana camara. Classification (NCBI taxonomy): domain Eukaryota; kingdom Viridiplantae; phylum Streptophyta; class Magnoliopsida; order Lamiales; family Verbenaceae; genus Lantana; species Lantana camara. The sequence continues at coordinate 114,308,194 of CM074855.1, forward strand.
CTTTTGGCACATGCTTGTTATATTGTGTGAGCATCTGGCTTGTGTTAGTCTTTCTCTTCTTTCATTTTTTTTTTCGTTCTGCTAGCAGGGAGCAGGCAGTCCAAGGAGGAGGTTCTAATGCGGTCCTGGTGAAGACCCTCTCCTTGCCCTGCCTGCTGCTCTCCTGTTCAGCTGGGAGCATGTCCTTCCTGTCAAGTATTTATGGTGGAAGACAGCCAGATCCACTCGTGCTGAGGGCATTTTCTCCGACCCTAGCGATAGTTGCTCCCTTCCAGCTAGGTGGCCAACCCGACTGGTGGTAGCAGATGGAGAATCACTCCCAAGAGACTTTCTTCCAGCTCTTCCCAAGGCATATGCGTAATCAACGCGCTTTCCCGAAAGGGACTTATTTGTGTGCCCCCTTCATCCCGGGTAATTGATCATTGAAAATTTCGGAGGCTTTGCATGTGCTTGTCTCAAGTGTCAATTTAATAATAATATGGTGCATTCAGAGCGTAACCTAACATAATTCATTTTTTTCTCATCACCATGCATATGCACTTAGAGTATAGCCCGAGCTGGTTCTTTTCTCATCATCATGCATTCTCACAAATCCCATGAAGTTAGTCATTCAAATAAAGTATAAACATAAACATAAACTCCTCCCTTTTCATGAGTCAAACTATCGAAAAGCTTATGTAAACAATTATCAAGCATGAAAAAAAGTTGGAACCTGGAAGTTCTGATAATACGTTCCTCCTTCTGCTCTCCTTCCAGGGGTGCGGGCCGCGTGTCTGCTTAGCAGGAAAACCCCTTCAGGTTTTGGTTGGAAACTGGCAGTTTTGATAATACGTTTCTCCTTCTGCGCTCCTTCCAGGTGCGCGGGCGGCGTGCCTGCGTAGCAGTAGAACCTTTTTAGGTTTTGCACGTTCCAGGGTCGAGATAACTTCTTTCCGTTAGCATCCTCTAGCTCATAAGTTCCTCGACCCACGATCTTTACGACCTTATAAGGTCCTTCCCAGCTGGGGCCCAGTTTGCCGACAGGTTTCAAGGCATCTGCCCTTCTGAGCACCAAGTCTCCCACCTGGAAGTCGCGCGCTTTCACCTTCCTGTTGTAAGCTGCCATCATTTGGTTCTTATACCTCGCCATTCGTACGAGTGCTCGATCTCTTGCTTCTTCTATAGTATCCAAGCTCTCCTTCATTAATGCTTCATTTTCCTCTTCGTTGTAGGCTTCTACTCGTAGCGAGGGCATGCCTACTTTAGCAGGAATGACCGCTTCAGCACCGTATACCAAGCTGAAAGGCGTTTCACCCGTGGTCACACTAGGGGTGGTTAGATGGGCCCACAAGGCTGCGGGCAGCTCGGTGGCCCACTTTCCTCTAGCTCCTTCCACCCTAGTTTTGAGGCCATGTAAGATGAGTCGATTCATTACTTCCACCTGCCCATTTGCCTGCGGGTGATAAACAGCCGAGAAGCATTGTCGGATCCCTAGCTGCTGGCACCATTCCTTCAGCTGAGCTCCTATGAATTGCCTCCCATTGTCCGAGACCAGCTCTCACGGGACTCCGAATCGGCACACTACATTTCGTTGTAAGAACTTTATCACTTCTTTCTCCGTGATCTTCACTAAAGCTTCCGCTTCCACCCACTTGCTAAAGTAATCCACGACTACAATCATGAACCGTGTTTGCCCTTTTCCAAGGGGAAGCGGGCCAACTATATCGATGCCCCATTTGGCGAATGGGCATGGGGAATACATTTCCGTAAGAGGTTCAGCTGGCTGGTGCAGGAGGGGAGCGTATTTCTGACATTGCTCGCACTTTGCAACGAACTACCTAACATCCGCTTTGATAGTTGGCCAAAAATATCCTGCTCTCAACACCTTTCCAGCTAGCGCGGTCCAGCCGGAATGACTTCCACAACTCCCTTCGTGTATTTCTCACAGCACGTAGTGGTTTTCCTCCGGCGACAAGCATTTGAGCAGGGACATTGTCACCGATCTTCTATATAGAAAACCTCGCATCACCACAAATCGGGCAGCTTTTCGCCGCACTCTCAGCGCTTCCTTCCTGTCAGCTGGAAGTATATCATGCAGCAGGTAGTCCGGGATCTCCTCTCTCCATTCCTGCTCTTCTTGCCCCATCAGCACTTCCTGTTCTGCATTCACGTCCTGCTCTAGCGCTCCTGCAGGAAGGGTTAAAACTGTAATCTTCCTGGTATGAACACCCTCTAGTGAGCTAGCCATTTTGGCTAGTGGATCAGCCTTCTTATTCTCGTCCCGTGGTATCTGCTCCAGCTGAAAGGTAACGAATTCTGTCTTCATTTCATTTACTTTAGCTAAGTAGACCCTCATCCTTTCTTCATGAGCTTCATACATTCCCCCCACCTGGCAGGATACCAGCTGGGAGTCTGAATATACCACCAGGTGCTGCGCTCCAGCTTCTTTGGCTAACTTCAGCCCCATGATCAATACCTCATACTCTGCTTCGTTATTGGATGCTTTGAAATCGGATCTGATAGCAAATTCAAATTCGTCTCCCTCGGGGCTGGTTATCACCACCCCAGCCCCGCTTCCCGAGCTGGTGGACGAACCATCAACGTGCAGCAGCCACCTGCGCCCTTCCTGCTCAGGTGTTGTGGTCATCTCTGATATGAAGTCCGTCAGGGCTTGCACTTTGATCGCTGTCCTTGGGGAGTATGATATATCAAATTCTCCCAGCTCCATGGCCCACTTGATCAGCCTCCATGATGTCTCCGGCTTCCCGAGCACTTACTTCATGGGATAATTCGTGCGGACCACTATCGCATGCGATAGAAAGTATGGCCGCAACCTTCGAGCTGTAACCATGAGTGCCAGCGCCAACTTTTCCATGTCCGGGTACCGCTGTTCTGCTCCTTTAAGCACTTTGCTAACATAATACGCCGCCAGGTATACGTACAGGGGTTCTCCTGGTACGGATTTGACCAGGAGGGGTATTCCCTCCAGGTATGCCTTCAGGTCTTCGAAAGCCTTCTGGCATTCCGAAATCCATGCGAATTTGGAGACTTTTTTCTGCCAGCCGCGATATGAAACGGCTCAAAGCTGCCATCCTTCCCGTCAAGCATTGCACCTCATTCGGTGTTGTTGGGGCCTTCATGTCTTGTATCGCTTGAATTTTCACGGGATTGGCTTGGATTCCTCTCTCCGTGATAATGTAACTAAGGAATTTTCCTCCCTTCACTCCAAAAAAACACTTCAGCGGGTTCAGCTTCATGTTGTATTTACGCAGGACCTGGAAGGCTTCTTCAAGATCTGCCAGGTGAGTGTCAGACTTCCTGCTTTTCACTAGCATGTCATCTACGTAAACTTCCATGTTCCTTCCTATCTGATCTTTGAACATTCTATCTACCAGGCACTGGTAGGTTGCTCCTGCGTTTTTCAGCCCGAAGGGCATGACCACATAACAATATGTCCCTCCAGCCGTGATGAAGCTCACTCTCTTCTGGTCTGCTGGATCCAAAGGAATCTGATGGTAGCCCTGCGAAGCATCCATCATACTGAGGAGCTCACACCAAGAGGTGGAATCCACCAGCTGATCTATATTGGGTAGTGGGTAGAAGTCTTTGGGGCATGCATTGTTCAAGTTTCTGAAGTCAACACACATGCGCCACTTGTTCTCCTTTTTAGGGACTAGGACCACATTGGACAACCATTCCGGGAACTGAATTTCCTTGATGTGACCGGCAGCTAGCAGCATGTCCACCTGGTCTTGTATGATCTTGTCCCTTTCAGGTCCATGTGTTCTCTTCTTTTGCTTCACCGGGCGGATCTTCGGATCCACATTCAGCCTGTGAACTGCCACAGAAGGGTCAATTCCCTCCAGTTGGTCATCCATCCAGGCGAAGACATCCACATTCCTTCTAATGAAAGCTGTTAGCTCTTCTTTCAAGCTGGAGTCCAGCTGCGACCCTATTCTGGTTATCTTCTCGGGATCTTCGGGGATTAGCTCGATGCTCAAGAGTTCTTCGGCAGGTTCTATTTTCGGGTGAGGTCCGTCCTGCTTATCTTCCTGCTCAGTTTCTTTCAGCTTTCTCTTTTTATCACTTCGACCTCTTTTCTCTCCCACCTGCTTAGCTTCTTTCCTATCTGCTTGTTGGATAGCTTTGGCGTAGCACTTCCTGGAGGAATGCTGGTCCGCCGACACCTCTCCAGCCCCCTCCAACATGGGGAACTTGATCTTCATATGATAAGTGGAGATGACTGCCTGGAAAGCATTCATAGCTGGCCTCCCGAGTATGGCATTGTAAGTTGAAGGTCTATCCGCCACCAGGAACCTTACCATCAGTGTCCTCACCCTAGGCTTGACTCCTAGCATAACTGGTAGGGAAATCATCCCCATAGGTCTTACAACCTCTTCACCAAACCCGAACAGGGCAGTCTTCACAGGTTCGAGTTCAATTTTTCCCAAATCCATCTGCTCGTACGCCTCTCGGAAGAGGATATCCGTTGAACTCCCGCTATCTATGAAGATTCTTCCCATGCCATAGCTGGCAATGCTGGCTGTTATGACCAGAGCGTCGTTATGAGGAGCCTGAACTCCCTCCAGGTCTTCTGGTCCAAACTGCAGCACGGGCTGCGGTCCTGCCTGGTCAACCTCCATGATAAATGAATCTGCCTACGTGTGAAAGACAGCCTCCTGCGTGTGTGCTCTCCTAGCCCGATGGGAGTCCCCATCTGCCGATCCTCCCATTATCATGTGGATGAACCCTTTCTCGTGCGGATCTTCCTCATGCTCACTCTGCTCCTGCTGGGGGTGCCTCAATCAAAGACCTATGCGGTGAGAGGTGCCTTCTTTGATCCCCCCCCCCCTCTTGGTTGGTGCTCCCTTCTGTCGTAGTTCTACCTAGGGGGATTCCCTCCTGGTGTCCTCCTTCCTGGTGCACCCCTTCCAGGTCCGTTCCTTCCAGGTGCATTTCTTGCAGGTAAATTCCCTCCTCTTGCGTTCCTCCTTGGGAACATCTCCCAGCCTTTCGCCCGATCTCGGCATATCAGTTCCTGCAAGTAGCCCTCCTGAATTAATCTATCGATTTCATCGCGCAGATGACAACATTCGTCCGTGTCATGTCCATAGTCATTGTGAAATCGACAAAACCTCTCTGAGGGAGGCTTGTGGAGCCCATTCTCCGTATTCCGGGGCCAATTCAAGAGCCCCGTTCCTTGGATTTGCATGAGGGTTTGAGCGGGTGTCGTACGTAGCGGAGTATACCGGTCATACCGAGGCCCAACGCTCAAGAGGTGCTCTCTCCTTTTAGGTATTCTGATCCTTTTAGCTGGAGCAGGCAGCCGCCTGTCCTCCTTTCTTTCCCTTCTCCTATCAGCTGTTGATTCGTCCTTTCCCGCTTCTGCTTCCTCTGAATTAATGTACTTTTCTGCTCTGGTTAAGAGGTCATCCCAGCTAGTAGGAGGCTTCTTGGAGAGCGAAGTGAAGATTGCTCCTTTCCTCAGGCCCTCTTGGAAGGCACTAGCGCGCACTTCCGCAGTAGCAGAAGGGACTTCCAAGACAGCTTTGGTGAACCTGCTGATGTAACTCCTCAAAGACTCCCCCTCTCTCTGCCTTACCGCGAAAAGAGCATTTGGAGTTCTCTGGTAGCCCCTGCTACTAGCGAACTGATGTAAGAACAGTGCCGCAAGCTGGTCGAAGGAATGCATGGATCCAGGCTCAAGCTGCCGGGCCCACTCTTGTGCATTGTCCGTAAACGTGGTCAAGAACACTCTGCATTTCACCCCTTCACTGTACTGACACAGAAGGGCTAAATTCTCGAATCGATCCAGGTGCTTTTGGGGGTCCGTTACACCATTGTACTCCGGCAGCCCGGATGTTTTGCAACCTGGGAGGAGTTCATCAGCTAGGATCCTCTGGCTGAAAGGTCCACCCCTCCTGGTTACTCTGGCAGGTTCTGCTCTCATTTGCCTCTCCATCTCTTCCAGCCTCTACTGTAACCTGGCAACCCAGTCGGCTGCTAGGGGAGGTCTGGTTCTCTTCTTCCCATCTGGTAATTTACGGGTGGCGGTGGCGTCATTGACTGCCATGCAGCTCTGCCTGCTGCCTCGTTTCCGATCCCGCCTGCTCCTGGCAATACCAAGGGGTCCCCAAATGGAGGTAAGCCTTCTCCAACTGAAGGGGGTATCATTCTTCTCATGGTCGGTTCTGTTTCATGTGGCGGTGGGGCTGTTCCACGCCCCTGGGCTAGCGTCTGGTCTCGCTGCACCGTAGCAGCAGCTACAGCTGCATTAATCCATTGTTGGAACTCCCTAGCTGTAAGGTGAATGGGCACGTCTGGCGATAAAAAGCCACTTCCTAATCCACCAGACCCGTCAGCTGCTCGCTTAGCCTAAAACTACGTGGCAGCGGCGCTGCTCCCCAACAACACCCCCCCAGGCGTATCCGTCACCCGGGTAGTCTGCCGGGGGTTGAGGGTATGGCTCAGCAATGCTTCCAGCTCTTCAGCAGACGGTTGGTAGACCGCTTGCCTGTCTGGTCCTGCGGGCAGGTTCAATCTTTCAAGCAGGGACGTCCTTCCAGGTGAGGAGCCTCCTGCACCTGGGGGGGTCAGTAGGTCCACACCCCCAACTTCGAGATTCTCGCTTCGTGGATTCTTCGAACCTCCCATCAAGCTGGATTCCGGGAGATCCGCGTGGTCCTTGGTTAGTGGTGTGACTCCCGTAACCGTAACGACGGTGGAGTCGGTTAACACGGGGAAACTTCCGATGAAGAGCGGATTTGAAGCACTCCCAATAGCTTTTTCAGCACCCGTCGTTGACGGAGCAGACGGGTTGACTGAAGTTGATACACCGCTAGATCCGGCCTTGGATGCCATGGGAAATCGCAAAAACTCACGCCTTTTGATCGATTTAATCGCTTTCCCACAGACGGCGCCAGATGATATTTACCAAAAAATGACTAAATACCAACACAATTTGTATTTGGGAAATTGAGATTTAATCAAGCTGCAGAATAAAAATAATTAGAAAAGAAACACTGAATTGAATAAGAACTGAAAATAACGATGAATAATTAGAAAATATGAAAATTGATAATATTCTTCTGTCTTCTGAGTCTTCTGTGTACAGTAGAATTCTGGAATGACTAATCTCTGCACTGACAAACTATGGAAAATACAATAGAAAATAATGAAGGAAAATATAGATAAAAATATGACTGCAGAGTTTCATAGTTTAGGGCTGCTAGGTTTTCTGTAAATTGTGTAGAATGACGATAAGATGCTGAAATCCTCTTCTCTCTCCCCTTTTATTCTCTTCCCATAAATCAGATAACACCTTCCCAATATTCTAGGCACGTTTGAAATCAGATGCCACCTTCCCCACTTTTCTCAACTTCTTTCTCTCTCCTTCAACTGACGTACTTTATTTCCTTATTCTTAAATTAAAATAATTCTATAAAAATGGCCTACATCAGTATGGGACGATGATGATATCAAATCTGAGTTCCTAGGATTTCAACAATGCTCTGATACCATGTTGAAACATGGTATTCGGAAAAAATATTAACTGTATTCATTGTTTGGAATTATTCAATTACATTGCTCAAAGAGAAGACCTATATATCTTACGACATAGACAAAAAATACTTATAATCAGGCTATAATCAATTAGGGAAAACATAAGGAAAGTCAACTATGCTGTTTATATAGGATCTTCAACAGCATATCTAACATTGCCTCGTCAGCATACAACGTATTTCCTAGTGCCGACACGACTGTATACAACCCTTTTTATTTTATAACTTGCCACATAAGCCCTGGGAAGGACACCTAAACTGTGACAATCGAGGATTCAACGTCTAAATCGAAGTTTGGAGTCCACTTCAGAATTCTCATAGGAAAATATTTAAAATACCAGGTATCCTTCGAAAATAGCCTAGCATAATCTTCGTCATCATCGAACTTAATCAAGATATGTGTGTAATCCGATAAACTCAACTTTACCTCTTAAATTAGAGTCATCTGTTGAAAACAGTATTCTAGGTGATGCATTGTCGGGTATCCTGGTGTGAATTTCCCAATCAAAGCAAATTGAAGATCCTCGTATAACTCTTCCTCCTCTTCAATGCAGAAAACTACAGCCGATTGCCCCCTGTATTCAGTTGCATGATCAAGCGGCGTGAAGGTATCCAAGTCGGATGACTTAACACAGTGGCCGCGCCAGATTTGGTTCTACTAACCCTTTTAGTTAATTTAAATATAATAGATTAGGTAGATCTAGTTAGTGGTTTACACTTCAAAAGGCCTACCTAATCTATTATATTTAATTTAACATAATCATATTCTTACTTAAATTAATTTGCAGTTCCAAATCGATAATTGTCTTCCAAGATTTGGTATCAGATAAGGCTTAGGAACTCTAGATCTGACGTATCCCAGTTGATCTAGGAATCTACAAAGGTAATTTATATGATCTTTAGAATATTGTGTTTTGGTTTTTTGAAGGAAATAAGAATATCTTTAGAAAGTATAAGTCTGGTATTATTTTTGCCGGTTATTTCCATAACTCAGGTGTAACAAATATAGCAAAAACCTGTGATGTAAAATATTCCAAAAAATATCCAACAAAATATTTCGTAGCGATAGTTGGTATTGCACACGCTCCGTCTAGTGTTTACATGAATTTATAAATATGTCGTCATTGAATATTCAAGTGATTTATGCTTGGAATATGATATTTTAATTGTGTGAATCAATTTAAATGACTTGATTAATTATTCCACTTTCTGCGTATCTACAAAGAGGAAAATTCTAACCCAGACCCGGGTTGGCCGGACCAAACCAATTAAAAAGGTAAGTGTATTATACTTGTCATTTGATTGGTCACTCTTCCCAAACTTTCCACCAACCACACGACAAGTGTAAAACACTCGCCCCCTCGTTACACCGGTTTGGCCGAGCCAGGCAAAGAGGAACAAACATAAACAAGGGAAAGAACAAACATTGGAAAACATAATTTAGGGCAAATTAAATCAGTGTAATAAGGGGACAAGTGTTTAATATTAGTTGACAACAGGGGTTGGTCCAAGCGGTTAATAGGTTCATTGTTGAAGGTAAGGTCCCGGGTTCGAATCCCCGCTTGGGTGTGCGTGTCTTAAAAAAAAAAAAAAAGTGTTTATTATTAGTTGTGTGATTGGTGAAAAATTTTGGGAGAGTGACAAATCAAATATTCAATATATTACAGTTGTCGAATTAGATTTGATTAGAATTTTGCAGGCAATTATACATATCAATTAATAACAAAAACCTGTCTAAGTACACTGGATGTGTACATTTGTTATGCTTTACACAGCCATATCTAAAACCGTGATTTTTGGTTACCCTGCATATAGTTTTGTATGAAACTTTTCGTAATTCCTCGATATGACTCAGTTTCCAAATCAATTACTTTTCCCAAACTATAATATTGATTAAACATGTGCCAAACATGACTTAAAACACTATGAAGTGTGGTCATGCATCTATATAAGCGTCATTCCGACAATGTTACAAACACAAATTAAACTAAAAAAATTTACAGTTATGGCAATCAAGAGCAGTTCCCGAGTTCTTACAAATGACGGTAAACTTGAGGTATCAGTCGAAGAATTCAAGAAATGGTTGCAGAAATTTGGCGGCGATAGAGACGACGGCCAGGTAAATGCGGCGGTGCTACGGGAGGCCATTCGGGAAAGCGGGGGGCGGTTCTGCAGATTGAAGGCGAGGCGTATTGTGAAGGCCGTCGACACAAATGGCAATGGAGTCGTCGATGAGAATGAAATCGAAAAGCTTGTAATGTTTGCACAAACGCAATTTGGTTTGAAGATCGTTGATTATTAGATTTCTTGGCATTGTTCTAAGTATTTTGGTTTGGTTGACGAAATTCTTTGCTGAAAGTGGCAATCTACGTGCATGGTAGTAGCTTCTCTTTTCTCTTTCTGATTCAGTGATTTGTAGACTGTAGTTCCTTTATCAACAGAAATCGGTGGTTGTATTTTGGGAAAAAATTTAGTTTAATCATTAGTTTTTAAGGTTTTCTTAGTTCTATCTTTGGATATAGGATGAGAAATATTTATATCTTTCTTAACTTTATGTGATTTATTCTACTTTATTGCATCAAAATTTTAAAATATTTTATGTTTCAATTTTAATTATTTCAATCTTTAATAAATTGTGGTCTGTTGGTTCATTTAATTTATTTTATCTATATGATATATTTTTCTTCTATGGCAGATTTTTTTTTCCATGTTGATTCCCAACTACTCCCAGTAAAACTCGAACCCATGATCTACGGGTTAACAGGTGCAGATGCTTGTTTAGTATAAAACTCGAACCCATGATCTACGAGTTAACAGGTGCAGATGCTTACCATTTTACTTTTTTATCTTTTCTGTTGAAGTTTATTTAATAATCTAAATGGTATTTTAAATTTAATTTAAAATTTTTTCGTAGTTAAAAGAAAATTAATAATAAAATATAGAAAAGAAATTTAAATAACATAGAATTTCGTAGTTATTTTCCTCACATTTTAGATAAAAGAAAATTAATAATAATAATTAAAAAAAAAAAAAGAAGTTAAGCCCTCTTGGACACACCAAAAATTAAATAACATAGAATTTTGATTTATTGTTAAATCGAAATTTTTATTATATATATATATTTTTTAAGTTTCTAAAGGGTAAGAAGATGTCATTCACATATTGACCTAACCCTATGAGAATTAGGGGATTTTTTAAAGGGGAGTTTTGAGAAAATTCCCTATGGGTTGAAAAATTTTTAGTTTGCTCCCCAGGTTTAAAAAATTTTTAGTTCACTCCCCAATTCACATGCATAATTTGAATTGGGGAGTGAACTAAAATTTTTTTAGATCTGGGGAGCAAACTAAAAATTGACTATACAATTGGAGAGTTTTCTCAAATTACCCCTTAAATGATAAATAAATATTTATTTAAAATTAGAAGAATTGATGTGGCAAGCATATTTTCAAATTTTGTATGCAGGCGTTTTTGTGCATATTTCAACAAAAATATCTAAGGTTTTTTTATGCATATTTCAACAATGGGCTTATTTTACTTCAATAAGAGCATAAATGTTATTACACATACCAAAAAGGTGCCCCTAAGACTAGTCGCAGTCAATGCACGCGAAACTCAAACACAAATCTCAAGATTTTCCATGCAAAGAAAAAAACATAAGGTTTTCTTTAATAATTTTTTTGACAAAGTGTTTTTGCTCTTTTTGAATTACACATGGTTTTGGGTGCAAATAACTTTCTTTTTTTTTTTATATATTTGAAATTTAGATAAATCCAAAAAGAATATTTATCTAATTATTTAAATTTAACATAAACCCTTTTTGGTATGTGGGAATAATATATATATATATATATATATATATATATATATGATGGAAATAATTAATATATATTAATTATTTCCATCAGATACCGAGTTTAAGTATGGAAATAAGAATATCTTTAGAAACTACAAGTCTTGTATTATTTTTGCCGGTTATTTCCATAACTCATGTGTAATATTTTTTTTTGGTCAACAAAGAAGCGCAGGCCGGGGCAAAAACGAAACAACACAACGGCTACCCAGGCTCCGCCGGAGGCTTATCCCAGATGATGCACTCCGACGTAATCCTATGACCAAGCTTAGCCAAACCATCAGCAGTAGCATTCTTCTCACGGTAGATATGTCTCACTTTCGCTTCCCACGGCTTGTGGAGCAGCTGGCGACTCGTGTAATATAAATGCAAAAAACTTTGTGATGTAAAATATTTCAAAAAATATCCAACAAAATATACATGTGGTGTATTAATTAATGAGCTTTAATATTTTTCCAGGCATTTATGCTGATGAAGAAGACAATAAAATATTTGTGAATACAGATTAAATATTAACAAAAACCTGTCTAAGTACAGTGGATGTGTACATTTGCCATGCTTTATAAACATACTTTAAAGACATGATTAATTTATTTTGATTATAACCCTCCTCTCCGCGTAGCTGCATATAGTTTAGCTTGACACGTTTGGTACTTCCTTTATATGATTCTCTTTCCACATCAATTACTTTTCCCAAACTATAATATTGCTTAAACATGTGCCAAACGTGATTTAAAACACTATGATTTGTGGCCGTGCATCTATATAAACGTCATTCCGACAAAGTTACAACACAAATTAGACTAAAAATATCTACATTTATGGCAATCAAGAGCAGTTCCCGAGTTCTTACAAATGATGGTAAAGTTGAGGTATCAGTTGAAGAATTCAAGAAATGGTTGCTGGGGCGGTGGCCGGATAAATGTGGCGGTGCTTCGGGAGGCTATTCGGGAAAGCGGCGCGAGGTTCTGCGGATTGAAGGCGAGGCGTATTGTGATAGCGGTGGACACGAATGGCAATGGAGTCGTAGATGAGAATGAAATCGAAAAGCTTGTAATGTTTGCACAAACGCTGTTTGGTTTGAAGATAGTTGATTATTAGATTTCTTGGAAATGAGATTCTTTGCTGAATCTGGCAATCTACATGCATGGGAGATCAGGTTTCTCTTTTCTAGTTTTGATTTAGAATCGAGAAACGTAAATATTTTAATTTTAGTAATTTGCAGTTCCTTTATCAAGAGAAATTGGTGGTGGTATTTTTGGAGGCCGTTGTCATGTAGCCATTGCCATTAATGGCAAACATGTAAATTCATTTTTTCATTTGAAACTTTAAAAAAAATATTATTTATTTTTATTTTCTTTAAAGTTTTTCTTTTTAGTTTCTTTTTTGGGAAACCCGTTTTGTCTCCTCAATCCTTTTTTACAAAATTTTTTTGATGCCACGTTTATACTCCTAAATGCTCCTTTGACCTTCATGACACTTCTTGTATTACCTTGACTTATCCATCTTAATTTGACTCACCAAATATCTCTAGAGAGGGTTTGAAATTCTGACATTCCCCTTCAAACCCGATTCTCATTCCAAGCTTTTCCTTGAGTTTGTAAAATGTATCCGTTTTCAATGGCTTTGTATGGACATCAAAAATGGATTCTTCATGAAAAATTGAGTAATCGTGCAAAATTTTATCGAAAACAAAGCACGTTTACGTCGAAAACCAAAAAATACGCGCTCCCCAGCCCCGACCCTTTCAATGTTCAGTTTAGCCACAATAGATTTTTTTTGGGCCTTCATGTCTAACACACATGTCCCCAAAATATTCTTCAATCAAATTGCTTGGCATGTGCACACTGTTGCGGCTATATACTCTGCTTCACATGTTGATAGAGCAATTATTTGTTGCTTCTTTGATGACCATGAAAACACCACCGAACCAATTTGAAAAGCTTATCTGGAAGTGCTTTTTCGATTACCCTGATCTCCCCTATAATCACTATCCGAATAGCCAACTAGATTCAAATCATGTGAGTGTGTATAGAATAAACCATGATCTAAAGTACCTTTGACGTATCACAGAATCCTTTTTGAAGCAATAAAGTGATATTTTTTTTGGCTTCTCCATGAATCTGCTAATTAAACCCACTGCGTACATTATATTCGGTCGCGTGATGGTTAAGTACCTTAGACTTCCAACAATGCTTTTAAACAAGGTTGGATTTATCGAATCTTTTCTTGAATGAACACTCAGTTTCATGCCTGGCTCTGCTGGTGTGGCTACCGATTTACAATCTTTCATTTTAAACTTGCTCAAAATTTGCTCCGCATACTTCTTTTGAGACACAAATATACCATTTTTCATTTGTTTCACTTTGACTCCGAGAAAGTATGACATCTCACCGATATCTGTCATTTCAAATTCTTTAGTCATAGCTTTCTTGAAATCATTGAACATACTTAAATTACTTCCGGTGAAGATCATATCATCCACATATAAGCTCATGATCATGATATCGCCATCTTCATTCTTCTTTGTGTATAAAGTGTGATCGTGTAAACTTTTGATGAATCCATTTCTTCGAAAGTATTCATCTATTCTTGTATTTCACACTCTCGGAGTTTTCTTCAATCCATATAATGCTTTCTTCAAGCGGTAGACTTTATCTTTTTTTTTCCTCTTATGTCATATCCAAGTGATTGTTCAACATAGACTTCTTCTAGATAGCCCTTAAGGAATGTTGGCTTCACATCCATCTAGTAGATCTTCCATTTGTATTGCGCTGCAACCGCTGTGAGAAGTCTGATAGTATCTGTTTACACAAATTTTCGTTGATCTGCAATAAATGATTACAAGAGACGAAAATAGGGAAAAACAAGAATAATTTTGATTTAATAAAAAAAGTGTTCCAATTTTTGAAATTCCCCTGATTCTTCGGAGTGGATTTATCCGAGTGCTTGATGCTTATTCCCGGATTGAATGTAGAGTTTGGTTGGATCGATGGCGGAATGGCAAGGCTCGAACTTGAGAGCTTGAATGCTTGAATTCCTTCGATTCCTTAGTGCTTGATGACTTGAGAATTTTGTCTTTTGAATCCTCTTGTTGCTTGTTTGTCCTTTTTTCTTATGTTTGTGCTTGGGGCCTGATTTTTTGGACTTTAGAACCTTATATATAGGCCTTCATTTGTCCTATTGGGCTTCGTGGGCTTGGGCCGGCATTTAAGGACCACTTTATAATTAAGTGGGCCTTTATTTTATTTAATGGATAATTCATTTAATCCATTTAATTAATTCAAAACAATAAGAATATAGTTTCATAATTCTAATTTTGAATTATGCATGCAAACCTAAATTTATTGTGGGCTTATAATTAAAATTAATAATTAACAACCAATTTTATTAGGTCATTAATTAATAATTTTATTTTGATTTTTCGACGCCAACAGATGCCCCCACTTCAAGATCCGAGGAGAGCGTGTCGAAGTTCGCGAGACCGGGCTTGAGGTACTCCACATTTCTTGGTGGACAAATAACTTGATAGATAGGTCATTTGAATTGGACCCCGCAATCAAATTGTCAATTTAATATTTGGGGCCATAAAAAAAAATAGGCCCCAGTGGCCTTTCATTATGTTGTTGATGGCATTGATGGGCCGCTGTAGCAATTAAGGCTTCTTGGAGCAATCATTTTGTCCATTTGCCTGGGCTGTAAATGAGTCATAACTCTGATCATTATTATTTTTTTTAATCAATTGTTTGGGCCACAAACAAGCCCAGTTAGGAGCTTTGCCTAAATTTCTCAAATCCTTCCACTTTCCTCTTCGGCAAACATGCAAGCAGATAGCAGAGTCACAGCGGCGGAGAGCGTCTTTTTCTTTCCTTCCCTTTTTTTTTTTTCATTAATTTTGTTTTTTGCAACCCTGTTAGTTCAATCGATCGAAGATAGAAAAGGAAAATATTTCGTTCTTTTCCTTCGGCACAATAGAGCAGAGGATTGCGGTCATATCTTTCCATTTTTTCTTCAATTTTGGTATCTATGGAAACACCAATCCTCCTTCCGAGTCTTTCATCCCGTAAAATCATGGTCCGAAAAATCAAATTTACAAGGAAATTTCCCTTATCTTCTGTTGCTTTGTCTCCAAGCATGCTCCTGCGAAGGTAAGATTAACCATATTGAAGAAGAAGGAAATTTTAATCCTCTCCTATTCTTGTCACCTGATCTTTTCCTATTCTGTTTGATTTTTGGCAGCCAATCAAATTGGCCAGGAATTAATGAGGGTGATTCTTTAAGAGTTGTAATTAGGGCTGAGGCTCCAATTCCTGAATACGCTTGGACATCTAGCCTTCACTTTGAACTCAAGCCAGGAGAGGACATCACTTTTTTCTTGACAGGAAGAAATCCGGAAAAAAGGTGGGTGTACGTGGTTATTGGAATCAAAGGCGCTTCGGGGGAGCTTTTGCTTGGATATTTCTGATGCGCGTGCCGAGAGGACACAAAAAATTTTCATTTCTTCTCTTCTGCTTTGTGAATCTGCTATCAACCTTATTTATTTGACTTTCGGTTTTATTTTCACAGATTCAGGGATATCTCTGCAGTCTCCAGCAACTCACTTGGAAAAGCAATTGGAATTCTCTTGATTTATTAGAACAATCTCTCAACTCTGTTATTCACGTGAGAGCAGCCATTCACCCGGGATTGCAATCGGAAATCCATTACTTCCTGGAGCCAACCTTGATATTTGGAATCGCAATTGGCACTCTTTTGAATCATAATTGGGACTCTTTTTTACTGTTTTTTGGAGCCAAGCTCGGTATTTGGACTCGCAATTGGTACTCTTTTCGTTTATTGGAGTCAAAATCCGACGGTGAGCCAATTCGCTAAGGGAGTCTCTTTCAAGCTTGATATTGGAGCGACACTAACCTTTCAATTCTTTCTAGTTTAACTTGTTTCAATTTGCACCATTGTGGAAGTAATTTGGTTAACTTGATGTTTTCAGGTGATACTTTTGACATGGATATTGAAGACCACTTGGAACCCTACCCACACATTCTTATTCGATGGCGTGAAGGACACTCTTAACATCCCGGGCACTAAACTATCGCTCCATCAACCGGCCACAAGCATCCACCATTCTAGGACAAGTTCATCTGACAAATCCACGCGTCTTACAGAATGAACTATCGAGAAAACTATGGACACCATACTCTGGCGCCACTTCTAACTCCCGAGCCCTCCTGCTAAACTCTTCACTCCACCATGGACAAGGCACATAGTTTTAACTCCCAAACTTCCGTCTCAACCACAAGAGCCACTTATGGAGACCTCCGCCCCCCCCAAACTTAGTGAAGTATCCTTCCACAATGGTTATTGGGAATGGACCGAGGATATACTAAGTCACTATGCGGGCACCCTTCATCAGACCAGAATCTATAACGCCGTCCATGCCTCTCTCTTTACGTACGTATGTGATAGAAACATTCTCCAAGCTTTCATGGAACTATGGTGCCCCTCCACCAACAGTCTGCATACCCCTTTCGGGGAATTTTCAATTCTTTATGGGACATTCGAGGACTTTGCGGATTACCTATACGAGGAGACTTTTATGATGAGTCGGTCCCTTCTGCTAAAGAGTTGTTCGGTGATGGTCGTATGTCATCTATACCGCTGAGTTGCAGACATATGCTCCTGGCTTATCACAAACTCCCTAAGGATTCGCATGGCGTGTTCATTTTCGACTGGGTTAATTTCTGGTTCAAAGGGCCGATCCGCCATGCCGAACCCCCATTACGTACTGCCAAGAAGAGGACTGCCCCACCTAAGCGCACCCATAACCCGTCCGGACGGATCGATGCCCCTCCTCCACTTCTCAGTAAGGAATTTGCTGAGCCTTTTTTGATGTTAGTGATTGAGGAGGATGCTATGAGGGAGACTTAGCTGGCTGCTTTCATAGCCTGTTGGTTGTGTAAGTTTGTTCTTCCTCATCACCGAGCTGATAAGGTCAGGGCTTCTGTTTTCAGGGTTTCGAGCATGATGGCACGTGGGACATGCTTTTCCTTGGCCATTCCGGTATTAGCCAGTATCTACTGCGGACTGCGAGACATATCCTCTTCCAAGAGCTTGAGTCAATCAACCGCGATCTTTCCGGTTCACTTTCTTTACAGCTGGATAGACCACTATCTTGACACCTATTTTTCCCCATACAGGAACCGGACAACACTAAGATGGAGACATACTCAGGAGAAAATATGGCTAAATCTTTTGACCTTGAAGGAGCACGCGAGTTATTCTTGAAGATTGGTCCATCCCCACTTCCAAATTTACGGATACGTGATCGGGCTCTGGTTATAGATGATTCGACCACCTCCGGCCCTTTCAAGGATATCATTTTGGCTATCAGGTCTGGCTACTTGACTTTTCGAAGCGGGCCAGACTACATTGTTGAAGCTTACAGCCCCCATCGTTTCAGCCGACAATTCGGTTTCTATCAGGACATTCCGGGTATGCTGAAGGAAGAGATCCTCTCATGTGAGCTAAAAGAGTTGGTTGTCTTTTGGAGATCTTCTACTTTGCTTGGGACAGACTCCAAATTCATTATTCTGGGTGATTCATCTTCATCTCGATTGGTCACTAAGGTATATGCTGGTTGGTGGGCGAAGTGTTGGAAAACCTCCACTGGAAAGGGCACGAAGATTATCCTCAAGCTTGGTTAGACTTCGAAAATCTTAGCCAGGAAACCCGACTTTGATTTTTTGGTTAAGGAAATGGGGGTCTTCATGGACACCTCTTCATTGGTCAGTCGATTACAATTCCTATTTGACGTTACTTCCCAATACGCGAAGGTCAAGACGGAGTCTGGCCAAATGCCCACGCAAGAGGCGCATAAGAGGTTACTTTCAATTGCAAGGCAGAGTCTTTTGGAGATTGAAAGTAAAGAAGTCGAGCATACCAACGAGATGACTCGTCTCAAGGATGAAGCACTCAGATTGACCACCGAAAGAGAAGAGTTAGAGAAGCAAGCTGCCGAGTTACGTGTTAAGGAAGATCTTGCTAATTCCTCACTTCGAGCCCTTGAAGAGGATTTGTCTGCACTTCAAAAAGTCGTGAGCGAGAAACGGGGGCAAGTTTCTCAACTTGAGAGCGCACCGGTCATGTCTGATAAAGAAATGGAGGACTTGAAGAGGATGGAAGAGCACATCACCGAATCCCAACAAGACTTAGCTAGTTTTGATCCATTTGCTTGATCACATTATCATTTTGACATTTGTTAGTTTCTTTATGCCGTTTGTTTTCTTGAATGTTTGAGAACTAATTTCTGGTGGAATAAAGTTGTGAACTCTTTTTGTCCTCAATTGTTTGTTTTTGTAGTTTATTTCCACCTTTCTTTATTTTTGGTGCACAATACGAATTTATGTCGATTGTTCCAAACGCCGAGATTCCACGCACTTGCCTAAAATTCAAACATAACTAGCTAACATGAACGTGGCAAGACCCATCCCCTTTTTTTTTTTTTTTTTGGCACATTTGTCCACCAATTTCATCTTGATTTTGACTCCAAATGGCTCCGATGCATGCCCGGCAGTATTGAAATTTCATGAACATGTGGAAACTCGGAACTCATTTAAGAGGTATTAGGGACAAAATCGGATTTATTTAAAGATTTGACTGAACTTGAAATTTTAAATTTCAAGCTTCCTACGTACCCCTGCGAAGAGGATCAAGTCATAATGTAGTTTAGGAAACATAACATTGTTTTGGAGGGGGGTGCCGTACACAGTTTATACTCGTGCGGGCCAAGAGTATCCAAAGCTTAACCACCCTGGACGAGGTGAGATATTTCTACATTTTAGCCACATGAAATATCGTCAGTGGAGTAGATTAGCAGTTTAACCACGTGCACTACAATTGGTGGTTGCCGTACGCATTTTATACTCATGCGGGCCAAGAGTGACATGCAGTTTAGGCTCGTGCGTCATGGAGCAAACTCCTTACGGGTAATATCTCTTCAGGAACTTGCCATTTATTGGGCCGATACGCAAACCATCTCTGTCAACCAATTTGTAGGCTCCGTTTGTGTATACTTCCTTCACGAGCTAGGGGCCATCCCACTTTGACAAGAATTTGTTTCCCATTCGTTGGGTGATGGTGATAGGTCTTCGTACCGCCAACACTAGGTCTCCAACTTGCAATGCTCGAGGGCGCACCTTTTTGTTGAAAGCTCTTGTCATGTGGGCTTGGTAGCACTCAATCTGTTGTTGAGCTTCAAGTTTCCTTTCATCTAAAGCTTCCAATTCCTCAATTCTGAGGCGAGCGTTATCCTCCGTGGTAAGTCCTTCCTGGATAGCGATGCACAAGGAAGGTATTTGGCTTTCCAGCAGGAGCACGGCTTCGACTCCATACACCAGCGAACAAGGGGTTACTTGAGTACCTGTCCGGTGTGTTGTCCTGTATGCCCAGAGTGCTTCCCCAACTTTTTCGTGCCAATCTCTCTTTGACTTCGAAACTATCTTCTTCAAAAGGTTACATAGGGTCTTATTAAACGCCTCTGCCAAACCGTTCGCCGCGGCGTTGTACATCGAAGAGTTGTGTTGTTTGAAGCCAAATTGTGCACACAGCTTATCCATCAGCTTATTGTAGAACGGTTTTCCATTGTCAGTCACGATGCATCGCAGTACACCATACCTGAAGATAAGGTTGGTGCGAATGAATTCGACCACCGTCTCTTTTTTCACTTCCTTTAGGGGAGCTGCTTCTGCCCATTTGGAAAAGTAGTCTGTGGCTGCCAGAATGTACATGTGACCAGCCGAGGATTTGGGAGTTATAGGCCCCACGACATCTAGACCCCACGCATCAAATGGCCAAGAGACGACAGTGGGATGAAGGGGTTGCGGAGGTTGGTGTATGAAATTGGCATGCATCTGGCAAGCTTTGCACCGTCTCGCATACTCAAGGCAATCTTTTACCATTGTTGGCCAGTAGTAGCCCATCCGTTTGATTCGAAAATGCAGCTTTGGGCCAGATTGGCGAGCTCCGTATATTCCGGAATGCGCTTCTTTCATGGACTCGACAGTTTCCTTACCGTTCAAGCATCTTTGGTAGTTCCCTTCTAGGGATCATCGATATAGTGTATCCTTACATAGGACATAGCTTGGTGCTCTTCTTCATACTTCCGCCCTGTGACGAGCATTTTCAGGCAACTTCCCTTGCTTAAGGTATTCGACCAATGGCACCCTCCAATCTTCGTCATCGGCGGTCGAGGTGGATATGACATTTGAGTCTTCATGGCTTGGTTCAGTGGTGGACGGTACTATCCACCTGTTGCATACAGGAATACTCGTTGTTTCTCCTTCTGTCAAAGCTAAAGTGGTTGCTAAATTGGCCAGCTCGTCTGCTATCCTATTATCATTCCTGGGAATGTGATTCAGAGTAACACTCTCAAAATGCTAAAGCAGGTCCGCAGCATGTTGAGAAAGTGGCACAAGGTCTTCCTTCTTAACCTCGTAAGTGTTTAAAAGTTGATTAATAACGAGTTTCGAGTCGCTATAAATCTCAACTTCTGTTATACCCATTTCCATAGTCATTTGGAGCCCAATTATTAAGGCTTGATATTCAGCAACATTATTGGAGCATAGTTCCCCAAGTACGATTGAGTATGTCAGAACTTGCTTCTCTGGAGAAACGAAGATGACTCCTGCCCCCGCTCCATCGGTTCGTGCTGATCCGTTGAAAAACATCGTCCATGGTGGGAAAACTTCTGTGAATAGAACATCTTCATCCGGTAGGTCTTCGGACAACTCCCATTCCGCTAGAATGGGATGATCTGCTAAGAAATTGGCGGGTGTCTGGCCTTTGACAGCTTTTTGGGGCACATACGTTATTTCATATTAGTTGAAAATGATAGACCATTTCGCCAACCTTCCAGAAAGGACAGGTCTCAACATTACGAACTTGACGGGATCAGCGCGAGAGATGAGTCGAATAGAGTAGGCTTCGAAATAATGCTTCAATTTTTTGATGGCATATAATAGAGCTAAGCATACTTTTTCCACTGGAGAATACTTTAACTCGCTCCCCGTTAAGGACCTGCTTAGATAATAAAGGGCTATCTCTTTACCTTCGATGTTTTCCTGGGCCATTAGGGCACCGATTGAACGTTCCTGCGCTGCAATATACAGTATGAGTGGTTTTCCAGGTATTGGGGCTCCTAGTACTGGTGGGTTCAAAAGGTATTTCTTTATGTTCTTGAATCCATTTTGGCAACCTTCATCCCATTCAAAAGGAGCGTCCTTCTTCATGAGATGGCTAAACGGTTGGCATCTCTCGGCAAGGTTAGATATGAATCTCCTTATGAACGCGAGATTTCCTTGTAGGCTCCTCAGCTCCTTCAAGTTCCTTGGTGGAGGCATCTTCTGGATAGCGTCTATCTTGCCGGGATCCACCTCAATGCCCTTATGACGGACAACAAAGCCAAGAAACTTCCTAGATGTCACTCCAAACGTGCATTTAAGAGGATTCATTTTCAAGCTGTATTTTCTTAACCTTTCGAACACGATCCGAAGATCTTCCAAGTGGTCAGCCCTTTTTCTTATCTTGACAACCAGATCGTCAATATAGCACTCAACCCTTTCGTGTAGTATATCGTCGAAGATATTTTGCATCGCTCGTTGATGCGTAGCACCTGCATTTTTCAAACTAAAGGGCATTACCTTATAGCAATATATTCCATTCGGAGTATGAAAAGTCGTACACTCCTCGTCTTTTGGTGACATCCTTATGTGATTGTACCCGGAGGATCCATCCATGAAGGATAGAGCTTCATGTCCTGTGGTAGCATCAACCATCAACTCGATAATGGGTAAAGGGAAATCATCTTTAGGGCATGCTTTATTCAGATCCCGAAAATCCACGCAAACACGCATTTGGCCATTCTTCTTCTTGACCGGTACGATGCTGGATATCCAGGTGGGGTACTTGACCTCTGTGATGAATCCGGCTTCAATCAACTTGTTTACTTCTACCTCGACACGAGCAGAGAGCTCTGTGCGGAGCATTCTTTGAGACTGCTTGACAGGACGTGCCTCGTGTTTTATGCCAAGGTGATGTACAACGACTTTGGGGTCTAGGCCAGACATTTCTTTATATGTCCATGCAAAGACGTCTTTGTACTCGTTTAGAATCTTGAGGTACTTTTCATCTTCTTCGTGACTCAAGAGTGCACTAACATATACGGGACGTGGCTCCTCATCAGTTCCGAGATTTAATTCCTTAAGCTCATCCACGGTTGCTTGTACACCATCTTCAAGCTGCTTTGGGGCTTCCTAGACCTCGTCATCAGAAGCCTCAGAGTCAGAATTTTCTTCGACGGTTACATGATTGCACGTACAGTAATTTTCCTCGAGAGCATAGGTGTCATCGGATCCGATCGTGACCTCTATTCCGTTTTCAGCTACGCCAGTCGAGTGTCCAAAAGTTTGTTGTCTAATCGTAACCGGCTTATCTGAAGTGATGAGTAGGATCGAGGATTTATTTTCATGGGATGCAGGGATGTGAATAGTCTGAACTTTGCTTTCCGACTTCATCGTCTCCACCTCTGTGATAATGTCCCGTTTCTTCTGTTGTTTTACTCCTTGATTTCCTAGTCTATCGAAGACAGAGCCTCATGTTTGACGCTTGATGCCAAGCCTGTCATGAACAGATTTGGCTCGACAAGTGTTTCCAAGCCTTTCAAATACTGATTTACGGGTTTTGGACGTCCCCAATCTGTCAAATACGGAAAGACGACGATCAGTGACCTTTTTATTTCCATCGCTTTTATCCTCTTCTGCGGTGATGTGTTGCACGCTAGCCTGTGTGTTTTTCCTTAGTCGAATCCTGATTGGTTCGGTTGGGGAAAATCCTAAGCTAGCTTTCGGTTGATCGACACGAAATCCTTACCTTTTTAACCTGTGTTGTTCCTTGGTAAGCCTGTGAATTTTCTCGCCAGTGAGCTCGGGTTCTAGTTTTCCTAGCTGAGACGGGTTTTGAAAGTCATATCCGGACTTTTCCAGGAGGTCATATGCTTTTGGGTCGAAACCTCCTTGAAGTTGACTCTTGGACGATGACTCCACTTGTTCCACATTCCTTATACTCGGGAATTCTTCGATCTGATTGACCCAAGACTAACTGCATGCTCGTTCCGATGTGGTTGAAACTTTGGCAGGTTAGGTGTCTTTATAACAACAACCTTTTTATTTGTTGTCACCTGGGCAGGGCTCTCCTTCTTGGCATCTTCACTCTCGTGTTTTGGATTTTCAGGTTTGGCGGGATGAAGGTCTGGGGAACGTGGTGACTCTTTGATGGGGCTTGGATCCAAGTAAAGCTTTGCATCAGCAAAGTAGGATTCCGCTTCATTGAAAGGCTTCACATCTGCATCCACCTTCAGTATTTCACCATTTCTTGCATACTTGAAGCACTGATGGAGGGTAGAGGGAACCACTCCGTTCTCATGAAGCCATGGCCTACCCAATAATAGATGGTAAGATGTCCTAGCATCAATCACGTGAAAGAGCGTATCAGCCTTCAATTCTCCAATGGTTAGTTCTAAACGGATCATACCGATGGCCCTCTGGCTGCCCTGATTGAAACCTTGGTTGTCAGGCGGCTATGAGACAGCTCTTCAGTTATGATTTTCAGGTTCTTCATGGTGGATTTGGGCATGATGTTGACCGCCGATCCACCGTCGAGCAGGATACGGTTCACTTTCTGTCCTTGCAAAAATCCTGAAACAAAGAGTGGTCTGTTATGCGGTTTTGATCCTAACAACAAATCTCCATCATCAAAGGTGATGGCAGCATAACAGAAGGCAGATTGTTCCTCTCCTATTTTGCATGGTACGCAACTCTTTGGCTTGAAATTTTCCTCAAAGAGCTTGGTAGGAAAGAAGTCTCCCAAGAGCGCGGGTTCATACGGACGACCTTTCGATGATTTTTTAGAGTTTAGCTGAACTTCCTGCTTTTTGTTTGAATTTGACAGTGTGATCTTCCGAGGGAATGACTTTCTTATCCTAGATGGATGCATTTGCTCAACACGGCGTCTTTGTCTCTGCCGACGAGTTACAAGAGTCCACCCTTCGTCTTCTCCCTCACTCTCAGATGAAAGATCCGACTGCTCCACGATTTCTCCCTTGGGTATCTCCTTTGGAGCCTCCATGGTGGTGATTGGAATTTTCACTAGGATATGTTCTAAACTTCCGAACTGGAGCGTCATGGATGCCCCCGGTGTCGGTGAGGAAAATGCATCCTTACCATACTGAGAAACACATATAACATTTACCTCTACAGTATCATTAGTGTCGAGAATTATCTTACCGTCCCTCACCAAATTCATGATTTTCTCCTTAACCACGAAGCACTTTTCAAGGGGGTGGCTGATCACCCGATGATATCGGCAATATTTGGGGTCATTCACCCTCCCGCTTTCTTCCGGACGTTTCGGCTCAGGCAGTTCAATTAATTCCCTTTCTAGCAGCTCTTCAAGGATTTGCCGACATCGGAGTCAGGAAAAGGATACACTTTCTCTTGAAGCTCCTTCATCGTAGGCCGACGTTTTTCCATTGACGGCTTTTACTCTTTGACCCTTTCATTCTTTCTATCACTGGTGGAGACTTTGACCGAAGTTGTTTTGATGGCCATGGATTCCTTCACCGGTGCCTTGTGGGATTTCTCCACTCTTCGTAGATAGTCTTTCTTTTCTTTCCTCGAATCTTCCGATGGGAACGTTGTCTTGTGATTCAAGATGCTTAATTCCATATCATGGGCGCGAGTGGCTAATTCCTCAAAATTCCGGGGGTTTGATTCCTTGCAATATGTAGAGTAGACCCCAATGCATGCCTTGGATGTACATCTCGATTGCCGAAGTCTCAGAAAGCTTGTCCTTGCAATTCAGGTTTAAGGTACGCCAACGGTTGATGTAGTCCACCACGGCCTCGTCTTTTCATTGTTTGGCGTTCGTAAGCTCAATCATGCTTACGGTGTGACGGGTACTGTAAAAGTGGTTCAAGAATTCCCCCTCTATTTCATCCCAACTATTGATGGACTACCGGTTCAAGATCGACGTACCAATTGAAAGCATTGCCTTTGAGTGAGCTAACGAACTGCTTGACGAGAAGGTCACCGCCTGTCCCTGCATTATTACAAGTCTCAATGAAGTGAGCAATATGTTGCTTAGGGCTGCCCTTTCCATCGAATTGTTGAAGCTTAGGGGGCTGGTATCCATTTGGCATCCTTAAGGCAACAATCCTCCTGGAATATGGTTTTGAATACGCAACTCGATGTTGAGATGATCCATCGTATTGTGCCTTGATGGTGTTTGCTATCATGGCTTACAACTCCTCACCCGACAAGGTTGCAACTGAACTTGTTGAACGGACGGTCCTTGGGATGAAATCCGGGTTGGGAAGTGTCTTATCGGCCGACTTCTCCTTCTGAGCATTTTTGGGAGATTGAGGGCCATTGTGGCTAACCCCTTCACCATTTTGTTGTTCCACCTTGTTCATGAGTTGTGCAATCTGGAGATCTTTGTCCTCCACCATCTTTTCCAAATCAGCTATGGCTTGAGCCATTTGGGCGAGTTGGTCATCCACATTCGTGGCGCTGGTGGCCATCGCTGGTAAGTTGGCAAGGGTGGTGGAGTGAGTTCCTCTCGGGGTGGCCGGATTGGAGTTTTCCGATTCGGAGGAGGCTGAACTGTCGTGCTTGCCCCCAGTAGAGGAGTGGTCGATGTTCGCAATGAAGTTGGCAAAATCCTTCTTGTTGAAGAGTTCCCTTTTTGGTGCCATGGAGATATTTAGGATGATGGATTTGAGATTTTTCGTAGAACGAAGAGATGAGAGGCAGAGACGGTCCCACTGGGCGTGCCAAAATTTGTTTACACAAATTTTCGTTGATCTGCAATAAATGATTACAAGAGACGAAAATAGGGAAAAACAAGAATAATTTTGATTTAATAAAAAAAGTATTCCAATCTCTGAAATTCCCCTGATTCTTCGTAGTGGATTTATCCGAGTGCTTGATGCTTATTCCCGGATTGAGTGTAGAGTTTGGTTGGATCCACGGCGGAATGGCAAGGCTCGAACTTGAGAGCTTGAATGCTTGAATTCCTTCAATTCCTTAGTGCTTGATGACTTGAGAATTTTGTCCTTTGAGTCCTCTTGTTGCTTGTTTGTCATTTTTTCTTATGTTTGTGCTTGGGGCTTGATTTTTTGGACTTTAGAACCTTATTTATAGGCCTTCATTTGTCCTATTGGGCTTCGTGGGCTTGGGCCGGCATTTAAGGACCACTTTATAATTAAGTGGGCCTTTATTTTATTTAATGGATAATTCATTTAATTAATTCAAAACAATAAGAATATAGTTTCACAATTCTTATTTTGAATTAAGCATACAAACCTAAATTTATTATGGGCTTATAATTAAAATTAATAATTAACAACCAATTTTATTAGGGCATTAATTAATAATTTTATTTTGATTTTTCGACGCCAACAGTACCAATTCGTGCTACTGGAGCAAATATTTCGTCATAGTCTACTCCTTACCTCTGCTTGTAGCCTTTGGCGACTAATTGAGCCTTATACTTCTCCACTTTTTCGTCTTTATTGATTTTCATCTTGTATACCCACTTGACTCCAATCTGACTTTGCCCTTCTGGTAAATTTGTTAGCTCCCATGTATCGTTATTTCTTATTGCTGCAATTTCATCATCCATTGCCTTCTTCCATTTCTTATCTTCAATTGCTTCTTCGAAAGTTACTGGATCACATTCTGTCATTAAGCAAAATAATGAATAATCAAACGGTGTCTCCACTGGTTCTGTAGAATTATAAATGTCACTGAGACTTTGCGTTTTTGTGGATTCTTCATATGAGGTATTGTAGGGGTTGTTGCATTAGGACTTTGGTCACTACCTTGTTAATCATCTTCAACAAAATCATCATCATTTTTGCCATCACAAATGAATAGTCCTTCAACTTTCTTTTCTTCTTTACTCCATCTCCAATTATCTGCTTCATCAAACTTGACATCTCCTGAGATAATAAATTTCTTATTAAGAGGATTATAAACTTTGTAGGCCTTACTTCTTTTGTCATAGCCGATGAAGATACACTTCTCTCCTCTATCATCAAGCTTTTTCATTAACTATTCAGGAATGTGAGCATATGCAATACATCCAAAAATTTTAAAGTGTCTAACTGTTGGCTTGTAACCATTCCAAGCCTCCTCTGGTGTTTTATATTTTACCCTCTTTGTTGGACATCAATTTAGCAAATAGACTGCACATTATAGGGCTTCAACCCAAAAAATTTTCGGGAGGTGTTTTCCTTTCACCATACTCCTTGCCATATCAAGAATAGTACTTTTTTTCTTTCAGCAATTCCGTTTTGTTGTGGCGTATATCTAGCTGTCAACTGATGAATAATCTCGTATTGCTTATAGAAATCTTCATACAACTTTGTTGTATACTCACCTCCTCTGTCTGTTCTTAGTATCTTTGGATACTGCTCACTCTATTTTTCTGCCATTACTTTGAACTCCTTGAATTTGTCAAAAGCTTCTGATTTTTTTTTAAGAAAATAAACCCAACATTTCCTACTAAAATCATTAATAAAGGTAATATAATACCTATTTCTACCGAGTGAATCTATATCATATGGGCCTGCTATATTAGAATGTACAATCTCAAGTGGTCTTTTAGCTTTTCGAGATTTTCCAACTTCAAATTTTTGTCTATGTTATTTTCCTTTGATGCAGGCTTCACATAATTGATTGGGAGGAGTAATTTATGGTAATCCATTCTCCATTTTTGCTCTCAAAAATAGCTCTAACCAGGAAAATCCATGACGTCCATACCTTAAATGCCACAACTACAAATAGTCTTTGATAGTCCTCTTCATGTACTTTATTTCACCTGACTCAATATCAATGGTCAAGAGTTTATTTCTTGTCATATTACCCTATGCATCTAATTCTCCATCTTTATTTATTATGGCGAGCAAGCAGCCTTTCATATACACTTCATATCTTTTTTCAAGAAGCTAGCCAAAACTTATGAGATTGCTTTTCAAAGCTGGTAGCCTAGTACATAATAAACATCTGAGATGTACTTCTTTTCTCCATTCTTTGTGTTATTGCAACTTTACATTTGCCTCTGACTTTTGCGTGTGATTCTTCTCCGAAAGTTACTAGTCCATGAATTATTTCGTATAATTATATGAATATCTCCTTTCTACCACACATATGATTGTTGGCACAGTTGTCAAGATACCATGTGTTTTTCTTGCGATCTCCATTTCCTCTGTAGGTGAGGAAAACACTTGATTCCATCTTTTCATTATTTCAACTTTTGTTGCAACATGATTTGTTTCCTCCATATTTGGGGTTGAACTACATTCATAACTGAAGTGACCATATTTCCTACAATTAAAACTTTATACCTGGGATTTATTTCCTTGTTGATATCTGCCTCTTCCACGACCTCTAAAACCTCGTCCACAGCTGAATGTCATATAATATTCATTTATTTAGCCTCTACCATATGACTGGGTACCACATCCTTGTGCTCCTCGTCCACTTTTGTTTCCACCTCAGTAACCTCCACGATATCCACCACGATTTCCTCTTCTTTGTCTGTAGCTACTGCTAGCTTCTCCTTCGTTTATAGACAACTCGCTTTGCAACACTTGCTCAAAATTTCCATTATCTTCATATAATTTCATCTTTTGCTTATCTGCTTGGAGAGAACCCACAAGTTCTTCTATTGACATTTGAGACAAATCTTTCGATTCTTCGATAGCAACAACAATGTATTCAAATTTGCGTGTCAATGACCTTAAAATTTTCTCTATTGCTCTTTCTTCACTAAGTGTTTCTCCATTCCATTTCATTTCATTCACCACTATAGCGCTTGAAACGCTGGGCCACCATATCCCCCGCACCATGGTCCGACCCATATACGAAATGGACAAGTCCGTACACGTGCCAAAGCCATAGCGAACGAGAGACTGGCATAACCCGACCTAAGCAAGACGGTACCTAAATCCTGTACAGAAGAAAGATGCAAGACCTGAATGCGAACTTTCAAAAAACTTCATACATCAAACATAACAATACAATCCATAAAAATAAATGAACTACATAGCTTCAACTGATCCTAGAAACCTATCCCGAATAACATTACAATAAAGATGGGTCCAACTGGCACAAGAAACCGAATAACATTACATAACAAATAAATTAAACTTATACAAATTACAACTTAGAACAAATTCGAATGAATGCAAGACATACAGAAATCCAAAAGACCAAACTCAAATCGAACATAAACGAAAGATTCGACTCAAAATCTCCTAGCTCCAATGAACTTCAAACCAAAAGCTGCAACTCAAACAAAGAGAAAGGAAAAAAAAAAACAATGAGGAGGGGTTAGTCCTAACGACTAGTGAAGGGGATAAAACACACACCCATACATATACCTATGAGCAAAGCATATATAAAATTCAAAAGCTCATGAACCGGGTCATGGTTTTTGCAATCTAAAACATTTTCCTACGATAATATATATATATATATATATATATATATATATATATATATATATATAAGAGTTTAAGGCCTAGAGGCCAAATTCAACCAATTTTATTAATTATGAATCCATTCCTGTTTCACGAACTAAATTCAAATTCAAACTAACTCGGTGAGTACGAGTTTTCCAACTAAACTACTTATATTCAAATTCGTATTCAAATTTAAATCCAAATCATAAACCAACCTTTACACCATTTGGGAAAGAGAGGCGTTACCCCTCAACCACCAGTTCAAATTAACACGAGTCAGGGTTCAATTAGCTCCTTACACCTTCGACGAGGTTACCGCCGACTCAAGAAAATCCACGCTTGCTCGACCTTCAAGGTTAGGCGAATTCTCACAAAGCTGGAGTTGTGTTGATGGAAGAGCTCGGTGACCCCACGACCGTATCGAGTTGCCATACCACTTCTTCGGGGCCCAATTCAAAGTCAAATTCATATTCCCGCAAATGACCTATCTTTCAAGGCCAAGTCTTGATATGGAATCAAACACACACACCAACCCTTTTCAAAATCAAACGGAGAATATCATACTTATACATAAAAATGTTTTTCAAAGGTTCTTAACAAACTGGATAAATCCCTCAAAATACATATCAAATACGTATATATATATATATATATATATATGTAGATCGCATGCGGGGCTCAAAACACATATAGGGTTGTAGGTCGATATAACTAAAAAAAAAAAAGAAAACCTCACCTGGTACCAAACGAAGCTGAAGACAACGCAAACCGTTCACCCCGGAACTTATAAGACCAACTTGTCACCACCCCGGGTGCACCTGTACCAAACTGAATACAAAACGAAGGACTCGGACTCAAGAATGAACCACAAAGACGCACGACAATGCTCATGGATGCACAAAATGAATTACATACGATGCACGTTCGCAAAACAAGCCATTTGCATTCATATACCACATTTCATATAAAATTCACATATTGCAATGTGAAATAGATCATATATTAGCATTTAAGCTTACGTGTATCATCTATTCACATAGTAAGAGTGAGAACATGTACTTATCTAATTATACCATGAAAACAAGTTACAATTTACAATTAATCTTTACAAGATGCAATATAGTCGAAGAAGCATATGATGAATCCCAATAAAGTTATTCTCATGTATAAATAAAGCATGCATAAAGTTTACACGTTGTACATATCTCTTGTGTGAATTCAAATCATGCCATCACCTTAAATTAAGATACAATGTTCCAAATTTAATCATTCATAGCATGCAAGACCAATTTAGACAATTAAGATTTCGAAAATACGAATATTAAATCATTAATGGTTACAAAGTTCAATTAAAATCTTGTAAGTAAGCATCAAGCTCATGTTTAGACATAAAGTGCATAGATAAAAGCAACTGATTATTTAAGAATGCATGAGGTTCGTAATATTATAAACATTGCAAGGATAAGTCATACTTTCAAGGTAAATGACATGTCTCCGATTCATTTATATCATGCTTTAGGAATATAAGTTCAAGTGTTGCACACATTCATATAATTTCAAGAGATAACATGTATAATGTAATTAGTAAGGTTTCCAAATTATTACACAAACATCCCCGTCAAGTTAATCAAGTAGTATAAATACAACGTTTTGGGATTCAAATTGCGAATCGAAACATTAATACATATCACAATTCATTAGTACATGATTACGTATATATCGGAGTACATCTCGATCGACAAATCAAGCAAATCGCAATTAATTTACATTTAAAACAATTAAACCAATTAATCTCAAATACACAAAATAATTCGTAACAAATAAACCGAGCGTCCGATTAACGAATGGAAAGTGGCGTTGGACTCACCACGATGAGATAGACAAACTGTCCGAAGGCCACCGGAGCTATCGAAAAAGCTGCCTGCTCCCGGTCGGCCGCCGCCGAAAGGTTTCGAAAAATTCCCGAAAAATCATCCGTGGATGTACTCCTCGTCCTCGCTCCAAATCTTTGATCAATTTCTAAAAATTTCAAGCTATTTGTCTGTAATTTTGGATCTAAAAATATGAAAACCCAAAATCTTCAAAATCGAATTACTTCCAAACCGGTGAACGAAAATCGAATCCGTAAATTGCATTGACTTATCCATGTCAAGGTCTTCGAAACCCATATAATTTTTTCCAGAAAAAGTCACCTCAAACTAGCGCCGTCGCGAACCCTAGCCGTGCCACAGCTGCTCCGCCATCGTTGTCGATCCGGCGAGTTTCAGGTGGGGCGAGACTGCCACCATTCAACTCGCATCGCCGAACTCGTCAAAACCCCCAAGGTCCAGCTGTCGGACGATCACCGGAATGCCGGTTCCGATGTCAGCTTCCAACCTGTCGTTGTCGCACTGTAAATCGTCGAAAAATACCATTTTCGGTTGTTTTCTTGCAAACCGAGGCTAAAAATGGACTCTCCACCTCAAACTCATCTGGAAGGGTACCTGTTCATCGGAGAAGATTGCCAGAATCACCGTTCGCTGCAGCTACAGCAGCTCTGGCCACGCCACCGACACCAAATTGTTCACCGGGAATAGGTGCACCAGACCCGTCTAGAATTCATCGGAATCCGTCACCAGAGACGGCCGTTTGCCGCGGGTGATATGGCTGCCTTCCAGCCGCCACTTTGTGTAACATCCCGATTCTCCGACGTACGAGGTACGCCACGTGTTGACTTTCTTATGTGTTTAGTTATGTGATTTTATGTTTTGCGTGGCCCTATTTTCAACTCTTTAAGAGTTTGGGGGCTTGTTTGTAATTTTCTCTTTTTTAGGGTTTTTCCGGTCATTTCTCGTTCAATCGAGGTTTCGACCTCTTGGACCCCCTTTTTCATGTTCGGGGCATCGATATGAGTCTGTAGACTCTAAGTTTGCCAAATTCTGACGTTGTTAGCCCCTTCTACCGATCGTTTTTGCACGCGAGGACCCGGGATAAAATACCCGGATCCCCGTTGAACGAGCCAGACGTGCATCAGCTCTTCCTCTCTCTTCTCTTCCGCGACATCTCTCTCCCATTACTATTCACACACACTAACACACACTTCCTGGAACTCAGCCAAAACTCGACGGAATTAGACGAGTGAATAGTCAAAATCAAAGAACTCGACGAGTCGAGCACAATGATACAAGTTTCATGGCCTGAAAATGACCAACGGTGGTGCAGTGGTGGTCCGAAGGTTGCAGGTTGTGCCACCTCTCGCCGGCGATATTCCGGCGAGTCTTGCCGGCCGGGGCCTACCTGTTCTTATGTATTTCGACCTCCTGGACACATTACCAGCATCGGTTCGACATGAAAACCACCGCAAGTTGCGGTTCTGGCAGCTGTAGAGAACAGCGGAAAAAGGGGCTTGAATTCACCGACGATTTCGACCGTTCTCAGGCGGCATTTCGTGGAGGTAGCGGCGCATGCGCCCGGAAAAAGTTGGCGGCGGTGGCGCTTGTCACTGTAGCGCCACCAAATGCCAGCCTCCGGTGATCTTCTCCGATGACTCTTGACATTTTCGATGGTTTTCGACCTCTTGAAGACGAATTCGGTATCGATTTGCCACGAAAGTGGCCGAAAATGGTGTTTTCAGGCGATACAGGTGATGCGCAGCGGTGGTTCGCAGTGGAGATCTGTTCCGGTGACTTTTTTCGGTGAACATCATATGGGTTTTGACGGCCTCGTCATGGATAAGACAATGCTTTTTACGGATTAGATTTTCGTTCACCGGTTTGAGAGTAATTTGATTTTAAAGATATTGGGGTTTTGTATTGTTGGATCTGAAATTGGAGACGATTGGCTTGGAATTTTCAGAAATTGATCGAGGAATTGGAACGAGCACGAGGAATACTTGCACGGGTGATTTTTGGGGATTTTCCTGGGACATTCCGGCGGCTGCCGAACGGGCGGACACTGTTCCGGTGGCTCCGGCCGCGGCACTTCGGCGGTCTCCTCACAGTTTGTTCTTCTCGACGCGGTGAGTTCATTGCCGCTTTCCGTTCGTTAATCGGACACTCGGTTTAATTGTTATGAATTCAATTGTATATTTGAAAATATTTGATTTAATTATTTTGAATGCAAATTAATTACGATTTGCTTGTATTGTCGATCGAAATGTATTCCGATGTATGTGAAATCATGTATTGAATGAAATGTGAAATGTATGGATGCGTTGATTTGATAATTGGATCCCGATATGTTGAAATTTCGATATTTGTTTAACTTTAAGAGGTGTATGTGTAATTTTCATGAATATGTAAATTTGTATGACTTGTACTAATTAAACCTTAGTATTTGATAAACGATTATACTAATCTTGGCTAAGTAAAGGAGGAATTATTATGCCTTTAATGACTTAATTAGAAACTTTGTAGGTAAGAAATAATTTAATTGTGCATATATGAATTGGTTATGCGATGAATGAATTGATATTAAATAATATGATTTGCATTGCCTTTCAATTTCTCTTAATTGCATTAATTATGCACATGAACATGTCCTAATGTTTAATATGATTTCATTGAACTACATGATTTTTTGTTTTGTATGTAATTGATATGAATTGGAATCCTGCTTATGTGTTTGCATTTCTTAAGTGCTTGAGCATTGTCTTGCGTCTCTGTGTGGTTGTCTGAGTCTGAGCCCTGTGTTGTGTTTTGTGTGTTCAGTTGGTACAGGTGCACCCAGGGTGGTGACTTGTGGTCGTGAAGGTTCTGGGGTGGACCGTTTGCTTTGTCTTCAGCTTTGTTTGGTACCAGGTGAGGTTAGGTTATAGTTAAACCCTAATGAAATGTGCCGATATTTATGCATGCGACTATAAGCCCTTAGTATATGTAAATATGTGTGAATTATGCATGTGTGTGACTAGGTTATGTTTGAAATACGATACGCTATGTATTATAGTATATGTGTGTGTGTGTGTGTGTGTACGGTTTATATGCATGTGATAAGTTCGCGTGATGTGTTTTTATGGTAAGTGTGTTGAGTGCGTATATTCCGGGTGAGTGTGTTTGTATGACTTTGACTCCGTTTTGAACTTTGATTATGTTGTGATTCTCTGGGCATATGTTGTGTTTTGAATTCGGGACGGCTCATTTTAGGTCGACGAATGTGTACGTGTGTTTTGAATCCGGGATGGCTCATTTTAGGTCGACGAATGGTGTGTGTTATGTTTGATTTTCGTTATGTTGGTTTGTTAAGAAATAGTTCGTGAAACGGGAGTGGATTCTTAATTACTAAATTTGGTTGTTTTGGCCTTCGGCTTAACTCTTTTTCTCCCTATATCTAGTATCACGTGGAAAATGATTTAGAATGCAAAAACCACGCCCCGGTTCATGAACTCATATCTATGTTATGTGTTGTGCTCCGTATACGTATGTACGCGTGCGTGTGTAACCCCTCACTCAGTCAGTGTGACTGACCCCTCCCTCTTTATGTTTTTAGTTTGCAGGTTGTTGGAGTTCGAGCTAGGCGGCTATGTGTCGTGTCTGTTCAGTCGATGTCAGTCTGTTTGATTTTGTTAAGTATTTTGTTCCAAACTATGTATGAATATTATGTACATGATATGTTCTGCACAGGTTTATGATTATGATTTGATTGTATGGAATTCGGGACAGGTTAGGACAGGTTCATGGATTAGTCAAATCCGTTTTTATTGAATGTTATTTGTAACGCCCCGATTTTTCAGTTATACTAATGTGTCGTATTTGTTTATAAATAGCTCAATTAAATTATTTAATTATGTGATTAATTGTTTATAAGTGTTTTAAATATTTAATTTTAATATAAATTGTTATTAGTTTATTTTATTTCATTTTATTATTCTATTTTATTACGTTAATTCAAAATAATTAATTTGATAATTAAGTGTTAATGATAATTAATTATATCTTAAATTTTGCTAATATTTAATTTAATCTAATTCGTGACATTTGAAAATTAATTGGAAATGGAATTTAGTTGTTTCATTTTTTATAAGCTTAACTGTTATTTTATTATATTAAATTAGGCCGTTAAGTTATTTATTTATTTATTTTAATTTTAGTTTATTTTATAAATATTTGAATTATTTGAATTTAATTGAATTCTTGAACTATATGCGCATGTGTGACATGTTTGAGTGTCGTTCCTATTTGAATTGAATTCGAAAAATTGTGAAAATTTAGTATGTTGTACATTTATGTGTTATAAACATGTCCGTATGCTCGTTTCATGTTTTCGATCTCGTTTGACGTGTTAACGAATTTAATTTGAATTGTGGAACCAAGTCGGGGGCTAACGAGCAATTAGCGCACCCTTGGTTCCGTACGTGATATCTTGAGCTCGGGAACTCGGATTCGAGTTTCGTCAACTTTGTTGAACTCGTATCGAAGATTCGAGTTTAATAAACTTAGCCTTATATCTTTCCGAAATCATTTGAACCTCCAAAATCTAACCGAAAAACGAAACGACACCAAAACTACCACATTTCATTAAAACGGCCATAACTCTTTCAATTCTTAACCAAATTAACTATGGTTGGAGTCCTTATAACCCTAGTTCAACCCTCTATCATTCCTTAATTACCTCAGTTCGAACCAACCCTCACACAAGCCAGAAAATTCAGCTAAAGCTCCTGCATTCCAGTTTCCCGTCACTGTGCAAATTCTTGAGATTTTGGAGATCAAATCTCTATCAACTTTCATCCAATCAACAAGGTGAGTTAGGATTATGTTATACATGCATCTCTGGTCATTTTGATACTTTCATCCCTAATTTTAAGTTAGATTTCATGGAGTTTTGAACATTTGAATGAATAGTTAGGTTTTAAAGTGTTTTGATGATTTCTTGATTCCCTTTGATCTATGACTTGTTTTCGTGCTTCATATATGATTATTTTCTCTCATTTATGACTGAATATGATTATATTGGTTGGTGTTTAAGAATTGGTTGAGATATCATTAATGAAATTGTTATTGAAGGCTTGAACTATCAACTGAAATTTGGTCTCCCTCACGGCTTGAACTGCTGCTAGCTTTTGCACCTTATTTTGATGTCTTATGCTACTTCTTTTTACCTTATTTACTGAAAGAATAATGGTTGTTTGATCATGTATTGGCTTGCTCTGTTTTCATTCAGTTTTGCCCTATTTTTCTTCATGAAACTGCTGTCATTTTTCCTAGTTTCTGCTGCGTGTTGTGAGGTTGATTTCAGGTTGGGTTGTTGATCATTTGTACCTTTTATCTCCTTGATATGTTGGCATGAGTTGGATGCAAAGTATTTGAGGGTGTTGGCCTGGTTTTCCTTTTCTTCTCCCTGCCCCTGTTTCAGCGTCGAACTGCTGCAGCTGCTATGTTTCTGTAACACTCTCCCCGGGCGGGGAGAGTTTGCTCTTAGGAAGTACCCGGCCGGGTACCTCTGATGCAGTAGCTTCTGCATCCTTTTTTCCCCGGCCGGGGAAGTTCATGTGGAGATACTACCCGGGCGGGTAGCCTGCGTTGCAGCTTCTGCTCTTTCTTTTCCCTTTGTTGTTGCTGTTCTTTCTTTCTTTCTTGCTGCTCTGTTTTCCTTGTTTGCTGTGTGTGTGTGTGCGTCTATATATATATATCTGCTGCGGCTGCTCTTCTTCATTGTTGCAATATGTGTGCATATGGTTAGGTGGTTAATTGCTGCTGCTGCTTCTCTTATATGTGCAGAGTGTGTACATATATATATATATATATATATATATATATATATATGTATAGTTGTTTGCATGCATGTTACTATCTACGTTTGCATGTATATTTTTATATATCTAATTATGTTGCATACATACTTTGTTTTATTAAATGCATGCATGAAATTATGTTTGTGCATGTTAAATTGCATGAAATTATGTTTGTGCATATTAAATTGCATGCATGGAAGTATTAGTTTAACATGCATGACTCGACGTATATAGTTATGCCTAAATATATATATATATATATATATATATATATATATATATATTTATTATATATTAAATATTATTTGATTTAATTGAATTATGAAAATTAAATTGTTATCTATTTCATGTTATTTAATTTCCGATTATGATTTGAATGTAATTAAATGTTTATTTTCTAAGTATTAACGTGTTATAGTACGTGATATGATCGTTATTTGAATTCTTAAATTCAATCGTTATAAAATGTGAAATATATGATTTATGAATTATGGATTTAATTCATGGAATGATTGGAATGCCTAATTCGTTTAAATTATAAATTGTTGTTTGGAATTCTTGA
Organism: Lantana camara; assembly: GCA_037501455.1. NCBI lineage: Eukaryota > Viridiplantae > Streptophyta > Magnoliopsida > Lamiales > Verbenaceae > Lantana > Lantana camara. The sequence goes on from CM074855.1 coordinate 114,346,432, forward strand.
CTTAAAGTACTATGAATTACGAGTTGAAAGAATGGGAGACCTTCGTTTATTGATTAAACTTGATTGATTGACTCGACTTGGCATGATTCATGAAAGGATATGAAACAAGTGAGTATGATACCTTCATTTCTTGAAAGTACTTGAATGAATGGCTTGTTTATATGCCTTAAATGCATTAATAGTGCACATGAACGTGTTCATGACATAATATCATCTTTTATGCATTCATATCATGTGCATAACATGTCGTGCGTCATATATGGTACATTTGGAGTCCTGAATCTCACAAATTCGTTGCATTGTCCTTTGCACAGTTTGTCTCCAGGGCGGAGAATTCTTGATCAACTAGGCACTCGGTAACTCGTATCCTTGTACCGCTCTGTTCCAGGTGAGGGTGTTTTCGTTCTAGTTACATACTAAACCCTACAACCTTATGTGACAAGTTTGGCCAAAACCTTATATATATATATATATATATATATATGTTACTTTTAAAGTAGAGTTATCGAGTAAATATTGATCGAGTAAACCCTTTTCAAATGAATTATGAAATATGTTATGATCTTATGAATCAAATGTTTTGGCGAGATTATGCATGTATGATATGTTCACGGGCCCAGGGACTTAGTACATGTGGCTATCCGGGGAGGCATGGGCCGACGGTGATCCCATGTGCTAGTTCCACTATGTTTCACGGTGATACCGGCCCTCACTAGGAGGTTTAGCGGGGAATGGGAGCTGAGTGCCCTTAGGGGAGTCATAAAACCCCATTGGCCTATGTATGAGGTGGTCGGGTCTTGCTAACCCATCCACCACCCGGAGGAAGAAGGTTGGAACTTATTTTATGATTATGATTATGTTATGATTGATATGCACCGTGCGGGAAGGCCGGGACACGGATTGCCCAAACGAATATGTCTTATGATATCATGTATGATCTGAGTGTATTATGATATATTGCATGATCACCTATTTAATGAATTAATGATATTTGTCGTACACGGTCGGAGTTTGGTTGGAGATAATGCACGCTCACTCGCCGAGCCTTTATGCTATGTATGAATTATAAACTTAATAAATTTAATATGTTTAGTTGTGAAGTTCGAGCATTGCTTAGCCTTTTTCTTGCCCTTGTTGGGAACTAATTTTAAATAAAACCTTGCTCGGGATTTATGACTTGCATGTGCATGTTTTATATATACGTATATCGCTCCTGCTCACTCAGTCTTCTAGAGACTGACCCTCTCCCTTCCCAACCTCTTAGTGCGCAGGCTTAGCATTGGAGTTTCGAGCTAGGCGGAGTTGTGTGGAGTCTTTGAGTTGGTCAAGTTAAGTTAGGAGAGTCTCTGCACTCGCATATATATTTAAATTATGCATGATTCGATTCTGTAATATTATGAACTTTAATCTTTATGTAATGGTTATTGAATTGCCTTGTCGGGCTTTGTTATGAATTAAAAGAGGCCTGAGGAGCCCCAGTCTGGCCGTGGTTCGAGTGTTTAATTTATGCAGGCCCGTGGCCAATGCATGTGCTTGGATTTAGTTCTCCGTTGCATCATGTCTTGTTAATTAGTTATATTTGCAGGGTCTAAGTTCCGCCTAGCTTAGGAGGGTTTTTCTGTTTGTCTCCCGTTCGCTATGGTTTGATACGGGTGCGGATTTACCATTTCGTTACTCGTATTGAGCCATAGTGCGGGGGATGTGGTGCCTCACTGCTACATTACTCGGGATAGGTTAGGACAGGTTTTGTGGATTAGTTGAACCCGTTTAGTTAATGTCGATTTACCTTCTGGAAAATATGAATTATGTTTGTTGATTGAAGTTTTTTTTGAAAGTTCGTGTTTGTATGCTTCCACATTCAGGTTTTACATATTTTCCATTTGTACAGGGTTTAGGTACCGCCTAGCTTAGGTTGGATTTTTGTTTGTCACCTATTCGCTTTGACTTGGTGCGTGTGCGGACTTTCCATTTCGTACACGTCTTGGGTCTTAGTGCGGGGGATGTGGTGCCTTTCGCTTGGGGTGCTACACTTTGCTCCGCCATATCTCCCTCGTCGGTCATCTTCGGGTGGTGAAATTGATACGGTTGTGATCCTCTCGTTGACCAAGTCGATTTCGACTATCCGTTTTGGTAAATCGGTGGTCGGACGGAGAAGTTGTAATTTGAGGGGTGGGAGAGTCGGCCAATTATGAGAGGGAAAGAGGAGGAGAGAGAGAGAGAGAGAGAGAGAGAGAGAGAGAGGAAGGTTTGACCAGTCCAAGGGGGATTCAGAATATTTTAATCCAAATCAGACACATTGAAACGACCGTAGACGGAGTTAACGAAGTCAGAATTGGGCATACTTAGAGCCTACAGACTCGTTTCGATGCCTCGGATGCATTTAAGAGGTCCATTAGATCAAAATCTCAATCGAAAGAGAAATGACCAAGGTACCCCTAAAAAGAAAAAATTACAAAAAAGTCCCTAAACTCTAAAGGAGCTGAAAATAAGGCTACATATTCACGTAATTAAACACACGAGAAGGCCGACACATGGCGTAAGATTGGATGTTAGAAAAGAGGGGCGTCACAACCACCGTTTTCACATGGTTCACATAATCATCTATATTTTCAAAGTTATTCATTTTCAGCTTCTCAAATTCAAATTTAAGGGATTAAAGACATACCTTCTTGGTTTTTTCAACACCTCATATGGATTTTTACAATTTCTCCCATGCTTCTTTTGCCGTTTTTGCTTTAGATATCTTTTCAAAGCTTGATTCATCAACATTTTGAAAAATATTGTACAAGGCCTTCTCATCTGTTTTCCGTGCCTCTCATAACTTCTTATTAGCTTCATTTGACAGAGTTGCTTCAGCAGCGACATTTCCAGGCTCGACATATCCTTTTTCCACAATCACCCAACATTCTTATAAGGCTAGTAAATCCTTCATCAGGATACTCCAATTTCCATAATTCATCATTGTCAATTTTGGAATTTATAACTGAATCAAGTCAGCCATCTCGTCTTGTTAGGGGAATACGAACCGAATTCTGAACAAAGCTTAAAACTAAGTCTCGAACCAAGCTCGGATACGAATGATGGAAGTGTTGATGTGCCCACAATATAAATTGTATTACTCACAAAATATTGATATAATATTACAAATCTTCAACTATTTTCCACGGACTAAACTAGTTGCTATTGGAAGTACAAGCTTCCCTGTTTCTTGAGTTATTACAGAGACTTTTTGCTAATCATTTTCTTAACTCCATAACAAATATTTATGTTTCTAGTTATACTAATATTAATCTCCTGTAATGATGTTTCTAACATCCTTGAGTTCCTTCTAGTTTTACTGCCTCAATCCTTTTTTTTTTAGAAATTTCTTGTTGCCACGTTTATATTCCTAAATGCTCCTTTCACCTTCAAGACACTTCTTGTATTACCTTGAATTAACCATATCTTAAATATATCTAGAGAGGGTTTGAAATTCTGAGCTACAAACTTTGGTTTGTGGGGTGGAGGCAGCAACAAAGTGAGGATGACATAATATTTGGATTGAGCTTGATGCTTTAATCATTATTAACATGCTCCAGAGTCCAGAGGGGTATATCAGGAGATCTACAAACTAACTGATTGATTATGAGATTTAAAATCACCAAATGGTATAACTTAGCAGTTCGGTGGTATGTTAACTTAATCAGAGGTCTCGAGCTCAAATCCCTGGGAATGCAACTACTATTGGCATGGAGAGTTTTACACCCTAAGTGGTCTGTCCACTTACAAGTTTGCCTATGATGGCTAAGGATTTCATAGTTTGTGTTTGCATTTCCACTGTGATTGTTGTGCGAATTGGGTGATAAATCACTATGTGGACTGGACTTTAAGCATAGATAATAATGTAATAATTATTAGGAAGGCCTCATTCATACCTTTACTGATATCAACATTTCTAAGAAGGTCGAGAGTCAGGTTTATTTCCTCATATACTTGATCTCCCTTCATTTCAATTTTAATGATCAAAACAGTAAGGTGATTATTATGATTTAGATATATTCACTTTATTTTTTCCTTTTTTAATTGTGAAGTAGGATGGGAGTACATTGTTTTTTTTAGGCTACAGACGCCGCAAAGGCTCAAGACACAAGGGCTTCCGACTAAACTAAACAGGAGACAGCCGTCGGCAAAAGATGAGAACAAGCGCAAGCCGAAGCCCCGTGTTTAGCAAGAGAGTGAGCAACATGATTGCTCTCCCAATGGACATAGCAAAAATTGCAAGAGGCAAAAGCAAAACTAAGTTTTCTAACATCATACACATAATTAATTACCAAGAAAAGAGTCATCATTGGAAGTGCTCCTCAAGATGAAAATTAAGTTCAAACAATCGCTCTCCAAAATGATGAAATCCCAGCCATGTCCCACTGCCATTTTAAGGCCCTCCAAAGCAGCCCAGATTTTAACAAAAACAGGATCCAGCTTATCAGATTTAGTCCCACATTTCCATCCAACAAAGCGGCCCTATGAGTCACGAGCAATGGCTCCAAAACTCCATTTGTTTCTGTCAAAAAAGCAAGCGCCATCAACATTAATTTTAATAAAATCGGGAGAAGGGGCCGACCACAACAAAGGCAAGATCAAGCGAAAACCAACTAAGAGGAATGCTTTAGCATCACAAAAGGTTTGGATAAAAGAGTCCACACACAAAACCACATCCAAAGGACTCGTATTAGAAGCCTCCAATAGTTTCCTATTGTGAAACCACCAAATACTCCAAAGGGTGGTAATAATTTCCTCCATCAACAGCGATTAAGTTTCGGAGCACGTTAAGGATCCACGAACATGGGTCCCCTTCCAATTGGAAATAGAAAACCAGAGTATAGAGGTACAAGCCCAAACTTGACGGGCAAAGGGGCAAGAGAGGAAGATGTGTTCAACATTTTCATCCAATGAGGTGCACCAAGGGCAATTTAAATCAGAAGAACAGTGACGTGCCTGGAGAATGGCCGCCGTGGGAATAGCAGAGTTGTAAACTCTCCAGGCAAAAATTTAAACTTTAGGATGGGAGTACATTGATAATCTAAATTATGTTTATGTGACTTTTGAAAGGGTGCATAACTGCCATTGTCAAATACTTTATGTAGAATTTGTCCATTTTTTCTTTCGGCAAATTATTCCCAAACACCCCAGTTTGAAATTAACTAATTTTACATCCCCAATACACAATATATTTTTTATAAACCCCCTAAAACTTGTGAAAAGGCCATTTTGCCCTTCTTGAATTCAAGAATCAGTGTCTCTACTTTCCCCTGAATCATCTTCGAGAATCTTCACCTTCGAGAATCCGATACTGATCACCGCCGACGAGCACTCCGTCCTCCATACATCCGCCCCCAGATCTGGTAATTGTAACAACCCTGATACTGCAATTTAGGTTTTCAATTCCGGAGTTGAGGGTCTTAATTCGGCATTTAGGGCTTGCAATTCGGTATTTTGCAGTTTTTGTTGTCAATTAGTTACGATGTCTAGATTAAAGCAAATCTCATATAGGTCCACCGCCGGGAAAAGCACCGGTAAAAGTACGCGACGCGATGAGATACAATGTCGTTGTTCGCCAATATATTTTACTGAAAAAATGGTCGAAATTGGTGTGCTAACTGATGCCCAAAAGCGAAGGATTTTGGAGACTCCATTTGGCTCATTCCTTGAAATGCATGGAGTTCAAGGTACAAACAAACATGTTGGGGCACTACTGGAACATTATAACGTGGATCTACGGACATTCAAGTTTAGGCAAGTCAGTGTACCCTTTACTGACACAAAGCTCTCAATTGTGTTAGGGCTACAATGTGAGGGTAACCCGGTTGATCCTTATGTTAGAGTGAAATCACGATTCCGGCAACTGTATTTTGGCAACAAAAATGGTAGGGTGACACGTGCTAACATATTCTCCAGGTTACAGGGCTTGGCTTGTAGGATTGATGCCGAAGGCATCGATGATTTTGCAAGAATGTTCATATTGTTTGTTTTTTCTACATTGCTGTTTCCATGCAGTAGCTTTAAGCTGCCAATTGGTCTGATATGCTACGTAGATGACTTAATGTATATCGACCGATTCGCTTGGGGTGCTGCTATTTATAATTTTTTGGTTTTGTCAATTGAGAAGTTCAAAGTTGATTCCAAACAGTTTCTTGACGGCTGTACCATGGGGCTGATGGTAAGATTATATATATTGTTATCTTGTTTTTTATATCTACGCGGTTGTGTTTGGATTTTTGATCCCCCTAGTCTGTTTTAAATCCAGGCTTGGTTCATGGAGCATTTTCCCTCCTGTGGGTATGCCGAGTTGGTGCAGGCCTTCCCATGGTTTTTGAAGTGGGGGAAGAGTACTTTGCCTGCACAAAATAAGGAAATTGAAAAGCGTTTCAGCAAGCTGACCTTCTCAGACGTAAGTAAATATTATGATTAAAAACATTATGTATACACGAATTATTATGAGCTATATGCTTATATTATACAATTTAATCGTTTGGTTGCAGTTGCATCAAATTAAACCTGCTAAACAAAAGGAGCTTAGGTTGCTTGATTGTGTGGAGGATCTACCAGAGTCTGCCTTTCAAAATGAGGTTGATGATGATTATGATGATGTGGACGAGGAAAAGAAAGATGGTAAGGGAAAAAAATCTAATAAGCGTGGTAAGAGGAAAAAATCTGATAAGCATGTAAAGTCTAACAAAAGAAGGAAGGCAGTTGTTGAGGAGTCTGTTGTTGAAGGGGATGTTGGTGAAGGGAAGGATGAAGCTGAGGAGCAGGATGAGGGTGAGCGGAAGGATGTTGCTGAGGAGCAGGATGAAGCTGAGGAGCAGGATAAGGGTGAGGAGCAAGATATGCAGGTGCTTTTGAAGCGTGATTCTGTAGATCTTGTTGTTTGTGACGTCATGTGTGATTTGAGGAATGAATGGGGGAATTCTGAGGATGAAATTCAGGGGGCTGCTGCTGATGAGGTTGAGCGAGGTGCCACTGAGTTCCCTCATGAAGTAGTTCATATTGTTGAGGAGGCTGATGATGATGATTTTGATGCCCCAGTTTATTCTGTTGCTAATGATCTGAAGTCCTTTGTAGGTAGAAAGGATTTTGCCGGGCGTGCATCTTTGAATGATGAAGCCCTTAGGTGATCGATGGGATCATTGATGCCTACTCTAGCACGTTCAAGTAAGTTGTTTTGGATGCGTAATTATTAATTTCAAAAGCAAATTTATATGAATGTGTAATTTTATTTTATTTTATTTTATTGCCAGTGATAAGGAGGTATATGTGTGCGATGAAAAGCGGGTGCTTGTGAGTGATGTTCTGAGACTGATCTGGGGGTCAATGAATCAAAGGGTTTTCGAGGCCTATTTTCATATACTGATGGGTAGTGAGTACATTAACACAAAATCCCACAAAATCTATTGCGCTTCTTCATTTCTGACACAACATATAATAGATTTGGCGAAGGGAACCTCGAAAACCCACTATCTCTCAGCGAAAAGGATGGTTAAATTTCTTAAAGAGCCCAAATTGGCGAGTTATGCGGTGCGGCAACTGGAAATGCTCAACAGCGGTGTCATTGACCAATGCCGGTACGTTATATTCCCATTGAACAGTACCAATCTTTGGCATTTGGTAGTGTATAACACAGTGGAGAATAAGTTCTTAGCGTACAACTCCATGAGCTCGCCTAAAACACGGCACGCGGAGAAGGTATGGGGTTGTTCATGAAAGCATACTGGGAATAAAAGGGCATTGCCAACGTTGTTGCAGCTGAAAGGTACCCACAACCCACATCCATCCATACTCAAGCACCAGACAACATGGACTGTTGGGCTTTTATCTGCCTTTTCACGGAGTCGCTTGCAAAGGACACCGCGGAGTACAACCAGTTTGCAAAAGAGGTCCCCATTGTTGATTACCATGTTCACATAACCCACATGCTTCTAAAATTTGGTTGTGCACAGCTTGTATAAAAGAAATACCATTTTTTTATATAATTTTGTACATATATTAACTTTCTTTGAACGTATGTATATAATACCTTGTTCATATGTTTCACTACTGGTTTTGTAGAGTTAGGGGGTAGGAATGCGTAATTGGAGGTTGGGTTTATGCAGTGAAAGGGTAAGAATGCATAATTGAAGTCTGGGTTTGTCCAGTGAAAGGTTAAAAAAATACGTAATTGGAGGTTGGGTTTGTCCAGTGAAAGGTTAAAAATACGTAATTGGAGGTTGGGTTTGTCCAATGAAATGGTAAGAATGCGTAATTAGAGGTTGGGTTTGTCCAGCGAAAGCTTAAAAAAATGCGTAATTGAAGTTTGGTTTTGTCCAGTGAAAGGGTAAGAATGCGTAATTGGAGGTTGGGTTTGTGAAAGGTAAAAAAAATGCGTAATTGAAGTTTGGTTTTGTCCAGTGAAAGGTTAAAAATGCGTAATTGAAGTATGGGTTTGTCCAGTGAAAGGGTAAGAATGCGTAATTGGAGGTTGGGTGTGTCCAGTGAAAGGGTAAGAATGAGTAATTGAAGTTTGGGTTTGTCCAGTGAAAAGGGTAATTGAAGTTTGTTAATCACTACAACATTGCAACATTAACAAGATTGATTGAATCATGATCACATCATTGATGAAGTTGCAACATTAACAATATTGTGATCAATGGAGTTGCAACATTAACAAAATTGATTGAATCATGACCACAACATTACAACATTGCAACATTAATAAGATTCATTCAATCAACATTGCAATGTTGCTGTAGCACCCTGCACGTGAGGCACCACATCCCCTGCACTACGGTCCAACCCGAGCAACGAAATGGAGAGTCCGCACCCGGATCAAACCATAACGAACGGGAGACAAACAAAACAAACACCTAAGCTAGGCGGAACGTAGACCCTATCAAGCAAAACCAACCAACAAAGCAAAGTGCAGCGGAAGACTAAAGATCAAACACATGCATTGGCCACGGGCCTACAGAAATTAAACACACGGCTCACAAACAGACTTGGGCTCCCCAGGCCTCTTTTCAACAAATTACAAAACCCATCAAGGGCAATTCAAAATAACAAATGCGTAAACATCCATATACGTATCTTACATACCGATTCAAATTCAAATAAAGCAAATGTAAATGTAGACTAATCTAACTCAGACCGACCGACTCAAAAGACTTGACTCAACTCCGCCTAGCTCCAAACTCCAAAGCAGACCTGCACACTAAAAGATTGGGGAGGGAGAGGGTCAGTCTACAACTCGACTGAGTGAGGGGGCTAACGCACACCCACACAGATATACATATAGAGCAAAGAACAGATTAGCAAAAGACTATGAACTGGGATAAGGTTTTACACACCAAAGTCATTTCGTAGCAAACTTATACATAATAAACAGAGCAAGCCTAACGAGATCACAATAATATAAGAGAAGCTCCTATCCCGTTTCATAATCATCATAACAAAACAAATGTAATGCCCGACGAGTACGGGTCTCCAACCTTACTTCCAAATCCTAACATACGAATCAAACAGAAAACAAACAAATATCACAAACAATCCCACCTCAACAATCACGGTGTTTGGGAGTCAAACCCCCCTCCACCCAAATTACAAATACATACGGGGTAGCTAACCCACGATATGCCTTCCCCGGTTATCCACCGAGGGCTCAAGATACCACGCCTTCCATCCAAGAGGCGCAGGTGAATATCTCAAATGGAATTACGCCCAGGTCAAACCCGACGACCCTTGTCGTACCGGGGCTCCCAACCCGTAATTTCCGGGGGCCCAACAAACCAAAACAAACCAAACTCCCATCTTTCAGGGACCATCTCGCTACAAAACACACTTAAAAAAACATAACCAAAACTTACGTACCTTATCAGAGCATACCATACCTTGCAACTTAGCATATGCTATAAACATACCTCTCCGTGTCATCCTAATCCGTCGCTAGTATGAAGACACACGGTTTGGAGCATAGCCTCGTTACAAAACATTTTCAAGCTTACATACGCTCGTATACATAGTTCGAAAACCTTTAATCAAATGACAAAGTCATATACATATCGTACAAGCACATATCTACTATATAAATAATATAATATATTCACATGCGGGCTTGAAAACGAGCACATAGGGTTGTAGGTTGCATTAACTAAAAGAAACAAACCTAAACCTCACCTTACACCGAAGAAACTAAAACCGGACAAATGATTCACCCCGGAATCAGAACGGACCACGAAACACTACCCCGGGTGCACCTGAACCAACTGAAGACAAAACACAAAGCTTAGACTCCAAATGAACCACATTAACGCACGACTTATGTTTACGCACTTAGAGAATGCAAGTAGGTAGGAAAAGTTCATATACAAATCAAATTCATGCAAACGTATGCGTCTCATAATGTAATGGACTCATAATCATGCTTAGGAAACACTCATGTATCCAATTAATCCAATTAAAAGCAAACAAGATGCGCATGATTGCATACTAACCAATTCATGCATAAGGAAGGCATACAAACGAATACGGAATGCAAAACTCATAAATAACGTGCATAAATAGAACAAATATAAACACATAAACATGTTATAACAAGTTAAGAACAAGCTCGGGGTCGGAAAGGTACAAGAAAAGTGGAAGAAAGACACCAAACGTGGTTTTGAGTGAAATTGGGCAAAACTGGAAAATTTCCGAAATGCGTAGGTCGTAGGAAAACTGGAATATCTTGAGTTTGGAAAATGGGAATTGAGTTTTGTTTCTTGGGAATGAAACTAGACAAATAGACCTTTAAAATGATATAAGGCTCGAATACTAGTTCAAAGTGAGGAGGAAATGGCGTAGAATCAAAGTTGGGTGATCGCAGAGTTTCAAAAAATAGAGACACCAAATAAAAATGATTATATATCACAATCTAGAAAAGATATTGAGTTGATTATAATTGGAGGTTGTATTACACTTCATAAGGTTTCCAACGAATAAAAAATCAGGTCATTTGGAGTTCGTATGAGGGAGAAACGGGCGTTTGAAAAATACACTAAAAGCAGAAATGGGCGTTTGGAAGCTCTCGGGTCAAAACAGAAGCTGCCCAAACGGGCGTTTGGGAATTACACTGAGACACGAAACGGGCATTTGGAACTCGTCTGCCAGAAAATTGGTGGAACAGTAACAATGACGGAAATGGGACCAAACCCCAAGGTCACACGAACCCATGCAACACCGGAACACACGAAATTCATACAACGAAACATATATAACACGTAGGTCACATATTTGCGTATAAAAGCTCCCGAAACGAGCTCGAACACATAAAACCCGAACCCTACACTATTCATCATCTTCCCCAAATTGACAAACAACACAAATCCAAGGCACGAAAGGGATATTAAATCGAAACACGTAATGAAAGGGTCACAAATCTTACCTTAGGTCGTTGATCGGACGGTTGGATCATTGGAAGCTTGGGGCCAAAAATGGAGGAAGCTCTTCTCTCTCTCTCTCCCTTGGCTGATCGGTCAAGTAGGGAAAAAGGGAAATGTTTTCAGCCTTTAAGGCTGAGAACGGGTCGGTCAAGCGGTATCCGGTCCAAACGGATCGGATTTTAAAACGGTAGGGCTATCAAATGGCTTTAGAAAATTAAAAGGTTAATTCCATTAAATCTGAATCATCGAAACGAATCAAATGGTGGGGTCAGAATTCGAATTCGAATTCCCGAGCTCAAATAGCCACGAAGGCTCAAACGTCCTAATTAAAATTAGGTATCCTAATTTGGCAAATATTGGGCGATTGAGCCCAAGAACAATTAATTATATTCTAATGCACACGTATTAAAATAAATCTTACGTTGACACGTAGCATGCTAATCACATAATTCACATAAATTACTGAATTAAATTCACTCGTGACGCCGTACCTAGAATGCCGAAGAGGCGGGGTGTCACAATCTCCCCCCCTTAAGAGAACCTGGTCCCCAGGTTCGCCTGCTCGAGTTTCAAGCTCGAACAACTTTCTGTATTCACCCAAGTTCGAGGTTCATGACATCCCGATGAGGGTTAGCCCAAGAAAGGTCTTCAAGCACAAGGGGTTTGAATCTTCAAATCGATCCGGTCATGAGTTGCTCAACTCGTACGATAAAGAGGGTCTAAGGTAGATTCAACTCTCACTGTTTGAGTACAACCGAGTCAACTCTAAGGCTCGGTATTCAACGATTGGCATAGTTATCGAATTCACGCCGCTCTATAACCAAGCTCTAACCGAATCTACTACATCATGATCTAGAGTCCGAAGTGCCACACATCCGGACTCCCTTCACACCACTAAAGTCTTCAAAAGGGTGTTGATCCGGTGGCAAAGATCGACCCTCATCTTACCGAAAACAACAACTCCCGAACTCTCAAAACTTCTCACAAAGCAAAAAAGAAAACAACAAAACAAGTATAACAACTTAGATATGCATAATGCACGTGATATGCATGTTCGAGGTACCTTTCACCGATGCTTTGTAAATCTTGTCTTTAAGGAATTGATTGTTGCCGAGGTTCTTTGTTCACACTTGAGCCAAGAACTTTGTAGTTCACTCACCACTTCAATCATCATTTCGGGCTTCACCCCATAGTCGTTGGTTAGCCTTTACTCTTCCTCAGTTTCCAATTCCGCTCTTGAGTATGCTCTTAGCCTTGTTCTTGTTTTCCCCAAGATGGAGTTCCTCGGACTTCGATTATTGACTAAACCCTTCATCCGATCCTCGAAGTCAATGAAACATCAATATCTTTATATCTCTATTTCCTTGCCTCATACCTATCTTGTAAAATTTCCCAAAGAACCGGCCTCGTTTCCTTGTGAAAATTCCTCTTCCTCGGTATTCCTTTGAAGTATGAAATTATTTCCCCCGGTATTCTCTTCCCCCTTTGAGTGCAAGACCAAACCTCGCATCATTATCTTTCCTCTTCGGAGTTCTAAAGTACTTGGAAAACCCGAAAGGAACCTTCAAAATTTCCCTCATGGAATCCCCTTCTTTCAAAGCTACGGTTACATAGAGGTCTCCTTCATGCTTCGGAATTTATATTGGTCTCTTTAGATAAATCATTGCATGATCGTATGTTATATGATATGTAGCATTAGCTTCCTCGTGGATCCTTTCGACACTCATTGCACTTCCACCATCTCGAATGCATTATCTTTCTTCCTTGAGTCCCTAGAATCATTGGACCACTCGAATGGACTTTAAATTGTCTTCCCCGGATCCACTTCTTCAAAGTCGTGGTTAAGTAGAGGTTATCTTCATGCTCCCAAATCGAGTTGATCTTCTTTGTTTCCGAAGCATCATACAATAACTTCTTGTGCCTTCGTTCTTTCATTCATTAGCAGAGTTAAGGGCTTCCGACATATCCTTGCGTTAGCCTTTGCTCCAATTACATAGCAATTCCCTAGCCTACCCCCTTACAAGAAGAGTCCCGAATCACCTCTTTCATCTTCAACCTACTCTTCTCAATTCTCAACAAACCATCCCTTGTGTCATGTGGGGAGTACCAAGCTAAAAATCAAACACCAACTTATGCATGCCGAGTTAAAGTGCAAATGGAATATAACACATATTCGGCACTTAGACATGTAGAAATGCCACACAAAATATAATGCCAAAATAAGTAATAAGTGCGAAAATTAAATATGTCGTGTATGCACGTGCCATGAATGCATATACCTCGATTCTCAAATTCTTGTTGATGTTCAAATTGGAGCCTTTGATTTCGTTCCCATCGTTTGTGATTCCTTGAACGAACCCATTCTGTGACCAAGTGATTCTTCGATCCGCATGCATGACACTTCTTCAACCGGTCCCAACACAAGTTGTAGGCGTGGTTAGTTTCTCCACAATAGCACACGGTTGAGGCTTCTTTCGTGTTTTAGAAGAATTCCCGACTTTATACTTCTTCTCAAGGATCTTCCTTTTAGCTTGGATACCCGAAGGTCGAGATTTTCTTCTATGCGTAGATTGAAGCGAAACCCTAACTCATTTCTTGATTCCGAATCCTCACCTTCTTTTCCACCGGTCACTTTCCATTTTCAACCCTTAAAGCTCTAGTAATTGCCTTGTCCCAAATGCTCGTATTCTCTGTAACTAAAGTTTCCTTGAACTCCTCCCGAAGACCTCCCATAATTCACCTTACTTTCATCTCTTCATTGCCCATATGTGAGGTACATATTTACCTAATTTCTCGAACTTATTAGTATACTTCACAACCGTTCCTTTGCCTTGTTTGAGGTTGAGAAATTCTTCAATTCTTCGATTATGTAGAACAGTCGGGGTATACCTCTGCCTGAACTCATGAACAAAGACATCCCCAAGTTGATCCTTCGATCTTGACTTCAATTTGTGGGGCAACTCATCTCTACTATTGCCTTGCTTGTCCTTGTAGTAGTAGAGTTACAAGGCGTGCCTTATCTTGTGGGTTGCGCTGCCACACTTCGAAGACACATTAAACCCCGAATATCCATTCTTCTACTTGTATTCCATCACCTTCACGAAATTGGGGAGAATTGAATGCTCTTAAGTCTCGGTATAATGTTGTCTTTGGATTCATAGGTGGCAATTCGGTTAACCAAAAAGCCGATCGATGTGTTGGCATCCTGAAAATCCCACAACTTATATAGATATATGCATGTCGGTTACTACGTGAGGATGACACATAACTAAATCAAGTAAGAGCAATTAGATAAATGCAATGCATCACAAAATGTAAAATCAACAAAGTGTTAAGAATTTGAATGCATATTATAGCAAATCGTGATGCACATATAAGTTCATAGCCACATTGTCCTATGCCGTACGACCTAGACAGACACGAAACGATACTGAACCCCGGTTTTGCAACCTGAGGCTCTGATACCACCTCAGGATGTAGCACCCCGTACGTGAGGCACCACATTCCCCGCACTACGGTCCAACCCGAGCAACAAAATGGAGAGTCCGCACCCAGATCAAATCGTAGCGAACGGGAGACAAACAAAACAAACGCCTAAGCTAGGCGGAACGTAGACCCTGTCAAGCAAAACCAACCAACAAAGCAAAGTCCAGCGGAAGACTACAGATCAAACACACGGCTCACAAACAGTCTTGGGCTCCCCAGACCTCTTTTCAACAAATTACAAAACCCATCAAGGGAAATTCAAAATAACAAATGCATAAACATCCATATACGTATCTTGCATACCGATTCAAATTCAAATAAAGCAAATGTAAATGTAGACTAATCTAACTCAGACCGACCGACTCAAAAGACTTGACTCAACTCCGCCTAGCTCCAAACTCCAAAGCAGACCTGCACACTAAGAGATTGGGGAGGGAGAGGGTCAGTCTACAACTCGACTGAGTGAGAGGGCTAACGCACGCCCACACATATATACATATAGAGCAAAGCACAGATTAACAAAAGACTATGAACCGGGATAAGGTTTTACATACCAAAGTCATTTCGTAGCAAACTTATACTTATACATAATAAACAGAGAAAGCTTAACGAGATCACAATAATATAAGAGAAGCTCCTATCCCGTTTCATAATCATCATAACAAAACAAATCTAATGCCCGGCGAGTATGGGTCTCCAACCTTACTTCCAAATCCTAACATACGAATCAAACAGAAAACAAACAAATATCACAAGCAATCCCACCTCAACAACCACGGTGTTTGGGAGTCAAACCCCCTCCACCCAAATTACAAATACATACGGGGTAGCTAACCCACGATATGCCTTCCCCGGTTATCCACCGAGGGCTCAAGATACCACGCCTTCCCAACCTCCAAGAGTCGCACATGAATATCTCAAATGGAATTACGCCCAGGTCAAACCCGACGACCCTTGTCGTACCGGGGCTCCCAACCCGTATTTTTCGGGGGCCCAACAAACCAAAACAAACCAAACTCCCATCTTTCAGGGACCAACTCGCTACAAAACACACTTAACAAAACATAACCAAAACTTACGTACCTTATCGGAGCATACCATACCTTGCAACTTAGCATATGCTATAAACGTACCTCTACATGTCATCCTAATTCGTAGCTAGTATGAAGACACACGGTTTGGAGCATAGCCTCGTTGCAAAACATTTTCAAGCTTACATACGCTCGTATACATAGTTCGAAAACCTTTAATCAAATGACAAAGTCATATACATATCATACAAGCACATATCTACTATATAAATAATATAATGTATTCACATGCGGGCTTGAAAACGAGCACATAGGGTTGTAGGTCGCATTAACTAAAAGAAACAAACCTAAACCTCACCTTACACCGAAGAAACCAAAACCGGACAAATGATTCACCCCGGAATCAGAACGGACCACGAAACACCACCCCGGGTGCACCTGAACCAACTGAAGACAAAACACAAAGCTTAGACTCCAAATGAACCACATTGACGCACGGCTTATGTTTACGCACTTAGAGAATGCAAGTAGGTAGGCAAAGTTCATATACAAATCAAATACATGCAAACGTATGCGTCTCGTAATGTAATGGACTCATAATCATGCTTAGGAAACAATCATGTATCCAATTAATCCAATTGAGAGCAAACAAGATGCACATGATTGCATACTAACCAATTCATGCATAAGGAAGGATACAAACGAATACGAAATGCAAAACTCATAAATAACGTGCATAAATAGAACAAATATCAACACATAAACATGTTATAACAAGTTAAGAACAAGCTCGGGGTCGGAAAGGTACAAGAAAAGTGGAAGAAAGACACCAAACGTGGTTTTGTGTGAAATCGGGCAAAACTGGAAATTTTCCGAAATGCGTAGGTCGTAGGAAAACTGGAATATCTTGAGTTTGACAAATGGGAATTGTGTTTTATTTCTTGGGAATGAAACTAGACAAATAGACCTTTAAAATGATATAAGCCTCGAATACTAGTTCAAAGTGAGGAGGAAATGGCGTAGAATCAAAGTTGGGTGATCGCAGATGAAAAATAGAGACACCAAATAAAAATGATTATATCTCACAATCTAGAAAATATATTGAGTTGATTCCAATTGGAGGTTGTGGTACACTTCATAAGGTTTCCAACGAATCAAAAATCAGATCATTTTGAGTTTGTATGAGGGAGAAACGGGCGTTTGAAAAAATACACTAAAAGCAGAAACGGGCATTTGGAAGCTCTCGGGTCAAAACAGAAGCTGCCCAAACGGGCGTTTGGGAATTACACGGAGACACGAAACGGGCGTTTGGAACTCGTCTACCAGAAAAATGGTGGAACAGTAACAATGGCGAAAATGGGACCAAACCCCAAGCTCACACGAACCCATGCAACACCGGAACACACGAAATTCATACAACGAAACATATATAACACGTAGGTCACATATTTACATATAAAAGCTCGCGAAACGAGCTCGAACACATAAAACCCGAACCCTACACTATTCATCATCTTCCCCAAATTGACAAATAAAACAAATCCAAGGCACGAAAGGGATATTAAATCGAAACACGTAATGAAAGGGTCACAAATCTTACCTTGGGTCGTTGATCGGACGGTTGGATCATTGGAAGCTTGGGCTCAAAGCTTGGGGCCAAAAATGGAGGAAGCTCT
The DNA here is from genome assembly GCA_037501455.1 of Lantana camara. NCBI lineage: Eukaryota > Viridiplantae > Streptophyta > Magnoliopsida > Lamiales > Verbenaceae > Lantana > Lantana camara. Next base: position 114,364,054 of record CM074855.1, read on the forward strand.
TCTCTCTCTCTCTCCCTTGGCTGATCGGTCAAGTGGGGAAAAAGGGAAATGTTTTCAGCCTTTAAGGCTGAGAACGGGTGGGGCAAACGGGTCGGTCAAGCGGTATCCGATCCAAACGGATCGGATTTTAAAACGGTAGGGCTATCAAATGGCTTTAGAAAATTAAAAGGTTAATTCCATTAAATCCGAATCATCGAAACGAATTAAATGGCGGGGTCAGAATTCAAATTCGAATTCCCGAGCTCAAATAGCCACGAAGGCTCAAACGTCCTAATTAAAATTAGGTATCCTAATTTGGCAAATATTGGGCGATTGAGCCCAAGAACAATTAATTATATTCTAATGCACACGTATTAAAATAAATCTCACGTTGACACGTAGCATGCTAATCACATAATTCACATAAATTACTGAATTAAATTCACTCGTGATGCCGTAACTGGAATGTCGAAGAGGCGGGGTGTCACAATCTCCCCCCCCCCCCCCCCCCCCTTAAGAGAACCTGGTCCCCAGGTTCGCCTGCTCGAGTTTCAAGCTTGAACAACTTTCTGTATTCACCCAAGTTCGAGGTTCTTGACATCCCGACGAGGGTTAGCCCAAGAAAGGTCTTCAAGGATAAGGGGTTTGAATCTTCAAATCGATCCGGTCATGAATTGCTCGACTCGCACGATAAAGAGGGTCTAAAGTAGATTCAACTCTCACCGTTTGAGTACAACCGAGTCAAATCTAAGGCTCGGTATTCAACGATTGGCATAGTTATCGAATTCACGCCGCTCTATAACCAAGCTTTAACCGAATCTACTTCATCACGATCTAGAGTCCGAAGTGCCACATATCCGGACTCCCTTCACACCACTAAAGTCTTTAAAAGGGTGTTGATCCGGTTGCAAAGATAGACCCTCATCTTACCGAAAACAACAACTCCCGAACTCTCAAAACTTCTCACAAAGCAAAAAGAAAACAACAAAACAAGTATAACAACTTAGATATGCATAATACACGTGATATGCATGTTCGAGGTACCTTTCACCGATGCTTTGTAAATCTTGTCTTTAAGGAATTGATTGTTGCCGAGGTTCTTTGTTCACACTTGAGCCATGAACTTTGTAGTTCACTCACCACTTCAATCATCATTCCGGGCTTCATCCCATAGTCGTTGGTTAGCCTTTACTCTTCCTCAGTTTCCAATTCCGCTCTTGAGTAAGCTCTTAGCCTTGTTCTTGTTTTCCCCAAGATGGAGTTCCTCGGACTTCGATTATTGACTAAACCCTTCACCCGATCCTCGAAGTCAATGAAACATAAATATCTTTATATCTCCATTTCCTTGCCTCATACCTATCTTGTAAAATTTCCCAAAGAACCGGCCTCGTTTCCTTGTGAAAATTCCTCTTCCTCAGTATTCCTTTGAAGTATGAAATTAATTCCCCCGGTATTCTCTTCCCCCTTTGAGTGCAAGACCAAACCTCGCTATCATTATCTTTCCTCTTCGGAGTTCTAAAGTCCTTGGAAAACCTGAAAGGAACCTTCAAAATTTCCCTCATGGAATCCCCTTCTTTCAAAGCTACGGTTACATAGAGGTCTCCTTCATGCTTCGGAATTTATATTGGTCTCTTTAGATAAATCATTACATGATCGTAGGTTATATGATATGTAGCATTAGCTTCCTCGTGGATCCTTTCGACACTCATTGCACTTCCACCATCTCGAACGCATTATCTTTCTTCCTTGAGTCCCTAGAATCATTGGACCACTCGAATGGACTTTAAATTGTCTTCCCCGGATCCACTTCTTCAAAGTCGTGGTTAAGCAGAGGTTATCTTCATGCTCCCAAATCGAGTTGATCTTCTTTGTTTCGGAAGCATCATACAATAACTTCTTGTGCCTTTTTAATAACCTCGTCTACTACCTCGTTCCTTCATTCATCAGCAGAGTTAAGGGCTTCCGACATATCCTTGCGTTAGCCTTTGTTCTAATTACATACCAATTCCCTAGCCTACCCCCTTACAAGAAGAGTCCTGAATCACCTCTTTCATCTTCAACCTACTCTTCTCAATTCTCAACAAACCATCCCTTGTGTCATGTGGGGAGTACCAAGCTAAAAATCAAACACCAACTTATGCATGCCGAGTTAAAGGGCAAATGGAATATAACACATATTCGACACTTAGACATGTAGAAATGCCACACAAAATATAATGCCAAAACAAGTAATAAGTGCGAAAATTAAATATGTCGTGTATGCACGTGCCATGAATGCATATACCTCGATTCTCAAATTCTTGTTGATGTTCAAATTGGAGCCTTTGATTTTGTTCCCATCGTTTGTGATTCCTTGAATGAACCCATTCTGTGACCAAGTGATTCTTCGATCTGCATGCATGACACTTCTTCAACCGGTTCCAACACATGTTGTAGGCGTGATTAGTTTCTCCGATCCTGAATAGCACACGATTGAGGCTTCTTTCGTGTTTTAGAAGAATTCCCGACTTTATACTTCTTCCCACTGACCTTCCTTTTACCTTGGATACCCGAAGGTTGAGATTTTCTTCTATGCGTAGATTGAAGCGAAACACCAACTCATTTCTTGATTCCGAATCCTCACCTTCTTTTCCACCAGTCACTTTCCATTTTCAACCCTTAAAGCTTTAGTAATTGCCTTGTCCCAAATGCTCGTATTCTCTGTAACTAAAGTTTCCTTGAACTCCTCCCGAAGACCTCCCATAATTCACCTTACTTTCATCTCTTCATTGCCCATATGTGAGGTACATATTTGCCTAATTTCTCGAACTTATTGGTATACTTCACAACCGTTCCTTTGCCTTGTTTGAGGTTGAGAAATTCTTCAATTCTTTGATTATGTAGAACAGTCGGGGTATACCTCTTCCTGAACTCATGAACAAAGACATCCCCAAGTTAATCCTTCGCTCTTGACTTCAATTTGTGGGGCAACTCATCTCTAGTATTGCCTTGCTTGTCCTTGTAGTAGTAGAGTTACAAGGCGTGCCTTATCTTGTGGGTTGCGCTGCCACACTTCGAAGACACTTTAAACCCCGAATATTCATTCTTCTACTTGTATTCCATCACCTTCATGAAATTGGAGAGGATTGAATGCTCTTAAGTCTCGGTATAATGTTGTCATTGGATTCACAGGTGGCAATTCGGTTGACCAAAAATCCGATCGATGTGGTGGCATCCTGAAAATCCCACAATTTATATAGATATATATATGCATGCCGGTTAGTACGTGAGGATGACACATAATTAAATCAAGTAAGAGTAATTAGATAAATGCAATGCATCACAAAATGTAAAATCAACAAAGTGTTAAGAATTTGAATGCATATTATAGCAAATCGTGATGAACATATAAGTTCATAGCCACATTGTCCTATGCCGTACGACCTAGACAGACACAAAACGACACTGAACCCCGGTTTTGCAACCTGAGGCTCTGATACCACCTCAGGATGTAGCACCCCGCACGTGAGGCACCACATCCCCCGCACTACGGTCCAACCCGAGCAACGAAATGGAGAGTCCGCACCCGGATCAAATCATAGCGAACGGGAGACAAACAAAACAAACACCTAAGCTAGGCGGAACATAGACCCTGTCAAGCAAAACCAACCAACAAAGCAAAGTGCAGCGGAAGACTAAAGATCAAACACATGCATTGGCCACGGGCCTGCAGAAATTAAACACACGGCTCACAAACAGACTTGGACTCCCCAGGCCTCTTTTCAACAAATTAAAAAACCCATCAAGGGCAATTCAAAATAACAAATACATAAACATCCATATACGTATCTTACATACCGATTCAAATTCAAATAAAGCAAATGTAAATGTAGACTAATCTAACTCAAACCGACCGACTCAAAAGACTTGACTCAACTCCGCCTAGCTCCAAACTCCAAAGCAGACCTGCACACTAAAAGATTGGGGACGGAGAGGGTTAGTCTACAACTCGACTGAGTGAGGGGGCTAACGCACACCCACACATATATACATATAGAGCAAAGCATAGATTAGCAAAAGACTATGAACCGGGATAAGGTTTTACATACCAAAGTCATTTCGTAGCAAACTTATACTTATACATAATAAACAGAGCAAGCTTAACGAGATCACAATAATATAAGAGAAGCTCCTATCCCGTTTCATAATCATCATAACAAAACAAATCTAATGCCCGGCGAGTATGGGTCTCCAACCTTACTTCCAAATCCTAACATACGAATCAAACAGAAAACAAACAAATATCACAAACAATCCCACCTCAACAACCACGGTGTTCGGGAGTCAAACCCTCTCCACCCAAATTACAAATACATACGGGGTAGCTAACCCACGATATGCCTTCCCCAGTTATCCACCGAGGGCTCAAGATACCACGTCTTCCCAACCTCCAAGAGTCGCACGTGAATACCTCAAATGGAATTATGCCGAGGTCAAACCCGACGACCCTTGTCGTACCGGGGCTCCCAACCCGTAATTTTCGGGGGCCCAACAAACCAAACTCCCATCTTTCAGGGACCAAGTCACTACAAAACACACTTAACAAAACATAACCAAAACTTACGTACCTTATCGGAGCATACCATACCTTGCAACTTAGCATATGCTATAAACGTACCTCTCCGTGTCATCCTAATCCATAGCTAGTATGAAGACACACGGTTTGGAGCATAGCCTCGTTGCAAAACATTTTCAAGCTTACATACGCTCGTATACATAGTTCGAAAACCTTTAATCAAATGACAAAGTCATATACATATCGTACAAGCACATATCTACTGTATAAATAATATAATATATTCGCATGCGGGCTTGAAAACGAGCACATAGGGTTGTAGGTCGCATTAACTAAAAGAAACAAACCTAAACCTCACCTTACACCGAAGAAACCAAAACAGGACAAATGATTCACCCCGGAATCAGAACGGACCACGAAACACCACCCCGGGTGCACCTGAACCAACTGAAGACAAAACACAAAGCTTAGACTCCAAATGAACCACATTGACGCACGACTTATGTTTACGCACTTAGAGAATGCAAGTAGGTAGGCAAAGTTCATATACAAATCAAATTCATGCAAACGTATGCGTCTCATAATGTAATGGACTCATAATCATGCTTAGGAAACACTCATGTATCCAATTAATCCAATTAAGAGCAAACAAGATGTGCATGATTGCATACTAACCAATTCATGCATAAGGAAGGCATACAAACGAATAAGGAATGCAAAACTCATAAATAACGTGCATAAATAGAACAAATATCAACACATAAACATGTTATAACAAGTTAAGAATAATCTCGGGGTCGGAAAGGTACAAGAAAAGTGGAAGAAAGACACCAAACGTGCTTTTGAGTGAAATTGGGCAAAACTGGAAATTTTCCGAAATGCGTAGGTCGTAGGAAAACTAGAATATCTTGAGTTTGACAAATGGGAATTGATTTTTGTTTCTTGGGACTGAAACTAGACAAATAGACCTTTAAAATGATATAAGGCTCGAATACTAGTTCAAAGTGAGGAGGAATTGGCGTAGGATCAAAGTTGGGTGATCGCAGAGTTTCGAAAAATAGAGACACCAAATAAAAATGATTATATATCACAATCTAGAAAAGATATTGAGTTAATTCTAATTGGAGGTTGTAGTACACTTCATAAGGTTTCCAACGAATCAAAAATCAGGTCATTTGGAGTTCGTATGAGGGAGAAACGGGCGTTTAAAAAATACACTAAAAGCATAAATGGGCGTTTGGAAGCTCTCGGGTCAAAACAGAAGCTGCCCAAACGGGCGTTTGGGAATTACACTGAGACACGAAACGGGCGTTTGGAACTCGTCTGCCAGAAAATTGGTGGAACAGTAACAATGACGGAAATGGGACCAAACCCGAAGGTCACACGAACCCATGCAACACCGGAACACACGAAATTCATACAACGAAACATATATAACACGTAGGTGACATATTTGCATATAAAAGCTCCCGAAACGAGCTCGAACACATAAAACCCGAACCCTACACTATTCATCATCTTCCCCAAATTGACAAATAACACAAATCCAAGGCACGAAAGGGATATTAAATCGAAACACGTAATGAAAGGGTCACAAATCTTACCTTGGGTCGTTGATCGGACGGTTGGATCATTGGAAGCTTGGGCTCAAAGCTTGGGGCCAAAAATGGAGGAAGCTCTTCTCTCTCTCTCTCCCTTGGCTGATCGTTCAAGTAGGGAAAAAGGGAAATGTTTTCAGCCTTTAAGGCTGAGAACGGGTCGGGCAAACGGGTCGATCAAGCGGTATCCGGTCCAAACGGATCGGATTTTAAAACGGTAGGGCTATCAAATGGCTTTAGAAAATTAAAAGGTTAATTCCATTAAATCTGAATCATCGAAACGAATCAAATGGCGGGGTCAGAATTCGAATTCGAATTCCCGAGCTCAAATAGCCACGAAGGCTCAAACGTCCTAATTAAAATTAGGTATCCTAATTTGGCAAATATTGGGCGATTGAGCCCAAGAACAATTAATTGTATTCTAATGCACACGTATTAAAATAAATCTCATGTTGACCCGTAGCATGCTAATCACATAATTCACATAAATTACGGACTTAAATTCACTCGTGATGCCGTACCTGGAATGCCGAAGAGGCGGGGTGTCACAGTTGCAATGATTATCAATCTTATTAATGTTGCAATCTTATTCATTCAATCAATCTTGTCAATCAATGAATCGTGTTAATGTTGCAATGTTGTAATGATTCATTGATTACGCATTTTTTAACCTTTCACTTGACAAACTCAACCTCTAATTACGCATTCTTACCCCTTCACTGGACAAACCCAACCTCCAATTACGTATTTTTTTAACCTTTCACTGGACAAACCCAAACTTCAATTACGAATTCTTACCCTTTCACTGGACAAACCCAACCTCCAATTATGCATTTTTTTAACCTTTCACTGGACAAACCCAAACTTCAATTACGCATTTTTTTGTGCATTCTTACCCTTTCACTTGACAAACCCAACCTCCAATTACGCATTTTTTTAACCTTTCACTAGACAAACCCAAACTTCAATTATGCATTCTTACCCTTTCACTGGACAAACCCAACCTCCAATTACGTATTTTTTTAACCTTTCACTGGACAAACCCAAACTTCAATTACGCATGCTTACCCTTTCACTGGACAAACCCAACCTCCAATTACGCATTTTTTTAACCTTTCACTTGACAAAACCAAACTTCAATTACGCATTTTTTTAACCTTTCACTGGACAAACCCAACCTCCAATTACGCATTCTTACCCTTTCACTGGACAAACGCAACCTCCAATTACGCATTCTTACCCTTTCACTACGCATTTTTTTAACCTTTCACTAGATAAACCCAAACTTCAATTACGCATTCTTAACCTTTCACTGGACAAACCTAACCTCCAATTACGTATTTTTTTAACCTTTCACTGGACAAACCCAACCTCCAACCTCCAATTACGCAGTCTTACCCTTTCACTGGACAAACCCAAACTTCAATTACGCATTTTTAACCTTTCACTTGACAAAACCTAACTTCAATTACACATTTTTTTAACCTTTCACTAGACAAACCCAACCTCCAATTACGCATTCTTACCCTTTCACTGGACAAACCCAAACTTCAATTACGCATTTTTTTACCCTTTCACTGGACAAACCCAAACGCCAATTACGTATTCTTAACCCTGCTTTTAGTCTTCTAAGGCGTGACTCTCCAACTCCCGGCATTTAATTCCCCCATTATCCAAGGCGATGTGATTACAGATCTCCTTTATATTCACCTACAAACAAGTGTATATTCACCCTTCTTTATCTTTACAGATCTCCTTTATATTCCTCCACTTCTACAGATCTCTTATGCTAAATCATCCATGTATTGGTTTAGCTCTCATCGATCTGTGTATAGATGCTCCTTTTTTTCCATCTGCTACAAATTCAGATGGGTAAGAAAATAAACATGGGAGCATCTATACACAATCGGTGACAGCTAAACCAATGAGGGGAAGAACTTACTGCTTCTAAAGGTGACAGTGGGCTGCCAGGCATCAATTCCCCACTTCTTCAGATCTGTAATGGTAGTTCATCTACGTACGATTTAGATCTCACGAATCTATGCATGGATGCTCCCATTTTTCCGATCTCAAACAAATTGAGATGGGTGACAAAATAAAAATGGGAGCATCTTTGCATAGATCGGTGACAGCTAAACCAAAATAAAAATTTGCTACTTTCTTCTTTGTCTCCCATCTTTTAATTACGAGTTCTCATAGCCTAACTCGACAAACCAAGCCTTTAATTCCAAATATTCATGGTCTGACTCTACAAATTCACCTTTTAATTACGATTCTCATGGCCTAACTAGACAAACCCAGCTTTTAATTCCAAATATTCATGACCTAACTCTACAAACCCAGCTGATAATTAATGCTTTTTCATGGCCTAACTCGACAAGCATAGTTTTTCCCCATTCGCCAAAGCAACAAATAAATAACCCAAAATGAGGATACAAAATATTTACATTCTTGTTTAAATGTAGGATTACACCGAGGGTGACTACACTACCAAAAATGAAGAATCACCCATGAACTTACACAAAGAGGAATAATCAAATAAAGTAATGTACTATCCATGAGACAAGAAGAAGAGCTGCCATAAACTTTAACTTCAACTTCAGAAGTCTGATTTCAGCATCACGGACAACGATCTTCTTGTCATAGCTGGCGAAAAGTGCTCTCATTTCAGGGGTGGGTTCTGGATCGATCCACACCCACATGCGACAAGTTCCCTTGCAATATTTAGCAAACCTCCGATGAGGATTTCTAGAAGTCTTAGAAGTGAAAACACGGGCCTGGACACCACACAAACAGAACAGCCTCGACTCATTCTGCGCCAACGATGTTGAACTAAACATCTTAACAAGATAATCTGCCCATTAACAACCATTGAAGCGTTAGTTGGCATCAATACCATTTCCAGCTAAACATTACAGATATAAACCAAAATGGAAATGAAATGCAAACAGAACAGGACAGAAACAACATCAAACATTCAAAACTAGAACGACAAAAGGCCTCATACACTTCCTTGATATGCTTTACTGTCCTGCTCTTCGTCGCCAGATGAAAATTACGGCACCAATCGCGCAAAGCAAGCTTGAAAAGAAGACTCCGATTGGGGTTGGTGAGAGTTAGTAAAGCAGAGGTTTGGAGGAAACAAATTTGGACTGGCAGTAGGAAAAACGTAAGGGCAACCCAGTCTTTTTAAGTGATTAGGGGGTTTAGGAAAAATATGTTGTGTGTTGTTGACCTCAAATATAGATTTTTCAAATTAGGGTGATTAGGATAACTTTTTTACATCATTGGTCTTGTTTAGTAACTCCCCCTTTTTCTTTTCACTAATAGCAGGGGAAGGTTCTTAATAAGATCCTCGTATTTCAGTTTTTTTTTTTAAAAAACTTAATAATTAGATATTGAAAAAAATAAGAAGTTAAGCCCTTGGAAACACCAATAATTACATAATATAGAAATATAATTTATCCTTGAATTGTTTTTTTTTAATATTTTTATTCTTCATTTTTAATTTCTAAAGGCGACGATAATTTCAATCGAATTAATCTAACCCTGCCAGAAATGGTTGACTTGCAATTTTTTAAACCTATATGGTTAGAATCTATAGCATTTTTATCTAGGCGTGAGCGCTATGATTATGTAACCTTCTTTTTTTTTTTTTTTTTTTTTCCCCCCCTGATTATGTAACCTCGCAAGGCGTAAATGCTAAAAAGGGGTTTTTTATTTTCTGAGAAAATTCTTATCTTTAATTTAAACAAAATTTTAATTTACTTCCTAATTGAATTTTTTTTAATTAAATATTAGTAACTTAAATTATTTATTTTATCCTTAATTCTAACATAAGAAATCCTTAATTAATTACCTTAGAATCAGTTTATATGGCATGAAAAGGGTGTGTTAGTAATTTAACCCTTCTTAATTAGCATTTACCTCAATATGGCCAAAGCCCTGTGCAAGAGGTGAGACACAAGAAAACAATGGAAATAGATATTGTATTTAGCTATGATGTACGGACACGGACACGGCGACACGGACACGACACGACATGGATACGGTGATACGGATTTTTTCTTGAATTTCCCACGTAAGGAGTGTCGGGTGTCCGACACGATACGGTAAAATGATATTTTTAGAAGTGTCCGTGCATCATAGGTATTTAGCAACTCCTTAACCCTCAATTTGGGTAAGAGGTAAATAATATTTTGCCCTCAAATATTTGTACAAAATTACATTTATTTGCCCCTGCTTATTTTAACGAGGGACAAAATAGAAAATGACATATTATTACTTTTCAAATTAAAGTAGTTAAGTAAACAATAATTAAAAATTGTTTATTTACCTAGGAGTCTAACGCATGCGGTAAACATTGGTTAGCAAGTACTATAACAAGATAATCACTATTCATTTTCTTGTCTCGTTGGATAGCCAACCAATGAAGTAAACTGTTTCTTAACTCTTTTTCTCAACCTCTAAAACCTAAGAAACTCATAACTACCTTAATTCTTTTTTCTCTCCCTCGAACATCATACATAAAAAACATCTAATTCCAATTAAGAATTCGCTAGGGCACTTAAGAACAGCCTTTCGAATTGCGAATGTTTATTTATTTTACCATTTAATGACTTATAATCAGATCTTGGTAAATAATCATTTGCAACTTGACAATTTAAAACACACTTTTCAAATAATTAATTATTTTTTAATGGATAAAAATGAGAAAATTTATGACCCCAATCCATACAGTAACATTATTTTTTTAATTTGAATTGGGATTTTCGTGTCCTAAGTCTAACAGCACACATATTTTCCTACAAGCTCACATTGCAGGACTTAAGGATTAATTTCTCATGTGATTTATTCGTACTCATTTGTAAAATGGTGTTTAGAGAATCAAGATATCCCATGCAAATTATTGGGACTTGGGAGACGTGAATATATAAGAGCCAATTTCAAAATTAGTATTTTTCTCAAAAAAAATTCTAAAAGTAATACTACCTTTTTTAACATTAAAAAAATAATATAAATTGTCATCTTCGATGGCGACTTTGAATAGTAAAATTGCCATTCCCTTTGGCGACTTTCAAAAATTGATCAACCTTGGGTTTTTCTAGATTGATAAATTGCAACAGTCAGTACATTAACTTTTAAAATTATATTTCTAGCCCAAAGCCTTTTTACAAAAAGACCTATCTATTTTCTAAAAATATCAAATAAACCCCTAAATTACTTTTTAAAACTTTTTAAATAAACTGTAATGGATAAAACGTCAATACACCCCCTGTATAAATGGTATCAGAGCCTAGAAGACGATGTCTTTTGGGATAAAAAATATAAAACGTTAATAAAAATAATTATAAACAATATGTATAAATTATTTGAAATAGAAATTATTATATGGTTTCAAATTCTAAATGAAGATAAAAGACTAGATGATTTAGAAAATGAATTAAATTACCTAGATATAGATGGACATAATACAGATGTATCCTATGATTATACAGATTGACAATATCCTTCGCCTTAATATGAGAATTTTAAATAAGTGAGAGTTAGCTAATTTATATAATTTTTATGAAGATATGCTAAAATATTTTCTAAAAATGAATAAATTAAATCCTTCCAATTATTATAAAAAGAAGATAAGGAAGTTTAGAATAAAAAGAAATTATTATTCAAACCTCCTTTGTATATGAATCGTTATTGGAAAGATTGGATTAACAATATAAATAAAATATTAGAATTGGATACTAAAATTGAAAAGCTAAGAGATGAAATAAAAATTTCAGTGGATAAAGAACTTTGTAATAAAAATAAAAATGATATAAAGAAGCTAAAAAATCTACTAAAAAAGGAAAAGAATAAGGCTTTATTAAACAGAATAAAAGCTGGAAAATATGGAAACGATAGACATAAACATTCAATCTATAATAGAATCTATTAATAGAATCAAAGAAGAAATGTTAAATCTTCAAGATTCTATAAGAGAATTAAAGAATGAAATTCAATTAAATAGAATTAATATGAAGCAGCTTGAGATAGCCATTAAAGAAAAAGAAAAAAGATCTAAGGCTGAAAAATTAAAAGATATAGAAAAAGAAATAAAAACTCCTTTTAAAATAATAAATTTAGAAAAAACTAAACCATATGAAAAGTGTTCTTTTGATGATTACATGCTAAATACATTAGTTCCAAAAATGCTCAAAGAACAAGAAGAGAGTTCTAATGGAGCTCTTGAAAGGCTTAAGGCTAAAGGAACTAATATAGAAAATGAAAATAAACAAGAAGAAAATCAAAATCAAAATAAAATACAAACATGAATGAAATAAATGATTTAATTGAAGATTTTGACAAAATAAATTTGGAAGATATAGTAGAATATGAAGTAAGAATGAATAACACTGGTCCTTCTGGAACCAAAAGAACAGATGGATCAATAATAGAATATCCAGATGAATCTATGGGATGTAATGAACCAAAAAGTTATCCAACTTATTTTAATACAAAGAAAAATAAACATCAAGATAAAAGAACTAAAAGTTATAATGTTAAATATCATCTTAATGATGAATATTCTGAACCTATAAATGTAAATGGTAGTAAATTAAACCTGAATAATAAAATAGATAAAAGAAAAGCTTTAATCAAATGGCAAAATGATATGATTGCCTACTTTTTGAATCAAGATGAAATATATGCTACAGCATCTAGAAGAACTGATTAGATAATATCTACATTTGATGGAATTGTACTAAGTTGGTGGAAAGGAATTTCTACTGATGTACAAGGAATAATGAGAACTACTATGGAAACTGGTTTTGATAAAGATATTAGAACTGGAGTAGAAGGAATGGCATATTATATAGCTGATCAATTCTTAGGAGAAAATTGGATAAACGATACTGAAAATGAGTATAAAAGAACTAAAGAAGAAGCTAGAAATGATCTTATAAATCTTTCGATATGCTCTATGAAATTTCGTCGAAATTATATAGAAGAATTTTGTGATTATTGTTATAAACAATATTGGAGTGGAGAGTCACAAGATATATATCTTAAAATGTTCTATTCAAAACTTCCAAATCCTTCGAATACACACCTAAATAAAGTTTGGAAAAAAGAAAAAGAAAATACAACTAATAATTTAGGAGGGAGAATAAGAGTTTTAATAGATGAATTAAAAAGACTTTGTTATGAGCAACAATTATATAAAAAATCTAAAAAAATTTATGGGCTTTATTGTTCAAAATTAGAAATGCCTACCCAATGGGGTTGTGAAGAAAAGAATAGAAATAAACCTTATAGAAAGAGGAAGTTTAAGAGGAACAAATACAAAAAATATAATAAGTTTGATAGAAAAAAATATAAAACCAAAGAGAAGATTTTTCAAGAGAAAAGAAAAAATTAATAAAAAACCTACAAAATGCAGATGCTGGAATTGTGGCGAGGAAGGTCATAAATCACCCGAATGCCCAAAACCTAAAAAGGTAAGAACGATAGAAGCTGAATTTATAGAAATTATAGACGAACTTCAAGAAGTTTCAGATATAGAAAATTACATAGGAAATGAAATATACGTAGAAATAAGTGAAGAAAGTTCTTCAGAAAATTCTGCATCCGAATCTGATTAAATGGATTCTGAATTACAGAATTATAATAAAGAAGAAATAATAGAACAAGAGAGTACAACAGGATATGCTAAACGAATAACATTCAGTCAAGAAACCCTTGACAAAATAAAAAACTTAAGGCTAAATGCAGCAAATCCAACAAATAATATATTCACTGGATTAGCAAGTTTAGTAAAGAGAAATAAGATAATATCTATGACTATCATGAGGTAGAAAAAGCTATAAGTATAGAAAATACCTCTGGAAATGTTAAGATAAGTCTTATAACCAGATGAATAACTAATAATACTATAAATAAAGTAAAAAAATCTCTTAAACCAAAGATACAATATATATATTTGGGAAGAGTACAATTTCTAGTTAAATCTCTATTTAGAGAATGTATCGATAGTCCATTAGTTCTATCTTTACATGATCAAAGATTTAGAGATGCTAAAACTAGTCATTTGGGAACAATAGAAGGAAACTTGTTTTATAAACAATTTCTTTTTGATGTTTTTCCAAAATATAGTATCAATTTACAAGATGAAAATATAGATGAAGTTTTAAACTTACACTATAAATTTCTAAAAGATATAGGTTTAAAAGATGGCAGTAAGGCTTTCACTATTTACTATAGAGCACTTTATGTAACGCCCCGATTTCCGGTTATTCAGTTACGCACGACACGTGTGAGTTTTTCCGAGAGTTAGGATTGATTCTAATTCTTTAGCTTATTAAATTCTTAACTTTCATGAAAATCATATGCATTATATTTCAACATGTTTACATAGAATTATGTGAAATATGTATCAACTTGCGAAATATTATACAAATTGGATTTAATTCTTGCGGGAATTAATTGTCGAATGTGCCTTAATTGCTTATATGTCCTTACTTGTCCATTTCTTTTAAATTAGAGGACTAAATTGTATGAGATTTTGTTTGGATTTAATTGGTATAATTTAATTAATATAGAAGCTAATTGTATGAACTTGATAACTTGGGGACTTAATAGCAATTTATGGTGAGTCACCCCATCTCTTGGAAACATCACGTACTATGTGCATCTCTTTCATCTCTTCATTTCATAAAAACAAACATATCATATTTCCTCCCCTTTTCTCTTGATCAAACACCAAATAAGAAGGAAGAATAGATTCATCATCATCAAGTTATTTCTCCATCAAGATTTGTGAACTTGGGAGCTGAATCATCATCTCAACTTCATCTTCATCTTCTAATTTCTTCAAAGGTAGAGATGGGATATATGTGTGATTTCTTGAGATTTTTATATGAAGCTAGGGTTGGGATTTGTATGAAATAACTTGTGAATTTATTGATGGAAGCATGATTATAGCCTTTTAATTTGAATTGGTGCTTGAATTCTTGAGATTTATGGAAATATATGATGAGTTCATATGAGTTTAAAAGTGATGAGTTTTGATGATCAAAGCATGTTTCCATGGATTAAATGTTTCTTAATTGATATATATGATCATATACATGTTATATTTCAATTTGGAGTTGAATTCTAGCTTTGGTTTGGTGTGAAAATGGATTGGGAGCCAAAATTCGAACTTGCCCTATTTTTCCCGAAGCTTTTGCTACTGCTGGAGTTGTGGTCGCTCCCACGACCATTTCGTGACCATTTTTGATCGCGGCCACGACCAACAATTCAAAAAGTTGGCCAATTTCCGTCGCGGCCGCGACTGATTTGCAGTACAATTTTTTCACGGCCGCGACACCCTCAACTAAGTCCGATTGACCTGAACCTCTTGAAGTCTAGAACAACCTACGACCGGAATAAACTCAACATCTCTTCTCGTTTTTGAGATATAATTAATTCTTTTTGGTGTCGCCACTTCGCTGGGAAACTGCTTTCACCCAACTTCAAGCTTCCGCCATTTCCTCCTCACTTTGAACTAAAATACGAGCCATATATCCTCGGAAAGATCTATTTTTCTAGTTTCACATCCAATAAAAAAAACTCAATTCCCACTTCTAGAATTTAAGATATTCCAGTTTTCCCTCAGCATGCGCATTCCCAAAAATTGCCGACTTTTGACCAACTTCACCAAAACCCATCTTATTGCAATCCTTTCGCTTCCTTGGCTCCCATATGTGACTTATATGATTGGCATACTTGAATAAATGATGATTATGTGGTTATTTGATATTTTATGATCTTTACTTACATAAACTTAATTGTTAACTCCGTGCTTCATGTAAAATGAATTTGTATGATTACATGCCTTGAATACGCGATCTCCATGAAATTATTTACTTTCTTGTAAATTATTCCATTCCATTTCTAAATATCTATATGATCATTACATGCAAGTATATGTTCATTTCATACAAGAAAATGTTCAGGGTTACGCCGTGCGTCCTATTTGGTATCATCATTGAGTTAGTGTCTCACGTGTACACATTATCCCGTTTCTTGTCCAGTTCCTCTCCAGGGCAGAGATTATTGATCGATTGAGCACGTTCATACATCCTTGAGTCGTCTTGTCGCCGGTCAGGTGAGGTTTAACGGCTAGTTATACAGAACCCGTATAACCTTATGTGAAGCTTTGAGCCAAAAAGGTATATATATTTATAATCTTTCCGAAACTCTTAATTAAATTGCAAGCAAGCCATGTTTATTGATAGCAAACCATGTTCATGAAAAACAAGCCATGTATCGTGCATGTTTTGGTGAGTAAGCATGATTGTTCACTTTGGGCCCGAAGGTTAGTGTATGAGCCAACCGGGAAAGCATAGGGCTGACGGGTAACTCGGCACTCCCCTCATCGTGTGGGATCCCCTCTGAATCCACTAGGAGGTTTGGTAGAGGAAGAAATCCCGTGCGTGGGATTCATGTTCCTGACGTACACCATGTCGTGGATGGTGAAGGCTCGCAACCTTCCCATCATTGGAGGGAGAAGGAGACTGGGGATGAGTCCGGCACCACAGGCTGTCCTCGGGTTACTGTATTGATTGCACTCATTGATTGTATTAATTGAATACACTACCGCA
Source organism: Lantana camara (assembly GCA_037501455.1). NCBI lineage: Eukaryota > Viridiplantae > Streptophyta > Magnoliopsida > Lamiales > Verbenaceae > Lantana > Lantana camara. The sequence continues at coordinate 114,380,814 of CM074855.1, forward strand.
CTACTTCACTATAATTGAATTGCATGATCACATGTTACCTAATCAAGTAAGCACGTATTGTTCACTATTGGTGTAAGGTTGGAGACTTGCCCTCACTCGCCGGGCCACGAATTGCATGAAAATAAATTATAAATAACTAGTAAACTTGATCGTTGTAATCTCGGGCGATGCTTACTTTATTTATTGAACTTATATTAATTTCCTTTCCTAAAACTTCACCCGAGGTTATAACTTGCATGTTATCTGCGCTAATATTTATTTATGCCCCTCACTCAGTCTTTCATAGACTGACGCCTCCACCTTTCAGGCTCTTGCAGGTGCGTGCTAGGCGGGAATTGAGTCGAGTCAAGTCTTTGCATTCGAGTCAAGCACGGTTCATTTATTTATTGTTGCATATGAATTGTTGTCGTTCGTTATGATATCATTGGAAAGATTGTATCCATTATCATGAATCGTATTTGAGTAGTGACAGATTTAGTTATATTTCATTTATATTGTTATATTGAATGTCGTGGTTTGGAGTTAGTCCCGCCTAGCTAGATTATTTATTTTTATTGTCACCCGTTCGCTATGGGTTGGTTCATGTACGGATTACCCATTTCGTATGTGGATCGACCTATAGTGCGGGTGTGTGGCATCTCTATGTATAGTGTGCTACACTTTATGTGTTAAGTAATAGCAATTATGGTAAAACTTATCAAGATGAACCATACTTAAAAATAGATGAAGAATGTAAAGATATAGCCACAGAAAAATTGCCTCTATTGGAAGAAATACAAGAAATACAACCATATCAAATAGAAATCAATATAAACCTGAAATAGAAAAGAGATTATTACCCTCTAAACTTAGTTTCCAAGGAAACAGGTTATTAGGAGGTAGTTCTAAATATTCTCTTACAGGAGAAAGTTCTGGTATAAAACACTACAAGAAATCCTGCAAATTCCGATGGAAAATTCCGAGGGAATTCCGACGGAAATAGTAAATTCCGACGGAATTCCGAGGGAATTCCGACGGGACACATGCCGTAGGAAAACCCTCCCTCGGAATTCAAAACCGACGGAATTCCGAGGGACAAAAATCATAAAAAAAAAATTAAATTTAAAAAATTCCGACGGAATTCCGAGGGAAATTCCGTCGGAATTTGCTTTAAAAAAAAATTTTAATTAATTATTTCCGACGGAATTTCCCTCGGAATTCCGTCGGAATTTACTGGAAAAATAAAAACTTAATGAGCCCCTGGGGATTCGAACACCCGACGTTATGGTAGGAAGACTTATGGAAACCAAGGTAAACCAGTTGAGCTAGATCAATTCATTGGTTTAGTTTGATACAAATATTTATATATCATTTGAAATAATAAAATCATAAATTTTGTAGACTATATTTAAAATTGAGTTCTAAGAAAATATTAATTATAACTACAAATATTATAATACGTCATAAGAATTCAATTTAAGCATAGATAAAACCGACGGAATTCCGACGGAAATCCCATCGGAATTATTTAATATTATTTTTATTTTTTATTTTTAAAAAATCCGATGGAATTCCGACGGAAAATTCCGTCGGAATTATTTAATATTATTTTTAATTTTTATTTTTAAAAAATCCGAGGGAATTCCGACGGAACGTCCGTCGGAATTCATTTAATATTATTTTTAATTTTTATTTTTAAAAAATCCGACGGAATTCCGACGGAAAGTTCCATCGGAATTATTTATTATTATTTTTAATTTTTATTTTTAAAAAATCCGACGGAATTCCGACGGAAAGTTCCATCGGGATTATTTAATATTATTTTTAATTTTTATTTTTAAAAAATCCGACGGAATTCCGACGGAATACCCGTCGGAATTATTTAATTTCTATTTTTATAGTTTATATTTAAAAAAATCGACGGAATCCCATCGGAATTCCGTCGGAATTATTTAATATTATTTTTAAATTTTATTTTTAAAAAAATCCGATGGAATTCCGACGGAATTTCCGTCGGATTTATTTAATTTTTATTTTTTTTTAAAAAAAAACAAATTCCGTCGGCCTGTTTCCCTCGGAATTTTCCGTCGGATTTCGGCGAATTTCTTGTAGTGAAAATGGAAAGAAAATTAACTGTTAATAGATCTTTAAGGTATATAAATATAATGGTAATTGAAGGAGAATATTTTAATGGAACTAATAGAATATTTGGTCCTAAAATATTAATAGACACGGGAGCTAGTGTTAATCACTTTGCTCAAGTAAAAAATAAAGGACTAATAGGAATGATTACTAGTCTGTCGATCCAATATACAACCTTCGATGGATTTAAGGCAACGTGTAATCAAGAGTTATACGTCCCAATTACTATACAAGGAATAAAATGGAAAGTTAAATGTTGTTTAGACTCATATATGAATGGAGAATTCTTTGATATAATTCTAGGAAATGAATTTCTCAATAATTGTGAGTATTACAAAATAGAAAAGAATGGAGTTACACTTCAAATTTAAGACAAAGAAATATTTTGTCCTAAATATGAAAGGGATTAATTTTCCTTTAAGTGTGTTTATACAACTAACACTTTTAAAAGGAAATATAACAACTTGTGCCCTGATAGATACTGGATCAGAAATAACAATATTTAAAACATTCTTAATTAAAGAATGGAAAGCAGATAGCAATATAAGAATTAAAGGAATAACTGGACAATCCCAAGCTATCAATAAAATTGGTAAGGATGTAGAAATTATACTTGGAAGTAAGATAATTCTTATTAAACAGGTATATGAATATAATTCTCTAGAAGCAGATGTATTATTAGGAAATGATTTCCTTGAACAATTTCAATTTTATACTCAAAATGTATATATGGCAACATTAAAAACATCATGTGGACATCTTCTTAAAATACCAAGAGTCAATAAACCATTCAGAGTTCAGCCAGCTGAGCGTGGTGGACGACAGGTGTTTGAGAAAATTCCAATACAAATAAATACCATTTCTATAAAAAGAATAAACTTAGATTCAATTAAAAAGAAGATAGAAGAAAACTATAACAATAACCCATTAGCTTTTTGGAAAGATAGTCATCCTAAAGCTAAAATAGAATTAACTGAAAATGTAATTATAAAAGAAAAACCTGTGCTATACACTATTGAAGAAAGACAAGAATTTAGAAGACAAATAGAAAAATTATTGGATAAAAAACTCATTAGAAAAAGTTTCAGTCATTTCTCTAGTTCTGCTTTTATAGTTATGAATTAAGCAGAAAAGAAGAGGAATAAAGCTAGAATGGTAATAAATTATAAAAGGTTAAACTATTTCACTAAAACTGATAGTTATCCTTTACCAAATAAAGAAGTTATTATAAATCTAGTCAAAAACAAGTCTTTTTATTCTAAATTTGATTGCACTTCAGGTTTTTGGCAAATAAAAATTGAAGAAGATAGTATTCAATACACTACATTCAGTGCTCCTCAAGGACATTACGAATAGCTTGTAATGCCTTTTGGGCTAAAAATGCACCATTAATATACCAAAGCAAAATGGATAATATCTTTTAAAAATACCATAAATTTATGATAGTATATATAGATGATATCTTAATCTCTTCAGATATAGAAGAAGATCATAGAAAACATCTTTTATTATTTGCTCAAATTTGTAAAGAAAATGGAATTGCTATTTCTGAGAGAAAAGCCATAATAGAGAAAAAAGAAATAGAGTTCTTAGGGTTAAAATTGAGAGCTGCAGGAATAAAGTTGCAACCTCATATTTCTCGAAAAAATTTAGAATTTCCAGATAAACTAGACAATAGAAATCAAATAGAAAGGTTTCTTGGATGCTTAAACTATGCCGAAGGATTTATTCCAGAATTAGCAAAGAAAAAGCATGAAATACAAAAGTTGCTTAGAAAAAATAATACAAAAGGATGGAATTCTAGACATACAGATATAGTTATTAGTCTTAAGGAGGAATGTAAAACATTACCAGAATTAAGACTACCAGAAGATAAAGACAATCTTATTATTCAAACAGATGCTTCTGGCCTATATTGGTCTGCAATTTTAAAAACAGATCTAAATGAGATTTGTAGATATAACAGTGGAACTTTTAGTCAAGCGGAAGTAAATTATACGACGCATGAAAAAGAACTACTTGGTATAATAAGAGGAATTGAAAAGTTTTCTCTTTTCATTTTACAAAAACCTTTTGAAGTCTATACATATAATACTCAAATTCAGAGTTTAATACAAAATAAACTTCCAAATAAACCTCAATATCGGAGATTACATCGTTGGAAAGTTTTCTTGTCACATTATAATTTTAAAATTAAACATATTAGAGGAATAGATAATTTCTTAGCTGATTTCCTTTCTCGAAATGTTGAATTTGGTCTTGACTAAAGGATGGTATATGCGTAAACATATACCTAGTCCATCTCAAACGGTAGATGGTAAAGACGATAACAAATCCGTTGAAGGGTGGTGATTTCCCAAAAATTACTTAAAAAACTAATAAGATCTTAATTCGTCTTCATTTTGCAGGATGAAGGACATACAAGAACTAGTTAAAATAAAGACTGAAGTTGATACACTATGAGTAATCACTCTTGATATAAATGAAGCACTAAACATCTTTGAAAACTCCATACAAGATAGTCTCAAAGTTTTATCCGATCTTGTCATAGAAAATGCAAACAAAATGAATAATTTATATAAAAGAATTGAAAAATTAGAGAATGATAAAGAAAAGGCAGAGTGTTCAGACAGTAAAAAGCCAAAGATACCTGTGAAAATAGAGGAAGATAATAAGAAAAAAGAGATAAAAGTCGAGGAAGAGAAAAAGACATCCTCTACAAGAACAATAAAAATAGAACTACTTCAAAAATCTGGTTCTTTCAAAACTGTTCAAATAAAGGGTGAATATATACCAAAACACTCTTATGATAAAGAATACAAACGAATGTTTGATCTGGCATATAACTATCCAGAGTGTGAAGAAATCTTTTATTCAAGTGGAAACACGATATACCCAAGGTTGACTGCAATCAATGGGGTTGATCCTAACCAAGTTCTAAAACTTGCTGAATTTGGTTTTCTCGATTTGATATACCTTAGCAAAGATCAAAAGGAAATAAGTGGATTTGAGGATACATTCAAGTCCAAGGTTTCTCAATTTGCTAAAGGAAGACAATGCGTCTTGAAATTCTACACCATATCTCGAGAATTGGAGGGAAATGCATGGTATGAGGCTCTACATATTATCTTAATAAATCCTTTATACAACAACATCAGCTTAGAAGTTGGAAGAAAAAGCTTCAAGGCTGCAATATACTCCCCGGAATGGGTCATCACAAGAAGAGCTCTTGGAATTAAGGCTATACAGAGTATTTCAGAGAGTCTTCTCAATAAAGGTTTTCAAACCATTTGTGCCGCTGGAAATTAGATACTGGTCACTAAAGGTTCTGCCAATGATCCAAGATCCGGATTACTAGAGGAATTCCACAATGTCCTTACTACCCATAGAGTCATTTGCTCCTCCGCTACAAGACAAGAGGCGTGCAAATTGATTGGGTGCCATACAGACATCAGGATGTGACTGCATAAAGAAAAGTCCAATAGAGAGACGTAAGCAATGACATCTGCAACCTCTATAAAACTGTCAGTAAGATCTCAGCCGTTGAAGAAAAAGATAGATCAAGTGGCTACAAATACAAGTCAAGATTTCCTTATCTCAAGGGATAGGAATCTTATCTTTTTACGCGGTTTCTCCGCTCTATTAATAGACTTTGCTTGTAATAGAGAAGGAGATCGAAAAATCAATAGTCAAGAGTGTCTGAAAGAGTTGTAATATGAGTCTTTCTTTTGTACTGAGCATGAAAAAATAAACCCAAAAAGGGGAAATAAAATCCTTTTTTTCATAAATCACAAGTCTTATTTTGTTTTGAGCTTATTAAATTTCTTTACTACCTTATCCTTCAAAGATAGATAATCATTCTATAAGCCGTAGTGTTTTTTCCGCTGGAGATCGAAGCTTGTTTTCCGTGGATGTCCATATAGGCAAGAGGCCGTCAGGACTTTAGGAATGTTGAGCTGATCAAGGAAGAAGAAGACGAGTCTTAGAAGAATCTGATAGATCTTTATTGAAGACAAAGGAGATAAAGAAAAGTAATAAACTTTACTCAAAATATTTTGTGTTATATGATTTTAGAATGGATTTTAAAGTACACTTGTTAAAACCAATATTTGATGAATTTTGCTATTAAAATTTATTGTTTTAAATATAATTCTTGGTGCATACTCATAAAACATATATAAAACCATGGATTATAATGATGATTAAAGTAGGGAACTACTTTACGCATGCAATTTTTGTAAATGTTTTGATGAAGATACATCTAATAGACATTTTAGGTATTTTGTAAAGAAATTCCTAAATGATAGAATGAGAAGATTAATAAATGAACATGCAGATAAACATAAATCAAAAGAAATAGATTGTGATGAAGAATGCAGAAAAACAAATAAAAAATTGAATTTTATAAATAAAGTTATAATTGTTGTAGAACAAGTTTATGAACAAGAAGGATCATCAGATTCATAAAAAATAAAATGAATTCCAGAAAAATAAAAAAAGATATAAAATGGTTAGGATTAAAACTAAGATCTTTTACCACAAGATTTAAAAATTTTAATTTTATGATAAAAAATTTTAGGACGCTTGAAAAAGATAATAGATTATCAGAATGTGCAAAAGAAGAATATAACAAATTAAAACAATAAACAAAAGGTTAGTAGAAAAAATACATCAAAGAGAAATAAATGGTTAAAAATGGATTTATATGAAAAACAAATGAATAGACAACAAAGAATAAAGGCAGGAAAGACAATAAAATATAATAAAGAAAAGTTAAAAAATATAGATGATCAATTTCAGAAAAATATGCATGAATATATATTAAAAGGCTTACAAGAAAAACAACAATATCTTATGAAAGATATAATAAATTCTAAAAATACTTTACTTCGTTTAGAAGATGGTATTAATTATATTAAAAGGCAAAATAAAGAAATAATATGGTCAATGCAAAATATACCTCGTTATAATATAATGAATAAACGAATATTAGAAGAAAATAATGAAATTATAAGTTGGTATAAAAATAAAACAAGAAAAATATATATTTTTTCAGCAGCATAATTATATTTTTAAAAGATAAAAACTTTACCCATATACTTTTTTAATTCTTTAAAAGTTTTGGGGTTAAATTTATAAATAACCTAAAGTAGAGGATAATAAAATAAAAAGTTTTTTTTATACTACTATTCATAAGTGCCATGAGCTATGGCGACTTATAATAGAAAGTACAAGATTTGAAAAGTGATATTACTTTATGAAAAAACAAAAATTTTAATATTAGTTTTGAAAAAAGCCCGAATATATAAAGGACTTAATACTTTATTTTATTAAAGTGAGAATCAAGTTGATTGACATTTTCCTGTCTCCATTCTAAATGTCCTGAAATCACCCCTAATCGGTAACATCTAACATGTGTAGTACATGGATCTACAAAAGAAGAAAATATTATCAGTTTGCTCATTGATATTATCGAGATGGGGTAGTACGGAATACACTGACAGTGGGATCTCTCGCTCAATCAAGTAGAACACTAGAACTATATTTTTTGAATTTCATTTCGTGCTACGGTTGAATATATATATTTTTTAATATGAAATATTTAAATCTGAATTTGTGGAGTTATATTTAATGTTTGAAGAACAAGTGTGTCTACACAATTACTGAATTTTAAATAAAGAACTTGTTTGTTAATATGAAGTATTCATTTTTTTATTTGTAGAACTATATCTGCATTTTGACGAATTATTGTTATTTAGCAATTGATGACTGAATGAAAGACTTTATTGATATTATGATTTATTTCCATTGCGTTTTGTAGAAATATATTTAAATTTTGAGGAGTTGTCGGGGTATGTAACAAAGAACTTTTCTCTTAGAAGAAAAAACAAGTTGTCCCCAAAATTATGATCTTTTTTTTTAATTTTTTAAATATTTTAAACTATCATCCGAACTTTAATAATTTTTTTCCATTATCATGTCAAGATGTTTGGGTGTTAAATATTAAAGTATATTGTTTAAAAAAATACAAACATCTAAATTATCGATTTGATAGTAATATATATATAAATTATCTATATTTAATGTGTGAAATACAAAGATAAATGATGGAATTGATGAGTATATATATTGACGTGGCTCGGACCCGCCTTGCCTACGGACCAATCACTACATGCCACCTGTCCGGTCGAGTAATCCACCTCGATCATCAGGTCGGCCTCCCAGTTACCGTTCCAAGTTTTACTACTCCATACTTCGACCCGGCGATTGCCGCACCGAGTTGACTTGGTCGATTAATATCTCTCGAGCATTATCGAGCTGGCCCACTATCCCTCTCCAGGTTGAGTGGTCGACCACGCATTTAATGCAAGACGATAATGGGGCACCTGTCAACTTCCTGCACCGACACGCCGAGGCGGTCGTTCCTCTCTCTTCACCTATATAAAGGCTCCGCATTTATTACAACAGTAAGTCTTCTCCCCTACCACTTTTAAAGCTCAATCATTCAATCTCTTTCACTCGATCCTGACTTGAGCGTCGGAGTGCCAACCCGGGTATCACCCCCGCCTTCCCCAAGTTGGCCTCGAGCTCACGATTCCTTTCTTCCATCACAGATTTCGAGTTGGTTGCGACAGCTTTCCTCCTTACAAATTCAAGTGATCGACTGGATATTCAGTTCGACCCGTCAGCCGGATTTTTGCTCGATCATTTTGGCGCCGTCTGTGGGAAATTGCAACAAAAAGTCATCAAATATGGCAACTCGTAATCTGACCAGCGCTCGCACCTTCGATGAGAATGGCCAGGAAATCTTCCCCCAAATCCCTGTACATGTTGCTGCCTCGGCAGTGGCCCCGCCTCAACTTGTGTACTCGACGCCCGAGTTGGACAAGTACCTAAAAGCTTGAAGGGACGAGGCAATAGCCGCCGCAGTTGAAGGGAGAGAGCCCAGGATGCCCGAGTGTCCTCAAACTCGACCCATTGAAGTGATTCAACCCGCGACAAACTACCCAGGGTATGTTCAGCAAGTACCCTGTTATCAGCCTATTGGATACTGGACCGGGGTCGGACACCCCACCTATCAGCCCTCTCAGTACCGACCGCTACCCCCTGCCTAAGGGAACGTGCGGAGACCTGTTCAGGAGTGACTTTCCATCCGAGCGGATGACGAAGCCGACTCTCGAACCCCCACGAATTCCCACATACACAGAGCTGCTGATCCTAGGGGTCGAGAGGATTCTCGGCAAAGATCATGACACACCCAATCCCGAAGAGAGAATGTGTAGCACCCCGAAGAGGCCACAACCCCGCACCGTCGTACCTCTCAATTGGCTAGGAGACCTAGCCCCCAAGAAGCGCGCCGGCGAACGGACAAAACAATACAAGATCAGAGTACTAGAAGGGAATATTGCAGCGGAAATATGAGAAATTTAAAACTTTCGAAACATAAATCATGAGCACAAGAGGCTAGTAACCAAGTACAAGGACTATACAGGAATTGAGTATTGAAAGAGATATTTCGATAGAGTGTCAAGGAAAATATAACAAGTAACAACGGACACCGGAGGCTAGATCGATAAGTACCTAATCGAACGCTACATTATCATCAAGAGGGTGGAGACCAAGATGGTTCAAAAGAACCTGACCACAAGAGCACAACAAAAGATTTCCTATACTTCAAGATACCAGCCAACAAGCAATCACTGAACCTGAAACCATGAGGTCAGAAAACAGGGTGGAGGTATTAGTCAAAAGGACTAAGTGAGGCATGACTTTTGAAAAAATATAAGTACTTAAACTTTAGGTTTTTAGAAAAGGATTTACTTCGAAGCTGTACTTTAAAACTGAATTTCGGAATCTTTATTTCAGAATCGTATTCCAAAACATTACTTTGAAACGAGATTTCCAAGCAAGCACACACATGCACACACATCAGAGGTTCTGGTTCATATATACTTTATAAACGGGGAACAGGGTACGGGATATTTTCCAAAAGTATGAACCAGACTTTAAAACCAAAGTTGCCCGCAAGCTAGGCCATATCCATCCTTTACTCCTCAAAAACATTTACAAAGTTGGTATTGAGATCCATTAGGATCCCAACACCCATAATCACATGCACCACCCCTTCTCCCCTTATTGTCGCGCCCAGGGAGCTACCCCGCGGTGACGTGCAAAGCGGGAGGAATTTACCACCTCTCCCGACCTTCGATGTGGAGTAACCAACCTCCGATTAAACCATCACCAAGGTCATTACGGCGGCCAGTCTCATAGTAGCCATGGGCGCACGCCTCCCGGTCTACTACTTAACCATACCGCCAGGGCCCAACATAGCAAAATTTCCAAAGCTTGCTTTCAGAATATCAAAAGTGCATAAGCACACAGAGTTCAGAAGACTGAACCTTTAATCAAAGTGGCATAACAGTGAACAGAACGTATATCAGAGATCATTGCTTTAAACTTGAAGCATTGTCCCAAAACGGGAAAACGTTAACTTGAAAGATAGGAATCTTTGCACCCGAAGGCGTTGATTTTGAAATCATTTGAAAACGAAGGAATATTCATGGTTCCAGTTGAAATAGTTTAAACCTCACCTACAGATACAGTATTATGCAATAATACCAGAGCCACAGTAAATCCGGACTTCACCTGTGAGTGGTGAATGATTAAGTTTCTATCCAAAAACCATATAGTCACATAAGCAAGTAGGGACGACCTTAAGACATTCAATAACACATAACGATATCACATGTACAGGACAAAGCGTTATCAAAGTATATCATATCATGTGGCGAGATTTCATGATAATTATTCAATAACCATCAAAGCATGAAGGCATAATAGGATTCATGTAATGCAGTACATAAGATAGTAATACCATTTAATGCAGGAGAATCATTTAACTAAGAATGAAACATTGATTGTGAGTTGTCCTTAAACTTGAGTTAATAGATCAATGCAATCGAACAATCTTTAATAAATTTATGATCATAGACATGAGCCTTAAGGAACTTAGTTCCAAACTATATAAATGATTCATGATTGAGTGAGGATATCCATGTATTGAAGTATAAGATCAACAAGAATGCGGAACACTTAAACAAGGAATAATCTTTTCGAAGAAAGGATTCAAGTAAACGATTAGTCTCAGTTGAAAGCTCGTGTCAAGAACTCAAGGGTATATATTCTTAGGGTCTTAAAACAATCTCATTTAGAAAAGAAATGTGAACTTTGAAACCTACTTTGATCCCCTGTTTTTGAGAATTTTTGAAAAAGGCTTTGACAGTTGAATTCGTCTCTTTGAAACGATCATTTAGGTTAAAAGTCAAAATTCTTGGTCAAGGTCAAAGTCAATGGTTAAAGTCAAAGGTCAAGGGTCAAAGGTCAAGGTCAAAGGTCACTATTCAAGTATACGGTATATATATTGTATGTATACGGTACTTATACTGTATGTATAAGTGTATTTATATCGTATGTATACGGTATTTATACTGTATGTATACGGTATTTATACGGGGATACCTACCGTATTTATACAGTATTTATACAGGCTACATACAGTATTTATACAAGAATACATGCGGTATTTATACTAGAATACATACGGTATTTATACAAAAGTACATACGTATTTGTTATGGAAATACACATAGTATTTATACGAAAGTATACACGTATTTATACATGTTGGAATCAAATACGTATACGTATATTATACATGTATACCATAACATATATCAATTGGTCAAGTATAAATATGTAACAATTAATTAAACATGTAACATGTTAAACTATAGGTTATACTTTAATTATGTAACATTAAATAACATGTAACATTTAATTAAATTAGGTAACAAATTAAATTACCTAAGTATGATCATAAAATAAATAAAATGTAACATGTAACATGTCATAATAATTGTCATATAATTAAATTGTAACATAATTAAATTATTTAACACATTTCATAATAAACTATACTATAAGAAACATAATTCATAAATTCATGAATATTTAAAAACATAAATTAAATCACATATTTCATGCATAAAATAAAACATAAATTAAATCCTAAACCTAGCATAATTAATAAATAAATTAAAACATAAATTAAACTAATTAAAACATAAAAAAAAATAAGAAAACATACCTATTCTTCAAGGGGGGGAGACGTGAGTTTGGAGGTGTGAGGGAGAGAATGAGACCCCAACACACTTATTTATAGTTGTTGGGAAGGACTAGGGTGCAAATAATATTTATTCTAGGGACTTGAGGTGGGGCATTTTATGAAATTTCCAAAAATAGGTTTTCTATTTAGTATAATTGTTACAGCAGGGGTAATCTGGTAATTTCACCTTCCTCCTGCGTATTTTTGAAGCTGGAAAAGTGCCCAAGAGCTAGGAAATAAAATTAGCTTCGAAACGGTTACTCACGGATCAAAATCGGACGTACGGTTCAAAAGTTATAAGCTTCGGAAGATTTGATTTTCTTGAATTTCGAAAATTAATTTAATTATGAAATAAATACTAGGATGAAATTTGAAGGTCCGAAAGGCTTTCCAAAAATATAGAAAAAATCGAGGAACGTTATGGCGATGATCTCAAGGGCTAAATCATTCTAACGAAGGAAATATATTCAACCGACGGAAACTTTTATTTGAAAATAAATTCTTAAATTGCTCTGGACACATAAACGAAACCTCAAAGCATTGAAAAGAGAGTTGAAAAATTCCAAGAAAGTACGTATAGGTTCTTTGAGGTCTCTCGCATAAAATGGCGTAGTGCTGGTTCGGAAAATGAATAGTACTTTTAACAAAATTTCCCAAAATACCCCTAATGATCAAGAAAGGATTTCGAAGCTTCGAAAACATGTTCATATGACTGGGAAGCATGAGTTATGAACCTCTAGGGTTCCAATGAGATGCTAGGGCAAGGTAGGCTCGGGAAATGAATAGTGAATTTGGTTCGTGGTAAGGAAATCCCCCTTAGAACACAATACGACTAGTGAATGCACATTGTTCACATAAGAATGCAATGCATGAACATTTGTAAAGGTGAACCAAGGTATATAAACGCATTCTTGTCCTCTTTGATTTACTGTTTTCAGCTAGGTCCTGATACGGGCTGTTACAGGATGACGGTTCCCGACGGTCGGAATCGAGGACAGAACGCGATAGCCATCGAAGTAGTGTCTCACGCTGCAACTCATGAGGAGTTTTCGACCGCCTTGGGCCCTATGGTCGACCCAATCAGATTCGAAGATCTAACAGGGGTCAAATTGTAAGATCAGATGACCTGAGGAATCAAATCCCTCCTCGGAGTAGCCAGCAGAATCCCAGGCGATATGAAGAGGGTTAAGGCTCTCACAGTCGTTCTCGAAGTCGATCTCGATCACCTCGACACACGCGCTCAGGGCAACATCATGATCGACCTTGGAGATGCCGCAGTGACAGGGAAGCTCAGTCCCCCTTTTGTGATGAGATCATAGAAACGACCACTTAGGAGAAGATTCCTACCGAACTGCTGACATACAATGGGTTAACCGATCCTGAAAAACACGTGTCCAGGCTCGAAATGCAGCTCAGCATCTTCGGGAATCCTCCCAACATCTGGGCCAAGATCTTTGTCACCACTTTGGACGGGCCTGCTCAAGATTGGTTCTCGAGACTCCCTCCTCGATCCATTCCTACTTACAAAAAATTGGTCGAAAAGTTTGTCGCTCGCTTCTCCTCGATGAAAGGGGACAAATTACCATCGACATATCTCTATACCATCAAGAAAGGACCGAGCGAATCTCTCCGAGATTTCTTCACCTAGTTTTCTCAGGCTGTGATCAAGACAGATGGGCCTAGCATCGACCTTTTGGTGCCCATAATACATCAGGCTTTAATTAGCAACGATTGTGCTCGATATATCTTTTTGCAAAAGCCCAAGATCCTGGCCGACATACAGGCGAAGGCTTGTAATTGGATGTAGCTCGAAGAACTCGAGAACTCTCGAGTCAGTCCCCCACGTGGCAGGAGGAATGAATCGAGTCGCTTTGTTAAACTTGATCTCCGACCCAAAGTCGATGCTCCCACCAGCCCAACTCCCAGAAAGCACTACACGCAGCTAACTCGCCCGATCGATGAGATTTACAACGTCATCGATCCTAAACTTCTCAAAAAACCCAAGCCAATGAGAAAGACTTCCAAGACTCGAGAAAGTAACAAGTTCTGTAACTTCCATCAGCAGAAAGGACATAACACCTCCGAGTGCAATGTCTTACGCGAAGAAATTGAACGACTTATCAAAGGTGGGCAATTGCTCGAGTTTGCCAAGAAAATCAATGACAATGCTCGAAATAGAGACAACAATGACAGGCCACCCTCAAGACAGCGTCAGGCTAAACCACCAACCGAGCATGACCCCCACAACCAACCATACCTTGGTCGAATTGATATGATTGCTGGGGGACCCTCAGGTGGAGACTCAAAGTCAGCTCGAAAGAAGACCCGGCGAGAGGCATCACGGAGTTTCTACGGCCCTCGAGAAGTGATGAAAGTTTGACTTGCAGATTCCTGGATCGATGAAGAAGTAGCGTTTAGTGAAAATGATGTAATCAATGTACCATCGCACTCGAGCGAGACACCTAGTTGTCCTACGGTCGTCACGCTCGATGTCGCTAACTCTGCTGTATCCCGTACTTTTATTGATAATGGAAGCTCAAGCAATATTATCGTTTACTCGACTCTAGTTCAAATGAATTTACATGATAAATTGCTATTAGATCCTATTCGAACGCCTCTTACAGGTTTTGGCGGAGCATAAGTCTACACGAAAGACCGCGTTCGACTCGTGACCTCGATGGGTACACTCCCTCGACGCGACACTCGTGAGATCGAATACCTCGTGGTCGAAATGCCATCCGCCTACAACATTATTTTCGGTCGACCAGGTCTAATCGAATTCCGAGCCATCATCTCAACTTACCATCAAATGGTAAAATTTTCCACCCCCGCTGGGGTCGGAGAATTACGATGTGACATCCTAACAGCGTGGACTTGCTATTCGATATCAATGGAAAAGCCTAAGGCACCTAGCGGAAAACAAGTCCCGCTCATCATCCATGATCCGATGATCGAAGATGAGTTCGAGGACCCCGACGCAGTCGACCCAGAAAACTGAAAGAAAATGAGCTCGTCCCACGCCGCGAAAAGGAAAAAGCAAGAAGAAAAAAAGCTTGAATCGACCGAAGATCTCGAGGAAATTCAGTTAATCCATGGATAGACCGAGAAAATCACTCGCATAGGTGTTGGCCAGAAAGGCAAGGAGCAATGCATGCTGATACAATTCCTCCGAGATAACATCAATGTATTCGCCTGGAGTGCTTCCGATCTTGTAGGAGTCGACCGGAAGGTGATCAAACATCACCTAAATGTTGACCCATCCTAGAAGTTGGTCAAACAAAAGCTCCGCTCAAAGAGTGAATCCCGAAACGCCATCATCGAACAGGAGGTGAACAAGCTGCTCGATGCTTGATACATTATACCGATTCAATATGTTTAATGGTTATACAACGTGTTGCTCGTACCAAAACCAGGTGGAAAATGGCATATGTGCAACGATTTCACCGACTTAAACAAAGCATGCCCAATGGATCTATATCAGCTGCCCAGGATCGATCAACTGGTCGACTCTACAGCAGGATGCGAATGACTAAGCATGATAGATGCCTTTCAAGGTTACTACCAAATTTTCATGGCCATCGAAGATCAACCAAAAACAGCGTTCGTAGTCTTCAATGGAATATACTGCTTTAAGGTTATGTGATTCGGGCTCAAAAATGCAGGAGCAACATACCAAAGAATGTTGAACAAGGTTTTCGAGTCCGAAATCGGCGACACTGTCGAAGTATATATCGATAACATGCTCGTTAAGAGTGAGAAGGCTGTCGACCATCTCGATCACCTGAAGCGGACTTTCAACCTTCTCAGGAAGTACAACCTTAAGCTTAATCCTGCAAAATGCACTTTCGAGGTCGATGAAGGAAAATTTCTTGGTTACATGGTAAGTCAGAGAGGAATTGAAGCCAACCTTATAAAGATACAGGCTATACAACTCTTCCCGAAGCCCAACTCGATTCGTGATGTACAACACTTGGTTGGTCGGATCATCTCCCTGAATCGATTTATATCACGGTCGTCTGAGAAAAACTTACCCTTCTTTAAGATCCTCCGCAACATCAAAGATTCGAGTGGACTCCCGAATGTGATCTAGCCCTTGAAGATCTCAAGAAGTATCTAACTTCTCCGCCTTTGCTAGCAAAACCGGTCGATGGAGAAACTCTGTACCTGTACTTGGCTGTCTTACTCGAAATGATCATCTCGATGCTTGTCACAATAAGGGATCGGAAGCATCTTCCCATATACTATGTCAGCAAGATTCTCCATGGACCAAAAGTCCGATACTTCGAGATCGAGAAGTTCGCCCTCGCACTCGTTCACATTTCCCGGAAGCTTCGACCGTACTTCCAGCTCACCCTAATGTAGTCATAACCGATCAGCCACTCAGAACGGTTATGGAAAAACCAGAAGTATCAGGAAGACTCACCAGGTGGGCGATCGAACTCGGACAATTCGAGGTCTCTTACCGCCCTCGGATATCATATCAAGCTCAGATCTTAGCCAATTTCTTGGTCGAGAAAAGCCTCCCTCTTGCACCCGAACATGATGACACAGTATAGACCTTAGTAGTTGATGGCTCCTTGACCACTTCCGGGGGAGAGAGGGAGCTGGCGTATCCCTCTCGAGCACCAACGGACAAGAGATCGAATACGCCATCGTGCTCGAATATCCAGCAACAAATAATGAAGCGGAATATGAGGCCCTCTTGGCAGGATTGAAGATTGTAAAAATGCAAAACATCAAGAAACTCACTGCCATAACCGACTCACAATTGGCGCAGGACATGTCGATTGAGACTATGAAGCTCGAGAAGAATCGATGATCAAGTATCTTGCCCTTGTAAAGAAAGCCGCTGCGGAGTTCGAAGAATTCAGGCTCTATCAAGTGCCTCAGGAGGAAAATCTTCGAGCAGACGCCCACTCAAAATATGCCAGTGGATCACTTGGAATAAAGGATCGATCCATCACCTTTATGACATCCCCCAGGAGATCGATTGACACGCCCGACCCAGAAGTTAATTCTATCGATGTCACGAAACCCTATTGGCTCGATGGGTTAGTCCTCTATCTCCGAGATGGTACCCTACCTGAAGATCATGTCGAGGTAAGAAAGATCAAACATCGTGCTCTGAGCTATTCCCTCGATCAAGAAGACCGATTATACTAACGTTCCTTCCTTGGCCCTACAAAGCGATGTCTTCGACCTTCGCAGGGCCAAGAAGTGCTAGCTGAGATCCACGAGGGAGCATGTGACAACCATGCAGGTGGCCGATCCTTAGCTCAAAAAACATCTCGAGCTGGTTTCTTTTGGCCCACCTTACGCAAGGACGCGTTCGAATTTATAAAGAAATGCGGTCTATGTCAGAAGCACGCACACTTAACACATCAGTACCCTGCCGAGATGATTCCGATCGAGTCTACATGTCCGTTCGAGCAGTGGGGAATCAATATCATTGGGCCCTTTCCGATTGCTACTCGACAAAGGCAATTCGTTATTATCGCGATCGATTATTTTTCCAAATTGGTCGAAGCCCTCGCAGTTCCGAAGATCACATTCCACGTCATCCAGGATTTCATTTGGAAGCACATCATTACTCAATTCAGAATTCCTTGAATTCTTATGTGTGATAATGGTCCCCAGTTTCGAAGCTCAAAACTACAAGCCTACTGCTCAGACTTCAAGATCAGTCCGGGATTTACATCAGTCGGACATCCTCAAGCAAACGGACAGGTCAAGGCTACAAATCGAACCATCATTCAGAACCTTAGCACGCGACTTGAAGCGAAGAAAGAACTCTGGGTCGATGAACTGGAAGGAGTCCTTTGAGCCTATCGAACCACCCCAAGAGTTCCAACAGGTCTAACTCCGTTCGCCATGGTATATGGCTCGGAAGCCATGATCCCAGCTGAGATTCTCTATCAATCTCCTCGAGTTGCCCAATTTTAACTCGAAAGGAACAATGAGCAAAGAGCTTTTGTGTAGCACCCCGCACGAGAGGCACCACATCCCCCGCACTATAGTTCAACACGAGTAACGAAATGGTAAATCCGCACCCGTATCAAACCATAGCGAACGGGAGACAAATAGAAAACCCTCCTAAGCTAGGCGGAACTTAGACCCTGCAATAATAACCAATCAACAAAAAATAATGCATCGAAAAACTAAAATTCAAGCACACAAACCATAAGCAGACTTGGGCTCTTCAGGCCTCTTTTAAACTCATAAACAAAGCCCAACAAGAGCAATTCAAAAACAAATATACAAGATTCAAATTCATAATCTTACAAGGTTGAATCATTCACAATTTAAATACATAAGTGAATGCAGAGACGTTTCTAACTTTACTTGACCGACTCAACTCAACATAACTCCGCCTAGCTCGAGACTCCAAAGCCTAACTTGCACGCTAAAGTGTTGGGAAAAGGGGAGGGTCAGTCTCTAGAAGACTGAGTGAGCAGAAGGGATACATATATATAAGAAACATGCACATGCAAGTCATAAATCCCGAGCAAAGGTTTTATTGGAAGTTAGTTCCCATGAAGGGCAAGAAAACAATTAAACAATGCTCGAACTTTATGACTAATTCATATTAAATTCATTAGGTTCATAGTTCATACTTAATCATTAAGGCTCGGTGAGTGAGCGTGCATTATCTCCAACCAAACTCCGACCGTGTACGACAAATATCATTAATATATCGAATATGTGATCATGCAGTATATTATAATACACACAAATCAAATATCATATCATAAAACATATTCGTTTGGGCAATCCGTGTCCCGGCCTTCCCGCACGGTGCATGACAATCATATCATAACATAGTCATATTCATAAAACAAGTTCCAACCTTCTTCCTTCGGGTGGTGGACGGGTTTGCAAAGCCCGACCACCTAAACATATCATTGTGGCTATGAGGTTCATGCGACCTCAAAGCCCGGTTAGCGTTTCCTCGTCAAAAACTCCTTGACGAGGTCCGTTTCGCCGTTAAACATAATGGAATCAGCACATGGGATCACCGTCGGCCCTTGCCTCCCCGGATAGCCACATGCACTGAATTCCTGGGCCCGTGAACATATCATACATGCATAATCTCGCCAAAACATTTCAATTCATAAGAAGCATAACATATTTCATAATTCATAAATAAAAAGGTTTAGTCGATCAACATTTACCCGATAACTTTACTTTAAGAGTAACATATATATATACATAAGGTTTTGGCCAAAGCTTGTCACATAAGGTTGTAGGGTTTAATATGTAACTAGAACGAAAACACCCTCACCTGAAACATGACGATACGAGGATACGAGTTACCGAGTGCCTGAAAGATCACGATTTCTCCACCCTGGAGATAAACTGTACAAAAGACAACGTAACGTGTTCGTGAGACTCAAGACTCCAAATGAACCATATACGACGCACGACAATGTATAATCATGATTTGAATGCATAAGAAATGATATTAGGTCGTAAAATGCTGATGTGCACGATTAAGGAATTTAAGGCATATAACCAAGGCATGCGTTCATTCATTCATTCAAGTGCATAAATTCACATTTCATATCAATTTAATCTAAGAAGTTCAAAGATGACCATAGCACGTATTGAATCGCATTTACAATAAGAACATAAACAATTAAATACATTCAATTCAATATCGGAAATTAAATAAAACATGAAATAGGTAACAATTAAATTCTATAATTCAATTAAATCAAATAACATTTAATATTTAATAAACATATATAAATATATAATTAAATATACATACATATATTATATTATAATATATATATATATATATATATATATATATGCATGCCATGCACGTACAGCAACCACAACAATACATGCATGCTACTATTTATATATATATATACATATACATGCAAATTTCATTTAATTACATATATATATACATATATGCATGCAACATTCAACTAACTCCTAACATGCATGAAGGAAAAAGAGGAAAAGAAATGAAGTAGCAGCAGCTAATCAACAGCAAAAGCAGCAGCGTAGCAAAAATAATCTCCCCGCCCGGGGAGATTTTGTCCACAAGATTACCCGGCCGGGGACTGTTGGTGTTGCGTGATGGGCCCGAGACAGAGTGACGGTAAAGCAACATTTCAAAAAATTTTGCCATAACCTCGTTATCAAAATATTTCCAAAATATTTTAATAAAGCAGCGGAATAAATCGGGCAGCATAACTCTAATATATACAGGCATCGATAACATAATTTTAAATCATCTAGCACATGATCACAATATGCAAATAATAATTTGAGCAGCATAACGACATTACCGTACTGCAAGAATGGCTATCAACGGCACTTTTCCAGCACCTCGATATTTTCTCGTGAAACCGGCAGAGCTTCCCCGCAATATCCCCAATTAAGAAATTGGAGTGTGGGCTCCGGCAGTATTTCCCTAAATACTTTGAGAAAATATTTTTCAGAAAAATCCTTTTTTCTAAAACTTGAAAATCCCTATTTTCTAATAATTAAGTGGATTATATATTAATTATATAACCACCTAATTAAGTAATTAATTAATCTAATTAAAGATTAATTAACGAAATAAGAGAGAGAGCCGAAAGGCTGAAAATTTGAATTGCCAAAAAACTGATTTTAGAACAAAAATAGCAGCCCTATTTATAGCCAATTTGAGGGGTAAAAAGGTCAATTCATAGGAAGGAGAGCTGCCGCGTGTCCTTAGCCGCCGATTTCAGCAGATCCGAGGACACCACGTCGTAGCACGTGCCGCCACGAGTCCAACGCCGCGCGGCACGGGCCGAACGGGCCAGCCACGCGCCCACACGCGCCACCCATGTGGCGGCTGTGTGTTCCCGCGCGTGAACCACACGCCGGCACGAGCACGTGCCACGTGTCCGGTTCGGCCGGTCCAACCGGCGGCTCAGCGGTTCAGACCGGTTCAGACGTGAACCGGTCGGCTCAATCCTAGTCCAGCTCTGGGCGACGTGGCACGCTATGATTCTGCCACGTGTCAGGGTCGGTTCTAACCGAACCCGGCCCTACCCGGTGACCCGAACCGATGACCCGTTTCCAAGACCCGTTGACTTTCCAGTCAACATCATCCGGGCGGTTGAAAATTGCTGACGTGGCTCAATCCTGGCCGTCCACGGGGCGCGCCATGTGGCGCCCAGTCAGCGCCACTTGGCGCTGACCCGCTGATGTGGCATGACACGTCACCTGCCACGTCAGCATTTCGCCACGTCATCAAAAAAACTTTTTTTTTTTTTGAAAAATTTTATTTTCTCCAAAATAAAATTTCGGGCATTTCCAACTCTTTGGAATTTAATTTATTTTCTCAAAAATAAATTCATTGGCTATTTTCAAACACTTTGAAAAATCATTTCTCTCTCTCGTTTTAATATTTTCTCTTTGATCTTCATTGGGGCTTGCGGGGGGACCTGCAGGACTAATTAATCTTAGCTCCAAACGGGTCAATCTATTATCATCCTATGACAATAATTGATTACCGTTTAACAATATTTAATTCCACTAAATAAATATTGTTGAACTCTAAAATTAATTAAATTATTCACGAATTTCTCGATCAAGAATAATTTTGCATTTTACTCCTTTGTACAGATATCCATGAAAAATAAATCAATACTACTATCAATTATTTTTCACTTTAAATCTGAAATTTCTTGATTCGCCTTAAGTTCAAATTCCCTGTATGTGAAACACATTCAACATACAACTTCGGTGACGCACACACGAAGTACTTTGGCCAAAGTTTTAATTGAACTTTGCAAATCTATTTCAGGGATATCTTTAACCTTCCAGCAAGGCTACAGATTCCACGATCAATATTTCTCTCTAGCACATTTCATGCAATCACCGAACGTACAAAGTATTTTGGCCACCCGTTACCGAGACCTCACTTCTGAGTACATCACAGTGATTAACACTACATGCCTAAAGTAGAAACACTATCAGGATTAAGAGTCTAATGCTTCCGAGATTTTATTCATTTTAGATAGCAGTATAAAATGAACAATCTCAGTGGTCCAATTCGATGTTTCCAATCTCATTGAAAATCATCAACGTGTTATAATTGGAAACTCCATTTCCCTATGACGAAAGACTAATCATCTTATATAATACATTATAGTCTCGATAAGAACATTTTCTTATCATACTGACTAGAACTTTAATGACACGTGACTTTTTGGTATTTAAAGTCTTTTCCTATGAAACACATTTCATATAAAAATACCATCACACGTCATTAATTATTAAATTTGTAAAATACTCATAACTTGCTTTAATTTCAGTTTTATTAATCCAAAATATTTACAATAAAATTGGATTTTTAGGGCATTAATCCCAACAATCTCCCACTTGCCCTAAATCCAATTGGCTACATATCTAAGGCCCATCCCTTCTACATGAGTGTCAAAACTCTTTTGCGCCAAAGTCTTAGTGAAGGGATCTGCTAGATTATTTACTGAGCCAATTTTCACCACTGCCACTTCTCCACGTTCCACATAATCACGTATAATGTGAAACTTCCTTTCGATGTGCTTGGCACGTTTATGACTTCGAGGTTCCTTGGAGTTGGCCACCGCTCCAGCATTGTCACAGTACAATGTGATCGGCGTAAGTCCGTCCTTGACGACTTCTAGATCCATTAGGAAATTCCGGAACCAATACGCTTCTTTGGCTGCTTCTGAAGCTGCCACGTATTCGGCTTCCATGGTGGAGTTAGCAATGCAAGATTGCTTAATACTCCTCCAACTAACGGCTGCTCCTCCCAGAGTAAACACATATCCAGACGTCGAACGCCTAGAATCCAAATCGGATTGAAAATCCGAATCTGTGTACCCTATAGGAATGAGCTCATCACTGCGATAGACAAGCATATAATCCCGAGTCCTTCTCAAGTACTTTAATATATGCTTTACAGCTATCCAGTGTTGGGGTCCAGGGTTTGACTGATATCTGCTGACTAGACCTACATCATAACAGATATCTGGCCTAGTACATAACATGGCATACATGAGGCTTCCGACTGCCGAAGCATACGGAACATCTTTCATTTCTTCTGTCTCTTCTGGGTTCTTGGGACACTGATCCCGAGACAGATGAACTCCATATCTGAAAGGTAACGATACTTTCTTGGAGTTAGCCATATTATATCTTGCCAACATCTTATCTATATATGCTGCTTGTGATAAACCAATCATCTTATTCTTACGATCACGACAAAGTCTGATCCCTAGAATATAGCTGGCTTCACCTAGGTCTTTCATGTCAAACTGGTTTGACAACCAAATCTTAACTGCTGACAATATTCCTGTGTCATTCCCAATGAGCAGAATATCGTCAACATATAGAACTAAAAATGTTACAACACTATCATGATGTCTCTTGTACACACATGGTTCATCAGGCAATTGTATAAATCCAAAGGATTTAATTGCCTCATTAAATCTGATGTTCCATGACCTAGACGCTTGCTTAAGACCATAAATAGATCTATCAAGCTTGCATACCTTATGCTCTTGATTGCTGGCTGTAAAGCCTTCAGGCTGAGCCATATATATCTCTTCTTGAAGGTGCCCGTTCAAGAAGGCAGTCTTTACATCCATTTGCCAAATCTCATAATCAAAATGAGCAGCAATGGATAGGAGAATTCTTATGGACTTAAGCATAGCTACAGGCGAGAAGGTTTCGTCATAATCGATACCTTCTTTCTGGGTATAACCCTTTGCCACAAGCCTTGCTTTAAAGGTCTCAACCTTTCCATCTATTCCCCTTTTTCTCTTGTAGACCCATTTGCATCCAATAGGTTAAATGCCCTCAGGCGCCTCTACAAGTTCCCAGACTTTATTGGAATACATTGAATCTAATTCAGATTCCATGGCTCTGACCCAACGGTCAGCGTCTATATCGTTTATGGCTTCATCATATGTGACAGGATCAGATACGTCAGATTCAACCACTTGGGTTAATCCTAGGTATCTGTCAGGTGCCCTGACAATCCTCCCACTACGACGAGGCTGCTGTGTACTCGTCCCTACATCATATGTTGTATCTGGTACATCATATGTATCTAACACATTTTCAGTTACTACAGGTTCTTGGAATTCAGAATCTGAAGTTGTCATTTCTTCTAACACAATTTTGCTTCTACCCTTGTGGTTATTTACGAAATCATCTTCGAGATATTTAGCATTAGTGCTCACAAACACTTTGTGATCTCTCGGATCGTAAAATATACCACCTCTTGTCCCTTTAGGATAACCTACGAACAAGCAAACCTCTGTTCTTGATTCCAACTTGTCAGGATCCTTCCTTAACACATGAGCTGGGGTTCCCCATATCCGAAGATAGGAGACACTGGGCTTTCGCCCTCGCCACAGTTCCATTAGTGTTTTAGGAACCGACTTGGATGGAACAAGGTTTAATATGTGTGCCGCCGTTTCGAGTGCAAAACCCCAAAACGAACTTGGTAGGGTAGCATGACTCATCATAGATCTTACCATTTCCATCAGAGTTCTATTTCTCCTTTCTGCAACACCGTTCTGCTGGGGTGTACCCGGTGCAGATAATTGAGATCTAATCCCGTTTGCAGTGAGAAATTCTAGAAACTCTGTAGACAGATACTCACCACCACGATCTGATCGAAGTGCCTTGATACGTTTTCCAGTTTGATTTTCAACTTCAGCCTTGAATTCTTTGAACTTTTCAAAAGATTCAGACTTATATCTCATCAAATAAACGTATCTGTATCTGGAGTAATCATCCGTAAAAGTGATGAAATACTCAAAACCTCCTCTTGCTTGAATACTCATAGGACCACACACATCCGTATGAATTAACTCAAGCAATTTTGTGGCTCGATTACCTTTAGATTTAAAAGATCTCTTGGTCATTTTACCTTCCAAGCAGGATTCACAGACTGGTAGTTCTGTTAAGTCCAAGGGACTCAACAATTCGTCTGAAATTAGTATTTGGATCCTATTTGGATTAATATGACCAAGACGTAAATGCCACTTGTAAGCCTCGTTAGGCATAGGAGTTTTTCTTTTGGATGGTAAGTCAAGCGTAGTAGTGTTAAGTTCGGAATTAGGGTTTTTATCGGGGTATAACAAGAAAAGACCATCTTTTACCGTGCCAGTGCAAATAAACCTTTTATTTTGCTTAATGGTAAAATTTTGTTCAAAACAAACACTGAAACCATTATTTATTAAACAACTCACAGAAATCAGATTTCTGCGAACACACGGTATATACAGAATGTCTTTCAGTATCAAAACCCTATCACCAAAATACAAATTTACAGTCCCTACTGCTAATACAGATATACTTGTATTATCCCCGAGCAGTAGCTGCATCTCGCCATCTTCAAGCTTTCTGGTTAGCTTGAACCCCTGCAACGAATTGCAAATATGATTAGTTGAACCCGAGTCCACACACCAGGAATCTGGTGGACTTCCAACTAAACATAATTCAATTAAACAAGATATCGATATACCTTGTCCAGATGGCTTAGCAGGAAGACTTGCTAAGTATTTTGGACAATTCCTCTTCCAGTGCCCATTCTCTCCGCAGTGGAAACATTTTCCCTTGCTGGGTTTGCCTTTCTTCTTCTGAACCTTTTTCTTGGGATTGGGAACCTTTCCCTTTCCCTTTCCCTTTTTCCACTTGTTGGCCTTTGGAGCCGTGGAAGTCGATGCCTGAGCCAGGAGAACAGTTCCCTTAGCTTTCATCACTCCCTCCGCCACTTTAAGTTCGTTCATCAATTCAGGTAGAGAAAAATCCAATTTGTTCATAGAATAATTTTGCCTGAATGTGTCGAACGACTTCGGCAGAGAGCATAGGATCATATCCTGCTTGCTGAGATCATCAAATTTAGCACCAAGGCTTTCAATTTCGTTCAGGCAAGCCATCATGTTCATAACATGATCCTGAACAGGTGATCCCTCAGACATCTTGGTAACTAACAGCCTTCGCATCAATTCGAGCCTCTTGGCTCGATTCTGTCCTCCAAACATTTGATGGAGATGATCCATCATGTTCCTAACAGTTGGCATCTCATGCATTTGATGCTTGAGAACATTGGAGAGAGATGCCAGGATATAAGACCTAGCCAAATCATTGGACTTGATCCAATTGGCATAAGTATTTCTCATATCCTGATTGGCTGTAGTTTCCGGTACCCCCGGACAAGGTTCAGTGAGCACTTGTTTCAGATTCTCGTGAACAAGCACGATGTCAAGATTCATTTTCCAGTCAGCATAGTTAGACCCTTCAAGCCTATTTTCCCTTAGGATCGATTGAAGTGGGCTAGCGGTCGTCATTGCTTTAAAAACTGAAATATTTTAAAAGGTGCAAGTTATGATTCTGTACTTTACATCTTTTGCGTTTAACCAATAAATGAAATCCACGTAAGCATTTTTGGTTTACACAATGGTGACTTATCTAACCGCAGTTGACTCCCCGGAAGCGAGGTCGAAAACAGCTTAGAAAAGCAAGAATTAATCTTAATTAACATGTCATCTAGGTAACTCTTACCAAACTATGTTAATCCACCACGTTCACCTTTGGCCTCTAAGTAAATGTAACATAGCTCCGAAGGGAGGTTAATACATTACTTAGTCAAGCGTATACCATTACCTAGAAATTCGTGCGAGTAGATCAGACACTCCACGGAGGCGTGGTCGAGCTGACTTTCCCCGTATTTCATTCTTTCCGTAGAAGCCTAATCTTGTATACTGCGAATACATACCCGCCGAAGGGAGTAGTATATATTCACTATACTATAGACGGGTAATGGAGGCCGTGAGAATCCAACTCTTTTCATCTCGCTCCCACTTGAATTTTAAAAAAAATTGTGGATTATCTTTGATTATTAAATAATCACTTTTGGCGTCTTATTAATTTTGGAAGTAATTAATCTAATTAATAAGCTCCCATTAGGATTATTAAATAATCCTAATAATATTTTAAGGCTTTAATAACTCTTTATTAATTTAGGCCAAAAAATATTAATCCAATTATGCATCATATTTAATCTCTATTAAATATTACTTATCTAATCACATTAAATAAATCATGCATAATTAAAGCAGCATAATATCACATATTATCATGCCATTTTAAAATTAAAAGCATGCTTGCAAATAATTATCACATAATTATCACGCTTTAAATTTTTAATGGCCCCTTAAATAAATATGTTTTAAATTATCACATAATTTAAATCATATTTACTGATTCGGCAATTAACCAAGATGATTATTGAAATCAATTCCCAGAAAACTACCATTCCACGCAAACTCCCAGAAACACTGGAGGGGTCACAACGGTCCCACTTAAAACCCAGCCTTCTTTGACAGAATTTACGTGCACAGTATCAAATTTAAAATTATGCATCTTATGCTTTATCAATGCCAGTATATAATAAGAGCCCAGCTCTGATACCAGTTGTTGGTGTTGCGTGATGGGCCCGAGACAGAGTGACGGTATAGCAACATTTCAAAAAATTTTACCATAACCTCGTTATCAAAATATTTCCAAAATATTTTAATAAAGCAGCGGAATAAATCGGGCAGCATAACTCTAATATATACAGGCATCGATAACTTAATTTTAAATCATCTAGCATATGATAACAATATGCAAATAATAATTTGAGCAGCATAACGACATTACCGTACTGCAAGAATGGCTATCAACGGCACTTTTCCAGCACCTCGATATTTTCTCGTGAAACCGGCAGAGCTTCCCCGCAATATCCCCAATTAAGAAATTGGAGTGTGGGCTCCGGCAGTATTTCCCTAAATACTTT
The DNA here is from genome assembly GCA_037501455.1 of Lantana camara. Lineage (NCBI taxonomy): Eukaryota > Viridiplantae > Streptophyta > Magnoliopsida > Lamiales > Verbenaceae > Lantana > Lantana camara. The sequence goes on from CM074855.1 coordinate 114,408,929, forward strand.
GAGAAAATATTTTTCAGAAAAATCCTTTTTTCTAAAACCTGAAAATCCCTATTTTCTAATAATTAAGTGGATTATATATTAATTATATAACCACCTAATTAAGTAATTAATTAATCTAATTAAAGATTAATTAACGAAATAAGAGAGAGAGAGCCGAAAGGCTGAAAATTTGAATTGCCAAAAAATTGATTTTAGAACAAAAATAGCAGCCCTATTTATAGCCAATTTGAGGGGTAAAAAGGTCAATTCATAGGAAGGAGAGCTGTCGCGTGTCCTTAGCCGCCGATTTCAGCAGATCCGAGGACACCACGTCGTAGCACGTGCCGCCACGAGTCCAACGCCGCGCGGCACGCACCGAACGGGCCAGCCACGCGCCCACACGCGCCACCCATGTGGCGGCTGTGTGTTCCCGCGCGTGAACCACACGCCGGCACGAGCACGTGCCACGTGTCTGGTTCGGCCGGTCCAACCGGCGGCTCAGCGGTTTAGACCGGTTCAGACATGAACCGGTCAGCTCAATCCTAGTCCAGCTCTGGGCAACGTGGCACGCTGTGATTCTGCCACGTGTCAGGGTCGGTTCTAACCGAACCCGGCCCTACCCGGTGACCCGAACCGATGACCCATTTCCACAACCCGTTGACTTTCCAGTAAACATCATCCGGGCCGTTGAAAATTGCTGACGTGGCTCAATCCTGGCCGTCCACGCGGCGCGCCATGTGGCGCCCAGTCAGCGCCACTTGGCGCTGACCCACTGACGTGGCGTGACACGTCACCTGCCACGTCAGCATTTCGCCACGTCATCAAAAAAACTTTTTTTTTTTTTTTTTGAAAAATTTTATTTTCTCCAAAATAAAATTTCGGGCATTTCCAACTCTTTGGAATTTAATTTATTTTCTCAAAAATAAATTCATTGGCTATTTTCAAACACTTTGAAAAATCATTTCTCTCTCTCGTTTTAATATTTTCTCTTTGATCTTCGTTGGGGCTTGCGGGGGGACCTGCAGGACTAATTAATCTTAGCTCCAAACGGGTTAATCTATTATCATCCTGTGACAATAATTGATTACCGTTTAACAATATTTAATTCCACTAAATAAATATTGTTGAACTCTAAAATTAATTAAATTATTCACGAATTTCTCGATCTAGAATAATTTTGCATTTTACTCCTTTGTACAGATATCCATGAAAAATAAATCAATACTACTATCAATTATTTTTCACTTTAAATCTGAAATTTCTTGATTCGCCTTAAGTTCAAATTCCCTGTATGTGAAACACATTCAACATACAACTTCGGTGACGCACACACGAAGTACTTTGGCCAAAGTTTTAATTGAACTTTGCAAATCTATTTTAGGGATATCTTTAACCTTCTAGCAAGGCTACAGATTCCACGATCAATATTTCTCTCTAGCACATTTCATGCAATCACCGAACGTACAAAGTATTTTGGCCACCCGTTACCGAGACCTCACTTCTGAGTACATCACAGTGATTAACACTACATGCCTAAAGTAGAAACACTATCAGGATTAAGAGTCTAATGCTTCCGAGATTTTATTCATTTTAGATAGCAGTATAAAATGAACAATCTCAGTGGTCCAATTCGATGTTTCCAATCTCATTGAAAATCATCAACGTGTTATAATTGGAAACTCCATTTCCCTATGACGAAAGACTAATCATCTTATATAATACATTATAGTCTCGATAAGAACATTTTCTTATCATACTGACTAGAACTTTAATGACACGTGACTTTTTGGTATTTAAAGTCTTTTCCTATGAAACACATTTCATATAAAAATACCATCACACGTCATTAATTATTAAATTTGTAAAATACTCATAACTTGCTTTAATTTCAGTTTTATTAATCCAAAATATTTACAATATAATTGGATTTTTAGGGCATTAATCCCAACAGGGACGACATGCAGAGGACCTTCTGTAATAGGGCTCCCCGACCGGGGAGAGGCAACAGAAATAGACGCAGCAGCAACACACAGATCCTCCCCTGTTCTCAAGCTTAGAACGCAGCAACAGCTCAAGCAATAAACATGCTGGATATGCAGCAATACAAGGCATGAAATGCAGCAAGAATTCAGCCCTAACAATTCACAAAACTAACAGCAACAACAAGAAGCAGCGCAACAGTTCGACAGCAGAAAATTCAGTCCACACAGGGCAAGAAATCCACGAAAAACAGGGCATGACTGAACTCATTTATCCCCAACATGTTCAGGTAAGTTAATCCATCAGAAATACAGCAAAACAACTCCAAATTAGCATACAAGTCAGCCCCAAGGAAGCTCAGACGTGAGATGAAGATATATGAGTTTATTTCATGAATTTCCTCAAAGTGTCCTTAATGATAACTCATGAATACTTCAACTACCATGTAATTAATGATCATAAATGAGAAGAGGAAGTTAAAACAATCATATTCAAGCTTGGAATCACTCAAATCCATCAAGACTCGGATGAGATCAATACAATTGCTCAAAACCTAATATTTTTCAAATTCAGTCAAAACTCATGAAACCATGATCAAAATTGGGGATGAATGAATAAAAATGACTCATATTGAATGTACATAACATATCCAAGCTTACCTTGTGGATTAATGGAGGTTTGGAAGGAGATTTGAGCTTGAATCTCTTGGAAGGGCTTGAGCTACGGGAAAAACTGGGAAGCAGATGATGTTTGGCCAATATTCAGCAAGTGGGAAGGGTTATCTCGGTTTGGGGGGTTAATGGCTGAATAAAGGGTTGAGTTAGGGTTCCATAGAGTCTAACCATGGTTAATTTGGTCAACAAATGAATGAGTTATGATTTATTTGGTAAAAGGTGGCAGTTTTGTTCTCGTTCCGTTTTTCGGTTGAGTTTCGGTGGTTCAAACGGCATTAGAAAAATATAAGGCTAAGTTTATTAAACCCGAATTTTCATTACGAGTTCAGCGGAGTTGACGGAACTCGAATCCGAGTTCCCGAGCTCAAGATATCAACTACGGAACCAAGGGTGCGCTAATTGCTCGTTAGCCCCCGACTTGCTTTCCAAAATTCAAATTAAATCCGAAACAAATGCAAATGAATCCGAAAATATGAAACGAACAAATATTCCTATACAAGACACGTACAAGTTCAACATATTAAATTTGCATGAAATTTCGGTATCAATTTAAATAGAAACGAGGCACGTAAATGTCACTCATACGCAATGCAACAATAAAAATTCATAATATTATAAATAATATAACAAATTAATACGTATATAATTATAAATATAAAATGCATGCATGCACTATTAAAATCAGAAATGCATTCATAATTATTAATTAAAAAGGATTGCATGCTTTCATGCAAATGCATTGAACAAATCGTGCACATTTAACATATATATATTTATTATGTAAATATATTTAATATTAATATTATTAAAATAAAATAATTAACATTTAATACGATTAAACAATAAAATTAAATATATAAAACACGTATAATTAATTATTTCGCGTAATTTGGGAGCACACAAGTTATTCACATAAATTCAAATTCAAATATTGCATATATTTCAATTAATCACTTATTTAACAATTAAACAATGAAATTTAATTATAGAAAACACTAAAAACCAATTAATTTGCGCAAATTAGTAAACACAAATGTCATTTTAAAATACTGAAAAGTTGGGGCGTTACATTTTGACCTCGACACCATAGAGAAAACCAGAGAAAAAGGATATCAGAGAATGCAGCAATATCGAGCTACGACAACTCAAGCGTACAACAAAAATATCTGACCATTCCACTTCCATATCGGAGATTTGGTGCTCAAGAAGGCTGGAGTCACTAAACTTGTTAGCAAACTCGATGCAAACTAGGAAGGACCCTATCGGGTATCCAAAATAGGTAAGAACCGGTCTTATCATCTCAATGACCTTGATCGAAAGCCTCTACCTCGATCTTGGAACGCACATAACTTGAAAAAATATTACATGTAAACCTCTCGAGTGTATATCTTTTGATCAATGAATAAACAAGTTTTTCCCTTTTTGATATAAATATCTTATTCGATCTGACACTTGTACGTTTTATTTTACGATGCTCGTATTTATTAAAACGTCATATACTCGAAAGATTAGAGTTCTTATCTCGACATCTACTCGACCATCTGCATCGAATTAATGCGAGAACATTTATCTAAAACCACTGAAGGAAAACTTAAAATAAACTTCATTGATTCGAAAACTGAGAAATTACACAATGACAATTCAAAACAAAAGTGCACCGATCACATTAGTTTCGATCATACACTACTAAAATTTGGATTTTCATAATGGGAGCGACCAACGCTCGGATCCCTACTTATTTATAATGGACTCCGAGGCAACAACTAAGTGAACTCACCCTAACAGTCGAGTTCTAAAAGTTACAAAGGTTCGACCCCAACAGTCGAAACCGTGAAAGATTGGGTTTACATTCAGCTGAAATTCTCGAGCACAGAGATAGGGCTGGCATATTTTCGCTGGCTCACTTCTCGGTCGGAGCAGGGCCTGTTCCCTCCTCGATGGGTACTTGCGCCGCGTCACGAAAGTTTTCCGGGCAGATGTCTTTCGGGTCGAAAGAGGCATCTAGATCGAGCCAGGTTCACAGCGAACCCAAACTCATCCTTGGTCCAATCTGGCTCTGGGAAGGGGGTCGGGTAACAGGGTTGACAGGACGAGGGTCATCTTGGTACAAGCCTACCTTTTCTTGGTCATAATCCATAGGGAGATACTTGGCTGCTTGTACTTGAGCCAGGCACAAATTAAAGCCCTCCTCGAGGTCCTTAAAGCTGGTGATTGAGCAGGCCTTGGCATAGGCTTTCGAGTTCATAAAGCGGTATACGCCCCTTCTCTCTAGGTCGAAAATTGACTCCTTGAGGCCCTGCTTGCACCTCTTGATCGCCAAGGTTGCCCTTTTTCTCTCCCCCTCGACCTTCCCCTGCCTCTTTGCATCGAGCTCTTCCTGGTTTACCCTGGCGACCTGATCCTCGGCGCTCTTAAGCTTCTTCTCGGTATTAAACAAATTTTCAATCGCCTCGAGAAGATTCTTGTCAAGCTCTTCCTTGTCCTTATTGGCTGCCGCCAGTTTCTTATCCTTCTCGGTGAGCTCTGCCCTCATCCTTTCGACCGCCTGCTCGACCCGCATCCTTTGCTGCCGATGCACGCATCCCCGTCGAGCAACATGGAAGGAGTCTTGGCCGACCTGAAAGGAATGAACCGATTATCAAAATTCGAGCTACAACTTGGTAAATGCAATAATAAAGACAAAAATAATTTTTGGATCGAAAACACTTACCGCCATGTATTTTTGGACCCATGAGGCCTCGATCTTGTCGTCTGAGAGAACCCACCGCTCCTTGTGGTCGACCACTGTTTGGATCGAGCTGTACAACACTCCGATCGCTGGATAGTCTCGGGGGGCTGTGCCTATCCATCGAGGCTCACCTTGGTCGTTTAAGCTCTGAATTTCCCCCGGAAAGTGGGGTTCCTGGACGGTTGGATAGTCAAAGAAGATCCTCATGTCCTCTTCGTTGGGCTTCCAGGGGACTGCTGTGGCCCGTCTGTGGTGCCCTTGCCACATCCCACACTGAGAAATACCCCAAGTGTTAGCTTTGGGCCTTCACTCGAGATTTTTCCCAGCGAATGGCGACGAACAAACAAACATATGCTTAGCGGAAGCATAACACGATGCCAATCAACATCAAACTTCAAATATAATTATAAGGCTGACAAGGCCGATGACAAACTTCAGACTACAAAAGCCTACCGTATTAGGTATAGGTACATAGACTGTACATACTGAGTTTCCCACGAAGGAGAAATTCCAAAACTTCTGAGATTCAAAAATAAACTATCTCGACGACATCTGACGACCTAGACCCGACGTGCCGCCTAGTCACACCTACCTGAAGCCAAAACCAGAAAACAAGGGACATTAGTCAAAGTGACTAAGTGAGGGGGTTATATATATATATAAACGAACCACAAGCTTGGTTCACATTTTCCTTATTTTCGAAAACGAGATGTAAATGTATGAGAAGGGTTAGCTTTTAGTTTGTACGAAAACACACTTGTGAACCAATAATAAAAACGATCGATCAATCACAGTAACCCGACGAGTACGGGTAAGTTCTCCAACCTTTCACACCCTGAACACAAGAAACACAAAACATAAACCAGCCTTCTCCCTCCAATTGTTAGTCGAGGTGCCCCTCAACCAACCACACGATCACACAGATAGGGGCAACATAACCTGGTACCAATAACCTCACTCTATACGTAACGCAGTCAACCTCCGGCTACGCCCAGTATAGAGCTTCACAGAAGTACGTAGCAAGATCGGCCTTTGGCGCACACCTCCGGGCTTCACCCACTAGATACTTCGGGCCCATATTCTCCCCAAGGGTTCTATCAGATCAGTACTCGCTTTTCAAAACAGATTCACACGTTCAAACACTTTCTTTCTTTTAACTGTTTCACAGTTCAAAATCAAATTTTCGTTCACTCACACGTATATATATAATATAACAAGAACCCATTTTTATAAGGAAATCCGATTTTTCAATAAAATACCAAAATATTATAAAACAACTATTTATATATATAGCATCAATTGGTCAAAATCAAATTCAATAACTAAGGGTTGAGTTTTAAGAATATGTACCTATATGTACATAATATATGTTTTGGCCCCAGTTGAAAATATTTTAATCCCTCACCTGAAAAGCTTCAAAACTGCAAAAGAGACAACGCCTGACACGTTCAGGGCTCCTCCGTAGGAACACCTATAACACACAGACTACAAATTGTGACTCGACTCAATAACCAAATTACACAACTTACTTGTACGGCTACTACGCAATCACCCTAAGGCTAGACAATTAGACAATTTAGTTAAACCCAAAAACAAAATTCAAATAATAAGATTATTATAGTATTTAAATTTATTTTATGCACATCAAGCTCTATTATTCATAAAGTGTACTGTTTCAAACTTGTGAATTAATATACAGAGATATACATGTTAAAACAGTAGCCTAAGCTAATAGAATTTAGGATTTCAAGTGACATTCATATGTTACATTACCCCGCTTACTACTTCGAGTATTTATAAACGAATCGTTTTTACCAGTTCTATAATATATGTATAAACCTTGATAGTTAATTCTTGCTTTCAGGAGCAAAAATGGGTTCGTCCAGTGATATGAACACATCTATTTATTAAGGCTACAAGTAACATCCCAAAGCTAGTTGTTGTAACAAGATTTCTAATTAATTCAAAGAATCAAGAATTAATTAGAGATATTTTATGTAGACAATTAGTTTTACTTAATAAATCAACAAACAGATGGACAAATTCACAAAATTCATGCCGTCCCACAACACAAGAAAATTTGGAATGCATTTTGATATGAACTATCAGACATTAATTAAACAGGCAAGCAGTCGAGCAGTTAAACTTCATTACCTATTCTTCGACGTTTGGGTTAAACAAAAGCCTACACTAAATTGCAATACGTTAAAAGGATCCGCGGTAATTATCTACTAAATAAATAACAAGTCTTAAATGGTTGAAGAATAGGCAATGATTATCTCAAATGAAACTAAAATGGTAAAACTGATATTGATCCACCAAATGCACTGAAATGTGCTTGGAGAATTTATTTAATTAGTTAAATATTAGGGAGCTGCTTGCAAAATTTAACATCATATAGTACCCGATCCATGCTGCACTAATTATGATCTTATTTGATCAAGAAATCACATAAAAATTCATTTCCAGCAAATATTTGAGATAAATTCATTATTAGATATCAAGACCCTTTTTTTTTTTTTTTTTGAAAATAATAATCTATCCAATTAATATATTTAATATAAACCTTAAAATTATTCGATCATAATTCATATGTTACCAAATACTAAAGAGTTCAAATATGAGTTATAATTCCTCGGTCAGGGACCAAAATTCTAATCAAAATCTTCCCACAAGTAAACATATAATTTCTAAAAATATAAAACGAGTTGTATATATAGGTTTATTAGCAAACTCTATAATATCACTAAAGAACAAATCAAATTAGACGAGATTTGATCAACAAATTCTAAAATGCATCAAATAATACTCAAATAAAAAGATCGGATTACTCACAATGAACTTTGTGCTGAAATTTGATAGTGTTTTGGTCGACCGAAGGGAAGCACTTCTTTCAGTTTCGATTGAGTCGTCAATGTTCCTGGAGCTATTATTTTCTATTTTCTAAGATGATAGATTAAAATGGCTCCTCGTCCTTAGACAACAAGATTTTTGATCTGATAATTTTCATGCCATTGGTGGAATGTGGCGGTTGGCTAAGATAAATTTCACTAAAACTTAATAATTGAATAGAATATATGCATGAGTTCTTTTATTCGTACGCCACTTGTCTGCTAATTACTTGTAGTGGAACTGAGTAAGCAATTCCTTGGGTAAAACTTGTTAGAAAGGCTGATAATCATATCAAACTTATTACTGATTGGTTAAATAGAGCGGTTGATTGACATATTTAATTCATAAAATGGCATTCTTAAGTATTAAGGAAGTCAGCAACCGGGGGAATGAATATCTATGCAATGCAAAATAATAAAAGATTTACTAAAAAAATATCCTTGCAATGATGACCAGCTTTATAATGCATATTTATCTCTTCTATTTTTAAATCCCTTTTTGTTCATGAACTGATACTATACATATTATGTTGACAACATGTATTCTACATGTGTATATTTGCATGTAAGTTTATGTTCACCGATGTATTAATTATATAAAATGTTAACTTAGACTCAAGTAGAATAATATTCAAAAGAGATAGATCAACGAGATAAAAACAAAATTGGCAATAGTGTAATTAGTAATATTTAAATAAAGTGAACAAGTAAAAATAATTTCATCCAGATTAGACAATTTAATCATTTCCAAACATGACAGTGTAATTATAATTAGTTTTGCACAATTGTTCAATTTTTTCTATAAAATAAAATTTAACACATAAGTTATTGATCAATTTCTAAATACGTCACTATACTTCAATTAATTCAGTTTTAACGTGCATAAAATAATGCAATCACATTTAATATGTTTATCAACTAACATAATTCAAACCAATATATTTAGTTTCAGCATTGAATAACCATATCTTGATATTTTAAATTAATTTATTCCCTTTTCTTTAGTTCGAAAATCCGGGGCGTTACACCGTCGAACACCTTGAATGGGCTTTCGGACCCCAGCTAGAACACTTGCAACCTTCCGGGGGACGATCGCCCCTCAACCTTAATTTGGGGGCTCAGAGAATTCGCCGGCCTGTACCTCGACAATGGGTCCCATCGAGAGCGGCATCCGAAGCATCAGAGTCTTCTCTCGACCTTTGCCCTTGGCTTTGTCCGCCTTGACCTTGGACTTTGAAGATTGGGAAGAATGGCGGCTCGATTGAGTCTTTTACTTCTTGGGGTGGCGGATTTCTAGGTCATCGCCGCCGTTCGGGGCCACCCCTCGCTTTTCTGGGGCATCGGCTGTCCTCTTCTCGAGGACTTTTGGCAACGCCTCGACCGTAGCGTTGTTCGCGGCAGTAATTTCTACCTCGGTCAGAGGAGGATGATTCTTCTTTTTCGCGGTCTTCTTCGACTCGGCCATCTCCTTCCTCCGAGCAGATAGTACGGCAGACATGATGTATTTCTCTGCAGAAAGGAAAGGAAAATCGATCAGACAGTTGTACAAAAAACAAGGAATCAAAGTACATAAGCTGCTTCGAAAGGTTCACTCAATGTACCGGGGTTGAAATATTTACGGACCCCTGGTGCCATTCCCAGTTCAACAAGCATTTGGGGGTCGACCATGTCCTTCGACTCGACACTCCCCAAGTCTCTCAAGGCGGCTATCAACGTATTCGGCCAACTCGGGCTCCCTCTCGGAAGGTTTGATCGAGGAAGCCAACTCCATCCCGGATACTTCAGACCGGGCCACCCCTTGTCGCACTCGATGAACACGAATCTTTGTTTCCAACCCACACCGTTCTAGTTGGTTGGAGACCTCACCAGTCGATAATTATTCTTTGACTGAAGCTGAATATATCCAGAACCAGGCGCCGAGGTCTCGGTCGTTAAAGAAGCCTGGAAAACCTCTGAGAGACAGAAAATATTGGTCTTCATTCTCAGGCACTTCAACAAAGCCCTCAACCCATTCACCATCGCGTAAGAGTTGGGCATCAATTGAAGCGGGCTGATCCCGAGGGTATTAAAGAATTCGAGCATCTCCTCGGGTATAAGCACCCGGAACCCATTCTCGACCGCCTTATAGTTGACCGCGATGCAGTTCTTAGGCGGGTTAGTCATCCTATCCCCTGGCTTGGGCTTTATGACTTGATAGCCCCCAAACTCCAGCACCCCACCAAATAACAATTCTTGGATCTCCCTAACCTTATCACAAGAGATCTTGGGAGTAATGGCTCGAGGGTCCTTCACCAACCGACCCTCTGGTTCAACATTCTCCTCCTCCTCCTCTTCACTGTCTTCTTCCTCTTCCCGACCTAAGGTCGAGGCCTCCTCACCCCTCGCTCGAGGCATTTCCACCATTTCCACCACTTACGCTTTATCGAAACGGATTTGATCAAATCGAGAGAGAGGTAGCTTTCGAAGAAGGAAGTGGCGAACCTCTCCCTCGAAGCAATAGAAAAACAAAAGGAAGAAAATGAAATTAGGTCGAGATAAGAGTCGAAAGTAGTACCTTTGTGTGTAAAGAAAAGTTGAAGTTTGCTTCTTCTGGAACGAACAATCAAAAATCGACGCAAAAGGACGCTAGAAAGGCTCGGAGCAGCTCAGATCTCTCTTCAAGTTTTTTCGCAAAATGGTAAAATGAATTTACAGAGGGGACTATTTATAGGGGTGAATTTGGCGGGAATCGAGAAGGTGAAATATCGCTAAGATTACAGCGGGTTCCACCCTTGGGATTTGAAACGCTACTGCCACGTCAGCCCCAGGAGATGACGTTTCAGGGGGCTTATGATGTGGCTAGGACCCGCCATGCCTATGGACCAATCTCTACACGCCACTTGTCCGGTCAAGTAATCCACCTCGATCATCAGGTCGGCCTCCCAGTTACCGCTCCAAGTTTTACTGCCCCATAGTCCGACCCGGCGACCGCCGCACCAAGTTGAGTCGATCGATTCATATCTCTCGACCATTATTGAGCCGGCCCACTATCCCTCTCCAGGCTGAGTGGCCGACCACGCATTTAATGCAAGACGATAATGGGGCGCCTGTCAACTTCCTGCACCGACATGTCGAGGCGGTCATTCCTCTCTCTTCACCTATAAAGGCTCCGCATTTATTACAACAGTAAGTCTTCTCACCTACTACTTTTACCGCTCAATCATTCGATCTCTTTCACTCGATCCTGACTTAAACGCCGGAGTGCCAACCCGGGTGTCACCCCCACCTTTCCCGAGTTGGCCTTGAGCTCACGATTCCTTTCCTCCATCACAGATTTTGAGTTGGTTGCGGTAGCTTTCCTCCTTACAAATTCAAGTGATCGACCGGATATTCAGTTCGACCCGTCAGCCGGCTTTTTGCTCGATCGTATATAGTTCCTTAATATTATGTAATAAATATAAGCAGTAAAATACAAACACAAATAATGGACTAGATGAGTATATGTTTTTCCAATATTATAGTAAATATTATTTATCAGTGTATATTAAATGAATATTTTTTATTTAAATTTATGTGTTTTATATTTTATTAATCAGGACCATCATTTGTGTTAATAGTTCATTCATTAAATATAGTTGATTATCTATTATTAGCATTTGAATGGTCACAAATTGAAAAACAAATCCTTTGTGTTTGCAATTCATTCAATAATCATTTATTGATATTATATTGTATTCTTCAAGTATTATACTTTAAAGTTCATCTTAAGTGAAACGAATATACAATGTGCAACGAGATAATATAATATCTTCATTTTTAGGATTTAGTTCATCAGCCATCAATATTAAATTTTCATTTTCCAGTTTTAATTCTTCAAAATAAGTTTCCAAAATGGATAATCCTTTAGGATAAATAAAATATAATATAGTCAAAACACAATCGATTAAAAAAAAAAGAAACTTTTAATAGACTCTGCTAGAACTGTGATGATTTTTACTATAAAGATATAATCAATATATTTTTAAATAAATTTTCATGCATTTTTCAAATCAATGGTTAAGTGTAAAAATAAGACATAATATATAATATATAAAGCCTTGTGTTATGCATAAATATCAAGAAAAAATTTGTGATTTAAAAAATGTTATAAAAGACCCTATGTTTTAAAAAATATGCACGAAAAACCCTCCGTCTGTCAATTGTGCCTTACGCGAGGGTTGTGCGATTTTTTGTTGAAACTTTTCATTTTTATTTTTTTATAAATGGTCTTTTAGTTTCTTTATTTTTAGTTTTGACCCCAAAATTTATCAAATCTTCCAAAAAGATCCTAGAATTCTCAATAATTGATCATGATGTAAACTTTTTATGTATTTTTTATAAAGTTTTATTTTGTTTTCAAGATTATTTATAGTAATGAAATTTAATTTTTCATAATATATTTCTAAATCTTTTTCTTCCTTTTTTAATTCTTTTTAATATTTTATAAGTTGTTTTTTATATTATTAATTATACTCATATTATTCGTAGGCATATATTTTTCATTACTTATAAATTTTCAAATTTTCTTTCCTATATTGGAATTAGATCTCTTCTAGTAAAAAGTCGTAATTTCTTCAATTTTTGTAATTTCTTTCATAATTTTTCTTCCTTAAATATTTTTCTTTCTATTTTTTCTAAACATCTTTATAAGAAACTTTTTATATCTTTTATTCATATTAAACGTACGCTATTTGATATGTTGTATTACGTCTTCTTTTTATGTTTCTATAAATTTTTGCATTTCATGTGCTAAAACAAATTTATTTGGTATATATAAACTAATTTAAGTCACCAGGGTTTTTTATGCTAATTTTTTTTTATAAATATAGGGTTTTTTTTGTGCTAAGTTTTGGCGTAAAGATGGAAATTTTGACGCGTGTGCATCACTCCCAAGCCTGATGAGTTGGGCTCCTCTTCACTCTCTCTATGGCTGCTTCTTCTCCCTCTTCACTCGATTATTTAGGTATGAATTCTCTAATTTTGCGCTTTTGTAATCGACATTATTTTTAAGTTTGTGTATGTGAGCAATTCAACTGTTTCAATTTGAAATAGTAGGTTATGTGGTTGTTTGATAGGAGCGGAAGAATGGCTTTGTTGCCTTTAGGGTTCGGTTGGGTTCGATGAGTTGATCAGACTTTAGTTTTGTTCAATTCTGCTCCAAATTTAGCATCTTGAATGAACCGATTCAGTTGACGCTATAATTATAGTTGAGCTAATTTTTTGTCACCGGAAAAAAATTGCTAAGAGTTTTGAATGAATTGATCCATTAGGTCGAGGTTTCATGTATGTGGAGTACAACTTGCCGCCCTTTGTCGCTGTTTATATATTTGCCTATTAATACTTGTGGTAATCTGTTTGTTTGTCCAATTTTTGGTAGGCAGTTTATGTTAACAATGTTGGTTTAACATATTCATATCTATGCTGCAAATGTTTCTGAGTTGTATCTATTTATAAGTCTTGTTAATGTGAATTGGTTTGTCATTGTTAGAAAATCAAAGTTGTACAGATTTGACTAATAAACTAGATAAGGAGTGGTGTTTGACAAAACTTTTATCTTTTCCAAAAGTACATGCTTGTCAATATCTAAAACGCAAGATAAACTCAATTCATTTAGTTTGTTACTTAGAGCAAATAATCTCACCCGTTTAGCAATGAATTCCATCACTCCGCTCTCCGTTATCTCACTCCCTGCCCTGCGAACCACATACGCCATTGGGAACTGTCCAACATCCTTATCTGGAAACCTGATTACCGATGAAAAGGGAATTCTCAGTACAAATATCCATGCAATTAAGGAGCATTATGTATGTGTGCTCAAAGAGATTGTAGTTCAATATATAGAGATGGAGAACTTACTGAACACTTACGGTATAACAACAGCATCAGCTATATTGGGGTGACATTTTTCAACATAATTTAGGAAGGGAGTATCGTACCTGATAACCCTTATATTTGATGAGCTCCTACAACCACACAACGATGAAGAGATTTCCTAACAATGGATTACCTTTCCCTGCTTTCCTTTTATCTTTTTCCTTCATATTCTTTTCCGCGAAAAGATCAGCTTTAGTGCTTTAATTTTCTTTGTAGTTTATTCTTTATCACTAGATCATCCATTTTGGTTCCCTTCCTTTTCATATTATCAAGAACAAATTTGAGACTACTAATTTAATTTAGTTAGCATTTGGAAGGTCATGCGTTACAAACATTTGATGAGTTATGTAATAAAATACCTTATGGGACTATCTGATTCTTGTTTCTTTTATTTTATAATGTCACACTTGTTTATATTAACTTGTTCTGAAAAATTACAAAAAAAAAAGAGGACTACACCTTCTCCAGTGGTGGGATGCTTCCAATTTGTTCGTTTCGAAAAAATATTGCAAGTGGGAGCTCTTCTAGTTTAGCATTGGATTCCCCGAAAGATTCCTGCCCGAAACCTGTGGAAAATGGACCGAAAAGCCTATTTGTGAAGATCAACATGGATGGTATTCCCATTGGAAGGAAAGTTGATCTTAAAGCTTATGATAGCTATGAAAAACTATCTGTTGCTGTTGATGAGCTCTTCAGAGGACTTCTTTTAGGTTAATTTGATTATCTAGAAAACAGTTTCAAGAATCTTGCCAGTTTTTGTTATAATTATTAGAAATTTCCTAATTACCCTTTTACTTATTTAAAATTAATAACCAAATTCTGATGTTTGTCTTTTCCTGCTGCTTAAATAAGAAACAACTCTAAACTCCCTCAAAGTTTTGCACTCCCAACTCTTTACAACTTTAGCTTCTCCAAAAGCTGAAGTTTTCCCAAACACCACTCCTTATCTAGTTTTTTGAAAAAATGACACCAAATTTTAATATGATTTTTATTTTCTTTATTGCTACTTAAATAAGAAACAACTCTAAACTCCCTCAAAATTTTGCACTCCCAACTCTTTACAACTTTAGCTTCTCCAAAGGCTGAAGTTTTGCCAAACACCACTCCTTATCTAGTTTTTTGAAAAAATGACACCAAATTTTAATATGATTTTTATTTTCTTACAGTGTGCGGTTATGGGCTTTTTGCTATGACATACTTCATCTGAGTCAAAAGATTCCAGTGGTGAACCACTAGTGACAAGCTACGATAGAAATTTTCAGGCACGGTAGATTACATGTGGTGAGTCAAAGAATGTGGTAGTTCCTCTATTCTAGATATCCGATGTACAACGCTTTCTATTACATATTATTGTTTAGAAAAAAATTCTCATATCTTACCGTTTGAATGTGATCATATATTTAGTTTGATATGGAAATTATATAATTGGGGTGAATTAATAATGCCTTGTTGTCTAGGCATTCTGAAGGACTTCAAACTACCAAGGTTCTTGCTCCAATTCCAAAGCATATTATGCAGCAAACTCGGGGATCTCCGACTAAGGTATCATGTCTGCTTTGTTTCAAGTAACATCTTATATCTAGAAAGATCCTAAAACCTGAATTTGTTTTCAGAAATGGGGAAGTGATCACATTGCATTGGAATTAGAATTTGCCTTCACTAAAGATATCTCCACTGAAAATGCATTCCAATGATACTCAGAACACGAAATGAATGCTCTGCTGCAGGCAAATAGGCAATCACTCAAAACTTTTTTCCCATTAATGTTTTTGTGTATTAATGTATTAAAAACTTTGTTGATTTGATTATTAGTGATTTGATTATTTGTAATGATGACTATGGGGTTATCTTGGTATTTTATGTATTTAATTTCATGTTATTAGTTTTGTTCATTCGGATTATATTTTTAATTAACGCATAATACACGAATTACAAAAATAAAATATAAATTTTAATATAGGAAAAATATAATTTTTGGTCCCACACATTAACCCAAATCTACTTTTGGTCCCAATCATTATAGGATTGTCACTTTTGGTCCTAAATATTACAAAAAGTCTCAGCTTTAGTCCCCCGTTAACCCTTCCATCCTTTGACTAACGGTTGACAATAAACTCCATTTAAAACACGAAATTGGGGGCAAATGCTCAATTAAACCCTAAAATTATCTTCTATTTTCTTCAACCCCTTTTTCTTCTCATCTTTTCTTCTCAATCAAAGCAAATGCAACAGAAGTTATAGGAAAAAGGTCAATCCTGTGCAGTGATGCTGCATCTGTTGTGACATACATCAACTGGCCTAATAAAAACCAACTTTTTCTTTAACCCTGTTAGTAAAACAACTTCACCAACAGATTCTGAGATCACAAGATGCTAAGATGATTCCAATCCAAAAAAGTATACAATCACAGTCTTAATAAACTTATGGTCATTAACATCTTTCTCATTCAAATATTTTAGGTCCGATGCCAAAAATTTCGAAACACAAAATTTGCATTGACAGATAGAACTTCGCCAAGAAACCCGTTTATATTTCTCAAACCATTTTCCGCAATGCACAAGGAATAACAAACATAGGGCTTACTGACTCTATCACACCAAAAATCAATCTGCTGTTGAAATCATTTTTAACGTCGCAAGCACCTAAAGCTAAACAAAAAGAACTAAAACCCGACAGTGAACAAACATTTTGAGCAGACGCATGAACAAATTCGCAGCGGATGATCTCCAAGAACCCACCTTTCACACCCCCTATCCACACATTTTATAGGAATAAAATTCCAAGCCACAATCCTTACCCTTGTACCTATCATTTTCAGATCAAAATCCAAAATGTCATAGCAAACGGCAGCGGAATCATCAAAAAACTGATAGCAACTACACTTAATCGGTGAATCACCGTTAGCAAAAGTGGGAAGCGTAAGAGTTCCAATTAGAAGGTGATTCAAGGGTTTAAGGGTCTGAGGACTAGAACTTTCACAAGTAGCAAAAGAGGGTTTCCGGCGTCGATTTTGACTGGAATTCTTGTGGTTGTCTGATGTAGAAGAGATCGGACGGCTAGGACTGAGAGATGTAGCGGCGGTGAGAGGTCGAGCGCGCTGAATTAGGTCAGATAAAGTGAAATTAATCCGCCCCTCTTTTTCCATTACAAATGTATGTTGTAATTCATCTAAAGTTAAACCTATCTCTGTGTGTTACGGCGGGAAGACGAAGGGAGAGAAAAGGCGTATGTGGGAAGTTTCTCTGTTGCATTTGCTTCGATTGAGAAAAAATATGAGAAGAAAAAGGGGTTGAAGGAAATAGAAGATAATTTTAGGGTTTAATTGAGCATTTGCCCCCAATTTCGTGTTTTAAGACTAACTTAACGTGTTTTAAACGGAGTTTAGGGTCAACCGTTAGTCAAAGGACGAGAGGGTTAACGGGGACTAACGCTGAAACTTTTTGTAATATTTGGGACCAAAAGTGAGAATCCTGTAATAATTGTGACAAAAAGTAGATTTGGGTTAATGTGTGGGACCAAAAATGATATTTTTCCTTTAATATAATAAAATCAGTAATGAACTAAATTGGTCAAGAATAAATTAATAAATGTGTACAAAATAGAGTAATAAAGAGGAAATTAGTGACTGATAAATCGGTCACAAATTGTGTTATTCAAGTGATAAAACATTTAAATTTAAGGACTGATTTTAGGCGGTCACTGAATTAGTGACCGCTTTGTGACCCACTTAACAAAACAAAAAAATTTGGTTAGTGACCGATTTTTTATATTAGTGACTTATATATCAATCACTAATTTAGTGACCGATAAAAGTAGGTTACTGAATATATTAGTTACGAGGGTTTTACCAACCGATCACGATCGGTCATTGATGTCGATCAGTGACCCATTTTTGCTATATTAGGGACTGATCTGGCGGTCACTAATCCTGTTTTTTTTTTTTTTTTTTGTAGTGTTAATATATAAAGCCTTGTGTTATGAGTAAATATCAAGAAAAAACTTGTAATTTAAAAACTGTTATAAAAGACCCTATGTTTTAAAAAATATGCACGAAAAACACTCCGTCTATCAATTGTGCCTTACGCGGGGGTTGTGCGATTTTTTGTTGAAACTTTTCATTTTTATTTTTGGGCAAATTACATCCAACACCCTTGAGGTTAGGCCTAATTACAAGCCTGTCCCTATTCTTTTAAATATTACAATGTAGTCCCTAAACCTTGTTAATTTGTTAATTTTTGTATACTTTTAGGGTCGATTTTACATTTTTGGTCATACATTATATGTAACACTCACAAAACCTTCAGGGATATAAGTGTACTTTTACAAAATTCGTTAATGAACCTCACACAAAATAAGAAATATAGGGACTACAGTGTAATATTTAAAAGAATAGGGACCGACTTGTAATTAGGCCTGTAGCACCCGGAACGCCGAGATGCCACACCCCCGCACTATAGCTCAGTCCTCACATACGAAATGAATGATCCGTACATGAACTAAGACTATAGCGAATGGGTGACAATGCAAGAAACAATCTAGCTAGGCGGGGCTATACCCCAAACACAACCAAACCAAGACATGATAAATTAAAAGCGGAAGCATTATATCAATACATATAGGTACCATATTTACATCAAAAGTATATATAGTAGTAGGTACCAACAGTTATCAATACATTATCATCTCCTATATATCATACATGTATAAATATCCAAAAAAACCACTAACATGATACTTTAAAATCAATACATGAAATGAAATGCTAGACTTGTCTGAAAAAGAAAGACACTACTCGGACTCCCCGCCTAGCATGACCACGACCAGAAGTACCTGAAAAGTGAAGTATCAGTCTACCGAAGCCTGAGTGAGGGGCATAGATATATAGAACACACATCACATGCAAGTCATAGCCTCGGGTGAAGATTTGGAAAATGAAATAAATATAAGTTTCGAGAAAAGACCTTTCTTCGCCCGAGATTACAACTATCAAGTTTAACATGATACTTGTCAATTTCATGAAATACGTGGCCCGGCGAGTGAGGGCAATTCTCCAACCTTTACAGGAAATGTGAACAATACGTGCTTGCTTGAATAATTAGTACGTGATCATGCAATTCAATTTAGTGCTCAGTTAACAATATAATCATGAGTGAAAACATGTAATAACCCGAGGACAATCCGTGGTGCCGGACCCGTCCCCACTCTCCTTCTTCCTTCGGGTGATAATGGGTTTGCAAGGCCCAACTATCCACGACATGGTGTACGTCGGGAACATGACTCCCACCCACGTGATTTCTTCCTCCACAAAACCTCCTGGTGGATTCAGAGGTGATCCCACATGGTGAGGATAGTGCAAGAGTTACCCGTCAGCCCTTGCTTCCCCGGTTGGCTCAATAAAGTACCCTCGGGGCCCAATGTGAACATGCTTTACTCGCCAATACAATAAATCAATCATTCATTTTATGAAATCAGTTGAAAGTCATTAAGGTTGGAAAACTAAAGATATATAGATACATTTGGCTTAAAACGGCACATAGGGTCATATGGGTTCTATATATCTAGAAATTAAACCTCACCTTCACCAACCAACAAAAGTGGAAAGAAACTCTAAAGAGCGGGCTCCTCGACTTCGAGATCGTGGTCTGTGTAACAAGGACAAGTGTAGGTGAGACTCGACTCGTATGAACCATTTAAGATGAACGGCAATGTCATGCGATGTCAATCATGTGTTTACAATCGATTAATACAATGAATGTGCCCAAATTCCCAAATAAAGTATCAAGAAGTGTCAAATAAGAGCATAAAAGTCATATAAGTCACATATGGGAGCTAAGAAAGTGAAAGGAATGCAATAACAAGGGTTTTGGTGAAGTTTGGCAAAAATCGACAATTTATAAAAATGCACACACTGTAGAACCCCAAAATAACTTGAGTTCTAGAAGTTAGAATTGAGTTTTGTTTATTAGGTATGAAACTAGACACATAGACCTTTCCAACGGTATATGGCACGTTTTCTAGTTCGAAGCGAGGTGAAAATGGCGTAGGTCCGAAGTTGGACAAAATTCAGATTTTGGTGGGGTCGCGGGCATGACCAAAACCCTTCACAAAATGGTCGCGATTTTTCCGAATTTTTCATGCAATTTTTTCAAAAAGTCGAAAGTTGGCCAAAATGGGGTTGCGGGCGCGACCAATTTTACACATAAATTAGGTCGCGGGCGCGACCAAGTACGTAGCAACAACAAAACAGCAGAAAAACAGGGGATTTCATGCCAAAACACCACAAAACATCACCTAAAGCCAAGTCAATCCATAATAATTAATTCAACACATCCAATACACATTATACTTCAAGCATACACCAAACAAATCATGAAATATGCATCAAAGCACTTAAATTCAATCATGAAACCCCATATATACTCATGCTCCCAACTTCCATGAAACTTAATATTTTCATGCCAACTTCAATTCCTTTTCACTCCTAAGCATGAATCTAGCTCCCAACATGCAAGAATTCATCAATTAATTCATAACCCTACTCAATCATATAATTCAAGAATTTTCAAATTTCCATGCTATACCTTGAATCCAAGAATTAGATGATGAGATGAAGATATGATGATGTTGATGCTCCTTACTTCACAATTCCTCAATACCTAGCTTGAATTTGAGATGCAATCTCCTTCCCTTCTTGAGGTGTAAATGTCGGTTTTTACTAGTTGTGAGTGTGTGAGAATTTTTGGATAAAATAGAATGTAATGGAATGAATTGGAAGACTATATGATATATACAATTCTTGCAAGAATAAGCATGAGTCATCAAATTTTGCACATAAGTCCTTAAGCTATTTAAGTTAATGCAAAGAAGTTCTAGTTCATGGAATGTGTTCAATTAAATCCAAAGAGTTATATGCAATTAAGTTCACCAATTCAAGAAATGATCACTTAAGGGCAATTAGATAATTAAATCACATTCGTCAAATAATTCAAGTAATTTCTCACGCTAACAATTATTTCATATAAGTTCATAGAAAATATAATGCATCTAGGGTTATGCAATGTTTATAAATTATCACATATTGCATATATGAAAAACGGGGCGTTACAACTCTCTCCCCCTTAAGAGGACCTGGTCCCCAGGTCCAAATCTCGAGTTCTGAACTTTAAAACAAGCAATGAGAGAGCCCCGTCTCTCAGACAAGTAACGAAAGAGAGCCCCGTCTCTCAAGCAAGCATGGAGAGAACCCCGTCCCTCAAACACGCAGTGAGAGAACCCCGTCTCTCAAACACACACCACAAAACGATTCAAGGAAACACTTGGAGAAACATTTATATATAAAAAAAATTACATAGGGCAAGTAGAATCACGTTAATCCCGTAAGGAACAGGTAGAAAATATCGAAGACATCGATTATCAATTACACAAAAGCAACTAATACAACATGCGAGCAAAGCCTTTAACATCATAAAATTGTTTGAGTTAAAGTTGCATGTATACATATGCCGTGGATGCTTGTTGTACCGTTCACCGTTGTTCAGGAATCTTCCACGGTAGTGATTCGTTTCACCCTTTGATTTGATGTTGAAGATTCCTCTTCCCAACGCGTCGGACATTACAATCCTTGATATCCAATACTTAAATGGCCATTCAGTCCTACTTCCACGATCTATCTTCTAAACATACTATCATGTCCCGAAAGGTCCGATGTGGATATAAATATCTTCGTGGTTACTCAGCCTTCAACCCGTGACCAAATCCTTTGCCTTATCTAGCATCACGATCCGAAAATTTAATTCTTGAATGTGTGCTTTTCTCCCTAAATCCTACACTTCCAACGCTCAATTGAACGGACTCTCACTTTCATCCCAATTATGATGATCCGATCAAGTTCCTTATCCAATATTCTCCTCTCCAATTCTTAGAATTTCTTAAGGCTTGAAACACTTTGCACGACACTATCATTGCAACCTTGAAAAATTGAATTTGTATGGATCCCAGAAGAAAACTAACGGTGTTGATCCTGCAACCGAAGTTACCATCAATTATCCTGTGGGTCTTGTTGTGTCTATTCCCAAGCATTTCATGATTCCATCTTTACCTCGTAAAAGACCTATCCTTTCCGTTATTATTCTCAAACTTCATTCACCTTTGTTTGAAATTAATCGAGTACCAAATCTTCCATTATTTCTTGAATACTCATTTCAGGCTATTGACGCTCTTAATCTTTCCGAAATTATTCCTACCGTTCAACCCAACCTTGAAAATTCATCAAGCGTCAGAACTTTCCAATTCTTCCCCTTTACCATCTTCAAGAAATCCCGTTGTTGGTAACTCTTGCAACTTTGTTACTTCAAGTGGAAGTAATCCATTTGAGCTAATCCATAACTTCAAAGTCATTTTCCGGTCAACTCTGCCCCTTAAGAATGCCTATTCTTATCCGTTGGCTAATAACATCGCCTCTTACTTTAAAGATTCTCGACTCCATCACTCAGCTTCCTTGATATAAGCGGTTCCAATCTCACCACTTGCCCGAAAATTTTCTCACGTTACTTTTGAGACGATTGACAGGGATAACAACTTACTTCTACCAATCTAACTCTCGGCTACTTCTCCGACCTCTAAATCGCTCTTCCTCTTTTATTCTTTTTCAATCCCATTAATTCCTTGTCATAACTCTGCTATGTCTTGGTTAAAGTAATGCTTGATAAATGAGGCGGGAAGAGTTTCTATCAAGAAGACACTTAAAATGCATGTTGAGTTAAGATGCCGATGCACATAACACTTGTAAGTAGTTAAAGATGCAACACGTTGTAACAATTATATCCATTAAAGATATGCACATAAATAAAGAAATTTAAATAATTTCAAACAATGTATGATGCAAGTGCTATGAATGCGTTGAACCTGTCACCGTAGTTGTGGTAAGCTTTGACCCGACACTTATTCCGCATTGCTGCACTTATGGCTTGTCTCGAGTTGGTTAACTGCTTCTTGTTTACCCACGGTCTTCTATTCTTCTAAGCTTCCCATGTATCCACTTATACATTTCCATGGCTCAAGATTGAAGTTTCTTGACCTCGATTCCTTTCCCCGAGTATTCCTTCCAAATTATTAATTCTAAGTGTTGCTCGACCCTTCGCCTTAAACATCTTCTTGTTCGAAGTTTCCCTATCTCAACTCGGATAACTTGGTAATCAAAATTATGATTCTTGAACTCCAATGCTTCTAATTCCGTGAAATTGATAACTCGCCTTCTTTCGGAAAAAAAAAATCTCTAATTGTTATCCGAAGTCTTCACCTAGCTATAACCTCAAACGAAGTTCTCAATTTAATTTGTATAAGTTTAAATAGTTGAACGAACTCACCCACCAATTGCTTACACTCAAGCACATAGTTTCCCTCTAAAAGCTCGTTACCTTCTTTCACCGTTTCCATTTGTTGCTCCATATCTCCCAATTTAACCTCTCAACATAGTAATTCATCTTGGAACCAAAAATCAAATCAATCGAACCGAAGATGGAATAATGAATATCTTAACTTTCCATGTACTTGAAACCAGTATCTCTATCCTTCTCTTTAAGTTCAACTTATCCGACTTCTTTCTTTACCTAAAACCCATAGTATCTCGATTCTCGGTAGAGCTACATTGGTTACCTCCATTTTCTATTCTTCTCTCTCTTGCGTAAAATAAACCTCTTGTCCCCGCTTAACCAACTTCTTTAATAATATAATCTCACGTGTTTATTTTGCAAGTTATAAACATCACCTCTTGGTGTTGGAACTCCCAACCTAAGCATCTTCGAGACTTTGCTCACTTTTCTCAAGGGTGAAGGTTCCTACAAAATCCGGTTACGAAGTCTTTATAGCGTGGCATACATGTGGATCTTATAAATAAAACCATTCCACCCCAACTCCACATCTTTGAATTTTCTTCAACTTCCCTAGAGCTTGTAAGTCATCCCATAACTTGATTTTCGGTTCCAACTAGTGGGAAATCCTCAACTTGCTTTCCAATCCGAACCTTAAGTCCCTAGTACCCTCGAGGCCTCCTTGTTGATTGAGACCTCGAATCTTAAAACACTTTTGAGATTTTCTTCCTTTGCTCCTAAAATTAATTCGTCTATTTCGGACCTAATCAATCGAACCATAATCCATTGGAGAGAACCACGGCTCTTGAATTCTTATGTGAAGTTCCCCGGTGCATTCCCTTACCCTTCCATACTAGAGAAAGAACTTGTAGTGAATTGTGGTTGTAGTTGTCATAAAGATTGGCCGTGGTTTAATATCCTCTTCATAACCTGAACTCACAACCATCTCAAAATAAATACATGCGGTTAATACATGCTTATGCTACATAGTTGGTACCAGAGTCATGGATTTAATGCAAAGTGCAACAAATAATTTAACAAATTTAAAATAAACACATTGGTCATATAAAATTCAAGCAAGTTAAAACCAATTAATCAACAATTATGGGTAAGAATCAATACAATGCTCAAGTTATCAAATAATTCAAGTAATTCAAAGGGTTCAAGTAATCAGATAATTTCAAATAAAATGCAAGACTCTCAAGTTGAAAGATAATTTCCTATGTCGTACGACCTAGACTCACAAGACACGACACTAGAACCTCGGTTTTACATTCGCGCTCTGATACCACTTAAGGTGTAGCACCCGGAACGCCGAGATGCCTCACCCCCGCACTATAGCTCAGTCCACATATGGAATGAATGATCCGAACATGAACTAAGACTGTAGCGAACGGGTGACAATGCAAGAAACAATCTAGCTAGGCGGGACTATACCCCAAACACAACCAAACCAAGACATGACAAATTAAAAGCGGAAGCATTATATCAATACATATAGGTACCATATTTACATCAAAAGTATATATATAGTAGTAGGTACCAACACTTATCAATACATTATCATCTCCTATATATCATACATGTATAAATATCCAAAAAAACCACTAACATGATACTCCAAAATCAATACATGAAATGAAATACTAGACTCGTCTGAAAAAGGAAGACACTACTCGGACTCCCGCCTAGCATGACCACGACCAGAAGTACCTGAAAAGTGA
The DNA here is from genome assembly GCA_037501455.1 of Lantana camara. Classification (NCBI taxonomy): domain Eukaryota; kingdom Viridiplantae; phylum Streptophyta; class Magnoliopsida; order Lamiales; family Verbenaceae; genus Lantana; species Lantana camara. The sequence continues at coordinate 114,434,165 of CM074855.1, forward strand.
AGTATCAGTCTACCGAAGACTGAGTGAGGGGCATAGATATATATAACACACATCACATGCAAGTCATAGCCTCGGGTGAAGATTTGGAAAATGAAATAAATATAAGTTTTGAGAAAAGACCTTTCTTCGCCTGAGAATACAACTATCAAGTTTAACATGTTACTTGTCAATTTCATGAAATACGTGACCCGGCGAGTGAGGGCAATTCTCCAACCTTTACACCAAACGTGAACAATACGTGATTGCTTGACTAATTAGTACGTGATCATGCAATTCAATTTAGTGCTCAGTTAACAATATAATCATGAGTGAAAACATGTAATAACCCGAGGACAATCTGTGGTGCCGGACCCGTCCCCAGTCTCCTTCTTCCTCCGGGTGATAGTGGGTTTGCAAGGCCCAACTATCCACAACATGGTGCACGTCGGGAACATGACTCCCACACAAGGGATTTCTTCCTCCACCAAACCTCCTGGTGGATTCAGAGGTGATCCCACATGGTGAGGATAGTGCAAGAGTTACCCGTCAGCCTTTGCTTCCCCGGTTGGCTCAATACACTACCCTCGGGGCCCAATGTGAACATGCTTTACTCGCCAATACAATAAATCAATCATTCATTTTATGAAATCAGTTGAAAGTTATTAAGGTTGGAAAACTATAGATATATAGATACATTTGGCTTAAAAAGGCACATAGGGTCATATGGGTTCTATATATCTAGAAATTAAACCTCACCTTCACAAACCAACAAAAGTTGAAAGAAACTCTAAAGAGCGGGCTCCTCGACTCCGGGATCGTGATCTGTGTAACAAGGACAAGTGTAGGTGAGACTCGACTCGTATGAACCATTTAAGACGAACGACAATGTCATGCGATGTTAATCATGTGTTTACAATCGATTAATACTATGAATGTGCCCAAATTCCCAAATAAAGTATCTAGAAGTGTCAGATAAGAGCATAAAAGTCATATAAGTCACATATGGGAGCCAAGAAAGTGAAAGGAATGCAATAACAAGGGTTTTGGTGAAGTTTGGCAAAAATCGACAATTTATAAAAATGCACACACTGTAGAAAACCCCAAAATAACTTGAGTTCTAGAAGTTAGAATTAAGTTTTGTTTATTGGATATGAAACTAGACATATAGACCTTTTCAACGGTATATGGCACGTTTTCTAGTTCGAAGCGAGGTGAAAATGGCGTAGGTCCGAAGTTGGACAAAATGCAGATTCTGGTGGGGTCGCGGGCACGACCAAAACCCTTCACAAAATGGTCGCGGCCGCGACCTAGAATTTTTCCGAATTTTTCATGTAATTTTTCCAAAAGTCGAAAGTTGGCCAAAATAGGGTCGCGGGCGCGACCAATTTAACACATAAATCAGGTCGCGGGCGCGACCAAGTACGCAGCAGCAGCAAAACAGGGGAAAAACAGGGGATTTCATGACAAAACACCACAAAACATCACCATAAGCCAAGTCAATCCATAATAATTAATTCAACACATCCAATACACATTATACTTCAAGCATACACCAAACAAATCATGAAATATGCATCAAAGCACTTAAATTCAATCATGAAACCCCATATATACTCATGCTCCCAACTTCCATGAAACTTAATATTTTCATGCCAACTTCAATTCCTTTTCACTCCTAAGCATGAATCTAGCTCCCAACATGCAAGAATTCATCAATTAATTCATAACCCTACTCAATCATATAATTCAAGAATTTTCAAATTTCCATGCTATACCTTGAATCCAAGAATTAGATGATGAGATGAAGATATGATGATGTTGATGCTCCTTACTTCACAATTCCTCAATACCTAGCTTGAATTTGAGATGCAATCTCCTTCCCTTCTTGAGGTGTAAATGTCGGTTTTTACTAGTTGTGAGTGTGTGAGAATTTTTGGATAAAATAGAATGTAATGGAATGAATTGGAAGACTATATGATATATACAATTCTTGCAAGAATAAGCATGAGTCATCAAATTTTGCACATAAGTCCTTAAGCTATTTAAGTTAATGCAAAGAAGTTCTAGTTCATGGAATGTGTTCAATTAGATCCAAAGAGTTATAGGCAATTAAGTTCATCAATTCAAGAAATGATCACTTAAGGGCAATTAGATAATTAAATCACATTCGTCAAAAAATTCACGTAATTTCTCACGCTAACAATTATTTCATATAAGTTCATAGAAAATATAATGCATCGAGGGTTATGCAATGTTTATAAATTATCACATATTGCATATATGAAAAACGGGGCGTTACAAGGCCTAACCTCAGGGGTGGTGGATATAATTTGCCCTTTATTTTTTTATAAATGGTCTTTTAGTTTCTATATTTGCAGTTTTGACCCCAAAATTTATAAAATCTTCCAAAAAGATACTAGAATTCTCAATATGTTAATAATTGATGTAAACTTTTTATGTATTTTTATAAAAGTTTTATTGTGTTTTCAAGATTATTTATAGTAATGAAATTTAATTTTTCATAATATATTTCTAAATCTTTTTCTTCCTTTTTTAATTCTTTTTTATACTTTATAAGTTTTTTTTTATTTTATTAATTATACTCATATTATTCGTAGGCATATATTTTTCATTTCTTATAAATTTTCAAATTTTCTTTCCTATATTGGAATTAGGTCTTTTCTTGTAAAAAGACGTAATTTCTTTAATAATTTTTCTTCCCTAAATATTTTTCTTTCTATTTTTTCTAAACATCTTATAAGAAACTTTTTATATCTTTTATTCATATTAAACGTATGCTATTTGATATGTTGTATTACGTCTTCTTTTTATGTTTCTACAAATTTTTGCATTTCATATGATAAAACTAATTTATTTAGTATATATAAACTTATTTAAGTCATCAGGGTTTCTTATGCTAATTTTTATAAATATAGGATTTTTTTTGTGCTAAGTTTTGGTTTAAAGAAGGAAATTTTGACGCGTGTGCATCACTCAATGCGTTCAGGGTTTCTGGTAAATATTTTAGAAAATACAGGGTTTTTCATAACAGTTTTTGAAATACGAGATTTTTTATGATAGTTTGTCATAACACAGGAATGATGAGTGTTGACTTTTGTTATATTAGGAAAGGATATCATACCACGCTAATCGTGGGATTTCTGTTTCTTTAATTAAGGATCCTCTCCTTATATTTACCACTTTACATTGTAACAGAGATTAAGGAATACAATTTAATACCATGAATTTATTTACCTCTTCTATCATCTTTTTCCTCTCGATTCAACATGGCATCAGAGCCACACGATCCTGAGGATCGTTAGTTGGCATCATCATCTACCGTACACGTGCCTGCCGGAAAAATGAGCGACGATGAAGTATCGTCGCCGGCACTGTCCGAGGCAGCCACAGTCCTCTCCCAACAGATTGCCAAGCTTCTGCAACAACACAAACCACAACAACCTCAATCAAACTCCGATAGTCCAGTTTCTATCGATGTAAAACTAAACAACAACAATTATGTTTTATGGGCAAGAATGCTCGAAATAGCAATCGGTGCGCGCGGTCGTCTCAACCATCTAACCAGACAACCCGCGCCACCAACAGAATCTGACGAAACGTATCAGTTATGGAAGCAGCGAGATCTGCAAGTGTTTGGATGGATCACGCAGGCAATTGACTCTTCTCTCGTCACTCAGTTTATACATTACCACACCGCAAGAGATTTGTGGAAAGGGCTCTCTGTTACGTATCAATCAGGAGAGGATAGCCTCCAGATATTTGATCTAATGACCCGAGCGGATAGAATAAAACAAGAAGATACTACCTTAGAGGAGTATTACAGCGTAAGTAAAAGTATCTGGGCCGAAATTGATCGGAGACGACCAAATCCCATGGAGCTTCCGGCAGATATCGGCAAGTACAACCAGATCCAAGAAGAACACCGGCTCTTCAAGTTCCTATCCGGTTTAAACCCAGATTATGACTCAATTGTGCGAGAAATCCTTCGAGACTCGCCCTTGCCCTCAGTCGACGCAGCATACGCCACGGTTCGTCGGGAAGCCGCCAGGAAAACCATTCTCCGGCCAGCGGCAGCCTCCAACGAGGCAAACACATCATCGGGCTTGGGAACTGGACTGATGATTCAGGGACAAGGGAGCAGATCTCTCGGCCAGAATCGAAAACCCCCGCGCAGGTCAAATCCGGTAAGAAAGGTACCGGAATCATCATCCCGAAACAAATCCGACATAGTTTGCGATCATTGTGGAAAAACCGGCCATCTTGAAAAAGGATGCTTTGAGATTATCGAATTTCCGGAATGGTGGGAACCCAGAAATCGACGGCATGACCAAGGAAGGGGGAGAAATCCAGGAGTCACGGCTGTCGCCGACAGCCACGGTGCCGGTAACGTCGCCGGAGAAGGGGACAAAGGACCCGGATTAGTGGCGATGACTGTCGGCAGAACCAGAAATGGCGAGAGAGAGAGAGACCCTTAGACGAAGGAGCAGGCGGCGCACAAAGCTTCAACTGACTCTCATTCAGGTATAGGGCAAGTGAGGATAAAATTACCTCCTTGCCCCTTAAAAGTTTTCTCCCCTCCAAAAAGTCCACCCACTTTTGAATCTTGTCGGAATACAGCATGTGGGAATTTGAATATGTTGCATGGTCCCAATTTACAAAAGAATGATAAGTGGATATTTGATTGTGGTGCAACAGACACCGTTACCTATGATTCTTCAGATATTATTTCAGTACAAACCCCACAAAGATAAACCTTGCAAACTGCTAATGGTGATCAGGTTCCGGTTAAAGGGGGGGTATTATTGAGTTTACTCCCAAGTTAAAATTATCAAACTGTTTGTTAGTACCCTCTTTGTCTCATAAGCTGTTGTCTATTAGTCATGTCACTAGAGAGCTCAATTGTACTGTTGTAATGTATCCGGGTTTTTGTGTGTTACAGGATATCCATTCGAGGGAGATAATTTGGCGTGGCACTGAACGAGATGGCTTATACTATGTGGATGAAGTGGCAACGGGGGGACGGACACTACTGGTTCAAAGTTCGGATGATAAACAGAGTTGGTTGTGGCATCGACGTCTGGGACATCCCTCTGACGGTTACCTGAAGAAACTTTTCCCTAAATTTTCTAATAATGTTTTATCTTGTGACACTTGTTTGTTAGCTAAAAGTCACAGACAATCTTTTCCTTTGAACAATACTCGGGTTGACACTCCCTTTTCTTTAATTCACTCTGATGTGTGGGGCCCAGCCCCGGTTATTGGTGGGGGTGGTTTTCAATATTTTGTTACATTTATTGATGATTGCACATGTATGCGTTGGATTTATTTTTTGAAACACAAATCTGAAGTCTTTGACAAATTCACCCATTTTTTTCGTATGGTTGGGACTCAATTTAATACTCAGATTCAGATACTCCGATCAGATAATGGGGGGGAGTTTGCTAACCATAAAATGCAGACCTTTTTCTCTGATAATGTCCTCATCCACCAAACTACTTGTCCATACACACCACAACAAAATGGGGTAGCTGAACGGAAAAATAGGTTCCTTTTAGAAATCACTCGAGCCTTGATGCTTGAATCTCACGTTCCCGCGTCCTATTGGCCTGAAGCCTTAGCCATAGCTACCTATTTGGCTAACCGTCTTCCCACCAAAATTCTAAACTTCCGCACGCCAAAACAGTCCTTGAGTGAATATAACCATGAACCTATTACTCCGTCCCTCACACCTCGGGTTTTTGGGTGCTCTGTCTTTATCCATATTCCCAACACACACAGAACCAAACTTGAACCTTGTGCTGAAAAATGTGTCTTTGTCGGGTATGGAATTCATCAAAAGGGGTACCGGTGTTTCAATCCTACAACTCGCAGGATGTTTGTTACCCTTGATTGTGACTTTGTGGAAACTGAGTATTTCTTCGTGGCCCCAAGCCACTCCAGTGTTTCGGGGGAGGCTGACCATCGTGAGGACCCACTGGATTGGCTGTGTCCAACACCGTTGTCAATCAACAGTAGTCCGTCCCCTATTGGCCACACAGAGGAGATTGCCATGCCCCCATTGTCTCCCTCTTCCGGTATCCCTGAGGTTAGTACAGTTGAAGCTAGTACAAATGATATTGATCATACAAATTCCTTGTCTGCCACCTCTAACACTGCAGGAGAAACAGAGGAAGAGAGACGCATACTTCCCGCAAGGAGTACTCGTGGAGTACCGCCCAGACGGTACCTCCCTGAACACGAACCCAGAGTTCAGAGGTATCCAGTGGCCAACTTGCTCAGGGGGAGTTTGACCGAATCTGCTAAAGCCTTCTCAGCAGCTATATATACAGATGAGGTACCTCGAAATGTGGAGGAGGCAATGGGGATTCCCAAATGGAAACAGGCAATGGAAGATGAGATGGAGGCACTCAGGAAGAATAGCACTTGGGAGAAGTGCCAGAAACCGGATGGAAAAAGGCCGGTTGGGTGTCGTTGGGTTTACACGGTTAAAAGAAAGGCTGATGGGACTGTCGAGCGGTATAAAGCCCGCCTAGTTGCAAAGGGTTACACCCAAACATATGGGGTGGATTATGCAGAAACCTTCTCTCCAGTGGCCAAAATTGACACCATTCGAGTTCTGTTTTCAGTAGCTGCTAACCAAAGCTGGCCTCTTTATCAGTTTGATGTCAAGAACGCATTTCTCCATGGTGATCTTATTGAAGAAGTATATATGGAGGCTCCACCGGGTTTTTCTCACGAGTTTGGTACCAACGAGGTGTGTAGATTAAAAAAGGCACTGTATGGCTTGAAGCAATCACCCAGGGCGTGGTTTGGAAGGTTTACGGCTGCTATGAAACGGTATGGGTATACACAAAGTAATTCGAATCATACCCTGTTTCTGAAGAAGAGAGGTGGAAAAATCACGTGTCTAATTATATACGTTGATGACATGATCATTAGCGGGGATGACACAGAGGAGATAAGAGACCTTCGGGAAAGATTGTTCAGTGAATTTGAGATGAAGGACTTGGGTCACCTAAAGTACTTTCTTGGGATCGAGGTCTTGAGGTCGAATCAGGGGATATTCTTATCTCAGAGAAAATACATTCTAGATTTACTGGCCGAAACAGGAATGTTGGACTGTAAGCCCAGCCATACGCCCATGGTAAGTAATCACGGGCTCCGGATCACGGAGGGAGCTGAACTTGCTGATCGTGCGAGATACCAACATCTTGTTGGAAAACTTATATATCTCTCACATACGAGACCAGATGTTGCTTATGCTGTCGGGGTGGTAAGTCAGTTTATGCATAGACCTCAAAAGGAGCACATGGAGGCAGCCTTACGGATTATGAGGTACTTAAAGGGGTCCCCCGACACAGGGGTTCTCTTTAAGCAAAATGGCCAGTTGCATATAAAGGCCTACACAGATGCTGATTGGGCTGGAAGTCCACTTGATAGGAGATCTACTTCTGGCTATTTCACGTTTGTTGGTGGAAACTTGGTTACTTGGAGAAGTAAGAAGCAGAAGGTAGTTGCACTCTCAAGTGCTGAGGCGGAGTTCAGGGGAATTGCTAAAGGACTGGCAGAAATCCTTTGGCTGAGAAAATTAATGACTGAATTGGGATTTCCTCCAGTTGAAGCCTGTCCTCTCAAGTGTGACAACCAAGCAGCTATTCACATATCCGAGAATCCAGTACAACATGACAGAACGAAACATGTGGAGATTGATCGGCATTTTATCAAAGAGAAGCTGGAAGCAGGTGTTGTATCCCTTCCGTATGTGCGATCAGAGAACCAATTGGCTGATATTCTCACAAAGGCTATTACAGGACGTGCGTTTCATGATATCCTGAGCAAGTTAGGCGTTGGACATCCCCCCGACCTAACTTGAGGGGGAGTGTTGACTTTTGTTATATTAGGAAAGGATATCATACCACGCTAATCGTGGGATTTCTGTTTCTTTAATTAAGGATCCTCTCCTTATATTTACCACTTTACATTGTAACAGAGATTAAGGAATACAATTTAATACCATGAATTTATTTACCTCTTCTGTCATCTTTTTCCTCTCGATTCAACAATGAGTGCAATTTACTTGTAAAAATAATAATTCAAATGTTACGAAAAGTTCACTCTCACTTACTACCAGCAACGCCCACATAGCAATTCAATCAATATAAGAACTTCACAAATTCTTGACAAAAAAATTAGATAAAGCGCAGAATAGTTCACAGGTAATTTTAATATATACAAATAAAATAAGCAACGAGACAGATGAAACGTAGCTTTAAGTTTGTTTGAAGAGATAAAAAGATAGTAATCAATCTGCTGCAATTCCTAGATAGGGTTACAGCTGCCATGCCCTTTATCCAAGGCAATTTTGAAGGGCTCCAAACTATATGAATTGAAAAGTCGATGAAATCTATTTTGTAACGTTCTCTGTGCCCACTAATGAAGTTTTGCATTGGAATACTGGTAGGCACGGCTGCGGCAAAAAGGTGCGTACAATGTTCGATGCGCTTTAATATGGACACTGGCTCCGCGAATATGGTTGAAATGTGTTTGAAATAAAAAAAATTTAAAAAGAAATTAGGGCATGGTGTTGGACACAGTAGGGTGAAATGTCCGACATGGATTGAAAACGGTGGGGCAAATTTTGTAATTTATACAAAAAATTTTATATCTTTTTTAATATTTTTAGAAATTTTTAGGGAGAAAATTAAAATAACAAAACTTATTTGAGTTTTTAATGTTACGTATATTATACTTATAAAAGATTTTTATTTATCTATGAAATATATTTATTTATATAAAATATAATCATGTGACTGTATCAGAGCCGTATCGTGTTGTAAAATTCTAAAAAAATTCGTATCGTCTTGTTCGTGTCGTCGTATTCGTAGAACATAATTCGAATATTTTGGTTCCACAGACGACAGCGAGCAAGCGGTTGCTAGGTGGTGCTCGAGTGGCTATGGCAGGCGAGTGAGAGGACAAGAGCAGCACATTAGGGTAATCGCGGTTGCTGGAGGCAGTGACGGAGCCACATTGCCATGAGGGGGTATAATTGATCCCTCTAAAAAAAAAATTTATTTTTTATTATATAGATATATGTATATGTAATTTTATGAGATTTTTCATTATTGACCCCACTTATCAAAATTAAAATTAATACTAATGAGGGTCAATATAGTAAATTATTAATAATTGACACCACACCTAAAAGAAATTTTACGAATTCTTTTTTTAGTACTATGCTTTGGTCGACCCCTAAATAAAATTTCTGACTCTATTATTGGCTGAGGGTGGTGGGATAGTGTTAGTGCTGTCAAAAACAGGTGGTTCCTAACGAGCGAGCCAACAACAAGGGTTGATTTCCGGAGAATGCAAAGATGTGGGTGAGAATTGCTTTTTTTGCTTTTTTTTGGTGTGGATGAATTGGATTTTGTGTTTTTTCTGGCGTTGATCTGAATCGTTCGGAAATGAAATAAAGGACAACAAATAATCTAGTTATTTAATCACTTGGATAATAAGGAATGATTAAGTTATTTTAAAATTATTAAAAATTCAAATTAATAAAACATAAATTTTCAAAATGGGATTTAACTAAAAATTCATCGGCTTAAAAAGTATACTAAAAATCCGAATATCATTTAGAAATTTAATCCTAAATATTCCATATAAATGTAAAAAAGCGTAATATATAATGAGAATATTTATTATTTTGGTTACTTTCCGGCCGCCCAAATATACGCCGTACTAAGTAGCTATTTATTTAATCACTTTTTTTTTTTTTTTGGCAATATCACACGTTTAGTGGCTCCTTTATTTGATTCGGATTCCACAACAATTAATTTTGGAAACACAATCGTTACGTATGTGCCCAAACAGAGCACTATAAATTAAGGGCATGCCATGATTCAATTAGATATAGTCATCTCCAAAACCAAAACACAATTTAGAAAGGAAACGATCGATGGCAATTAAAAGCAGCTCTCGAGTTGTTACTAATGATGGTAAAGTTGAGTTATCTTTGGAAGAATTCAAGAAATGGTTGAAGAAATTTAGTGTTGATAGAGACGGTGGCGTGATAAACAAGGCGGTGCTCCGGGCAGCCATTCGTGCCAGCGGCGGGTGGTTCTGCAGATGGAAAGCCAAACGTATTTTCAAGGCGATTGACACGAATTCTAATGGAATCCTTGATGAAAATGAGATTGACAAGCTCGTAATGTTTGCAGAAAAGCAATTTAGTTTGAAACTAGTTGATTAGTAGATTCTTGTTCTTTCGTTCTTACCATTGTAAAAAATGTTGCGAAAAATATTGCGGTTAGAATTTGGTTATACATATGATTAACCTACAACACATTTGATGAAAAATGTTAGTGATTTTTATTATTATCAGAAGCTCAATAGCCTCATCAGAAGTATCAACTATTATTATCCCCAATACATTATGATTTTTAATACATGAATGCATGCACACGAAGTATTTTTGATCCTCAAACTCAAAGCGTGGACAATTCTGCTCCTAAGTTAGACCCAAAAAGTCTTTATTATCCAAATGATATTCATCGTAGGGCTATGATGCACGGACACGGATACGGCGACACGACACGGATACGGCGATACGGATTTTTTCTTGAATTTCCCACGTGAGGAGTGTCGGACACGGTGTCGGACACGGGTGTCCGACACGACACGACACGGCAAAATGATATTTTTAGGAGTGTCCGTGCATCATAGTCGTAGGGTGATCTTCCGCTTCATAATCTTTAATAAGAGAAACAAAGGTCTCCAAATCCAACTCCTCAATTAATCTTTAAGCTTTTATTTTCTTGTTATATATAAGGAGAAAAATTCACCCAGCTACCTCGTGTAATTTGAATGAATCACCAAAAACCCCAATAAAAAAAAAGTACTTTAAAAAACCTTGTGTTTTTTAAAGTATGCAAATAAAACCCTGAAACTAGGCGGTGCAGTTCACGCGTGTTGATCTATTGTTAATCTTCCTAATGCAGTTGAGTTAGACAATCAGAATAACGTGGAGACAGGGGTTGATCATGATCATGCTGAGGAGGATCATGAAATTCAGAATGGGGAAGATAATCTAATTGTTGAGCAGTCTTCAATCCAACCCAGAAGATCTACCAGGAACAGAATGCAATCTGTTAGATACTCATCTAATGAGTATGTGCTTTTGACAGATGGAGGAGAACCTGAGTGTTTTGAGGAGGCCATGGATAGTGAGTTTAAGGAAAAGTGGTTTGAAGCAATGAAAGATGAGATGCAATCTGTAGCACCCGGAACGCTAGGCGCTACATCCCCCGCACTATAACCTCAATCCACATATGAAATGACCAATTCATACATGAACCGAAACTATAGCGAACGGGAGACAATAAAAACTCAAAAGTTAGGCGGGTACCCTCAATTAATACCAATAAACAATTGCATCAATAAAAGCGGAAGCAATAACATTCAATACTTATAGGTACCATATTTACATATTTATTAATAGATACCAACATTTCATACAATACAATATCACCTCCAACATTAGGTAAGGCATAATACCAAAATATAAGAAGTATCAATACATGAGCCAAAATATGAAGGTGAAGAGCTAGACCCGAATAAAAGACAGGCTAGACTCTAATTCCTGCCTAGCACGAACCTACAAAAGCTGAAAGGTTGAGGTGTCAGTCCAACACGGACTGAACGAGGGGTATAAATAAATATTTGCGCACATACATACAAGTTATAATCTCGGGTAATAATTTTGGAAAATAACAACACGATTTAGAAAAGAAAAGATAATATCGCCCGAGGTTACAACTGATCCATTTTATCAATTCAATCAATCAATACAATCAATTTGTGGCCTGGCAAGTGAGGGCAAATCTCCAACCTTTCACCGACTGTGTACAATACTTCAATTTATTAGTGGATTAGGTGATCACACAAACAATTCCGTGCACAATTAGCAATTTCAATCAATAAATCCTTCTTCCTCCGGGTGATAGCGGGCTTGCAAGACCCAACCATCCAATCATGGTGTACGTCAGGAACATGACTCGCACGCACGGGATTTCTTCCTCCACCAAACCTCCTGGTGGATTCAGAGGTGATCCCACAATGGTGAGGATAGTGCAGGAGTTACTCGTCAGCCCATGCTTTCCCGGTTGGCTCAATACACTACCCTCGGGGCCCAGCGTGAACAATAGTTACTCGCCAAGGACAATCAATTCGTCAATCAATCAATCCATTTTCGTGAAACCATTTGAAAATCATAAGGTTCGAAAACTATAGATATATAGATACGTTTTGGCCGAAAATCACATAAGGGTTGTAAGGGTTCTATATATCTAGAATTTAAACCTCACCTTCACCAACAAAAAGGAACAAAGAAACACCCTATGGAGCTTGATCCTCGTCTCCGGGACCGAAATCTGTGTACAAGGACAAGTGTGAAATAAGACTCGACTCGAATGAACCAATTATGATGAACGACAATGATATGTAACCTCAATCATGCATTTACAATCAATAAATATCATGAACGTGTCTAGATTCGCAATTAAAGTATCAATAAGTGTCAAATAGGAGAATAATTATCAATAAAGTAAGCATATAATTCATATAAGTCATATACGGGAGCCAAGGAAGTGAAAGGAATGCAAGAAGAGGGGTTTTGGTGAAGTTTGGCAAAAGTTAGGAAAAGTTGACAGTTTTTTGGAACCGCACATGCTGTAGGAAAATGGAAATATCTTGAGTTGTAGAAGTTGGAATTGCATTTTGTTTATTGGAAAGGAAACTAGACACATAGGGCTTTCCAAGGATATATGGCTCGTTTTCTAGTTCAAAGCGAGGAGAAAATGGCGTAAGCTTGAAGTTGGGTGAATGCAGTTTATCGGTAAAGCAGCGACACCAAAAATAATTGATAATAACTCACAAATGGGATAATATATTGAGGCGATTCCAATTGGAGTTTATTTTAGACTTCAAGAGCTTTCCGTAGGTTCAAAAATCAGGCCAATCGGAGTTCAAACGAAGTTGACACGGTCGTGTCAATATTGGCCTGAAATCTGACACAGCCGTGTCGGAATAAAAAAATTCCAACTTGAGGCCCCAACACGGCCGTGTTGGAAATGAACTAGGGTTGGACACGGCTGTATTGACGCAATTTCTGGGCGAAAAATAGGGGAAAAACAGGGGGGTTCGCGGGAGATGGCTCCCATACCTTTAAACATCATACCAAAGCCATAAAATCACTCTAATCCATCATATATCATGCATATAACTCATAACCATCAATTAGGTAGCATATAAACCATGAAGCATGCATCAGTCATCAAGATTTCATCATTCCAAACCCATATGAATTCATGCCATCAACTTCTATATAACTTATGCTTTCATGCAATCTTACAAGTTCAATGATCATGATCATGCTTCTAACCATAAAAGAACAAGAATCATCACTTAAGCATCAAACCCTATCTCATAAATGAATCAAGAATTCAAGCAGAAATCTTCATTTATACCTTAATGTGAAGAAAGAAAGGAGAGAAGGATAGGATGATGTTGATGAAGCTTTAAAGCATGCAATTCCTCCAAAATCTAGCTTGAAATTTGAGATGAAATTCTTCTCCTTCTCTTGGTGTTTTGATCGGTATTTTCTGTGTGTGTGTGTGTGTGTGATTTTTAATGAAAATGGAATGAAGTAGAATGTAATAGAAGAATAGATGATATAATCCAAAGTCTTGAAAGAATAGATATGAGTTATCATATTTTGCACATAAGTCCTCTTAATATTTGAATTCATTCAATCAAATTTCCTCTCTACACAAAAGATCAAGTAGCTCCAATTTCTTTAATGCAATTAGGTCCATAAATTTACACAAAGGGTCAATCAAGGACATTTAGTGCAATTAGGTCACATATAGTAATTAGTTCATAAAATTCACGCAAATGACAATTTATATAAATGCTTGAAGATGTAATGCATATAATATGATGAAGGTTATGATCAAATAAACGGATGAAATGACTAAATTAAACCTCCCAATTCCCGAAGACCCGCTCATGGCGTGCTTACCTGAACTTCCGAAAATTGGGGCGTTACACAATCTTTACATGACAATCATACTTTTGACCTTGTCAAGTTACCTGAAGGTAGAAAAGCTCTAAAGAACCGATGGATCTATCGGTTGAAACAAGAAGAGAACACTTCACAACCGAGATACAAAGCCAGATTAGTTGTTAAAGGCTTCAGTCAGAAGAAAGGAATTGATTTTGAAGAGATTTTCTCACCTGTTGTGAAAATATCGTCAATTCGTCTTCTTTTGGGCTTAGCAGCTAGTCTTGATTTAGAAGTTGAACAGATGGATGTGAAGACTGCTTTCCTCCACGGCGATTTGGAGGAGGAGATTTATATGGAGCAACCGGAGGGTTTCGTTGTTAAAGGAAAAGAGAATTTTGTTTGCAGATTGAGGAAAAGCTTGTATGGTTTGAAACAAGCTCCAAGGCAATGGTATAAGAAGTTTGAATCAGTTATGCTGCGGCAGGGTTATACAAAAAGTAATGCTGACCATTGCGTATTTATTCAAAAATTCTCTAATGTTGATTTTGTCATTTTATTGCTTTATGTTGATGATATGCTCATTATTGGTCATAGTGCTTCCAGAATTGATAGGTTGAAGAATGAGTTGAGCAAATCTTTTGCCATGAAAGATTTGGGACCAGCGAAGCACATTCTTGGCATGAGAATTTCGCGTGATAGAAATGCCAAGAAGTTGTGGTTGTCTCAAGAGAAGTATATTGAGAAGGTGATTCAGAGGTTTCACATGGATAAAGCCAAAGTTGTAAGTACTCCTCTTGATGGACATTTTAAGCTGAGTAGTGCACAGTCTCCTTCTAATGATGAAGATAAGAAGGATATGCAAGGTGTTCCCTATGTATCCGCGGTTGGAAGTTTAATGTATGCCATGGTTTGTACGAGACCGGATTTGGCTCATGCAGTTGGCAAAGTTAGCAGGTTTCTCTCAAATCCGGGTAGAGAGCATTGGAATGCTGTAAAATGGATTATGAGATATCTCCGCGGCACTACAGATTTGAAGCTTTGTTTTGGTTCTGGGAAACCGATGTTGGTTGGCTATACAGATTTGGATTTAGCTGGTGATTTGGACTCGAGAAAGTCTACCTCTGGTTATTTGATTACTTTTGCAGGGGGAGCAGTGGCTTGGCAATCTAGACTGCAAAAATGTGTTGCTTTGTCTACTACGGAAGCTTAATTTCCACTGCGTGTATTCGCTTTGTTTGATATCCCTTTCCCAACAATATATAAGGAGAAAAATTCACCCAGCTACCTCGTGTAATTTGAATGAATCACTAAAAACCCCGATAAAAAAAAAAGTACTTTAAAAAACCTTATGTTTTTTAAAGTATGCAAATAAAACCCTGAAACAAGGCGGTGCAGTTCACTCGTGTTGACTGCAAGTATGATAGCGTTTTCTGCCACTTTTGGGATGTAAAATGACTTATATGCCTCTCTTGAGGAATCTTTCAATAGTTGGCTAAATTTTTACCAAATACCCTATGTTTTCATAATCTGTAATGGAAAACCCTGTGTTTATAAAATGACTCCCTGCAAACCCTATCAGATAATATATATATATATATAATCATCATCATCGTCGTCCCCAACCTCCAGTGGCTATCCCCTTCACCGCCACCGCCACCTACCATACACCATCACAACAACAACGACCACCACGAACAATCACCCAAAATCGAATTCAGATCTACGCCACACATCAACTCAAATTGAAACTCAGATCTACACACACATACTCGAATTTAGTGGCGAACCTGAGGGAGGAAAGATAAGGCGGCGTTTGGGTGCTCGTCGGGGTGGAGGGGCGACGGATCTGCTTGTCCGGACGCGGAAGAGGAGGCGGCGGCGCAAATGGGCATTGGGCGGCGGCGGGTCTACATGTGGGTTGGAGCGAGGAAGAAGAAGAAGTACTCAACGGCGGCGGCGTGATTTGGGTGAAGTTGGCGTGAGGCTGACCCAGGGTGGCGACGGCTGCAATGGCGGTGGCGTGAAGGCCGTGAGGCTGAGTGTTGGGGAAGAAGGAAAAGCTTGCTGCCGGCCTTGAAACTTTGCAAAGAGTGGGGTGAACTGGGGTGGGCTTTGCTCGTGGATTGGGATTTTTTTTTTTTTAAATTTTGGTTTAGATTATTGATTATTCTATATGTATATATATTTATATTACATATATATATATAATATTTACCAATATATATATTAATTATTATAATAGTGTATAATATATACATATATATAATTTTCATGATAATTATATATATATATATATATATATTTATTAGTTTATTAATATTTTTGTAAATATAATAATAATAATATATATATATATATAATTATTTATTAATACGTATCATTAATATATATAATTATAAGATAATAATTATTAATTATAAGTATTAATATTATTTATTTTTATAAATTTGTTAATTTATTAGTATTTATTTTTATATATTAAATAAGTTTATATATACATATAATGTATATATATACATATATATTATCTTTATAAATTTGTTAAGTTATTAATATGCATTTTTAGGTATTAATTAAGTTTATATATACATGATGAGGCATAAAATCACGCTCGTATCAGAGCCGTCCACGTGTCGCCATTAACCGATTTAGAGATTGGACGCTAGCATCGATGGGCTCGCGGATCAATCCAGCCTACTCTCTTGTTGGCTTGTACAGGCCCATGAGCCTCGGCCAACCGTCCCAGTAAAGGGTAGGGTTGTCAGATCTGACGCTCATACCCCGGTCCTCAAAGCCACTCTTCCAGGGAGGCCCCCACACGAGGGCACCCGCTCTTTGACGCTCGCGGATCTGACGCTCAAGGGTCATCTATCGGGGGAGACCCGTTCGTGCGCCCTTCGAGCGCCACCAACGCTCGTGTAGGATCTTCTCCCTTCTGGAGCCTCCATGCTCCTGTAAGACAAACCTTGGGCCTTCCCAACAAGAGACCCTCGCCAACAACCTCTAACACAGAGGCAGTGCACACTTTGTCCCTGGCACGCCGCCTGCTTTTCAGAGACGTCATTCTCATGCCCTCACAGGCCACCACGTGCAAGGGCAACATAGGTTTGGGACCACATGGTCCAATTACCCAATTACCCTCACCCCTAACATATAAATAGGAGAGAACACTTACATTCTCCCCCAAGTCATCTTCTCCATAACTTACTGCATACCTTGCTCTGGGCATTCTCCTTCACTTCCTTCCATTCTTTCCAAGCCATATTCACCACAGTCGCATCACTTCTGCATATTGCATTCTTGGTGTTATTGTCACGCCCCGGGTCTGCGGGCCCGTTGGACGCTACCGCAAGTCTCCAAGCCCACCGAGTATAACCTGAAATTGGGCCTGAACCACTGCCCAAAAGGGATATCCATTGGTTATACTTGGACTCTTTAACTTATATACTGAACTTAACTCTCATACTTTCCCGATGTGGGACAGGGGTGTCACAGTTATCTTAGCTGGAAGAACCCACGCTCAAAGGAAACCCAGTTCCTGAGGCTACCTATGCCTGTGATGGTCTTCCCTGTTTCATACAAATCATAAAGTGTTTGGTGCTCTAATCGCTTACTACTTTCTGCCCCATCATTTTTGGCGCCGTCAGTGGGAAACCATCGCCATCTTCAGCTTCATCTTCATCTGTTTCTTCTTTAAGCTAGTTGAGATATAACACCTCTTACTTCAAACATGGTAACAACAACAAGATCTAGGGCGGTAGAGAACAGGGGTGTTCTTCCTCCTATCAATGAGGAGAATGCAGGGAACAACGCCCCCGCTGGAGGTATGCCCCCACCTATTGACGGAAACACAGAAGATGCTGCCACTCTTCCCCCTGGTGGAAACGAGGCAAGAGGCTCTGGCTCTGGCTCTGTTCCTCCTCCCCCAACTCTCGTTCACAATGCTCCAGTCTCCCAACCCGGCGTGTATCCCATGGCCATGCCACAGCCGGGGTATGCTTACATGCAGCCCCGGATGATGCCCAAAATGTTGGCCATGGTTCATCCCTATCAGGTGGGGACATTGCACCTCCCTACGTCACTTCCGAGGGAGATACAGGGGGTGGAGATGCCCCAGATCACAGCCCAGCAGCTTCAGGCGCTTTACGCGCAATGCGAGGAGCAAGCGGTGCAGAATGCTTGGGAGCACTTTACCGCTGCATATTTCCCCTCCTTGGCAGGCGCTCGAGCGGCTCCACCCATCGGAGGACTCCCGGCTCACCCCTTGACAATGGCACAAAATGTGTTGAGGGCTCAGCAGCCTCCACCACCACCCGTTCAGGAAAATGAAGTCCCACCGAGGGTCCAGCAAGGGCAGCAACCTGCTGGAAATGAAAGGGCCCCACAAAATGAGAGGGCTGAAAATAACGAAGAGGTCCAATCGTGGGCCACAGAGAGGGCAAGCCGCAGAAATATCGGCGACCCTCAGCTTGCCGCGGTGCAGGATCAGCTTAAAGGGCTCCAGAATGTGGTGGAGCAGCTCTCTCGAGCACGGACTCAAGCCCCCCATGGCGGGGGTGAGGGGTCCAGAACCAGAGACGCTCGCCGCCCACGCAGCCAAATCTCCCACCACCGGAAGGATGTAGACTACGAAGAATACGATCCCGAGGACAGGGATTACAGAATCTTGACGGGCGATTCCCCCCTCATTGATGAGGTTCTGATGACCCGTGCGGGGAAGGGCAAAATCCCTACGTCCGTCAACAGGTACGATGGAACATCTGATCCAGCCGAGCATCTGGATCACTTTGTGCACTTGATGCACTTATATGATCATCCGAGCAACTATTGGGCCAAAGTATTTGTCACTTCTCTCATTGGAATGGCTCAGGATTGGTATAAGAAGCTTCCTCCACGCTCAATCCGAGGGTATGCTGATTTGAAAGATGCCTTCATAAGCCACTTTAACTCCCTGAAGGTACTAGCCCCGGCCACGACAGCTCTCTACAGCTTGGTCCAGAGGCCAAACGAGACGCTCAGGGCCTTCATGAGAACGTTTAACAAGGAAATCCTGCTGGTGGAGAAGCCCTCAATGGATTTCTTGAGGCATGTACTTTTTGGTGCCATCAACATGAAGCACTATGTTAGCAAGGAATTCGTGGAGGAGGTAGCCAAGAAAAAGCCACGCTCGTTGATGGAGATCAGAGATATAGCTGACTCCTTCTTCACCCTCGAGGACATGTACATCGCGAGAGATCAGAAAATGGCGAATGCCCCCCGCCCCAGCAAAGCCCCCGAGGACCGAGGAGATTCTAACAGGGGTCACCACCGCAGCCCTATCCCCGCTCGTCGTAATCCTTCGCCTCCGCGTAAGTTCGAGTGTATCCCCCTCAACCGCCCAATTGTCGAAGTATATTCCATGGCGGATAAGAAACTCTTCAAGAGACCGCCGAAGTTGAGAGAGACTGAGGTTCAAAAGCGCTCAGGAAAGTATTGCGCTTTTCATAAGCGAAAGGGGCATGATACCAACGAGTGCCGCCAACTTGAGAGCGAGATTCAGAGGCTTATCGCTGGGGGGCACCTCAAGGAGTTTGTGAAGGTGCTGGAAAGGTATGATGAGCATTGCGCTGAACGAGCACGTACTAGAGGAAGAAGCCGCTCACGCTCACGAAGTCCCCGCCACCATCACACCGAAACGAGCGACCGCGGAAAGGGGAAAGCTACGGATACGGAGAATCAGCCCTTTGCGTTCATTCACATGATCGCCGGAGGACCTTCGGGGGGCGATTCTAATGCTTCCCGGCGCCGCCACATTCGAAGTTATGACCAGAGATCATCCTTGCCCAAGCCTGTGTTCTCTGTTGACAGCTCTCCACGTTCGAAAGAGAATGACATTGTAGGGTTCATGGAGAAAGATTTGGAACACATTGTAACACCCCTTGGGATCGGTGAAACCTCTGACTATCCCATGGTGGTTAGTTTAGACGTTCATAACCACGTTATAAAGAGGGTCTTAATTGATAGTGGAAGCTCTGTGAACGTTCTCCCTTACTCAACGTTTCAAAAAATGAACATAACAAATATTCCGCTCAAACCCCTGAGAATAGCCCTCGTCAGTTTTGGGGGTTCCAAGATTATCCCTCGAGGACAGATTCGCTTGGCCACCTCTTTTGGTCGCGCCCTACAACGAAAAACTTTGAGCGTCCTTTACACAGTCGTCGAAGTGGACCTCCCCTACAACATCATCATTGGTCGCCCGACCCTCGTGGACTTCAAAGCAGTAATCTCCACTTATCACCAGAATTTCAAATTCCCCACTCCCAAGGGTACAGGCGAGGTTCTGTGCAATGTCAAAGAAGCTTGGGAATGCTACATCCTCTCCCTTTGAAGCCACAAGCCCAAACAAACCATTCAGGCAGGATCCACCAAAATATCAGTTGACTTCCCCAAGTTAGACGAGGATGGCCCCGAGCGTAAAAGGGCCAAACTGTACAGAAAGAAGAACAAGAAGAAGACCCCTAATGAGGCCCAGTGCACGGGGGACGGGCCACCCGGAGCCGTCGAAGGATCCTCTTCTGAGAACGAGGATGATGGGCCCTCGGGTGTGGAAAGCGGCAAACTAACCGGGAAGAAACGAGCGCTCGAGGCTCCAAGGCCTGAGGTTCGAATCGAGCCTACCGAAAAGTTCTTTACCATCGAGTTGGAACCACGGAATCCAGATAAAACCACCCAGATTGGCTCAAATCTCGACGGTCCCTCACAGATTATGATGATTGATTTTCTCTGAGAGAACCTCGATGTATTCACTTGGAAGGCTTCTGATCTCACTGGGATAGATCCGAGTGTCATAGTCCACAGGCTCAACGTGGACCCGGCCTTCAAGCCAGTCAAACAGAAGAAAAGGGACGTCCACGGTTTCAGGAGGCAAGTCATTGAAGAAGAAGTTCGTAAGCTCCTTGACACTCAGTACATTGAAGAAATTTTATACCCGGAATGGCTTTGTAATGTAGTGCTCGTTCCCAAGAGCACCAACAAATGGCGCATGTGCAATGACTTCATGGACCTCAACAAGGCGTGCCCCAAAGACCCTTACCCCCCTGTCGAGGATTGATCAATTGGTAGACTCAATAGCGGGGTGCGAGATCATGAGCATGATGGACGCCTTTCAGGGATATTATCAGATCTTCATGGCGCCCGAAGATCGCCCCAAAACCTCGTTCGTTGTGTACATAGGTGTTTATTGTTTCAAAGTCATGCCGTTCGGACTCAAAAACGCGGGAGCAACTTATCAACGCCTTGTCAACAGGATGTTCGAGCGCGAAATAGGAAAATCTATGGAAGTATATGTTGACGACATGATAGTCAAGAGCGAGCGTCAGCACTCCCATCTGGAGGATCTCAAACGAACTTTCAACGTCCTAAGCCATTATGGAATGAAATTGAACCCCTCTAAATGCACATTTGGCTTTCGGGGTGGTAAATTCTTGGGGTACATGGTCAGCCAGTGAGGCATAGAGGCAAATCCCGAAAAGATTAAGGCGATTCTTGATATTCCCTCCCCTCGGAACGTGAGGGAAGTCCAAGTGCTGGTGGGAAAGATCATTTCATTGAACAGGTTCATCCCCAGCTCGGCGGACAGGAACTTACCTTTCTTCAAAATTTTGCGCAACGTTCGCAACTTCGCCTGGAGCGAGGAGTGTGAGAAGGCTTTGCAGGATATGAAGCAATACCTCACGAGCGCACCACTGTTGACCAAGCCTAGCCCTGGAGAAAGCTTGATTATTTACCTTTCAGTCTCCGCAGAGGTTACGAGCGCTGTCCTAGTGGCGGTCCGCGAGCGTAAGCACATGCCGGTTTACTATTTGAGCAAAACTTTGCAAGGGACGGAGAAGAGATATATGGAGATAGAGAAATTCGCTTTTGCGCTCGTTAATGCGTCCCGAAGGCTAAGCCTTATTTTCAGGCTCATTCTATCACAGTGCTCACAGACCAACCCCTCAAGCAGGTGCTCGCAAAGCCAGACGTCTCGGGGAGGTTAATCAAAAGGTCAATTGAACTCAGTCAATTTGATATCACTTTCGAGCCCCGCACCGCGATACAGGCTCAGGTAGTGGCGAACCTGTTAGTAGAGCGCTTCAATTTAGATTCAGGGCCCCCAGTAGAAGAAGGGTTATGGCTCCTGCACACAGATAGCTCCTCGACCTCACAAGGGGGGAAGCCGGGGGGACCCTCAGAGACCCTCACGGTGTGGAAGTTGATTACGCTATTAAACTGGCATTCCAGTTCACCAATAATGAAGCTGAATACGAGGCTCTAATCCAAGGGCTCTGGATAGCCCTCCAGAATGGCGCCGTTCGGGTCACTGCCTATGTTGACTCCCAGCTGATCGCAAGTCAAGTTGAGGGAACTTATAAGGCTCGAGAAGCCACTATGGTGCAGTACTTGGCGAGGGCTAAGGATGCGATTGCTAAGTTCAAAGAGTTCCACTTGTTGCAAATCCCACGAGCGGAAAACGAGCGTGCAGACGCTCTTGCATCCGTGCTGGAAGACTCTTGCGAGCGCTCAGTCACCTTCCTCAGAACAGAGAAACCGCTGATTCGTGAAGCGGAACCCTCGGGCGAAGTGAACACGATTGATCCCTCTGAACCCTGTTGGTTAGATGACATCATTAAGTTTATCAGGGATGGGACCTGCCCGAGCGATATGGTAGAGGCTCGGAAGGTTAGGAGTAAGGCCCCTCGCTTTTCTCTTGACAGCGACGGACGGCTATTCAAACGATCTTTGCAAGGTCCGCCGTTGAGGTGCCTGAAGCCCTCGCAAGCCAAGAAAGTGTTGGAACATGTGCACAGCGGAAGCTGCGGGAATCATTCTGGTGGTCAAATCCTGGCCAAGAAAGTCTTGAGGAGCGGATTCTACTGGCCCTCGCTATTACAGGATGACATCAGTTACTCCAAGAAATGCTCTATGTGCCAGTTTCATTCTAACACCCCTCGTCTACCGGCTGCTCAAATGATACCAGTTGATGTCTCTTGGCCCTTTGACCAGTGGGGCATTGACATTGTAGGACCCCTCCCAATGGCGGTCGGGCAAAAGAAGTTCGTGATACTTGCAGTGGATTATTTTACTAAGTGGGCCGAAGCGGAAGCAGTCGCAAAGATAACGTTCAAAGTTGTGAGGGACTTCATCTGGAAGAACATCATCTGCAGGTATGGCATCCCGAGGGTACTTATCTCGGACAATGGTTCCCAATTCATCGATGCTGACACCCGGGATTGGTGTTATGAACTCGGGATTGAGCAACGTCTCACTTCCATGGGACATCCTCAAGCCAACGGTCAAGCTGAAGTGACCAACCGAACCATACTCCAGCATTTGAAAACGATGCTCGAAAGTAAGAAAGGGGAATGGGCAGAAGAACTTCAAGGCGCCCTCTGGGCATACCGTACTACCCCACGAGCGGCAACAGGGGAGACCCCTTACTCCCTCGTATATGACTCCGAGGCTATGATACCTGCGGAGATTGTTCAAGAGTCCGCACGCGTTGCCTATTTCGAGACAGTAGCCAACGAGGCCAAAATCGCTTGGGCTCGGATCCATAAGTATAAAGCGACCGTAGCCCACCAGTATAACAAGCGCGTTAAAGAGAGGACCTTCCAGCTAGGAGACTTGGTGCTCAAAAAATTTGAAGTTTCCAAGCATGTGGGTAAGTTGGATCCCAATTGGG
Organism: Lantana camara; assembly: GCA_037501455.1. Classification (NCBI taxonomy): domain Eukaryota; kingdom Viridiplantae; phylum Streptophyta; class Magnoliopsida; order Lamiales; family Verbenaceae; genus Lantana; species Lantana camara. The sequence continues at coordinate 114,457,933 of CM074855.1, forward strand.
AAGGCCCCTTCAAAGTCATTCAAGTGCGAGCGAACAACACCTACTTGCTAGAGACTTGGCAAGGCAAGCGTCTCCCTCGACCGTGGAATGTGTGTAACCTTAGGCGGTTCTATGTGTAAATATTAACCCTTGTAATTGCCCGCTCGCGGCACTTTGTACTTTCTTTTAACGGAAAGCATGTTATCATCATCTTTGAATTGCCAGTACAACAGTAAGTATGTTATCCCTTATTATGTCATTTATTTACTCTTCCTTTGGTTAATGGCTTGCGTAACAAAAAGCTTACTCCGTGTCGAGCCTCTTCCACGTCGAACGACTTAATTAATACCCCATTAATCTCGAATGGACGCTGTCTGTGTGTTAAAAGCATCCCATATTGAATACATTGACACTTATAAGCGTGTAAATCCCAAGAACGAGCGTGTCAAAGGGTGGGATACTAAACGCCTAATTTACGCCAACTGGATATTCACCACGCCAGTTCGCGCTCGTAAATCCCCAATGACCCTCACCTTCTTGGGTAAGAGTACGCTCGTAAATGGCCGATCCTGGGCTAATCCTTTCACGGATACCTATGGATGAGGCTAACATTACAACTACGCTCGTTTTAATTCCATGCTTAGCAAGTCCTACAGTTGACTTCTAGGTTCACTTAGAGGGTTCCTAAGTTCAAGATCAAGCCTCATTAGGGATACGACCAGGGTACCCTCGGAAGGAACATCCTCGAGCCTATACATTCATCTCTCAAATGGTCAGACATTTCCAAATCCTAAACTTAGAACGCATGGCAATAGGCGCCAGGGAACCCTCAAAGGAAACACCCTCGTACACATACACTCCCATCGCACATATTCAAATAACAGAAGAGACAAACATGCAGTCATCAAACGTAATGGGACAACAATGCTCAACATTGACACCGTGAAGGGATCAAACATAAGCATCAAAGTAGTAAAAGAAAAGTTTGAGTACAAAATATTCAAGTACAGAAACAAAATGTTCATAGGCTAGAATGAGAAATAAACAGGAGGAATCTTAGCACAACAGTGAAGGGGCCTCATTCAGCTTGGTTCTCGGGTTCGGGAAGAGCAGTGGAGATGGGAACTGGGGCCAGCACGTTAGCATTGGAAGTCTCCGTGTCGCCTGGGTCCTCGGCATCCTGAGCGTCTAGAGTGACACCCTCGTCATCCTGAGCGTCTAGTGTGACACCCTCGTCCTCTATCAGATATGGATCAGGCTCAATGGGATTTGCAGCCACGAACTCTTCCTGGAGCATCTTCACGAGGACCTGATACTCTGGTTCAGCCAGGCTTTCCGAGGGATCATCATCACGGATCATAGGCTCGCAGTTATCATCCAAATCCATGCACAGGCGCTCATCAGTGCGAGCGCTCTCCGGAGCCAATCCTAACTTCACCATCTGCCCAATCGCCTTGTAGAAGAATCGACGAGCGTTGTCGAAGCAGTGAAGGTTGGTTGCGAACACGAAAGCCTTTGAGCGTACGAATTTCATCACTGCATCCCATGACACTTTCGCTTCCAAGCCTGCAACTTTTTCTTGCAGCTCGGTGAGCGTCTTCTTGGTTTCCTCATTCTGGCGAGTGCTCTTGGCCAGCTGACGCCCCAGCTCCCCATTCTGATCCCTCAACTGATCGCGCTCTTGTTTGAGCTTCTTGTGACGATCGTCGAGGACCAAATATGCGTCATCCGACTGCTTCAAATCTTCCTTCAACCTATCTTTCTCAAGGTTGGCGTCAGTCAATTGAGCGCTAACATTTTGTAATCCTCCTGCAACTGGCCGGGGTCAGAGATGCGCAGCAACTTCTTGTATTTGGCCTTATGTGCGGAATAGTCCTGTGCTCGACCCTGCAAGTTCTTCAGCCTTGGGATTACTTCCTGGAAAGCCCAAAACGAGAAGTCACCATCAGAGGTAAAATGGAAAGGGTCATAACTTTACAAAAGGAATTGGGGGCTTACCGTCAAAAGCGCATGACAAGCGTCATCCACGACTCGAGCGGTATCATCCTCATTTAGTTTGTCATGGTCGCCGGAAAACTGAAGCTTTCCGACGATGTCAGAAATCAGGTTCACGGAGAACGCGCTCTTCTTCAGTAAGACAGAGCCATCCGTCCGTTGGTGTTTGTATCGAGCATCGCCCCGGCAACCTATCTTCCAGAAATCCTCATCCTCCGAGGATGAGGTATCGCTGCCCTCGCCACGGTGGCCCACGACCACTTCCTTTCCTTTGCCAGAAATGGGGAGAGAGTCCGGCATCCTCTTTCTCTTCCCTTAGCGTTCGGGCCTCACTGCATCGTGAAAGCAGGCTAACTCCCTTGAACGGTTACGGGAGTTGCTGGAGCTGAGTGCGATAGGCCCCTCGAGAGCAGCTGGAGGCGGAGTAACCTCCCGAGCGCCATCCACGGTTAGATCTTCGATTGGGCCTACCCCTGGAGCCTCATTTCCGGTGCCCCTGCGCCATCTCCTCGCCCTGCCCTTCGGCGGATTCCTCTCCCCCTGGGGGTGTTTCTAGGGTTGGGCCTGATGCTGCTGTTGGGGCTGAGGGTTAGCGCCCGGCCTCTGTGTGCGCATCATACGGGCAAGTCTTTCGGCATTCATCCCTGTTGTTAGTATTTGGATATCTGCAAATAGAGAATACGAGAGTCAAAAGATAACTATTTGGACAATAATTACCAAAAATATAACAAGCCAAACAAAGTCAGCGGTGCTATCTTAAAAGTTAGAGTAGTTAGTTCCTAGAATCTAACCGTCAAGGGCCATGATTTGAGTGGGAGGATTGTTTATCATGCTCGGGGGACATGAGAGGCCATAGCGGAATAAGACTCCCTCATCCTTCATCAACATTTCAGCTTTGATCCATTTTTTCTCATTCTTCATTGTGAGGGCCAACCCTTTTGCCCAATCCTCGAAGACCTTGTTCTTGGTCCTTTCTTTAATCAGTGGCCCCTCGCCATGTATAAACCACCCTCGGTGAACTCTGAAAATTCCCCCAGGAGCCCCTACGAAGAAGTACTTCTCCTTCCAATGCTCGCCGTACGAGGTGGAGGGAGAATCTATCATTTTAAAGCCAGATTTGGCCTGGGCATAGTAGAACCCATCTGTGGGTGACGAGCGCGTTGAGTGGGCCACTTGAATCAAACTGTCAAAGTTGTTAACAGAGGGTTCATAGCCTAGGGCCCTCATCAGTATCACGAAGGTATTTATTAGAGCAATGCCGTTTGGGAGGATTTAGAAAGGGCAGAGTCTGAGGTGATGGCAGATAGTAGCAACGGCGGACGGGATTGGAAACCTCAAGCCCCCAGCCAGGACCGCATCCCAGTAGACTGTCATCATCCCCGACGCAGTAGGTTAGCTCTCTCACCCTCCTCGGGAAGACGCATGGGGAACACTGCCTCATCGTAATAGGCTTTCGCCTTTAACTCATTCAAATCTTCGAGCGTCAGGATACTTTCTATCTCGTCAGGGGACCGGTCAGTCTGGTGAGGGTTATTTTGCCTCACTCGCGTAGCAGGCTTTTTACCCTTTCTCTGGCGTTTCTTGGGAGGCTCCTCTTCGGCCCGACGCCCGGAGGGCCCAGCACCGCCCTCAGGGGCCGCAATTGCCACCGTGATCCTATGGTCCTGAGGTCTTACAGCACTATTAAGAACGGGAAGCACGCTCTCCCCTTGTCTCTGCATTTCCATAACATTGTGCATCTCCTCAAAGAGATCCTCCACCCCTCCAGGAGCGTGCTCGTTCATTCCTTGAACGGCGGCATCAACCTCTTCATCCCTGGCTTCAGCTGGAGCCCTGGCCACTGGAATAGCGGTAGGAATCTCCTCGCCTGGGGAAGCCCTGGCCATCGGGATCGCCTTAGGCACATTATTGGGAGGGGAAGAGCTCCCCACTGACATCTCATCTATTTCCCTCACGAAAGCATCTGCATGATGTTCAGCCATATCTGGACCTTGATTCCTAAAGGTGAAGCTTTCGCAAGAAGTTCAGAAGGAAGAATTCTGGAGAAAACTCAATAACTAGAAAAGAGCTTCTCATTTCTGAATTGTTACTCACGCGACCTAAATCTAAAGTTAGCACGGGAGATCAGATGTTAAAAGGATTTATCTAAAGATCGAAGTAAAAGTTTGCTGGAGTTTGGAGAAGTTCGCAGAGTCTCTTCCGTTGTATTTTTCTGCTTAAGAGAAGAATGAAAGCGTGAAAAGCTTCAAAGGCTGTTCAGATCCCAATTTATAGGGAGAGTGATAACATTGATTAGGGTTGGAAATTCAAATGGCAATCATTTCCCGCCTAGGGAAGCCCACCACTTTTAGTAACCGCCTTACGTCTCCCGGAACCCACGCACCCACGCTCCCACGCTCCCACTCAGCATTTAATGCGGACAAGACTTCATTTAATGCGATGTCAGAACATGTCCGTTACAGAAGCCAAGTGGTCATTTCCATTACAGGAGCTTGACCCTCGGGTGTTCAAAACTCCAAGGCTCGCTCCTCTTAAAAATTCTACAGTACGCTCAAGTGATACTACAGAATTTGGGGGGCAAAATGATGAGGTATAAAATCACACTCGTATCAGAGCCGTCCACGTGTTGCCATTAACCGATTTAGAGATTGGACGCTCGCATCGATGGGCTCGCGGATCAATCCAGCCTACTCTCTTGTTGGCTTGTACAGGCCCATGAGCCTCGGCCAACCGTCCCAGTAAAGGGTAGGGTTGTCAGATCTGACGCTCATACCCCGGTCCTCAAAGCCACTCTTCCAGGGAGGCCCCCACACGAGGGCACCCGCTCTTTGACGCTCGCGGATCTGACGCTCAAGGGTCATCTATCGGGGGAGACCCGTTCGTGCGCCCTTCGAGCGCCACCAACGCTCGTGTAGGATCTTCTCCCTTCTGGAGCGTCCATGCTCCTGTAAGACAAACCTTGGGCCTTCCCAACAAGAGACCTTCGCCAACAACCTCTGACACAGAGGCAGTGCACACTTTGTCCCTGGCACGCTGCCTGCTTTTCAGAGACGTCATTCTTATGCCCTCACAGGCCACCACGTGTTAGGGCAACACAGATTTGGGACCACATGGTCCAATTACCCAATTACCCTCACCCCTAACATATAAATAGGAGAGAACACTTGCATTCTCCCCGAAGTCATCTTCTCCATAACTTACTGCATACCTTGCTCTGGGCATTCTCCTTCACTTCCTTCCATTCTTTCCAAGCCATATTCACCACAGTCGCATCACTTCTGCATATTGCATTCTTGGTGTTATCCTAACTGGAAGAACCCACGCTCAAAGGAAACCCAGTTCCTGAGGCTACCTACGCCTGTGATGGTCTTCCCTGTTTCATACAAATCATAAAGTGTTTGGTGCTCTAATCGCTTACTACTTTCTGCACCATCACTACATATATATTATCTTTATAATTTGTTAATTTATTAATATGTATTTTTAGATATTAAATAAGTATATATATATATATATATATGTATATTATATGTATATATATTTATATAATGCTACAGTATATAAGGGTATTTTGAGGTTTTCACACTTTTTCGTTGACCAAATGGGATTAGGGGACGGTGAGTTTATTTTAAAAAACATAGGGTTTTATAAAGTACTTTTTTTTTGTCAGGATTTTTTGTGATCATTTCGAATAACACATGGTTTTTGGGGTTGTTAGCTCTATATATAAGCTATATTAAGTACATACACACACAGGTACACATATATAGCATAGTTAAAATAAAATTTTTTGATGAAAATTTTGATATTCAATGAATAAAATTTTTGCAATTTCAGAATTTCGATCACCGAAATCTGTTTTAGTCCCCGGGAAACAGCGAGTTAAGCCTACGCGCTTAATACAACAAGTCATATGTGTCTAAAATTCTCATGGGTACCTTGGTACCTCATCATTTAATTCACAGGTTAAAATTGACTCATATGTACTACCATATAATTTATAATTCTCATTATTAAAACGGATTCCTATGACTGAAATCCGGAAATTGCAAAAATTTTCTAGATAGAGTGTCAAAATTTTCATTGAAAATTTTTTTGTCTCAAAATTACAAGTGAGTTATAGTTTTTTTAATTTAATTTATTTAATTTTTTATAACACACCTACCCCAAATGAGTTATAGTTGACATCTCAATGCAATTTTTCTGTACCTCATTATTGCACCACAGATTCTATATCTCTCTCTCTAAAGTTGTACTTATGTGAGGAAACCAATCCTAATTTGTACTAATGCTACTTCGAAATTGGAAGGAGTTAGGAGAAATTATCGATACTTCTTTATCTTTTGAGTTGTTTTGCTGAACCATCATTTGAGAACTTTGATATATACCAAACCCGATGAAAATCAAAAAGATATGGCACCGTTTTATCCACCCATTCAGAGTGGGTCTGTGGGTGGATCTAGTTCTAGAAAAGTTAGAAGTTTTATATTTATTTAGATATTCAATTCAAATTCATAATAAACATAAAATCAAAAAGAAAAAATCTTTGCAAGGATATGACAATGTCCCACGAACATGACCATCAGACAAAGTACCAAAAGAAATATAAAAAATATAATGTGCTCACTTTATAGTTGTTAAATATTATCTATGTTAAATAAAATAACAATAGGTTTTGATTCCAATTAAAATAACGCATTGGCGGCGCCAGATTTGGCCTATTAACCCTTTAGTTATTTTTAATATGTTAGTGGTTTACACTTTAATTAAAAGGTTCAAGGCTAACCATTCATTACAGTATAACATAATTTTCAGTGATGATATATATCGATTCATCGATTATTTGTCAGTACCAAATCGACATTTGGAGGACCTAGAAATCTACAAAGGTAATTTATACGATATTTAAACTATTGTGTTTTGTTTTTTCTAAAAAATGGTCTAGACTCTTTTTGAAATATATATATCAATGGGATCACACAATAAGAGTCCATGTGGTAACTAAGAGTGGTGGAGAAATACTTAGTGCAATAGGGGATTACACGAGTTCGCAGGGATGCAAACTCCTAAGAGGTCTAGCCAAGAGTAAGACGTTTGTCCCTGAATTGGAAACTGTTACGGAAGCAAGGATAACGTGATGAAAAAAAATAGGGAATTGAGTATAATAGAAGAATCTAAAAGGAGGAGAATTAACCCCTAATAAAACTTTGAATCCATTTAAGAAGGATTTAGGTTAATACAAGACATAATACAGAGAATAAGAGAGTGGAGAAAGAATAATTTGACGAATACGCATCATATATAAATCCAAATAAATATGTAATTCTAATCTTGCTAGCAGCATGAGATGTCTCGTATCTTTTTCCTACATGGATATTTACAATTAATTCTAATTATCTAAACTCGAAATAAGCTCATTTTTGGTTTGGGGGAATGAAGATATATATTAATTATTTCTATTAATTGCTGAGTTCAGGTATAGAAATAAGAATATCTTTATAAAGTATAACTCTTGTTATTTTTGCCGACGATTTCCATATTCTCATGTGCAACAAACACAAAAGGCTTTGTGTCTTGGTGATGTAGAATATTTCAAAAATTATCTAATAAAATATACCATATAAAATTGCTATTTAATTATACCTGCAATGAATGTTTCAGTTAGCCAACAGGTGTTTCAAATAGTTAAAAATCATTACTCCAAAATAATAGTTCAAGTTCGAATCCCTCTAATCACTTACAGGTATGTGTCCAAAAAAAAAAAAAAAAAATCTTTGAGTTATTTACACCAGAAATATGGTATTTTGTATAATTAATACTCGAATCCCTAACTTCATGCATTGAATAACTTTAAATCTCTTGATTAGTTAATCTGGTATTTTGTATAGTTATTACTGAATTCTTGACTCTTAGAATGAAACAACTTTAAATTATTTTATCAGCTATTCCATTTTTAAAGCGCTTATAATTAATTAACTGAGTGGACCAGTTAAAAAGAGAGAAAGAAAACATTACTAACACAAAACACTAGGATCAAGGGCGCAGCCAGTTAAGGCCAAGGCCGGCCCCGCCCCCACACCCCCTAGCCCCCATCCCACCCAACCCAACTCCACCCCATCCCATTAATTCATTCAAATTTAATTTTTAAAATACAAATATATATTATTGAAAATAAATAAATTAACATTTTTTAAAAGTATAATATATAATAAATGTTATATATATATATATATATATATATATATATATATATTATATTAGATATAATTCAAGTTTCGAATATAAAAATAATTAAAAGTGTGAAAACTTTGTTATGGTGCGCCAATCACTTTATGAAAAAATCAATTCTATTGTATTTTTATGAAACGAGAAATTAGTGTAATGTATCTTATTATATAGATAATGTATCATATAATATTATCACGTCGGTAATTCTAATCAAACGTAACTCCGTCGAATTAATATCACAAAAAACTTTAATTTTCAATACATATTATTTTAATAAAATGTTGTGAATTCAAATCTTAATTTGGAATATAAAAGACTTAATAGTTATGTTTATTTAACTGTTTATATTTTAACCTACCTATAATTTATCAAAACCATTAATTACTACACTCTTGATAGTGAATATTATAATCCCAAAATAAATTTTACTTGTTCTTTTTTTAAATAAGGGACCATATTAGTATATGTACGTGAAAACTTTAGAGAAAAAATGGTGGGAGCAAATTGAAGGGAATACGAATCGTCGAAAACAATTATAATCTATGAATTGTAGTGTTAATTAAGTTATTATTATTTTTTTAATATATTGTGACCTAGAAATTTTCTGCCCCGGCTGATGAAAAATCCTGGATTCGCCTCTGACTAGGATCTTGCAGGAAATAGAAACATGTTGTGTATTAATTAATGAGTTTTACCTTTTAATATTTCTGTGGGCATTTATACTAAAAAGAAGCCAGTAAAATATTTGAGAATGCAGATAAATTAATAACAAAAACCTATCTAAGTACAGTGGATGTGTACATTTGCTATGCTTTACCGATACATACTTCCCCCCCGCGTACCTGCATATATTTTTGTGTGGCCACTTTGATGATCCCTTTATATGATTCTTGTTTCCACATCAATTACTTTTGCAAAAGTAGAGTGATTAAACATGTGCTAAACATGCAAAAGACTATAAATTGAGGGCATGCGTCTATATAAATTTCATTGCGCCAAACTCCCAACGACGTACAAACACAAAATTAGACCTTATGGCAATCAAGAGCAGCTTCCGAGTTCTTACAAATGATGGTAAAGTTGAGGTATCAGTTGAAGAATTCAAGAAATGGTTGCAGAAATTTGGCGGAGACAGAGATGGTGGCCGGATAAACGTCGCGGTGCTCCGGGAGGCCATTCGGGAAAGCAGCGGGCTGTTCTGCGGATTGAAGGCGAGGCGTATTGTGAAGGCAGTTGACACGAACGGCAATGGAGTCGTCGATGAGAATGAAATCGACAAGCTTGTAATGTTTGCACAAACGCAGTTTGGTTTGAAGATTGTTGATTATTAGATTTCTTGGCATTGATTTTTGTTTTAATTGACGAAATTCTTTACTCAAAGTGGCAATCTACGTGCATGGGAGTGGTTTGTCTTTTCTCATATTGATTCTTCCATCGATAATTAAACGTAGATATTTTAATTTTAATTAACGATTTGTAGTTCCTTTATCAAGAGAAAACCACCGTTGTATTTCGGGAGACCATTGCAATTTACCCATTAGCATCAGTTACAAATAACTTTTCTTTTGGAACTTCTAAAAAATTATCTACTCTTTAATCTCTTTAAAGTTTTATTTGTTAATAGTTTTGCTGCCATTATTGTGAAGTTAGCATTTTCTGCCGTTTGAAAATTAACGGAGATGGCACATGCAAGTCACGTAGTCGTTAGAAAGCCTAAAAAAGAGGGAAATAGATACCAATCAATTAAGAAATGGTGGAAAAAAATCCAGCAAAAAACCTGCCTCTTTTCTACGGCCTATATACCATACATACAAGCCCCAAATCCTCATCCTTTGTTTCACAACTTACCCACCTTGTCTGGAACACAAAGAGTTAGAGCTCCTTCTCAACAGTTGTATATATATATATATATATACTGTTAATGTGGAATTAAGATTGACACCATTAAAGACTTTGTGGACTGACAACGATCTTGGAAGAAAGTTTCTGGCATGTGCTACTGGAATTTTTTTCATATGGGCTAACTCACCTATGTGTGTGACACTGTGAGGTTAAAGAAGATAATCCCTATTTTATTGAAGAAATTAATTAAATGTGAGAGATGAAGAAATTGAGCTACTAAAGAAGAAGAAGATATTTAGAGCAATAATATATGTTATGCATGTTTGTTTTGTTAGCGAGTATTGTGATGGACCGATGGCTAGGTTTTAGTATGTATTATAATGAATGTATTAAATATTAATATAGAAACTGTTGAGTAGCAAACCCATCCCATATCGGAAGATTGGAGGATATTTGTCTAATATATAAGTGTTCACCCAACTCCATTAGTATGAGGTCTTTTGGGAGATGCCCAAAAACAAATCTGTGCGGGCTTGACCCAAAGCGGATAATATCATACTAATGCGGAGTTAGGGTGAAGGCACACACGGTCCTAACAAGTGATATCAAGAGCCAAAGGTGTCGGAGTATGTTGTATGGTTACAACTTAGTCTGATCTTCCACATCAGAAATGGACGAATACACATCGACGGGCATCGGCAGGCTCGGTTGGCATCGCACATTGGTGGCTATTATGGCTATTAAAAGAAAGGTGTGGCAAAAATGACAAAGGATGAGATCTCGCCTGAAGATGAAGAAGCAACTAAGGCAGCCGGCGGGTATCGGCAGGCTCGGTTAGCATCGTACATTGGTGGCTATTATGGCTATTAAAAGAAAGGTGTAGCAGAAATGACAAACTGACGGGCATCGCGCATCGACAGGTTCGATTGACATCACACATTGGTGGCTATTATGGCTATTAAAAGAAAGGTGTAGCAGAAATGACAAAGGATGAGATCTCGCCTGAAGATGAAGAAGCAACTAAGGGAGCTTCCAGCTCGTTCAACTTGACAAGGACTGGAATGGCAAATATGAGAATCGAGGTGGAGATCTTTGATGGAACCGGTCATTTCGGCATCTGGCAAAGAAAAGTTCTAGACGCTCTGTTCCTGCAAGGTTTAGATCTTGCCATTGATGGAAAGAAACTAGAAGAGGTTGATGACAAAGATTGGAAGACCATCAGCCGGTTGGCACGTGGTACACATCTTGCCATTGAAGAAAAGAGTTTAATGACAAAGATTGGAAGACCATCAACCGGTTGGCATGTGGTACACAATTCAATCGTGTCTCTCAAGAGATTAGAAATATACTTTCTACAAGGAAACTTCTACAAGCGAGCTGTGGAAGGTATTGGAGGAGAAATTCTTGAAGAAAAACAGTCAGAACATAGCATGTGGTACAGATCTCGCCATTGAAGGAAAGAAACCAGAAGAGGTTGATTACAAAGATTGGAAGACCATCAATCGGTTGGCATGGGGTACACAATTCGATCGTGTCTCTCCAGAGAACAAAAATATACTTTCTGGAAGGAAACTTCTGCAAGCAAGAAGTGGAAGGCATTGGAGGAGAAATTCTTGAAGAAAAATAGTCAGAACAAGCTGCATATGAAGAAACGACTGTTTCGCTTCATGTATGTTCCCGGTACTACGATGAATGAACACATCACTCAATTTAATCAGTTGGTGGCTAATTTATTGAATTTGGATATGGCTTTTGAAGACGAAGATCTCGCGTTGATACTATTGGAATCGCTTCCGGAGGAGTTCAAGTTTCTCGAGACAACCTTACTCCATCGAAAGGTTGATGTTTCGCTCAGCAAAGTGTGTACAGCCTTATACAGTTATGAATTGAGGAGGAAGGACAAGATAGGAAGCACTTGTAGCACCCCGCACTAGGACCTGACCTGCTTACGAAATGGAAAGTCCGCACACTTGCAAAGTCAAAGCGAACGGGTGAAAAACAAAAAAACCCAACCTAAGTTAAGCGTTACCTAAACCCTATACAAAGAAAAATATGCAAAACCTGAATGCGAAAACAATGTAAAATACGAACTTTCAAAAAAACTTCATTCATCGAGCATAATTAATACAATTCAAATATAATAAATCAATTACACGGGTTCAACTAATCCAAGGACCTGTCCTAGCCTGTCCCGAAAAAAAAAAAAGAACATACAAATAAATGGGTTCAACTAGTTCAAGCCGAAGGTCGCCGAAAAAATCCCGAAAAATCAGTCCTGAATGAAGTCTTCATGCCTGTTCCAAATCCTAGATCAATTTCTGGAAATTCCAAGCCGTTTGTCTCCAATTTCGGATCTAAGAACACGAAAACCCCAAAATCTTCAAAATCCAATTACTCTCAAACCGGTGAACGAAAATAAAATCCGTAAAATGCATTGAATCACCCATGACGAGCTCTTCGAAACCCATATACTATTCGCCGAGAAAATTCACCAGAAACCAGCGCCACTGTAAGCCCAAGCCGTGCCACCGTAGCTCCGCCGCTGCAACCGATTCACTGAGTCTCAGGCCGCGGAACCACCACCTATCGACTCACCTCGACGAACCCTGCAAAATGCCTATGGTCCCGTCGTCAATGGGTCTCCGAAGCTCCGATTCCGACACCGATTCCAGTCCGCCGCTGCGCCGCTATAAATCGCCGAAACCCACCATTTCCGGCCGTTTCGTGCCAAGCCGAGGTCAGAAACGTGTCCAGGGGGTCAAAAACCTTGGGGTAGGGTGGTTGTTGGATTCCGCCGTGGAGGGGGGTGGCGTAACCCTCCACTTTCAGGTGACTATAGCACCTCCGTCGGTTTTCGTTGGGCGGTGAAACTATTATGGTTGTGATCCACTCGTCGAGCACATCAATTTTGACTAATCATACACGTAAAACGGTGACCGGACGAAGAAGTTATAATTCTTGGAAAGGGGAGGGGGTTCGATCGCGGGAGAGGGAGAGAGGAGAGAGAGAGAGGAAAGAGAGAGAGAGGGAAAAGGGTTCTGACCGGTCCAAGGGTGATTCCGAATACTTAATCCCAACCCGAACGCATTGAAAAATCATAAAATAAAATCAGTGTACCATACAATAAACTTACAAACTCTAAAATAATTTACAAATTAAAATGAGAAAGAATTTTACCAATTAGAGTTTAATTCAATTTAATTTTAGAAAACCTTTCGTACGAATTAACGACATCTCATAAACATTTAATTGGCAAATAATTCACAAAGAATTCGAATAAATTCAATTAAACAATTTTAAATAACATAGAGAATTTAAAATCAACTTGGCAATTATTTCATGAAAATAAATTAAACGATTTAAGACATATATGCATGTAATTATTTAAATTAATAATTAATTATAAACTAATTTGAGTGAATAGTATACTAAAAGGAATTCACATTGAATCATATAAGTCACATAATTCTTAAATTACACATTCAAGTGGAAGGACTTACCTAAGATCTTCATCGGGTCGTGCTTCAGAAATGAGGGATGTTACAACCTCTCCCCCTTAAGAGGATCTGGTCCCCAGATCCAAATGCTGAGTTAACAAGCTTCGAGTTTGTAGTGCTTACTTCATCTTCCGGAATCGTGTAGAATCATAGCCTTGGTGGTGAAGTTTACTCTCATTGCTTGCATCAAACCTTCTTCACTGTCTCGTTGCCATTGAGGTCTGTCCAGGGGCTCGACTGTTGATTGCTTCGAACTCATTCGATCTCTAATATGATACGGACAGCTGCAACTGCACCCTGAGCTTGATATCGCCACGTACTTGTCACTTGCAAACCGTCGTTAGGCCACGCGTAACGCAAGTACAACAAACAAGAGAGAATCCCATCTCTCAGCACGTAAGTTAGAGAACCCCGTCCCTCGGCACACACAAAAGAAAGAACGCCGTCTCTTAAGCACATAATTGAGAGAACACCATCTCTCAAGCACATAATTGAGAGAACCCCGTCTCTCAACCTAAGTTTGACAGATTCCAACATATCCCAAACATCTAGTTTGAGAAAATCCAACATTTCTCAAACCCCTAAATTCGAGGGAATCCAACATCTCTTGAATATCTAAGTACGAATCCTGCATCTCTCCAACACATAAGTACAAGTAATTAAAGCACTCATACATACGCACATCAAAGTAACACAAATTAGAAGTTTAAGATAATTAACACGTATTACAGTTTGACAAGTATATCACATAATAACAAGAATTAATCATATAAGCGATGCATATAGGCTCGTACTATGAATGTTTAGGGTACCGTTCATCGTAGTGCCGAAAATCTTGACAATTAAGTTGAGAGGACGTGGTAGAAGTTGATTAAGCTGATAGTGATGTAACCTTTGCCATCTGGGCTTCTTGTCTTTAAATCTTTTCTCGTGAAGAAATAGCTCAGCAAGCATGCCTATCATCAACCATATACTAGACCATAATCCCTGCTCAACTAGAATCATCCTCGATTTCCCTCAAAAATTCTGATTTGTGTGTTGAACCTTAGCCTGTTATCTTCAAGGAATGGCTCATAGCTTGGTTGGAAATCAGGAATCTATCTCGGAACTAATGTTGAACGATCTTTGTAACGCCCCAATTTCCGAAAGTTCAGGTAAGCACTCCACGAGCGGGTCTTCGAGAGTTGGGAGGTTTAAATTACTTATTCTATTTGTTTAATTGCAAATTTCAGCATGATTAATTATCATGTGTTTCCATACATTTATATGAAATGCCATCTATATGAATTATATGGAAATAAGTGAAATAAAGTGACCTAAGTGTATTATATGATCATTAATTGCTCCTTATGTGAAATTGCATACTTAAGTATATAATATGACTTGGAATTAATTGCATGAATGGTTAGAGATTACACTCAATTGTAGTCATTTAAATAAATGAGGGACTTTTATGCAAATAAGGTTGAATCACATATTTCCATACAAGACTTAGGATATATCATGATTTTCCACATTATTCCATTCATTTCTTCTACATTCCAAGAACATAAATTCCACACACACACCCCTAGTGGATTACGGTTTTTACACCAAGAAGAGAAGGAGATTTCATTTCAATTTCAAGTTAAATTCTTCAAGGATTCTTGAAGATAGAAGGATCATTAACCTCATATCATCATCTCATCCACCACCTCTTTAATTCAAGGTAGATATTGGAAAAGTTGAGAAATTCTTGAATATTTGATCAAGCATGGATTTATGAATTTGTTGATGAATTCTTGCATGATTAGAGTAGAAAGTATGATATTAATCTTTTGGAATAAGGATTGCATGAAAATATCGGATTTCATGGAGATTAGAAGCATGATCAAATATCGGGGTTTCAAGCTTGATCTTTGCCATTTTAATGTTTATTTCTTGGTTAGTTTGATGAATACTTGAAGTATGATGTTTATTGGATGAGTTTCAACATTTGTTATGGTTGGAATTTGGAGATATATTGATTTGGGTTGGTTTTGCATGAAAATCCCCTGTTTTCTCCCCTGTTTCTGCTGTTACGCGTGTGGTCGCGCCCGCGACCTGTTTCACGTGTAAAACTGGTCGCGGCCGCTACCCATTTTTGGCCCAGTTTCGAGATTTGACAAAATTGAACGAAAATTCGGAAAAATAGGCCGCGACCACCCTCCAGAAACTGCATTTTGTCCAACTTCGAACCTACGTCATTTTAACCTCACTTTGAATTAGAAAACGTGCCATATAGCGTTGGAAAGGTCTATGTGTCTACTTTCATTCCCAACAAGCAAAACTCAATTCCCACTTCTAGAATTTAAGATATTATAGTTTTCCCACAACATGTACATTTTCCCAAAATTGTCAAGTTTTCCTAAACTTCACCAAAATCTTTCATATTGCATTCCTTTCACTTTCTTGGCTCCCATATGTGAATTATATGACTTTTATGCCCTATTTGATCATTGTTATCTTAAATTGCTAAATTGAACATGTCATGATCGTTATTGATTGAAATTGTATAAGTGACATTATTGGAACATGTCGTTCGTCTTCGTTGGTTCATAAGGGTAGAGTCTTATGTACACTTGTACCTTTATTACACAGATCACGGTCCGGGAGACGAGGAACACGCTCCATAGGGTGTATCCTTTCTTCTTGTGTTGGTAAAGGTGAGGTTATTTCTAATTATATTGAACCCTACAACCCTATGTGGCTTTGGACCAAAACAAATAATTATATCTATAGTTTTCCGAAAACTGAATTATTCCCTTATTGTTTGATTGGTATTGTACCGAGTTATTGAACTGATATTGAATTGAATTGATTGATTTCTTTGGCGAGTGAAACATGTTCACAGAGCGCCGGAGGGTAGTGTATTGAGCTAACCGGGAAGGCAAGGGCCGACGGGCAACTCTTGCGCTATCCTCACCAAATTGCGGGATGACCCCTGAATCCACTAGGAGATTAGTGGTGGAAGGAGTTCCGGGTATAGGGAATCATGAACCCTATACTCAATGAGATGGGATGGCGGGGCCTTGCAATCCCCCATCACCCGGAGGAAGAAGGATGGATTGATTGAAACTGTCTATTTGTGCACTAAATTGATTGCCTGATCACTTAATTGATAAAATTGAATTAATGTACATTGTCGGCGATAGGTTGGAGATTTGCCCTCACTCGCCGGACCACTGATTATTGAATTGTATTGAAATAACTGAATTGAAAATGGAATGATTGTAACCTCGGGCTAGCCTTGTTTATTTATTAAGCTAATATTGTTTTATGAAAATCTTAGCCGAGATTACAATTTGCATGATATTTGTGCTTTAAAATATAACCCCTCACTCAGTCTTTAATAGACTGACACCTCACAATTTTCAGGTCGTGCAGATCGAGTGCTAGGCGGGGTTTGAGTCCATTTTACAGCTTTTGGGAGTCTAGCATTGATCTTTCATTGTAATGCATGTCTTGAATGTTTATAAATTTTGGGAGTATGTATTAGTACCTATATGTATATTTTGTACTAGTATACTTGCAACTTGAATCCTTGGTGATGTGCATATTAAATGAGAACATAGAATAAGTAGTGGTATGAATGTATAGTTCTATGCTTCTGCTTTTATTTTGAATTGTTGTATTATTTGAGGGTATCCCGCCTAGCTAGTGCAGGTTTTTTTTATTGTCTCCCGTTCGCTATAGGCTTGATTCATGTATGGGTGCCCGTTCCATATGTGGATTGAACTATAGTGCGGGGGATGTGGTGCCTTTGCGGTAAGGGTGCTACAATCTTGATGTTAAGTACCTCCCAATGCGAGACATAGTATACAATTGTGAAACTTGAATGGGCTGTTTCTGGAACTAAGTGAACTATCCCCACTTCAGCAAAATCTCTCAATCCACCACGAAGAAACGACCAAAGAACTAACAACCAATCTTGTCTTGTCATTTGTTAACTCAAAACAGTACCAAAGTCGTCAACACTCCTCAAAGGTTTGTAGATTCTTTGGTTATAATTCAACGATGACTCTTATCCACGTTCTTTGAGCTTGATCAAGTTCTTCTCCATCAATCCGTTTCCATCAACAAAACAACCCTCCTTATATATTCGAATCATCAAAATGAAAATTCGTTCATTCCCATCCTCCACTTGACTTTAAGGCGATAAAGTCAATATAGCAGCTTCAATTCCTCAACTCCGAATCCTTTCATAACCACTAATCTTGGAAAACCCCCTTTCACTCCGAATTATGTTGTGCCTTGATCATGATATCAATCTGTACAGTAGGTGGGGAGAAATCTCATTGTTGTCTTTTAGGCACCTTGAAATTCAAACACTAAATTTGATGTATGCGGTTAAGGACGCAAATGATAAGTAACACTTAGGTCACAGAAATGCAACAATTAATTGCAATTTATAAAGAACAATAATTAAAATGTTGTATAATCGTAGTCATAACGTGCGCACGATCATATATACTCAAAATAATTCATATTTAGAAGTCAAAATCTTATGCCAAATGAATGCAATGCATAAATATTCCTATGCCATACTACCTAGACTGACGCGTCACGACTCAAGAGCACCGGTTCTGGACCTGGTAGCTCTGATACCACTTTTAGATGTAGCACCCCGCATGTGGGGCACCACATCCGCCGCACTAGGACCTGACACGTGTATGAAATGGAAAGTCCGCACACGCGCCAAGTCAAAGCGAACGGGTGACAAACAAAAAAACCCATCCTAATCTAGGCGGTACCTAAACCTTGTACAAAGGAAAATATGCGAAACCTGAATACGAAAATAATGTAAAATACGAACTTTCAAAAAAACTTCATTCAACGAGAATAATTAATACAATTCAAATATAATAAATCAATTACACGGGTTCAACTAATCCAAGGACCTATCCTAGTCTGTCCCGAAAAAAAAAAGAACATACAAATAAATAGGTTCAACTAGTTCAAGAACCTATCCCGCATAACATACAATAAAAATGGGTTCAACTAGTTTAGAGTCTGTCCTAATCTGTCCCGAATAACATAATTATAACGAATAAATTAAACTTATTCAAATTAGAACGTATAACGAATTCAAATGTATGCAACACATATACAAATACAGAGACAGAACTCAAATCGAACATAAATGAAAGACTCGACTCAACCGCCTAGCTCCAACGAACTCCAAAGCAAACCTGTAACTCAAACAAAGAAAGGGGAAAAAAGAAACAATGAAGAGGGGTCAGTCCTAACGATTGGTGAGGGGGCTAACACACACACCCATACATATACATACGAGCAAAGCATATATCAAATTTTAAAAGCTCATGAATCGGGGTTTGGTTTTTGCAATCTAAAACATTTTTCCCGTGATAATAGATATATAAAAGACTTTAAGGCCCAAAGGCCAAAATCAGCCAATTTTATTAATTATGAATCCATTCCCGTTTCATGACCAAATTCAAATTCAAACTACCAACTCCTCATATTCAAAGTCATATTCAAAGTCGTATTCATATTCAAAACAAAATCAGAAACCAACCTTACTCCAGGTGATAGAAGGGTAGCAAGCCCTAACTATCGTTTAAAGTCACCCGAGTAAGGGTTTAATCACTTCCCTGCACCTTCGACGGGGTTACCACCAGCTCAAGAAATCCACCCTTCCTCAACCTCCTAAGGTTAGGCGAATCACTCAATGGAGTTGTGTTGATGGAAGAGCTCGACTACCCCACGGCCGTCCCGAGATACCATACCACTTCTCCGGGGCCCAAGTTCAAAGTCAAAATCATATTCATAATCTCACAAAGCTTTTCTTTCAAAACCATATCTCGCTACACACTCACACATATTTTAAAGCTTTCCAAAATCAAACGGAAAATATCATACATATACATAAAATCATTTTTCAAAGGTTCTTAACGAACGGGATAAATCCCTCAAAATACATATCAAACACATATTTAAATACATATATATATATATATACGTAGTCACATGTAGGGCTCAAAACACATATAGAGTTGTAGGTCAATATAACTAAAAATAAAGAAAACATCACCTGGTACCAAATGAAGCTGAAGATAAAGCAAACGGTTCACCCCGGAACCTACAAGACCCACTTGTCACCACCCCGGGTGCACTTGTACCAAACTGAACACAAAACGAAGGACTAAGGCTCAAGAATGAACCACAAAGACGCACGACAATGCTCATGAATGTATAGAACGAAATACACGCGATACACATTCGTAAAACAAATAATTTATATTCATATACCACATTTCATACGACATTCACACATTGGAAGGCCAATAGATCATGCACTTATCTAATTATCCCAGGAAAACAGGTTACAATTTACAATTATTCCTTAAAAGATGCAATTTAGTCAAGGAAGCATACAACGAGTCCCAATTTGCATAAAATTCTAAATTCAATCCATTAAAGTTCAAGCAACCATCATGCAATCCATATCCAAAGATACAAGATCACTTTAGGAAATTAGAGTATCCATAAAATGCATAAATAAAGAAAACTTGATCATTTATATCATGCTTTACGAATTCATAACATGCTTTGGAATATAATCTCAAGGATGGTACTCATTCAAGGTTTCAAGAATAATGCATATACCTCCCCTAAACATTTCATAAGGTTTAGAAAAATTACACAAACACCCCTTATGGTTTCTAACAACTTATCATGAACAACCCCTTAGTTAATTAAGTATAATTTCACAAATTACATGAAAGTCGTTCCAACAAACAAATTCGACATAGTCTTATCTAAAATCATGCATCCTAAAATCACAAGTCAACACGGTTCCACAAGTAATTATAACATCTTTCATGAATCATAAGGTTGCATTCATACGAAGATTCCAAGAACTATCATATCAAGGCATAGCTTGTTCGTTTGAGCATTTATACACTTTATACAAATAGGAACTACCCATTTACAAGCACAACAATTATTTAAAGCATCAACCATCATGAAAATAGAGTCTATTTACAAACAAATCAAGTTTATGAAGAATTCTTATACTAAAGTTATCAATTCGTTTACCTTACGCACAAAACGAGCACATCAACCTTTCAAAGAGGGCAATCGGCTTCATATCAATAATCAAATATAACCATCAACATGTACACATTCATTTTCTAGCTCAACGAGGTCATATCGGCACGAAAAGTAATTAAAATGGCATTTAAACGATAAATCCCAATAATTCAAGAAACACGAAATAATTCATAATAAATCAACCAAGTGCCCAAATGACGAACGGGGAAGTGATGTTGGACTCACCATAACGGGAGAAACATTCTGACTGAACATCGTCGGAACGCCACCACTGTAGCTGTCGGAAATCGGCTGGACCGCCTCTGGGTTGCCGCCGAAAAAATCTTGAAAAATCAGTCCTGAATAAAGTCTTCATGCCCGTTCCAAATCCTCGATCAATTTTTGGAAATTCCAAGCCGTTTGTCTCCAATTTTAGATCTAAGAACACGAAAACCCCAAAATCTTCAAAATCCAATTACTCTCAAACCGATGAACGAAAACGAAATCTGTAAAATGCATTGACTCACCCGTGACGAGCTCTTCGAAACCCATATGCTATTTACCGAGAAATTCACCGGAAACCAGTGCCGCCGTAAGCCCAAGCCGCGCCACCGTAGCTCCTCCGCTGCTGCTGATTCGCTGAGTCTCAGGCCGCGGAACCACTACCTATCGACTCGCCTTGATGAACCTTGCAAAACATCTATGGTCCCGTCGCCAATGGGCTACCGAAGCTCCGATTTCGAAACCCATTCCAGTCTACCGCTGTGCTGCTTTAAATCGCCGTAAAACCCACTATTTTCGGCCGTTTCGTTCCAAACCGACATCAGAAACGTGTCCAGGGGGTCGAAAACCTTGGGGTAGGGTGGTTGTTGGCCGGTGAGGTCACCGGATTCCGACGTGGAGCGGGGTGGTGCAAGCCATCCCTTTCAGGCAGCTATAGCATGTCCATCGGTTGTCGTTGGGTGGTGAAACTGGTATGGTTGTGATCCACTCATCGAGCACATCAATTTCGACTACTCGTACGTGTAAAACGGTGACCGGACGAAGAAGTTGCAATTCTTGGAAAGGGGGGGGGGATCCGATCGCGGGAGAGAGAGAGAGGAAAGAGAGAGGGAAAAGGGTTCTGACCGGTCTAGGGCCATTCCGAATACTTAATCCAAACCCGAACGCGTTGAAAAATCATGAAATAAAATCAATGTACCATACAATAAACTTATAAACTCTAAAATAATTTACAAATTAAAACGTGAAAGAATTTTACCAATTAGAGTTTAATTCAATTTAATTTTAGAAAACCTTTCGTATGAATTAACGACATTTCATAAACATTTAATTGGCAAATAATTCACAAAGAATTCAAACAAATTCAATTAAACAATTTTAAATAACATAGAGAATTTAAAATCAACTTGGCAATTATTCCATGAAAATAAATTAAACGATTTAAGACATATACGCACATAATTATTTAAATTAACAATTAATCGTAAATTAATTCGAGTGACTAGTATGCTAAAAGGAATTCACGTAATTCTTCATATAAGTCACATATAAGTCACATAATTCTTAAATTATACATTCAAGTGGAAGGACTTACCCAAGATCTTCATCGGGTCGTGCTTCAGAAATGCGAGATGTTACAGTACTAGTGGAGAAACAGAAGCCCTAGTTGTGAGAGGTCGTCCGCAAAGCCATTCAAAGGGGAGCTGAGGGAGATCAAAGTCAAAGAGCACAGTTGCCAAAGATGATTGTGCCTTTTATCACGAAAAAAGACGTTGGAAGAAAGACTATCCAAAGTTGAAGAAAGGAAAAACTCCGCAAAACGCCAATGCAGCCAAATACAAAAGCGATGCATAGTTAGATGTTTCCTTAGTGGCTTCATCTTCAGTGCCAAGTTCAGACGAGTGGATATTGGATTCGGGTTACCCCTATCATATGTCTCCCGTTCGGAAGTGGTTTTTTGATCTTGAAGAATTTGATGGAGGAGCTGTTTACATGGGAATGATCATACATGTACAATAGTTGGGATAAGTTCAATCAAGCTACTGAATCACGATGGATCCACTAGAATTCTGAAAGATGTTCGGTTAGTGCCCAACTTGAAGAAGAATCTCATCTTATTGGGGGTATTGGGGTCAAAAGGCCTAGTTTTGACAATGTGAGATGGAGTTCTTATAGCAACATCTGGGGCACTCGTGATGTTGAAGGGTGAGAGAAAGAACAACTTATATTTCTACCAAGGTAATACAGTTGTTGGGACAGTAGCAGCAACAATGACTTCTAGCAGCAAGAAGGATGCTGAGGCAACGAAGCTGTGGCATATGCATTTGAGACATGAAGGAGAAAAATCCTTACAAATTCTTGCTAAGCAAGGTTTGTTGAAAGGTACGAAGACTAGCAAATTGGAGTTTTGCGAGCATTATGTTCTGGGAAAGCAAAGAAGGGTGAAATTCGGCATAACTATTCACAATACCAAAGGTATTTTGGACTATGTGCACTCTGATGTATGGGGACCTTCCAAGACGGCGTACCTCGGAGGAGACACTACTTTGTCACCTTTATCGATGATTTTTCCAGAAGAGTTTGGGTGTTTCCAATGAAGCATAAAGGTGAAGTGTTTGGAATTTTTCTAAAGTAAAAAACTCAAGTTGAGAACCGAAAGAAAGATCAAAGTTCTCCGAACAGACAACGGTGGAGAATATAAGAGCGATCCATTCTAGAAGGTATACCAAGAACATGACATAGTTCGTCACTTCACAATTAGGGAAACACCAAAGCAGAATAGGGTGTCAGAGCGTATGAATAGGACATTAGTGGACAAAAGTTCGCTATATGTTGTCTAATGCTAGATTAGACAGGAAGTTTTAGGCTGATGCAGTGATATACGCTCAACATCTCATCAATCGTTTCCCATCATCTGCAATTGGTAGGAAAACTCTTTTGGAGGTTTCGTACGGAAAGCCTGCAATAGAATATGACTCTTTGCGTGTGTTTGGTTCTACCGCATACTATCATGTAAATGAATCAAAGTTGGATCCTCGTGCAAGGAAGGCGCTCTTTATGGGCTTCAATGCTGGGGGTTAAGGGATACCATCTTTGGTGTCTATAGGCAAAGAAGACTATAATATGTAGGGATGTTACCTTCGACGAATCTGCTATTTTGAATAAGGTAACTCAAGAAGGGACCGATGGTACTCCGAAGCAGGTGGAGCATGCACCGGAGTAGGTGGATTATACACCAGAGCAGGTGGAGTTTGAGAAGATAGTGGTGAGTCCAGCAAAAGACACTATCAATGATTCTTGTACGACAAAAGAAGAGTCGGGTGAGGATGAGGTTACCACCCAAGAACCTCAACAACAACTATAGTCGATTTCGATTAGTAGGATAAGATGAGAAATTCAGAAACCACGTCGTTTTGTCGACATGGTAGCCTATGCACTTTCGGTAGTTGATGATGTTCCATCCACATTTTCAGAAGCCATCCAGAGCTCAGAAAATAGCAGATGGAGAGACGTAATGGAGGAAGAGATGCAATCTCTTTAGAAGAATAAGACATGGAAGTTGGCATAACAACCTAAGGGTAAGAAGGGATCGGATGAAAATAGGTATTTACAAAGAAAGAAGGATTTCCTAACAAATACAATGTTCGCTATAAGGCGAGGTTGGTAGCTAAAAGCTACGCTCAAAAGGAGGGAGTTGATTCTAATGAATTGTTTTCTCCAGTTGTTAAACACTCCTCCATTAGAATTTTGTTGGCCTTGGTAGCGCAGTTGAATTTGGAGCTAGCTCAACTCGATGTGAAAACCGCATTCCTGCATGGTGACTTAGAAGTGAAAATTTATATGTTGAGATGGATATAAAGTTGCTGGTAAAGAAAATTGGGTTTGTAAAATAGACAAATCATCATACGGATTGAAGCAATCATCGAGACAATGGTACAAACGATTGATAAGTTTATGTTGGGTCAAATATGTACAAGGAGCAAGTAAGACCACTGTGTGTATTTGTGCAGGCTACAAGATGGAACCTACATCTATCTACACTTATATGTTGATAATATGTTGATAGCATCAAAGAGCTGAGATGAAATCGACAAATTAAAGGCTCAATTGAGTAAAGAGTTCTAAATGAAGGATTTGGGAGAAGCCAAGAAGATTCTCGGCATGGAAATAAGCAGGGATCGGCAAAGAGGCAAGCTTTGACTGACTCGAAAGCAGTACTTGAACAAAGTACTATAACGGTTTGGTATATGTTAAGATACAAAATCTGTAGGTACTCCGCTTGTCCCTCACTTGAAGCTTAGTAGCCAGTTATCTCCAAAAAAGAAAGAAGAACGAGAATACATGGAAAATTTCCCATATGCGAATGCAGTTGGTAGCCTTATGTATGCAATGGTGTGTACAAGACCAGATATTTCACAAGTTGTTGGCGTTGTGAGCAGATACATGCATGATCCTCGAAAGGCTCATTGGCAAGCTGTGAAATGGATTCTAAGGTATATTTAAGATACTGTAAACTTTGGTTTATTGTTTGAACGAGATGAAGCACTTGGTCAAGACATAGTTGGATATTGTGATTCCGACTATGCGGGAGATTTTGGATAAGCGATGTATGTGGGAGATTTTGGATAAGCGATGTAACACTCCAAACGGAGGATGCCACATCCCCCGGACTGAGACCCAGACCCGGTCATGAAATGGAAGTCCATGCCCGAATCCAAATCAGAGCGAACGGGAGACAAACACACACGCTATGCTAGGCGGATCTAACTCGACAGACTCAGAGTGCGGAAGCAATTCAAACATTCAAAACAAGATAGCGTAAGCATTTAAATCAACATTCAAAACAAGTGACGGGTTCAACTAGCATAGATACCTAGTCCCAAATATCAACAAGCATAACAGGTGATGGGTTCAACTAGCATAGATACCTAGTCCCGAATATCCGATTAACATAACATAATAATGATCAGGTGCCACACAGGGCCTAATACGAATGCCACACAGGGCTACAGAAAGGTAAATATAATCTCAAGTCTACAAGTCATGACATAAGTAAAGTGTATGAAAGACAAATGCAACTAGAAAGGCTAGACCGACGAAGTGCAACTCACTCCCGCCTAGCAAATGCCAACAGACCTGTAACTAAAAGTTTAAATGAGGGGTCAGTCAACTTGACCGAGTGAAGGGGCTAACGCACACCCACAATATATATATAAAGAGCACAGCACATAATAAAAGGATGGACTCATGAACCGGGGATAGGTATTGCATACCAAAACATTCCGAAATAACCCAAATAGATATAGATATAAGTTTAGAAACCATTTTCCAGAAAGACCCTATCCCGATTCATAATTCCATAACGGAATAGAACACATGCTCGGCGAGTATGAGATTCCAACCTTTACTCCTCAGAACATATCTGTAACACCCCGAGCGTAGGGCGCCACATCCCCCGCACTAGGACCCGACACGTGTAACGAAACAGGGAATCCGTACACGCACCAAGCACTAGCGAACGGGTGACAAACAAAAGACCTTCCTAAGCTAGGCGGCCTAAACCCTCAAACAGAGTGCACAAGACAAAAATCAAACCAAGCGGAAGCATAAGACAAACTAAACAGAACAAAGTATTAAGGTTACAAACCACTTAACTCAGATTACACCCGAACTTTCCAAAACGGGACTCAAAGTAACAAATATAATTCATCACTCATATTACAACTTCAAACGTACAGATGCAGCATGTTCTAAATACAAAATGCAGACTTCTCTAGACCGACAAGACTCCAAGGAAAGCAAACCAAAACCGCCTAGCTCGAACCAACGGACCAGAACCTGCAAATTAAAAACATAAAGGGAGGGGTCAGTCCAAAGACTGAGCGAGGGGTTACACATGCACCCATATATACGTATACGGAGCACAGCACATAGCATAGGCGGGAGTCCATGAACCGGGGCGTGGTTTTTGCAATCCAATATCATTTTCACACGTGATACTAAGTATAGGGAATAAAAGAGTTAGGCCGAAGGCCAAAACAACCAAATTTTATTAATTAAGAATCCACTCCCGTTTCACGAACTATTTCTTAAATAACTAAAAATAACGAAAAACGAACATAACTCAAACGCACACACACATCATCCGTCGACCTAAAATAAGTCGTCCCGGATGCAGAGCAGATCAGAACTTATCATATCAGAACCTCCGTCGACCTAAAATAAGGCGTCCCGGAGCATATCATGCACACAGACATATCGAAAGCAGAATCTTACCATAATCAGAGCATAACTAGGTCCACGACCTATCTCATATCACAAAGCATAGCAAAAGGCATAAACGTAAAGCATATCATACCTCGCATAATCATACTCACACGCATTACATATACACAGGCTTATCTCACATGCAAACAAATAGGGCACATATCATTAGGGTATAACTATAACCTAACCTCACCTTTCACCGACGAACCGGGCAAACGGGACCAAAATAAAGCCTATGGAGCATCCACGTCACGAACGGGAGACTCGTCTGAACAAGACAAACATGAAAAACAAACTTAGACTCAAAAGAGACCATATAGATGCTCGGCTAATGCATATGGGTGCATATGATCCAAATTCAAAGCACAAGATCCGTCATTTAGGCAAATAAGGGCATTAAAGCAAATTAAGTTCAACACACATTCAAACGTATCCAATCTTTCACAAAACTCTACTACCTACATCATAATACATAATAAAACACATTTCCAAAGTTTTAAAACAAGAAGAAATCATATGATACACCAACGAGTCTACGGAAGTACATGCATATACCACACGTTAACACTTAGAAGCATTTACAAAAATTAAAACTCAAAAACATATCAAACGGGTTCGAAACTTAATGAAACTTTAACACATGAATCATAATATTACAAAAACATAGCATATCAAATTTCAGATCCATCGGAGTTCATATGATAAGGGAAAAGGGTTACGGAAATCACAAACGACACAAAAACGCACATAAACGGCATTCAGCAAAAGCATGCCTAAATCTCATCCAAAAGTTATGAAATTGAACCACAATACTCCCAACGCATAGTATAACAAGTTCATAGTTCATCACAAATAAAGATAAAGGCATTAAAGAGGTGAAACAATCAAAAACCAAAAAGGAAAAGACAAGAACAATTTGAATAGACTGAGACACGGGGGTGTCTCAGTACAGACCTGCAAAAAAGGGCATGACACGGGGGTGTCTCACATTTCAAGGCAAATGAGACACGGGGGTGTCACGGTACAGACCCAAAAACGCAAACAAAGCTTACCGGCAAAACAAACCTTATACAAAATCAGTCCAAAAGCATACCAAATCAACTCCAAATCTTATGAAACTTGATATACAACATATTTAGCGTGTTAGGAGCATATTTCATTTAGAATTCAAAGGCTAAATAACACGTTAAGGGCACCGAAACTATGCAACAAGTCTGGGGCGTCAAAACCGCACATATGAGCTCGATTGGTTCAATCATGCCTTGATCAAGTACTTAGGGGCTGAATTTGGATCTAAAACCTTGGGGAATGCATGCTAACATACTAAACAACTAATATACATCATATATATGCAAAATGGCACGAATTGAAGCACATTAGAATGACCAACGAACCACAAAAATGCAACAGCAGCAGGTCTGTCATGGATCATGCATAAGAATAGGTCATGTACTTCGGTTTTGGGGCTTAAAATGGATCCAAAGGCTTGCAATATGAATTCTAACATATAAAACAATGAGTGTACATCATCTCCATGCAAATTCACACGAAATGAAGGTCATTTGATCAGCAACAAAGCATAATTCCACACAGCAGTCCAAAACAGGGGAGACAGTTTTGATCACTAAGTTTGGAGCTCTATATCTCATAATTTCATCAAAGGGTCTAAAGGGAAAATCATCCTAACATCATATACTATCAGTTAGGAAACAAATAGGCCAATAAACAAGCTCATATAATCATTTAAAAGCAAGGAAATCAGCTACACAACTAGGTAGGTCATTAGAGCAAAAATCCCCAAAAAGTCCTATTCATGCTCTTAGCCCAACCCCTTATCAAATCTGATGCAAAGCAAGTATTAAATGGATGAAATCATGTATAAAAGAGTAGATGATACATAAATATACATACCTTCAAGATATGGAGAAGAAGGGAAGTGATTTGAGCTCAAAAATCACAAGGGCCAAGGGTTTCTCTTTTCTTCTTCTTCTCTCCACTCTCTCGATCTGTGCTGCAGAAAATAAGGGGTTTTGGCTCGGTTTTTGCTGATAAAAAGGAGGAGAAAGAGGTTAACTCTAGTGCACAAGTCATGGGTTAAAGCATGGTTAGGTTTAGGTTGGGCTAAAGGGTCCCACCATCAAGACTATTCAACAAAAGGGGTTATTCTTGTACGAGCTGCTCGTTACGGTTGGATTTCGGAGGTCTTAATGTTCTCAAAAAGGTATGAGGCTTGTTCCATTGTCTCTGAATCGTCGATACGAAGGCAACGGGGGTGACGGAATTCGAATCCGAATTCCTGAGCTCAAGATATGTCGTCCGGAACCCAAGGCGTGCTAAAAGCGTTTTAAGCCCTATAAGTTCCGTCTCCAAAAACCGAAATCAAAACTAAATCAAACGAGCCTAAAATTACAACATAAGCATGTAAACACATTAATAACTCACATAATTCAAGTATACCAAGTTGGCACAAAAATCGGAATTGAAAACGGAGTTAAACGAATCGAAAACGATTAGAAAAGGATTTAAACGTTTAAAGTTTCAAACTTAACACTTATTTCAATTATTCAAATATTCCAAATAATTCATATTTTTGCATGCTTGAATAATTAAATGCGCACTTAGCACACCCGTGACGTTCTTACCTGGAAAGCCGGAGAATCGGGATGTTACAACCTCCCCCCCTTAAAAGGACCTGGTCGTCCAGGTCCAACCGCTAGCAACTCTCCCGTATTCACCCAAGTTCGAGGTTCATGAAGTCCCGACGAGAGTTAGCCCGAGAAAGGTCTTCAAGAGTTGACGGGGATCTCCTTCACAACTTGGTTCCGGCTAGGAGAAACTCTATTTGTCTCGCACGATGAGAGGGTCTAAACGAGATTCAACACCCACAATTTGATCCATTTCAAGTCAACTCAAGAGCTCGGAGTTACATGAATGGTGTAGTCATCGGACTTCCACCACTCACACCTTCTTGCGGTTGTAGAATCACCTAGGAAGCTCGATTAAAGCACGACCCTCGACTTACCGTAAAGCTAAAGTAATCGTACTCTCAAAGCCGTCTCTCCACGAGACAACTAAACATCAACAATCACACGTGCAAGTAATAAAGAAAGAAGAGAGACACACGCAAATAAGAGCACACGTATAAAGAGACAAGTACACAAATAGGTGGGTTACCCCCAAATTTAAACGATGCGTGAAATGGAATGTTATGAATGTTTATAGTACCTTGCACCTCGACAATGGCATTAGGCTTGGCCTCGACCTCAACATTCACTTCCTCATCGACTTCCACCACATTGGCTTGAGCTTGTTCCGGAGATCTTGGATGCATCATATTCAAGGGCTTCGGATTCGGATTTGTAGGGCAAAATCTCACCTTGTGTCCCATCTCTCCACATCCGAAACAGGTTCTCAACTTCTTCCTACAAGTTTCCTCCGTGTGGTTTGGTCTCTTGCAAAAGGAGCATCGAATAGGTTCCGGTGGAGTGCATATCGGATCCGGAGTTGGAAGTCGGGGCTTCTTGATAGCATCGAGAAATTCTTCGGGGGCCAAGGTTTGAGGTTCATCTTGAAATACCGGTCTCTTTCCCAAACCTGAACTTGATTCATATTTTAGCTCCGAGTAGAAAGTTTGACGCTCCAAACGTTGTTGTCGAGTCTCAACTCTAATAGCTTTCTTCGTCGCCTTAGCCCATGTATCCATAGTGGTAGATCGCAAGGCCCACTGAATGTCTTCTCTTAATCCTTGTACAAAGTTTCGGGCCTTCAACTCATCATCATCCGTAATGTGAGAGGCATAAGAAGCAAGCCTCTCAAACTCGAGGATATAGTCTTCAACTGTTCGCTCTCCTTGTTTGAGATCCACGAACTCTTGTAATCTTCTCTCCCGGGAGCTCGGTGGGATATACTTGTCACGAAATTCCCTAACAAAGCTCTCCCAATTGAATTTCTCACCATTCCTTTCCAACCGAGCTCTTGTTCCCTTCAACCAATTTAAGGCTTGTCCTTGAATATAACGACTGGTACATAAGACCTTATCTTGTGAAGTACCGGGGCACATCTCCCAAATCCCCATAATTTCGGTTAACCATTCTTCCGCCTCGATGTCATTGTCTCCTAGCCATTTTGGAGGGTTGTATTGACAACTCTTCCTTGTTCTTGACCTTGAGGATTTGGTGGTTGTGGATTCCTTTGAAGATAGTCGAGGAGAGGTCGTAGGATATCCTCTCTAGTGGGTGGTGGTGGCTGAGGAGTATTCTCGCGAGTTCTTCTTCTTGGAGGCATCCTAAAGAAGCACAATTTCAAGAGAATATCGATGCATGAAGGGTTTAGTGCATGCTCATATGAACAATTAATACAAATAAGAGAAAATAATACAGTTAAGAGCACCTTAGTCACATATAATGAGAGTGAATGCAGACAGAGACACACATAATCCTAAGCCGAACGACCTAGACCAACAAACACGACACACGAACTCCGGTTTTGCAACCCGGAGCTCTGATACCACCTTAGATGTAACACCCCGAGCGTAGGGCGCCACATCCCCCGCACTAGGACCCGACACGTGTAACGAAACAGGGAATCCGTACACGCACCAAGCACTAGCGAACGGGTGACAAACAAAAGACCTTCCTAAGTTAGGCGGCCTAAACCCTCAAACAGAGTGCACAAGACAAAAATCAAACCAAGCGGAAGCATAAGACAAACTAAACAGAGCAAAGTATTAAGGTTACAAACCACTTAACTCATATTACACCCGAACTTTCCAAAACGGGACTCAAAGTAACAAATATAATTCATCACTCATATTACAACTTCAAACGTACAGATGCAACATGATCTAAATACAAAATGCAGACTTCTCTAGACCGACAAGACTCCAAGGAAAGCAAACCAAAACCGCCTAGCTCGAACCAACGGACCAGAACCTGCAAACTAAAAACATAAAGGGAGGGGTCAGTCCAGAGACTGAGCGAGGGGTTACACACGCACCCATATATACATATACGGAGCATAGCACATAGCATAGGCGGGAGTCCATGAACCGGGGTGTGGTTTTTGCAATCCAATATCATTTTCACACGTGATACTAAGTATAGGGAATAAAAGAGTTAGGCCGAAGGCCAAAACAACCAAATTTTATTAATTAAGAATCCACTCCCGTTTCACGAACTATTTCTTAAATAACTAAACATAACAAAAAACGAACATAACCCAAACGCACACACACATCATCCGTCGACCTAAAATAAGTCATCCCGGATGCAGAACAGATCAGAACTTATCATATCAGAACCTCTGTCGACCTAAAATAAGCCGTCCCGGAGCATATCATGCACACAGACATATTGGAAGCAGAATCTTACCATAATCAGAGCATAACTAGGTCCGCGACCTATCTCATATCACAAAGCACAGCAAAAGGCATAAGCGTAAAGCATATCATACCTAGCATAATCATACTCACACGCATTACATATACACAGGCTTATCTCACATGCAAACAAATAGGGCACATATCATTAGGGTATAACTATAACCTAACCTCACCTTTCACCGACGAACCGGGCAAACGGGACCAAAATAAAGCCTATGGAGCATCCACGTCACGAACGGGAGACTCCTCTGAACAAGATCCATCATTTAGGCAAATAAGGGCATTAAAGCAAATTAAGTTCAACACACATTCAAACGTATCCAATCTTTCACAAAACTCTACTACCTACATCATAATACATAATATAACACATTTCCAAAGTTTGAAAACAAGAAGAAATCATATGATACACCAACGAGTCTACGGAAGTACATGCATATACCATACGTTAACACTTAGAAGCATTTACAAAAATTAAAACTAAAAAACATATCAAACGGGTTCGAAACTTAATGAAACTTTAACACATGAATCATAATATTACAAAAACATAGCATATCAAATTTCAGATCCATCGGAGTTCATATGATAGGGGAAAAGGGTTACGGAAATCACAAACGACACAAAAACGCACATAAACGGCATTCAACAAAAGCATGCCTAAAGCTCATCCAAAAGTTATGAAATTGAACCACAATACTCCCAACGCATAGTATAACAAGTTCATAGTTCATCACAAATAAAGATAAAGGCATTAAAGAGGTGAAACAATCAAAAACCGAAAAGGAAAAGACAAGAACTGCGCAGGGGGAGGGACACGCCCGTGTCCCTCAATTTGAATAGACTGAGACACGGGGGTGTCGCAGTACAGACCTGCAAAAAAGGGCATGACACGGGGGTGTCTCACATTTCAAGGCAAATGAGACACGGGGGTGTCACGGTACAGACCCAAAAACGCAAACAAAGCTTACCGGCAAAACAAACCTTATACAAAATCAGTCCAAAAGCATACCAAATCAACTCCAAATCTTATGAAACTTGATATACAACATATTTAGCATGTTAGGAGCATATTTCATTTAGAATTCAAAGGCCAAATAAAACGTTAAGGGCACCGAAACTATGCAGCAAGTCTGGGGCGTCAAAACCGCACATATGAGCTCGATTGGTTCAATCATGCCTTGATCAAGTACTTAGGGGCTGAATTTGGATCTAAAACCTTGGGGAATGCATGCTAAAATACTCAAAAACTAATATAAATCATATATATGCAAAATGGCACGAATTGAAGCACATTAGAATGACCAACGAACCACAAAAATGCAACAGCAGCAGGTCTGTCATGGATCATGCATAAGAACAGGTCATGTACTTCGGTTTTGGGGCTTAAAATGGATCCAAAGGCCAGCAATATGAATTCTAACATATATAAAACAATGAGTGTACATCATCTCCATGCAAATTTACACGAAATGAAGGTCATTTGATCAGCAACAAAGCATAATTCCACACAGCAGTCCAAAACAGGGGAGGCAGTTTTGATCACTAAGTTTGGAGCTCTATATCTCATAATTTCATCAAAGGGTCTAAAGAGAAAATCATCCTAACATCATATACTATCAGTTAGGAAACAAATAGGCCAAGAAACAAGCTCATATAATCATTTAAAAGGAAGGAAATCAGCTACACAACTAGGTAGGTCATTAGAGCAAAAATCCCCAAAAAGTCCTATTCATGCTCTTAGCCCAAACCCTTATCAAATCTGATGCAAAGCAAGTATTAAATGGATGAAATCATCTATAAAAGAGTAGAGGATACATAAATATACATACCTTCAAGATATGGAGAAGAAGGGAAGTGATTTGAGCTCAAAAATCACAAGGGCCAAGGGTTTATCTTTTCTTCTTCTTATCTCCACTCTCTCGATCTGTGCTGCAGAAAATAAGGGGGTTTGGCTCGGTTTTTGCTGATAAAAAGGAGGAGAAAGAGGTTAACTCTAGTACACAAGTCATGGGTTAAAGCATGGTTAGGTTTAGGTTGGGCTAAAGGGTCCCACCATCAAGACTATTCAACAAAAGGGGTTATTCTTGCACGAGTTGCTCGTTACGGTTGGATTTCGGAGGTCTTAATGTTCTCAAAAAGGTATTAGGCTTGTTCCATTGTCTCCGAATCGTCGATACGAAGGCAACGGGGGTGACGGAATTCGAATCCGAATTCCCGAGCTCAAGATATGTCGTCCGGAACCCAAGGCGCGCTAAAAGCGTTTTAAGCCCTATAAGTTCCGTCTCCAAAAACCGAAATCAAAACTAAATCAAACGAGCCTAAAATTACAACGTAAGCATGTAAACACATTAATAACTCACATAATTCAAGTATACCAAGTTGGCACAAAAATCGGTATTGAAAACGGAGTTAAACGAATCGAAAACGATTAGAAAAGGATTTAAACGTTTAAAGTTTCAAACTTAACACTTATTTCAATTATTCAAATATTCCAAATAATTCATATTTTCGCATGCTTAAATAATTAAATGCACACTTAGCACACCCGTGACGTTTGTACCTGGAAAGCCGGAGAATCGGTATGTTACAATATCAAAACATAGAATATAAAATCAAATCCAACCATCACACCAATGATGGAGGAGATGTACCGTCCCCAAACTATCCAGAACAGACATACCCTCAAGGGGTAGCGAACCCACGAGAGTCCTCCCCGGCCTTAGCCGAAGGCTCAAGATACCACACCTTCCCTACAGTACGGGTCGCGTGAAGATATCTCAAATGGACCTACACACAGACTGATCCCTAACGATCCTATACCATTCCAGGGCTGCCTATCCCATAGCTCCTTGGATCCACAACAGAACAGAACAGAACAGAACATACGCCAATCTTTCATGGCAATCTCGCTACAGAATTAGAACACAACTGTTTGTCCAAAATAGATTACATATTCCTCAAAAACTGGTTTTTATAAATATTCCCACGCTGTAGGGATATAGCCTGAAGGCACCCGCCTACGCAGGACACACACACGTACATTCCCGCGCTGCAGGGATATAGCCCGAAGGCACCCGCCCACGCAGAATGCACGCATAAGGTCATAAACATATCATATCCAACACATACATATCTATAGTAAGGTATACTCGCAGGCAAGGGTAGAAATCAGCATATAAAGGCCATAGGTCGCATAACTATACAAAATCCTAAACCTCACCTCGTGGTAGTAGAGTCTGAGAGTGTGAAAGGCCAAACACTCTAAACCTCGGGCTCACCGGCACCACCAAACTCTGTGACAAGACATACAAAATCCCAAACTTAGACTCTACATGAACCAAGTAAGACGCACGTCGTACAAAGTATGAATGACATGCGAAATGGAATGATTCTTATCAAGTTGGTCACAAGGGTCAATTCAAATATTCAAGTAAATCATGCAAGTAAGGAAGTATAAAGGTTCAGAGATTGCATTCCAAGTCATATCGGAGCATACAAGTCAAGTAGCAACTCAAACGAATCAAATACGTACGAAAAAGCAAGTAAAAAGGGTCACAGATGCATGGGAATGGCCATTCCCATGCACAATATAGCATGGGAACGGTCCTTCCCACGCCAAGGCCAAGCGAGACTGGGAAAGGCCGTTCCCAGTCCAAGCACACATGGGAACGGTCGTTCCCATGTTCGGCCCCCAAAACCAAACCCTAGCCCGGAAGGGCCGTTCCGGGCTTAAAGCACAAATGGAAACGGCCGTTTCAGCCATAGATCTGGAGCAGAAACTTGACAGTTTCGGGAAGAAGAAGGGGAACACCAAAAATCATCAATCCAACACAAAATCCACCATAAAATATTACGAAATTCAGGTATAACATCTTATAAATCATGCTTAGCATCAAAATATCAATTAATTCAAGTTTAGGAATGTTTTTGCCCAAAATCTCAAACACCCATTTTCATGAATTTCAAGCTTAAACATGAAGATATGAATTCCTAGTCTTTCTACACGAATTTCCAGCAGCTACGACACGTAAGGAGCATTCAAATCATCAAAGCTTGCTTAAGGAATTCAAGATCTCATCATTCAAGTTCATACTAACAATTTCATGCTCCAATCCAAGAATAGAAATGAAATACTCATCAAAAGAGATCCAAAACTTACCTTGTCTTGTGAAAGCATATGGAATCAAAGAATATGAGCTCTTAGAATGAAAGATGGTTCAAGTCTTGATCTTCTCTTGAAGTTTCTCCATGATTCTCTTTGAGGGTAACTTGTGTGATTTAAAATGAAATGAAAAGGGATAAAGCTACTTATATGGTGGCTAATAGTTTTAGGTCAAGGTTAGGGTTTCCAAGATATGATATGAGGCTAAAGGCTTTAATAGGATTTGGGCTCAAATAAATGACTTTCGGTCCAATAAGTCAAAATTAAAAGGTTTAAGGTCTAAACGGTTTCCAAAAAATATAAAGTAAATTCCGTTGGACCCGAATCACCGAATCAAGTCCAATGGTGGTGTCGAAATTCGAATTCGAATTCCCGAGCTCATATTGGTCCCGAATGACCCAAACTCACCTAACTCGAGTTAGGCCCAAACACACCAATAGGTCCAAGCCCTATTTAAATCCAATTCCAACAATTAATTTAAATTCAACCAGGTTCCATTCTTAAGTTGTCATGTAAGAATTGATATTTTACCATTTTGGATTTTAGTCAATTAAGTCACACTTTCAATCAAAGTTGGATCTAAACACATAAAAAGGAAATTAAATCACATAAGTGCGTAAGGTAAACTCTCTCGTGGCGCATACCTGTACGATCTATCGGACGGGGTGTCACAAGCGAAGATCTACAACTGGCTATTTGTTCACTTTAACCAAGGTGCCAGTTAGTTCGAAGTTGACTTTAAAGTCGACGGTGGCATTGTCTATGATAGAGACATAATATATAGCTGTTACAGAAGCTGTAAAGGAAGCAATTTAGCTTCAAGGATTGCTTGAAGATTTGGGAGTTGGTCAGAAACACCTTGCGGTATATTGTGATAGTCAGAGTGCTATTCATTTAGCTAAGAACAAATCATTTCATACACGAACGAAGCATATTGATGTTCGCTACCACTTTGTGCAGGAAATTCTCGAAGAAGAGCATATTGCTCTTCAGAAGATTCGGACTACGGAGAATCCTGCAGATATGATGACTAAGGTGGTGACAAAGGCCAAGTTTAAACATTGTTTAGACTTGCTTAATATCCTGCACTTTTGAGTTGGTGCCTACGGGTGCATTTGAAGGCACTACAACATGATTGAGAGATAAAGTCATTTGTATTTGCTGGATCAGAAATTGTGCCAAAGTAGAGATTTGTTAGTTTGTGGCCAATTTATATCCTACATTGAAAGCCTCGGTTGGGATAAGTGTTTTCTATCCCATATAAGAACTTTGTAATAGTTTGGGGAGGAGCTAACACTATGCTCCTCCCCCTTCTAGCTTAGTGCATCGAAACAAAATCTATCTCTACTTTGTAATATTTTATTCAAGTAGTGCTCAAGAACGTAGGCTAAATTGACCGAACCATGTCAAATTTGGTGTTATTTCTTTACGCCTTTTAATAGTCTTATTTGGGTTATATTTCGTTTATTATTTTGTCTGATTTTTCCTTTGTGTAATTTTAGGCATTATAGTTCTAAATATTATTCGACACTTCGGTAACAAGTGGTGTCAGAGCCCAGGTTCGATGTTGTCAGAGTGGTGGACTGCATGTTATGTGAAGTTTTCGATATGATAACAAGACCGGAGACCTGCCGGGGTGCCTTGTGTCAAAGTCTTCCTGGAAAATGGTGGTTAGGAAGCGGGCCCCATTTGGTGATAATGGCGGTACAAGATGTTTGACAAGTGAAGTGACCTATGTTTGGAAGGTCAGGTGAAGTGACCTTGCAATTGGAGCTCTGCGGTTGATGTCTTGTGTCGGAAGTCCTCTTGGCATTAAGGAGGTCAGGCGGCGTGTCCCGCAAAGTAGTAGCGGCAGTGCAAGATGGTTGGCAGATCAAATAGATTAACCCTGAAGGGGAGGTAATAAGTGGTGTGGTCTTGGTTTTAGGGGAGGATTGTTGAGTAGCAAACCCATCCCATATTAGAAGATTGGAGGAAATTTGTCCAATATATAAGTGTTTACCTAACTCCATTAGTATGAGGCCTTTTGGGAGATGCCCAAAAACAAATCCGTGTGGGCTTGGCCTGTAGCACCCGAGCGCATGACTCCACATCCCCCGTACTAAGACCCGACCCGCATATGAAATGGGTAATCCATACACATGCTAGATCAGAGCGAACGGGGACTCATTCACTTGCTATGCTAGGTGGGAGCTAACTTTTGAAACCAAATAAGCAATGAAAGAACGAAGTGCATATTAAGGAAATATGAACGAAAGCATTTATTTTACGATAACATAATCAGTGAGCTCACAGGCTCAAATTTTAAATATTAATACGCTCGCGGGCGTTCGCAATCATGATTAACAACTGGAGAATGAATGCAAGTGTAAAGATAAAGCTAAACTCTAATGCAGGACTTTGAACGACTCGAAATCCCGCCTAGCTCACCAAAACCTGCAAGAAAAACAGAAAACAAACCGGGTTCAGTCTTTAAGAGACTGGTAGGTATAAGACAGGGGTTTAATACAATAATAATACAGAAATTAAATACACATACAAGTAAGCTATAATCCCATGCGAGGTTTTGAAATATTTCCCAAGCGGGTGAAAACAACACGCGGGATTACAACAATCAATTTTTATTCATTCATTCATTAGGCCAATACATGATCCCGGCAAGTGGGTAAATTCTCCAACCTTTACCTCGTGTGTGCATTATATCCCTTCATTCATAATCATTCGTTCATAATCGTTCATAATCATTCATAATCATTCATGCAAAACACTTACACCTTTTTTCTCTGGTTAGTGGACAGACTCGGCCAAAGCATCGTCCACCCAATCATTATGGCTAGAGGGGTTCATGAAGCCCCAAAAGCCCGGTTCCCATTCCTCGCTAATCTCCTAGCGAGGGCCGGTATCGCCTTCATTGTGTTGGGACTAGCGCACGGGGATCACCGTCAGCCCATGCTTCCCCGGATAGCCACATACACATAGTCCCAGGGCCTCCATTCAGTGCATTCAATCATGTCTCACCAAAACATTTGGTTAGAGATTCAATAAACAAGAAAGGCTTTAACATCAATTACTCCTTTAAAATTACTCGATATAGATATATATAGTACTTTGGCTTAAAACTTACACGTTGAGGTATATCGGGTCATATTTAACTAATAGAAGAGAAACCTACCTAGCTATGCCTATCCGAAAAAATACCCAGAAGAAAGGAAGAATTGAAAGTAGCCTATGAACCCGGTAGATCTCCGCCCTAGAGAAAACTGTACAAAAAGTCAATACCGTGCATTCATGAAACTCAAGACTCCAAATGAACCATACATGATGCACGACAATGCAATAAACGTGGCATGACATGCATGAGCCATAATAACGTGTTATAAGGATGTTCATGTGCTCAATTAATGCCACATAGAGACATAAACAATCCAATCATTCTTTACACAAATAAATCGTGTCCATTCATTATCATTCTTTCATTCAATATCAATCATTCATTCAATACCCAATTCATATCACATTACAATACATGTTAAGAATGCACATGAATCATTTAGGGGAATAAGGAATCCATTGAATGAGTAAGGAACACAAGTTGCAAGTTAAGTGATCATGTAGCACTTAAACGTTCATGCTTCGAGCTATAAAATCATAAACATATCAATTTAATCCATAATCTTCATATATCAATCATAACACATAGTTCAATAAGTTTATCATGCACATAGGTCATAAACGGGGCAGGAAAAGGCAACGAAACAATTAAAGAAACACTTCGAGGCTGCCCTCTCATGTGACATGGCCGTGTCATGTTTTCAAAGGATTTGGACACGGTCATGTCCGATTTTTCAAAAATAAAATCCAAGTTCCGAAAACACAATACGGCCTTGTCCATTTTAAGGCAATTCCCGACACGTCCGTGTCGAGCTTCATGCTAAAAAATAATCAGCAACAACAACTCTATTTTTGGCGTGGAAAGAAACTGGGGAATGAGACAGCTTCAAGGCATCTCCTTGGCATCAATTAAGGCATGAAAACGGACATAAGACATAGTAATTCATCCACTCATTCACAAACATAAACCGAGCAAAAGAAGGTAGAACAAGGGTGATCACACAAGCTTCTCAAACTGAAGAAATCACGACTTCACTAATGGTAACTCAATCAATGCTCAACTACCATGAAAAAAAAGTTTGTAAATGAAATACAGATGCAAGAGAGATCAATAAACAAGCTTCAATCCAACAAATAACTCAAGAATTGGCATATAATCAAGAATTCATCAAAAACCTAACTATTCATACATTTCTTCATATCATGCTCAAAACTTGGAGAAAATAAACAAACCATAGCTTGAAATGATCACAATGAAATGGAGATAAAAAATCCATGCTCAAATTTTGGATTGGAGAAAGATTGAAGAAGTTATGAGCTCAAATATGGGGGTGGTGAATAGTGATGGGAATGGTCCTTCTCTCTTGCTTTGACTGAACTTTTCTTCCTTTCTTTGTGGGTAGGTCGAAATGGGAGGCTACACATCAGGCGGGGGTTAAGTTGGGAGAAAAATAGGTCAAGTTTGGTGTTATTTGGGGCTTAAAAGGGTCGGGTATGGTTAAAACGGGGTAGGATAGGTCATACCGGCGTAAGCTGTTCGGTTTGGGTAAATTTCGGAGGTCTAAACGGGCTTAGAAAATTATGAGGCTTATTCCATTGAACCCAAATCGTCGAAACAAGTCCAACGTTGGTGATGAAATTTGAATCTGAATTCCCGAGCTCAAGTTATGCCGTCCGGAACACAAGGTGCGCTAAATGCCCTTTTAGCCCCTTTTCGGTCCCGTTACACAAAACGATCCAAAACCCAAACAAACAAGCTAGAAAGCATGCAACGAGCACATAAACATGTTCATAAAACATATATCTCATGCATAGCAAGTTGTCACAGAAACAAAAATAAATTGGCACATACGGATCGAAAACCCAAACAAACAAACTAGAAAGCATGCAACGAGCACATAAACATGTTCCTAACACATATATCTCATGCATAGCAAGTTGTCACAGAAACAAAATTAAATTCGCACATACGAATCGAAGACGGAATCATATAAGCTTAAACGTTTAAAATTCATATCGAAGCTCTTCAAATAATTTCATATAAATTCAATTAGCATATAAACATTAAAATAATCATATAAAGGCATACTTAAATAATTAAAAGCGCAAGTATCGAACCCAGTGATGTCATACCTGAACGTACAAAAAGTCGGGACGTTACACGGCCCAAAGCGGACAATATCATACTAATGCGGAGTTAGTGTAAAGGCGCACGCGGTCCTAACATAAAATCCATATATAAATGCAGTATATTTTGCCACAAGAGAAGCTTCTTAGCCAAGAAGAATTCTAACTAGTTTACATAAAAGCAAGTAGTAATACATATCTAATGAATAGCAAACAACATACATAAATTGGATCGTCACTTGTTCTCCACTAATGGCGATGGGACTTAGACCCGTGGTCTGTCTGTTTAAATGTGCAGATTCTTACCACTAAACTATCTGCTAATCTCTAGGAAACACCATGTTTTATTAATGATAGATAACTTCTCTGTTTGCATTAATACAACAATAAAACTAATGATTTGAGGACATTAACAATATAAATAAAGAATTAATGAACAACATTAAATTAAAGCCGCTTACTGTAATTTTTCTTGCTGCAGGTTGTGAACTTCCTTTTTGCTTTCTAGTTTGAGTTTTGGTTTGCAGTGTGTTTGTGGTTAGCATTGTCAGAGGAACTGCCGGATTGCTTGATCTAATGGATTATCCGACAATGCGAAAGATTACTACTCATCTAGAATTTTTAATTTTAGGATGCTTTATAGAAAGAAAGAAAATAGAAAATTAAGTGTTTTTTACCCGAATCTAACCACTTGCGTGCGCATTTATGTGGATATAGCATTTATCAAAATTCACAAGCTGTTCTAGCAACAAACAAAAAAAAAAAAAAAATTAATTCACAAGCTATTTTGTAACAACCCGGATTCAAGGCCAGGATAAAACAGGTAAGTAGAGGGTTAACAGAAAATCATTTATAGCCTCAATCCATTGTGCATCTCATTTTATGTGAACTATGTGCCTTATGTTTCGATTTTGATTAATATCTTATTATGATAACTATATCACTATTCATTCAACCAGTCTAAACCTTCACATATTCCTCATGAAATCTTAAGAAGTTAGATTCCACATTTTTCGGATTCATATCCTAACTTTTGTTATCCCGAGATAGACTTTGGAAATTGTTAGTAAAAAATTCGTATCGAGTCCCTAGTTACTATTCACTCCTCAATGTAGAAAATTTCCAGGACACTTTCACCTATCAAATATTGGGTTCAAATGAATCCACGTGAAATTTTATGAATTATGGGATCATTCCCGTACCCTAATTCTCAATGTAACTCTCATAGTAACCAAAACTGGCCTGAAAACCCTACTTTAGCCCTAATTTAGGAATTTTCGAATTTGAACATTTTTCCTATCCAATATTATAACCAAAACGTTCCTTGAATTATTTTATGAATTTTAAGACCTTTTTCAAACCTTATTTCAAATCCTAGCTCATTCTATAAATTTTTCCTATTTTTCCTAAAGTACTATTCCCGCCGTAAAAAGTAACTTTTAAACCGTACGGTGTTTGGTATCCAATATTATACTGAAAATAATCCTTAAATTATTTTATGAATCATGAACACTTTCTTGGAAATAAATTCTTATCCTAGCTCCGTTTTAATTATTTTCTCATATTTTTCAAAATTCCAAACACTTACTACTTTAATTATAG
This sequence comes from Lantana camara, assembly GCA_037501455.1. Taxonomy (NCBI): domain Eukaryota; kingdom Viridiplantae; phylum Streptophyta; class Magnoliopsida; order Lamiales; family Verbenaceae; genus Lantana; species Lantana camara. Next base: position 114,501,203 of record CM074855.1, read on the forward strand.
ATGTTTATGTAACGCCCCGTTTTCCAGACAATCCAGGTATGACGTCACGAGTGAGGTCAAATCAAGTGCTACGTGTTTTAATTATTTAATTACATGAGTTGAGTGCTATTATGTGCTTAAATTATTTGATCGTATGAGTTAATTGTAATACATGAACTTGTCTTCGATTTATATGATTATTACGTGCAAGTACTTTTGTAACTTAAATTTCGAGCATGATCTAAGTGCCTAATTTTATTTTAATTGTTTTATAATTGAAATCCTTGGACCCAATCGAACCTTGAAGTTGGATCCAATTGCTCAATTACCGAATCTTGGAGGCTTAATTGAATCACTTAAACTTTGGACTTGATGGCAATTTTCCCTTCTTTTCTTCCTTGTTTTCACGATATTTATGTTTATACACATACATCTCTTCTTTCTCATTTCTTACACAAAAGAACAAGAGATACACTTCCATCTCTCTCCCTCTCTAATTTGATCCAACCATGAAGCAAGAAGGCAAAATTCCAAGCTCTATCCTTCTCCCTTAAGCTCAAGACTCAAGCTTCCACATCTTCTTTCATCTTCTCCTCCATTCTCTAAGGTATATATGTGTTTTTGTGTGATTGAATAATTTGAGCTAGGTTTTGTGATTTAAGCTTGATAACTTGAATCCTTATGTGTATATGCATGAATGTGTGATAATCTTTAAATTTTATGCTTAGATCTTGAATGGTTGAGGCAAGAATGTGTGTTTATATATATGTGTGTATATGTATATATATTTATATATGTGTGGGATTGATGAAATTGTGGATTGAAACTTGAGTTTTGATGATTTCTTGCTCCTAGATGCTTGAATACATGTTTATTTGTTGTATTTGTGAGTTATTTTGGTTGGGAGGATGATTTGGGGTGATTTTGGAACCACCCCTTTGAGCCATATTTGCTCCCCTACTCTTTTTTTGGACAGAACATACCCAAACGGGCATTTGGGTTCTCAGTTCATTGACCAAAAGCCCGTGTAGAAAGCTACTGCCTCATCCGAGCCTTTTCAAACGCTCGTTTTTTATTTCAGACGAATTTTCAAATAGGCGTTGCTCCCTCATACGAACTCCGATTGACCTGATTTTTGAACCCAAGGAAACCTCTTGAAGTTTAGAACACTTTAAAATTGGAATCAACTCAATATCATTTCTATTTTGTGAGATATAATCAATTCTTTTTGGTGTCGCCACTTTACTGGAAATCTGCACTCTTTCAACTTCGGACCTACGCCATTTACTCCTCGCTTTGAACCACGATCCGAACCATATATCATTTTAAACGTATATGTGTCTAATTTTATATCCAACAAACAAAACTCCATTTCAATCTCTAGAACTCAAGATATTCCTCTTTTTCCACATCTTGTATATTTCCGAAAATTGTCTACTTTTGCCAAACTTCGCCAAAACCCCTCATATTGCATTCCTTTCACCTCCTTGGCTCCCGTATTGACCTATATGAATTATATGCTTGCTTAATTGATAAATATGCTCTTATTTGACACTCCTCAGTCTTTACTTGCTTAAGTTTGATTGTTTGAATTTGTGCTTGATATATGAATTGAATTTGTTTGGGTAGTTGAGCAGATGAACACGATCACACCATTCCATGACATTCCTATGCTTCATTTCCTATTGAATTATGTTATGACATGATATACCACTTCATAGTCATTGTCGTGCATCCTATTTGGTATCTTATAGAGTCGTATCTCACGAGTACACATTGTTCTCTTTCTTGTACAACTCATCTCCAGGGCGGAGATATCATGATCCAATAGACACCGGCATAACTCTTGTTCTTGTATTATCGCTTGTCAGGTGAGGGTGTTTTTGTTCTAGTCACGTATTAAATCCCTACAACCTTTAAGTGATATGTTTTGGCCAAAAACCTAAAGTATATATATTGATTTTAAAGTGGAGTCATTAAGTAAATCTTTATCGAGTAAATCTTTCCTCAAGAATTACGAAATGAATTATGATAATTACGAGTATGACTTTAAATGTTTTGGTGAGATATGCACCTCACGATCATGTTATTGGGCCCGGGGAAACGTGGGCTTGGACACCGACACGATATTGGACCGTCGGGCAACCCCATAGCACGTAGTACCCTTTGAGAATATCCTAGCGCGACTTTGGTGGCAGGAAGGTGGGATATTCTTGAGCCGGTGGTTAATCCAGTTGAAAGGAGCGGGTAGGAGTCATGAGCCCCCGTCTCGACACGTTCACGTTAAATGGTTGGGTCTACAGGCCCGACCATTCCGGAGAAAGAAGGTTGGAAATGTTTTGCGATTATGTTCATGTTTATGTCATGCACCCTGCGGGAAGGCCGGGACTTGAATTGCCCAAACGACTATGTTTTACGCCCGCATGTATTATTATGTATTGTATGATCAAGTATATAAAATAATAAATCATGTTCATTGTACATGGTCTGAGTTTGGTTGGAGATAATGCACGCTCACTCGCCGAGCCATAACGATTATTCATGCATTATGAACTTAATGAATTTAATTTGAATTAGTCGTAAAATCCGGGCATTGCTTAGTCAATTTCTTGCCCTTCGTGGGAACTAACTTTAAATAAAACGTTTCTCGGGATTTATGACTTGCATGTGCATGTTTTTATATATATATATAGCTCCTGCTCACTCAGTCTTCTAGAGACTGACCCCTCTTTTCGCCACTTTTCGGTTTCCTTGCAGGTGTAGCTAGGCGGGAGTCAAGTCTTAGCTTTCTTTCGAGTCTCACTTGTATACTCGAGTCACATTTTACATTATTACGGCTTTAATTGTATTTATTCATGGAATGGGCCGGATTTATGTATTATTGATTATTGATTCGGGACAGGTTGCATGCTTAGCTGAACCCATTGTTAGGTGCATGTTGGATTTAATTATCTATACTATATTATTAACCGCGAGAGGCAAAGGTGGTCTCTTGGTGTCCTCTTTTTCTTTTTTTCTATTTATTTATTTTTTATTCTGTCAGTTTTCTTCTCTTACGATTTTCTTCTCTTATATTTTTTTTATCTCTCTTCTTTTCTATTTATTTATTTTTATGTGTTTTCTTCTCTTACATTTTTTTATCTTATCTTTTCTTTTCTCTCACCTTATTTCAATTTTTTTTCTTTTGTATTTTTTTATGCTTTTATGTTATTTTTATATTCTATACTATATATATTATTAACCGCGAGAGGCAAAGGTGGTCTCTTGGTGTCCTCTTTTTCTTTTTTTCTATTTATTTATTTTTTATTCTGTCAGTTTTCTTCTCTTACGATTTTCTTCTCTTATATTTTTTTTTATCTCTCTTCTTTTCTATTTATTTATTTTTATGTGTTTTCTTCTCTTACATTTTTTTATCTTATCTTTTCTTTTCTCTCACCTTATTTCAATTTTTTTTCTTTTGTATTTTTTTAAAGATAGTGTTGTTTGATATTTTATGCTTTTATGTTATTTTTATATTAGTTCAATAATTATATTAAAAATACTGATAAAATATATATTAATATAAAAATTAATTTAAATATATTTTAAACAAAAGAATTTTATAATTTGCACACGCAACGAGTGTGCCAAAATTACTAGTATTTATGAATTGTTTGGGCGTGTAGCCATTAATGGAATTTTATTGTTGGCATGATTGCTTCCGCATTGCACTCGTACTGTTTTTGGTTGTTTGGTACAGGGTTAGACTCCGCCTAGCTAGGAAAGTTTTTATTTTGTCACCCGTTCGCTATGAGTCCGGTTCATGCTGGATCATCCATTTCACGTATGGACTAGACTTGTAGTACGGGGGATGTGGTGCCTATCGTCACGGGTGCTACAGTTTAAACGTTAAGTGTTTATAATCATCAGAAAGCTCTTTCATTCTTTTTCTTTTGCAATTTTTTCCATTTCAAACTAAAATTTAGAGATTCTTCTACGTTTTTATTATTATTTTCACCCTATTTTAGATTTATTTTATTATGATATATTTATTAGATAATACATAAATACATATGCACATACATCACGTATACACCTAACACTACACCTTAGTACCCTATATTTATACACGCACCTACCCTACAAACATCAGTCACTAACCTAACAAATTAGAAATGCCCCTTAAGTCCCCAAAACTATACCTATAAATAGCCATCAAAATTCATTTGTGAGAACACACAAAATCTCTCATCTCTCTCTCTCTAGTCACGACACAAACCTCTCTCTACACAAGGTTTGTGTTTTTCTTTTATTATTTCATGCTTTATATATTGTTTTTAATATATTATATTTATAGCATGCTTAGATTTAATTAAATTATGCCTTTCAGAATTTTATTTTATGAAATATATGCATAATTGTTAGTTTTATGTACAATGTGCCTACATTTATGAATTTTATTTAATTAAAATGCATGAATTATGATATGAGATAATGTGATTATGTGTTTAAATATTTATGATTTTATTAGATTAAATTCATGCCACTACTAGAAAAAGGGGATTTAGTGACGCTGAAAAGCGTCACAAAAACATGGTTTTTGTGACGCTTTTCTTTTTGTGACGCCAACGAAAAGCGTCACTTGAGTCACCGTGGCAATAGGTTATTGTGACGCTCTTATTATGACGCGTATAAAGTGTCATTAAAGAGTATATATTGTGACGCTTTTGCGCGTCATATTTGATTTGTAACTAACATAACTAACCTGCTAAGATGACGATAAAAGGCGTCACAATAACATTTATTATGACGCAATTAAAGCGTCATTATAAAAGATGTAATGATTATTTTAGTGTCACCGTAAAAGATTTAATGACGGATAAAGCGCCGCAATAAACGGTATTATGACGCTGTAAAGCGTCACAATAAATAGTGTTATGACGGTATAAAGCGTCGCCAAAATGTTGTTGTGATGGAATATAATGTCACAATAAGTTATATTGAGACGGGGTTATTAGCGTCACAATAGTACCTATTATGACGCTTTTCGGCGTCATTAAAATTTATGTAATGTCGAAACAAATCGGCGTCATAAAATATATTATGGCGGTGTATAGCGTCATAGTAGGTTTTCTTATGACGAAAAAAAGTGCCATTAAAACATATATTACGGCGGGAAAAAGCGTCATAATTTAGTCTATACAAACAAAATGTAAGTAACAACATAATTAAAAAAACAAAATCAAATAACTTAATATTAGTATGTTTGTAAAATCTCAAATCCAAAATAATATTAGTGAGAAAGGGTACCGAATATATAATAATATTTGCCTAACGCCACCAAACTGACAAAAGGATGAAAGTGCAATAGCACTTACAATACTTAGTGTAATTGTGTATTGAATAACTAAAACATAGCAAGTGATCTCACAAATGGCCGGTGTCAATCTTGAGCCATAGCAACCTATATAAAAAATCCCTTGTTGTAGTCAATATTAAATATACCTCGAAAGAAATTTTAGGTAGAGCAAATGACCTGTACTTACCATATTTTTTGGCCATGGAATGACCTCCCCAATCGCATCACCGATAGTTTTGAAATGTGATGTAGGACGAATTAACTCTTCATCAGCTTCCACGGCAACATTAATGACCACCTCACACCAATTGTTTCCCAAAGATACTTGTCCAACTCTTTCCGAAGGATCTAAAGTTCGAACACAACCAATTGCCACAGTTTTCGATGAATCAAACGCACTCTTTAATAATACTTTTGACCCAACCTATACCAGTTAAACAAAATGTAAGCAGATTCCATTTAGTCACCAACAGGGAAAATGTTAAATAGTGCAACTTGCTATTAACAATATCAACAAATTGAGGAGAAAGGTACTGGGAAAAATATCAAGAAGTGCTGAACTCATAATCCTTACATTTATCACGCATCTTCACTAACACTAATCCAGTTTCTGCAACTCTTAAGATGCCAACCAAAGATCAAATATAGGCAAGGAAGATGGGGGTGCAATAATATATAGATCAAGCAAGATGAAAGTAAGTGCTTCACTGTAAAATTAAATCACCTACTGTGCAAGTCAAAATCCTTTCCGTAAAGAGAAAAGGGAAGAGGGAAAAGTCAAAATCCCACGTTACCCTTTGCATATGATCAATCCAGTTAAATTTAGGCAAAACATTTTTTTCAACTAACACCTAATTTATATGAAAACTGACGCAAAGTGCAAATCATTACTTTATCTTTTGAGAAATCCCACGTTACCCTTTGCTTACCTTTTCTTTTTTCCCCTTATAGCATACTACCTAAATACTACAAATAAACTTATGAAAAACAAATAGACAGAAAGAATGCATAGTCCAAGAAAAAAGTGGTTATAGAGAAGATTAGTAGCAAGGCTGTGGAAAGACATTTATTGATGCTGGAGCTTTGAGGAAACATGCTCAGATTCATGGGGAGAGACAATATGCTTGCCACTATGAGAATTGTGGGAAGATAATTTGATCTCATATTCATATTGTTGTCTAAGATAGAGAAAAAATGGAAATGAAATGTACTTGATTAATTAATTACCTGAAGAGGCATGTTGTTCATTGATGATGTTGTGGAGGGTGGAATCGTTGTGGCATGAAATCGAGATGATGACGATGAAGGGACTCTTGTTTCTTCTGGAGGAGAGTTATGCAGTGATCGTTGCATGTTCACTTTCAGCAGTTCTTGTATTTATCTATTTTGTTCTAGTACAATCTGCTTCAATTCATCAATATCTTTCTTGTAACTCACATGCATCCGAGAAGATTTACCTCGAACAGCGATATCACCATATACATCACATGTAGATATCCCATAGCCATACATCCGGACTCTTCCCCATTTGTCTTCTCCAACAACTTGAGAAAATATATCATTTGGCCCAACATCTTTTGAATTGGGAGAAAGGTCTTTTACTTTGTCTTGCATTTTTTTCTGTTGATAGAAGCATGAAAAGTGTTTTAATTTCAATGTTAAGGAAAATTTGCACGTGGAACTAACAACAAATTCAATTAAAAGCAAAAACAACCTGATCGAAACCCCATTATATAAATCAGGGTCAATTGGACCCCTTATTAGTTGGCATTAATAGTCAGATTATTATTATTATAGCTTCATTTAGCAAGATTCTCCACTATCTATTCATTGGAAAACCCTTCTGTTGTAATCGCATAATAACTATTCATTGGAAAACCCTTATGTTGAAAAATAAAAATATTAACGAAATATAACTTATCTTACCCATGTTTCCGCTACAGTAGGATTAGTAGTCTCCCCATTCTTTGTATAGCATTTCTCGAATAAGGCCACCCTAGTCGGGTCATCACCATCTTCAGTCTCCCCAGTTTCATCACCAACATCATTCTCTGCACTACTTGATACCTTTGCTTCTTTCTGAGAAGTAATGTAATATATGTTAAACATGACAATATCATATTTTAGAGAAGCAACTAAATCAAACCTTCAATTGATCTCTGATTTGAGAGAAACTTCTTTTTCCGGTGACATGCATCATTTTCTTTTGTGCCCTATTCTCCTTATTTTGAGCACTTATTTTCTGAGAAGAATGCAACAGACCGTATAAGTTATATTGATATGAAAGTATGAACCGTAACTATTATTCATTCAAAAAAATCTTACCCGAGCTTTGTCACTACTCCAGCGGATAACCAGATTCTTCCATTGATCAGGGAGAACTCTTTCGTCATCCGTATCAGGCCGCTTGCGCAAGTTTTCTTCTATTGACGAGTTTGGGTCAAAATATTTATTCTTAACTCTATTTTTCCAAGCTCTCCAATTTTTTGATAAGGTATCCCAAGCTACATTCTCAAGGTCAAAGGATCCACAAAATTTCTCCTACAAAATAGAAGTCAAATCAGCCACATAATCACAAAACGCAGAAATGATGTATGTTAATCGCAGTATGCAAACTCACCTTTATCAAATCGATCAAGTTTTTCTTAATAGACATCGGCACTTTATGCCAATCTTCATAATCAAGTGGAATCAAGGATCCATTTCTAACTAAAGTACCTATAAACTCCACATATTCACTTTTGTTGGGTCCTACTGGCTTTCCAAGATTATCGAACATCACTTCTACTTGTTCTTTTCTAGCCCAAACACGTGGCATGTTAGTACATCCTCGAGTCTTTGCCTTCACCATATTTCCTAGAAAAATGTTACAATAATCATACACTAATAATTGAAAACATCACCGTCAAATTCATAATTCAAACCATATAAAATGGATATAATAATAACTTATAGCTCTTCGTTTTATATGGAATTTGATTTTTGGCCAAAGTTTTGTCATTTTCATTACTTGATTAAACTATTAATATAATGTTACGACTTCTGATTCTTTCAAAAGTTAAGGAATGTAAAATATTTTATAACATGAAAATCATATATTTTTTGGAATGTAATATCACTTCAACTTAAAACATATAAAACTATTAATTGAAAACGGATATAAAATGTGAAAAAACATATACTCCAACCATACCTTCATTATCAGCCACGTCAACTTCCATATTATTTAAGTGGATTTCCGTTGAAGAGCTTTCAACACCAGCTCTACCTCGTGTAGTCCGTGTAGCTGCATCTAATGACGTATATTACAGTCAGTATTTCAAAATAAACTTATTTCCTACAATTGGGTCTTTTGGAACTTTGAACCCATTGGGATATACAGCAAGGGGGTTTCTGACAAAGATTTTCAACAAAAAAGGAAATCTGAACCACCGGCTTGAATATCAAATCTGCAAACCCAGAATGATCCCTGTTACAAATGAGATCATTTGCTTCTACAAGGGACAATCTTTTTCATAAATCTGAAAACTGTCTTAGAGCAGAAATTGCATGTGGTTTCAAAATGTTAATTTTATTGATTCCCAACCCTATGCGTCAGGTTAATTGCATGTGGTTTCAAAATGTCCATTCTTCCCATAAATTGTGAAAATATTTGAAATAGAAGTTTTAAGTTCTTTGAATATGTCCTGCTAGTAAAATTTTATGTCTGTTCACATTCATGTTTAATGTTAAACTCCTGTCCTGATAAATCATGGAAAGTTAGATGGGAGCAGAGCATGAGCCATCCTAATATTCTATCTTAGATGTGTTATGATATCTTCCTAGACTGTCAATTTGATGCCTTTGTTTGGTTCCATTAAATATATTACTGTGGGGCATCCTTCATCTATGGGCTATTTCATAACTAAAACAACATACAACATTATTCTTTCTGAAATGACCTGGGGCAGTAATGTTTGTCAATAAACTTTTGCCATTTACAATTCATCCGCTGTGTGCTGTGATTAATATTTCATAATGGTCTGTAGAGAAAAGAAAACAGGAGATTGATGAGTTACTAGCAGGCCTGGATGAAGCCCATGGTTTGGTAATGCATGACCTAATCTTTCAGTCACTACGCACTTGAAAGTATGCTGATTTTAAATCCTAAATGCATATTCTATTTCCCAGATTCGAAAAATGGATCTTGAGGCTAGAAGTTTACAACCAAGCTTGAAAGCTACCTTATCTTGCGTGGTAATCTGAAAACTGTCTTAGAGCAGAAATAACAGCAACACGAGTTATAATCTTTTTCATAAATCCTTTCCCTAGATTAATTATATCAACATATATTACTCAGACACCAATCACACATGCAGAAATTTGAGAAAATTAAAGTAATTATAAGGACGGTACCCAAAAAAATATACCCACTTTGCAACAATATTAAATTTCATGTAAAGCTGAATGCATAAACTTATTTCACCTGCATTTTCTTCTTCTTCATCGTGTAATCTGGATGGCTGCATCTGAGATTCTCGGCCACTAGTTTGGACTATCCCTCGGCCACGTTTAGGGCGCCTCATACCTACCGATATAAATATAACCTGTCCCAATGTAGAAAAAGCATAATACTATAGCTCAATAACCATGTAAAAGAACAGAAATTAACAAATTACCAAATAAGAACTTTTTTTTCCACAGGTTCACCCTAAATTTCCTGAAAATCATTTTTATCCAAATCATCTACATAAATTCTTGGAGCCCCTTCACGAATCAAATCAAACTCTTCTTCTTCTTCAAGTGGAAGATTGCGACTAGATGTGCTCTGTAATATAGTGTCAATATCATCGGTCGACAGGTGGCTGCCATCTTCAAACCGATCCCTAGCTTTTGTTTTAATCACAACCTTCCAATCCTTTTCATTGGGATCATCCACATAAAAAACTTGTTCAACCTGAGCTGCGAGAGCAAAAGGCTCATTTTGGCGCTTGATATTTGCAAAATTGGCCAACGTAAATCCATCGTTATCTTCTTTGAGTTTGCTTCCCTTAGAGACCCAAGCACAATCAAATAACACAACTTTTCTCCCACCCGTGTAATCTAGTTCGACTATATCATTTATAATTCCATAATACGCCATCTCTTCGTGGATAGGTCTCATATCCCTTTTGCTTGCAAAACTTGTCGTACCTGCTTTGACCATCACTCCGCTATTTTGAGTTTTTCTCCTTCTCTCTACTTCCTTCGTATGAAATCGAAAGCCGTTCACTTTGAAGCCCTTATATTGTGTTCCAACGGGGATAGGCCCCCTTGCAAGCCTTTTGATATCACTCAATTTTGGGTCATTTTCATCAGAACTTAGTTCTTCAACCTGCAATAACAACTAACTATGAATATACAAAATAAATTTAACTAAGAAAGTTCATTGTACAATTCCTTCAGATATCACTAACCTGACCCTTAAACTAGGTAGCAAAGGAATCACTATGGATTCTTTTGATTTCATGTTCCCTCGATCGATGCTTCTTACGTCTGACCTGAGCTTCATGTTCCCTGTATAATTAACAGAAATCTTACACTATTACTATCTATTTCACGAATCTGTAATGAACAACATAGAATTACAGAGAAGATAATTCGGTTAAGTGACTTACTCTCTAAATTGTTGAATGTCATCGCAATTGAATAAGACATACCGGTGAGCCTTCGTTAGTTGATCGTTATTCAAAACAATCGGCTTTCCTTTCCACAATGAAGCTCCAGTAATGGAGAAAATGTCAATACTTGTTGTGTTTGTCGCAGCCCCATCATCATCATTACGGCTAGGTCGATTATGCCTTGTTTCAACATTCTCGTCAAAGTATAAAGAACAGAAAGATAAACACTCCTCTGCCAAGTATCCCTCTGCAATTGAGCCTTCCGGACGACTTCTGTTACGTACATATGACTTCAAAGTACTCAAATACCTGAAGAGATCAATATATGAATGACTACATGAGTAAAATATCTTATAAAATAGTGCAGCTTTAACATTAAAAGGACCAGCTATACCTTTCAATGGGATACATCCAACGATAATGGACAGGTCCAGCCAACTTTGCCTCAGTGATCAAGTGTACTGTCAAATGTACCATGATATCGAAGAACGATGGTGGAAAAATTTTCTCCAACTGGCAAAGTATGATAGCAATCTCTTTTTCCAATCGGGATAAATCATTGGGGTTAAGTGTCTTAGAACACAAATCTTTAAAATAGCGACACAAATGAATCAAGGATTTGCGTATTGGGCTCGGCAGAAGCTTACGCAATGCAAGTGGTAGCAATTGTTGCATCAACACATGGCTGTCATGGCTCTTTAATCCAAATATCTTGGGAGGTTTAATGTGAACACACCTTGAGATATTTGAAGCATAGCCGTCTGGAACTTTAATGCTTTTCAATAGTTTGCAAAATCTGTCCTTCTCACTCTTATCCAGCGCAAAGGATGCGGTTGGCAGCCATTCTTGTCCAAGCTCATCAAGAAAAGGATGGAGTTTTGATCTTATCCCCATAATTTGCAAATCCAAACGAGCATTGTAATTATCTTTTGACTTGTCCGAGTCCAACAATGTATATAACACCTTGTCGCATACGTTCTTCTCAATATGCATAACATCAAGATTGTGTCTCACTAAATTCGTTTCCCAATACGGTAGATCAAAGAAAATACTCTTCTTCTTCCAATTATATGGCAGCTTCTGGTCCCCGACCTTTTTCCCAAATTTGTTCTCAATGTCCTTGACTTCATCAAATGCCACAGATCCTTTCAAATATGGGGCTGGTGTTCGGTGCTCCACTGTTCCATCAAATGAACTTTTATCCCTCCTATACGGATGATCTTCAGGTAAGAATATACGGTGGCACATATAACAGAACTTGCGAGATCTATCCAACCAAACTGAATTTGTGTACTTATGACAAACCGGGCATGCATATTCTCCTTTAGTACTCCACCCCGATACAGCTGCATGGCCGGGGAAATCACTTATGGTCCATAATAGAGCTGCACGTAGTTGAAAGTTTTCCTTAGTTGACGCATCATACGTATTTATTCCCTCTTCCCACATCTCTTTTATCTCTGCAACAGCCGGCTGTAGATATATATCAATGTTGTTACCTGGTCCGGAGGGCCCAGGTATAAGCAAGGACAACATCAAGTATGTCTTTTTCATGCAGTCTCCAGGCGGCAAATTATACGGAATCAAGATCACTGGCCAGGTACTATGAACGACACTCATGGTTCTAAATGGATTGAAACCATCGGTAGCCAAGCCTAACCTTACATTTCGAGGATCTTTTGCAAACTCTGGATGCTGGAAGTCAAAGGTTTTCCAAGTTGGAGAATCTGCTGGATGTCTCATTACCCCATCTTTGATGCGTTCTGTATCATGCCACCTCATAAGGGATGCAGTTGCCTTATTCATAAAAAGTCTTTGTAACCTTGGCTTCAGAGGGAAGTGCCATACCATCTTCGCCGGTATCTTCTTGATCCCTTTGGATATTTTAGAGGTATCTTGTCCATTATCCACACTAGCTCCGGGTGCAGCCACTAGCCACCGTGGCTCATCACATGTGTCACACTTTGTTTTGCCTTCATTCAAACCCCAATACAGCATACAATCATTTCGGCAAGCATCAATTTTTTTGTAATTCAACCCCAAATCTTTTAATATCTTCTTAGTTTCGTAGTAGTTTTTCGGAAGTTGAACACCTTCGGGAAATGACTCCCTTAATAACTCAAGCATCATAGTGAAGGAACTATCACTCCAGTTCCCAAGACACTTAATTTGAAGCATTCGAACAATAAAATAAAGCTTGGAAAAATTTTTACACCCCGGGTACAGTTCTTGTTCTGCATCTTCCATGAGTTTATAAAAATTTTCAGCTTCTTTACAAGGTTTATCATGTTCAAGAACTCCCGGTGTTCCTTCAATATTGTCCATATTATCTTGCACTCCAAAAGCATCATTTAACATTTCTCGCATATTATTTGAACAATTTTGGTCATCATAAACATACATTGTCGACCTACCGTTAGATGACAACTCACCATGTAAAACCCATTTAGTGTATCCAGCTAAAAATCCATGCCAAAGAAGATGTTCTTCTACAATGCTCCTTTTTTTTAATAAGGCATTTTTACACTTCTTGCAAGGGCATAAGATTGGAGCTCCATTCGAATTTGAAAAGGCAATATCCAAAAAATATTTCACCCCAGTCCGATATTCATTACTAGCCCTATGCAGGTTCATCCATGTCCTATCCATAATATTGTACAATGATCAAAACGTAGTTACCTTCTAAGTGATGACAATTTCAAATCTGGAGCTTCAACAGGAACAAGAATTGAACTTATCTACAAACAAAAAAAAATATATATATATATAAATATATACAATAAGTATACGCTAAATTCAGGCAATATCTATATATGCAATCTGTGACTGGAGAAGTCATGATTGCAACAGCCAATTTGGATGTGCAATCATGACTTTGTTTTCCCCTCTTGGTTTAGTTGAACAATGAGATATATAATAATCTGTCACAACTAAACAAATTTGTATGTGATAAAAGAATAACAAGTTTAATCACAATAAATTGCAAATTAGTTAGTCAGATTAAAGTTTTAATATATTGGAGCCAATATCATATGCAATGTAACAAGTATGTAGCTGAAAATCTACAATAGATACTTCGAAGACCAAGGAAACGAGCTAGGGCAAGTATACAACAAGTTCATGCAACATTCACACAAGCACATTTGAGCAGAAACGTTATTCATGCACACGTTGTAGAAAGTTCGTCATAACTTATTGCTCAGGAAGTATTTTAACGAACCGCAAAATTCCTAGTAAACTAGACATATAGATCTTTTAAATGCCATAAGTCTCAATCCCAGGGTGTTTCTGTAAAAGTACAGATTATAGAGCAAAGGCGATGGAAAACAGAATTATCACTACAGAAACACATTTCCAAAAAGTTTACCGTTACCCTATCAATTGAAGTCGGATTAATCTGAAAGTTTATAGGGATATACTCGATACATTCATAAGTACCCCTGTAAAACAGTTTTGAGAAATTCATACGTTTGCTCACTCTTCTCAAGGCGTTAATCCAGACCACAAAACAGGGGACAGCTGAGTTGTTCCGAATTTTTCTCGGGTATCAAATGGACTCGGATAATTACAAAATTTGGCAGATATGTACTTTAATATGCTATTAATCTCCAGTTAAAACAGTTTTTCAAAACGGGATCGCACGAGCTCGGAATTTAGATTTGAAATGAGTGCATTCATGCTGTCACATAAGCAAAAACCAAGAATTCATGCCAAAAGAAAACTACATCACTCCTAAGCATTTAAACTGTTAAACAAACTAATAATCCAGCCCTTCGAAACTATTAAAACCACAAAGTTCATCAACTCATTCTGTATCCCAGAATTTAAACGAACCAAAGTCATGAATTCAACAAGGAATCTATCTCCCAATCTAGTCCTACCGTAAGCAAGTATATAACTCTATCTGAGGTTTCAATCCCATCATAACTTGCAAAATTTCGAACTAATCAGACTACATCCACACTACTTGTTCAAATACATACAAGAAAGATATAGTAATGAAGCAACATCAGAAAATTACCACAGAGTATTAACTTTTGGCTTGATAGAAGCACCTGCAGCTTTGACAATTGCACTGATACAGATTTTCCTTCGTCCACAAACTTGTTTTTCTGAAGAAAACAGACGGTTTTTATATGCGACGAAACCACTACAAAATTAGACATGAACATATGACACAAGTTTACAACCTCCAGTGATGTTAATTTTCTGATACTTATATCCAGTATAGCATCTGCTTCCTTGCAACTCAACTTGAATCCTGAAACAGAAGTTAAAGGTTCAGTGGTTGACAATTACAAAATAAGGACAATTTACATAGTCAAATTATTCGCAGTTGAAATTTCTTCTTAGAACAAAACAATTAATAAATTACATTTATAAAACTACCATTTAAGCAATTAAGGAAAATCATGCATAAACACGTATCTTGCTTGGGTCTTAAATTCTTAGAAAAGAGTATCATGAAATATATAAACATCTCTAACACACCCTCTTACGTGCAGAGGGGTATACTTTAGTCTAGCCTTACACGTGAATTTTACTTCTTTTTTTCTAAACGGGCAACAGTTACGGTTGAATCACTGTATCAACTTGTGGTGGTCACATGAGAAAGACAATTTGCCGATCAAAGCTAAGGTCTAACGACTAAGTCAGCTATTGCTGCTAGCTGCTATGGTCCAGGAGAAAAAGATTTGAGCAAAAATGCAAAGAACACTTACAAATTAGCAAGACTCCCAACTGTTCGTTTCAAAGAACCTTATGTTTTTCAAGTTATTTCCTTGTTCATGGAAGGAAAACAAATAGCAAAACACTGCCCATTACAAAGATTTTACGACTAAATGTAACCTACGCTATTTGTACAGCAATAGTACACAAATTACAGAAACTCGAAGGCAGGGGTGAATGTGTTTGTGCTATCAGTTATACATATAAGGTAACTGGAACTGAAACTGATGCAGAAGCCAATAATATTTTATTTCACTACACAAGGGCCATTGAGTCACAACCACTGCATGCCTTAGCTGAAAGCAATTTGACACTGTTATCGTGTCTGACTCAGAAACTACTTTTTGAAAACAATGCCCGTCCATAGCTTTAAAGATACTGAAAGAATGAAAAGTCTATTACAATAAATACACTGATTCTCAGGTAACCTAAGAGATTATTGATCAGCAAGGAAATGCAGTAATAACAAACTAAAAGCTGAAAGGACAACTTTCCCACTGAAGACATAAAACAAAACCAACCCAATTAACCCATCTCCATTTCATTGTTAGGAGTGCAAAAGTCATAATCTTTCTTCAGCAATTAAAGAAACTAGAAAGCTAATCCCTTTCCCCAAATTATGCTAGGCAAAGGCCATTTTCAAACAAAATACATAACTATCCAAACCTGAATTCACACCAGTTCGCAAAAACTCTCCATCATTTCTAATTTCCCGGTCTTCTCCCAGACAGTTAGTAATCTCCCCAGCCAAACTGCATCAGAAGTTTCTTCGCATCAGAAAGCCGACAGATTTTCACAGAAGAACATATTTTTGGTTAAACATTTGTATCAACTATTCAATATTAGGTTAGGTATGAAGTTCTCACAAAATAAATCATGTAACTAACAGCCTAACACAACACACAACACCATTGACAAGTAATTTTCCCTCTTTTTTAGCTTAAAATTCCCCATTATAGTAATTTAATATTCAGCCTTAACAAGTAACAACAGTCGCAAGTACCACCTCTTGATAATTCAGACAATTATCTCAAGACCGAGAAAAATATTCATGGAAAAACATGTATGTTAATTAAAGTTAAAATCGAACCTCAATGTTGAGTAACAGTACAACAAAGGCATTTCAATATCAGAAGCACATTTGCAGTCTAAAAAATCATAGCTGATCAAGGAATTGGGAGTTTGGCTAACTGATTTCGCTCCAATACTCATCTATCTAAATTTTGAGCAAGAAGAAGTCGTTGGAGATACATACCTCTTCAATCATCCATCCTACTTGGGAGGAACGTCTGCCTGGACCAGAACGCCAGCAAACAGTGAAAATAATTCCTTGCTCAGGCACTTTCCAATCTTCAAAGAAAGCATTTTTCAGAAAATATCTAATCCCACAAAAATTTTGAGCGAAAAAATTATTAAAAAGAACTATGAAAGAACTTTACCTAAGGAAAACAATCAGTTCGTCCACATGCGAAAACCAAAAGGGTGAAATCTACTCTTGGTTTCTAATTGAACGGAGAAGGAGAAGAATAGTGGTGAATTCTTACAGTCAAGAGTAGGAAGTCGGCGGCGGTTGAGGCGGGCGGCGGAGGTCCACAATCGTCGGCGGTGGCGGTGCAGATGGGTCTCGGAACGAAGTCGACGGACAAAAATGGTGGAAGCGAAGCCAGGTGACGAATCGCTGGCTGCTCCGCAGTGGTGTCCTCTCCAATTTCTTCTTTTAGCTGATAATTGCAGAATAGGTGAAAAGTTGGAGTTCTCAATCTTTCAGACGGGAAATAGAAAATTGTAGGGTTAAAGCACTTTCAATCTTCCATATTTGTTCCCTCCTTTTTTTTTAGCTGGAACCGCCAATTTTGGTCTGACTCTCCAGTATAATTTTATGATTACTCTAACCTATTAAGACACTTTTAATTGACAATGTCATGATAAACGTAATCTATTATGACGCTTTTAATTGAGCGTCCCGATAACACTACCATATTATGACGCTCATTATAAAAGTGTCTTAATACTATTGATTTATATTAATAAGTAATTTAATATATAAAATAAATTATACATAATTGGGCAACTCTATATAAAGCGTCACAACATGCTGTATATTGTGACGCCTTTTCAAAAGCGTCACAATATGGCGTCACGAAATCCCCTTTTTCTAGTAGTGTGCTCAGAATAATTTATTTGGAATTATTTTTATGACTAAAGTTACATAAAGTGCTACATTTTAAGTTTAATTATATGTTATGAACTTAGAATTTATTAAACACGATCATGAACTAATATGAACATATTAATAAGTTTAATAACATGTTCTTAGTATTTTTGAATCAAGAAATGTGCACGTGCGAATAGTGTGTGTGTGTGTGTGTGCGTGTATGTTTAATTTTATGTTATAAAGTGTTTAATTCTTAGAAAATTGCATAGTAAATGTTTTCAATAGTAACTTTGACTTTAGGTCAACATTATACTTAAATAAATCAGAAATAATTTAAAAATAATTATAAAATTTAGTTTTGGAATTTTAAAGAAAGATTTTATCTGAATTTTCTGAAAATGGGTAATTTGTGAAACGTTTTCAAAATCATGACCTACATTGTTAAATTAAACCCTAATTTCATTTCAAATCTTATGATTAGGATCATAATGTGACTAATAAATATTTGATTAGCGAAAGAAGTCATAAAACCTAGTTAATTAAAGAAATTCACTTAAACGGTTAAAATTAGGGTTTACCGGATATTCCTTAACGTGTTGCACTTCATGTACCTTATGTGCTTATTTGATTATAATAATAAGAACTTAGTCCTAAGCCTATAGTAGTTATTACTTTCAGGCGAAAATAGGATTGAAGAGTGGAATCCACAAAATTTCACTTGAATCCCGGTACTAGGTAAGGGTTAAAATGTTTTCAACTGGAATCATGTCTGTATCTATGTATCTATATAAAAATGGTTTTCAAACCTACCTATTATTTGATTTACTACCTATACATATTACTACAGTATAATATCCATTTCTAAGAGAAAAATACTTTTATGTCGAAATCAGGATCTTATCCGGACATTATATACTTTAGTCTTATTATTACTAAGAACTGATTCCCGACCGTGCATGTAAAATACAAATATGGGCCTCGACTGCAGCCTTATCGAGCACTTACCCAAAAGGTATTGGGCCGAGGGTATTGTTGGTGATACGGACTGCCACCAACTCTTGGTAGTGGTTTAGCAGGAGGTTGGTTACTCTACGCCATGAGATAAAGAGAGACAACCTCCCAGGAAATTAGCTTCCCTTTTATACATACAGTCATTAGGGTTTGATCTCCTATTGATACTAAGGAGTAGAGGAGGTATTATCATACTTGGTTTTATTAAAGTATCGGCGTCTTGATCAGCCCTGTAACACCCCGCTCGTTCTGCAAATAAGGTACGCCACGTTTCAACTTCCTTGTGTGTTTAATTCGGTGATTTTTGTGCTCTGCTTGGCCCTATTTTGAACTCTTTTAGAGTTTGGGGGTCTTTTTGCAATTTTTTCTTTTAAGGGGTTTTCCGGTCATTTCTCGTTCGGTCGAGAGTTCGACCTTTTTGACCCCTGCTTTGCGTTCGGGGAACCAAAACGAGTCCGTAGACTCTGAGTTTGCCCAATTCTGACTTCGTTAACCCGTTCTTTCGACCGTTTTCGCGTGAGAGGACCCGAGATAGATACCTCAGATCCTCATTTTGCGTGCCAGAACTTCAGCTCCAGACTCAACGTCTTCCTCCCGCGATTGGCACTATTCATACAGTGGAGGTGTGAAAACATACACATGTCCATTCTCGTTCGTTTCTCGACAGAATTCGACGTTTGAATAGTGGAAATTTATTATCTCGACGAGCCCGACACGATGGTATAAGAATCGGGACCTGAAAATCAGAGGTGGTGGAGCTACAGCGAGCAGCAGGTGGCGCGGCTTAGAGCCGCCACTTCGCCGCCCATTCGCGGCGGCTTCCGGCGGCGATTTTCGGACACGCGCCTCAGACCCATGAAGGAGACATCCCGGCTCAACTCCAGTTCAAGCGGCGTGGCCAACGGTGGCCAGACGGCGGTGCACGCGCCGACTGAAGACCGGCGGCGGTGGCGCGTGCACTGTAGCACCTCGCTTCGCCGCGTTTCGGCGAGATTCGTGGTCAGGCCTTGGTGGTTCCCGATATATTTTTGCCTCCTGAGTTCGATTCCGGGGTCGGTTTGAGCAAACAAAGACCGGAGGTGGCTGAACCGGCAAGTAGCTCACCGGTGGACTTTCGGCGGTGCTTTGGGACATTTTTTCGGCCGGTTTTGGTGGTGGCTCCTTCACAAAAGTTGCTTAGAATGATGAATTGTAGTTGATGGCGTTGGCCCCGACTCCAGAACCGGTGGTTTTCAACGAACCGATCGTGGGCCATGAACCGGCGGCCCTCTTTTTCGGCGGTTTTTTCGGTAATTGGCTAGGGGCTTTCGAAGGCCTCGCTATGGGCTTTCCAGCGGTATGTTCAGATTTCGTTTTCGTTTTACGGTTTGCATTTAATTTCAGTTTTTGTCGTTGGGTTTTAGTTCGGTTTTTCGTCAACGAAGTCTGACATGTTTGGTATTTTCTGAAATTGGTTGAGGGCTTTTATCGAGCAGGCCGAGGCGCATGTTTCTGTCCTTCCGGGGAATTTTTCGACAACCGGAGGTGGTGGTCAGGCGGCTGTACGTGGCGGTTCGGCTAGTTCCGGTGACGGCGTTTCGACGCCCTTCGGACAGCAAGATCCTCTCGTCGTGGTGAGTTCAACGCCACTTTCCGTTCGTCAATCGGATGCCCGGTTGATTTATTGTGATTTATTTTGTATAATTTGAATATTTGGAATTAATTGTTTAATTGCAATAAATTGTGTATTGTTGTATTTGTCGATCAATATGTATGCCAATGGATATGAAATCATGTATTAAATGAAATGTGATATGTATTGATACTTTGAATTGTAATTTGAACAACCGTTATGCTGAAAGTGTATTAGTTGTTAATTGTTTTAAAACGTAATTCGTTCTTATATGCTCAATAAATTAATGAATATGCATTGTATGGTATTTGAAAATATGTAATAAATGATGAATGTATGATTTCATGATTATTGGTGATATTAGTTTCGTTTCATGCCATTAGATTTAATGTAGCCCTTGTAGAAGGGGTGTTCGTATAATTTCACTAAACATATAAATTGTATGACTTCAATTAATCCTTGTTAATTGATAAACAAATATGCTAATTACGATTTCGATTAAGAGAAATTATTATGCCTAAGCTTGAGCTTTTTAATTAGTCTAATCACTTAAATTGAATTGGAATTTATTATATGATATAAGAATTTCTTATGCAATTTATGATTTAGTCAGAATTGAATTAGTATGTCTTGGGTGATTTAATTTGAAACTTTGTAATTTAGGTTTAATTACTTAATTTAAAATAAACCTATGATGTGATATAGGAATTTTATGAAACTTATATGATTAATTAGAAACTTTTGCACGTAAGAAATAAGTTATTCGTACTAATATGAATTGGTTATTTGATATATGAATTTATATGAAATAATGTGACATGCATTGCCTTTCCATTTTGTTTGTTTGAATTAATTGTGCATAAGAACACCTCCTAATGTGTTTTATGAATATGTTGAGTTATGTGATATTTTATTTGGCAAGTAATTAGTATGAATGTGAACTTTGCTTATGTGCTTGCATTTCTTAAGTGCTTGAGCAAGTGCCGTGCGTCTTTATATGGTTGTCTGAGTCTGAGTCTGAGTTCTGTACTGTGTTTTGTGTGTTCAGTTGGTACAGGTGCACCCGGGGTGGTGACTTATGGTCGTGCAGGTTCCGGGGTGGACCATTTGCTTTGGGTTTTGGCTTTGTGTGGTAACAGGTGAGGGTGTTTTTGTTCTAGTTACATATTAAACCCTACAACCTTATGTGACAAGCTTTGGCCAAAAACCTTATATATATATATATATATATATATATATACATATATGTTACTTTTAAAGTAGAGTTATCGAGTAAACTTTGATCGAGTAAACCCTTTTCTAATAAATTATGAAATATGTTATGTTTCTTAGGAATCAAATGTTTTGGTGAGATTATGCATGTATGATATGTTCACGGGCCCAGGGACTTAGTACATGTGGCTATCCGGGGAGGCATGGGCCGACAGTGATCCCATGTGCTAGTTCCACTATGTTTTACGACAGAACGGACCTTGTTAGGAGTTTTGGCGAGGAAACGCTAGTCGGGCTTTTGGGGCCTCATGAACCCCTCTAGCCATTATGTATAAGGTGGTCGGGTCTTGCTAACCCGTCTACCACCCGGAGGAAGAAGGTTGGAACTTATTTTATGATTATGATTATGTTATGATTGATAGGCACCGTGCGGGAAGGCCGGGACACGGATTGCCCAAACGAATATGTTTTAGGATATGATATATGATTTGTGTGTATTATGATATATTGCATGATCACCTATTTAATGTATTAATGATATTTGTCGTACACGGTCGGAGTTTGTTTGTAGATAATGCACGGTCACTTGCCGAGCCTTTATGTTTATGTATGAATTATGAACTTAATGAATTTAATATGATTAGTCGTAAAGTCCGAGCATTGCTTAGTCATTCTCTTGCCCTTTTTGGGAACTAACTTTAAATAAAACCTTGCTCGGGATTTATGACTTGCATGCGCATGTTTCTATATTTATGTATTGCCCCTGCTCACTCAGTCTTCTAGAGACTGACCCTCCCCCTTCTTTTCCACTTTTCAGTTCTTGCAGGTTTGAGCTAGGCGGCTTTGAGTCGGGTCTGTCGAGTCTGTGTCGGTCTGTTCGATTTGTTAAGTACTTTGTTTTGATTTGTGAAGGAAACTATGTATATGATATGTATATATTATGCAGGTTGGTACTTATGATTTGGATGTATGAATTTCGGGACAGGTTAGGACAGGTGCTCGGTTTAGATGAACCCGTTTTGATTATATGTTTGATCGGGACAGGTTTCTAGGGCCAGTTGAACCCGTTTATTTGACATAGATTTACTTATTGAAATATATGGATTATGATTGTTGATCAAGGTTTTTGCGAATTCGTATTTTGTATCGCTTCTGCATTCAGGTTTTGCATATTTACACTTGTACAGGGTTTAGGTACCGCCTAGCTTAGGTTGGTTCTTCGTTTGTCACCCGTTTGCTGTGGCTTGGTACGTGTGCGGACTTTCCATTTCGTACACGTGTCAGGTCATAGTGCGGGGGTGTGGTGCCCCACCGCTTGGGGTGCTACATCTTAAGTGGTATCAGAGCTACCAGGTTCAGAACCGGTGCTCTGGGGTCGTGTCGTGTCAGTTTAGGTCGGACGGCATAGGAATACTTGAGTATTGCATTCGTCTAATGTGAAGTTTCGACTTCTCTGCATGAATTTATCTGAGCTTATGTGATTGTGTGCACACTATGATTACGATTCTTGCAAAATTATCATTGTTATGCTTTAAAATTTTATTAAATTACGTATTGCATCTGTATTACTTAAGTGTTCTTAATTGCTTCTATTACTTAAAATATCCACGTACTAACCCCCATGCATAGATATTTATTCAATTTGTGAATTTCAGGGTGACATCTCGGTGCCAAATTGTAAATGATCGTGACAATTCTTCCCACTTCTACAAATTTTTGACAGAAGATTGAAAGCAGCCATACTCTAATGAGAGACAATGGACCTCTACAAGAATTCAAAACAGGGAATCAATGCTATCGTTATGAAAACGGGTATTATGCATTCATAGCACGTGCATCATGCATTGGAGTAAATTTTAATTATTTCGAACATTTGCTCTACGTGACTGACTACTTTCTTTGCTGATTAATGAGTGTATGCCATTCACATCCCTAACCCCACATGCATTAGCTTCGTGGTTGTAATTTAGGTATTCCCCTACCTGATCCACTAAGTGTTGTCTGGGTCGAAGCTACATTGGGATTCGAACCGGGGTTGACCAGAAGATGTATGATCGAGCTAACACAGTCAGGATATTGGGTGGATAAAAGAAGATACTCGAATATGAGAGAGACAAGAGATCCTTTAGCTATCAAGGTGCCTTCAGGATATGTATTTACTACTTGGAGGCGCTCGGGAGTAATATGTTTTATACGAAAGTCAGAAATTCTAACTCTGGATGGCGTAAGGTGACAATGAAGAAATCAAGGCAGTTGTACCATTCAGGGAATTCCAAGTAGGGAATCGGATTACTATTATAGAGATACCCACCAGAGTGGTTACACTTACACAAAGGAAAAAAGGGGGAAAATTTTGTAAGCTATGGAATTTTGCGCCGAGGTCATTGAAGATCAACTCCACCAAATAATGAGGATAAGGACATCATTTACAACGAGGGTGTACTAAGCAAGACTGTTTAAATATTCTTCATTTATCTCTCCACGATTATCCTGAGAGATTTTACCGTTGAAAGAAATAGCAATTCCCGATTTCCGAGGATTTTGTTGGGATTTCAAGAGATTCCACGGATTACTATACTCCGAGAATCAAGTGAGACGGTCCAAGACCATCTGGGTACCCGAGAATCTGAGGGAATACCAAAGAATGCAAGTTTGAACGAAGGGTTGGAACCACTGCCAGTCAAGGATTCGATTATCCTTCCAAATTAAAGAATTGCCAACCTCGACTTCATTTCCACGGTGAACGGTACCTTAAGCATTCATGGCATTTGCACCCATGCATTTCATAAGTAATGATATTATATTTTATTTTGCTTGACATATGTGACAACATGTAATGTTTGATGTTATTCGATTGTAATAACTTGGCTAACTGCTTTAATTTTCATAACTTAAAATTTATTATTGTTGTGAATTCTTGTAAACTGAATGGAATACTTGTGTGAATTATTCGTGTCTCTGTGTTTGTAATTTCTTTGGTTACTCACTAACCCTTCATGCACATACTTACATAGTGTAATTCTATCTTACACTGATCCCATCGCGATATCCCCCTTGAGTTGAGCATGGATGATGCGTCAATACTCTAGGGATACCGATATCAGTAGTGTAAAGGTACACTAAACATGCATCACATGTTTTGCATCAAGGGTTACTTTAATGTGTGTGTGTATGAATGCTGAGTAAGTGAACTTGTGTGCTAGAGAGTTGTTGAGATCTCTCTATTTACATGTTAGGGAGACGTGGGATTCTCCCTATTTATGTGATAGAAAGATGTTGGATTCCTTCTAAATTATGTGAGCAAGAGATGTTGGATTCTCTTGGAGTTAGATATTTGGGAGATGCTGGATTCTCTCGAATTTAGGGGTTTGAGAAATGCTAGATTTTCTCAAACTAGAATGTTTGGAAGATGTGGAAGTCTGCCAGACTTAGGTTAAGAGAAGGGGCTCTCTCGATTACGTGGTTGAGAGACGGGGTTCTCTCAATTCTATGCCTGAGGGACGGCGTTCTCTCTTTTCATGTGCTGGGAGACGGGGCTCTCTCTCTCTTGCGTGCTGAGAGATGAGATTCTCTCTTGTTTGTCGCGGCTTAGTTACGGGTGGCCAGACAGCAGCTAGCAAGCGATGAGGGTGCGATGGTGTCGAGCTTTGGGTGCAGTGGCCTAGTGGAGATTGAACGAGTTCGAAGCGACCAACGGTCAAGTGTTGAACAAACCTCTGCGACTACGGAACTCTGAGGGGAGTTAATGCAATTAGTAGGAGTAAACTTTACAGCCAGGGCTATGACTCTACAAGATTTCAGGAGATGGATTGAAGTTTTCCAGTTCGAAGCTTTACGACTCAGTAATAGGACCTGAGGACAGGTCCTTTTGAAGGAGGGAAGATTGTAACACCCCGCTCGTTCTGCAAATAAGGTACGCTACGTTTCCACTTCCTTGTGTGTTTAATTCGGTGATTTTTGTGCTTTGCGTGGCCCTATTTTGAACTCTTTTAGAGTTTGGGGGTCTTTCTGCTATTTTCTCTTTTAAGGGGTTTTCCGGTCATTTCTCGTTCGGTCGAGAGTTTGACCTTTTTCTCCCCTGCTTTGCGTCCGGGGCATCAAAACGAGTCCGTAGACTCTGAGTTTGCCCAATTCTGACTTCGTTAGCCCGTTCTTTCGACCGTTTTCGCGTGAGAGGACCCGAGATATATACCTCGGATCCTCGTTTTGCGTGCCAGAACTTCAGCTCCAGACTCATCGTCTTCCTCCCGCGATTGGCACTATTCACATAGTGGAGGTATGAAAACACACACATGTCCGTTCTCGCTCGTTTCTCGACGAAATTTGACGTTTGAGTAGTGGAAATTTATTATCTCGACGAGCCCGACACAATGGTACAAGAATCGCGACCTGAAAATCAGAGGTGGTGGAGCTACGGCGAGCAGCAGGTGGCGTGACTTAAAGCCGCCACTTCGCCGCCCATTCGCGGCGGCTTCCGGCGGCGATTTTCAGACACGCGCCTCAGACCCATGAAGGAGACATCCCGGCGCAACTCCAGTTCAAGCGGCGTGGCCAACGGTGGCTGGACGGCGGCACACTCGCCGACTGAAGACCGGCGGCGGTGGCGCGTGTACTGTAGCACCTCGCTCCGCCGCGTTCCGGCGAGATTCGTGGTCGGCCCTTGGTGGTTTCCGATGTATTTTGGCCTCCTGAGTCCGATTCCGGGGTCGGTTTGAGCAAACAAAGGCCGGAGGTGGCTGAACCGGCAAGTGGCGCACCGGCGGACTTTCGGCGGCGGTTTGGGACCTTTTTCTGCCCGGTTTTGGTGGTGGCTCCTTCACGAAAGTTGCTTAGAATGATGAATTGTTGCTGACCCCGGCTCCAGAATCGGTGGTTTCCAGCTAACCGGTGGACCGGCCATGAACCGGCGACCCTCTTTTCCGGCGGTTTTTCCGACAATTGGCTAGGGGCTTTCGAAGGCCTCGCTACGAGCTTTCCAGCGGTATGTTCGGATTTCATTTTCGTTTTACGGTTTGCGTTTAATTTCAGTTTTTGTCGTTGGGATTTAGTTCGGTTTTTCGTCAACGAAGTCCGACGTGTTTGGTATTTTCTGAAATTAGTTGAGGGCTTTTATCGAGCAGGCCGAGGCGCATGTTTCTGTCCTTCCAGGGAATTTTCCGACCACCGGAGGTGGTGGTCTGGCGGCTGTACGTGGCGGTTCGGCTAGTTCCGGTGGCGGCGTTCCTTCGCCCTTCGGACAGCAAGTTCTTCTCGTCGTGGTGAGCTCAACGCCACTTTCCGTTCGTCAATCGGATGCCCGGTTGATTTATTGTGATTTATTTTGTATAATTTGAATATTTGGAATTAATTGTTTAATTGCAATAAATTATGTATTATTGTATTTGTCGATCAATATGTATGCCAATGAATATGAAATCATGTATTAAATGAAATGTGATATGTATTGATACTTTGAATTGTAATTTGAACAACCGTTATGCTGAAAGTGTATTAGTTGTTAATTGTTTTAAAATGTAATTCGTTCTTGTATGCTCAATAAATTAATGAATATGCATTGTATGGTATTTGAAAATATGTAATAAATGATGAATGTATGATTTCATCATTATTGGTGATATTTGTTTCGTTTCATGCCATTAGATTTAATGTAGCCATTGTAGAAGGGGTGTTCGTGTAATTTCACTAAACATATATATTGTATGACTTCAATTAATCCTTGTTAATTGATAAACAAATATGCTAATTACGATTTCGATTAAGAGAAATTATTATGCCTAAGCTTGAGCTTTTTAATTAGTCTAATCACTTAAATTGAATTGGAATTTATTATATGATATAAGAATATGTTATGCAATTTATGATTTAGTCAGAATTGAATTAGTATGTCTTGGGTGATTTAATTTGAAACTTTGTAATTTAGGTTTAATTACTTAATTTAAAATAAACCTATGATGTGATATAGGAATTTTATGAAACTTATATGATTAATTAGAAACTTTTGCACGTAAGAAATAAGTTATTCGTACGAATATGAATTGGTTATTTGATATATGAATTTATATGAAATAATGTGACATGCATTGCCTTTCTATTTTGTTTGTTTGAATTAATTGTGCATAAGAACACCTCTTAATGTGTTTTATGAATATGTTGAGTTATGTGATATTTTATTTGGTAAGTAATTAGTATGAATGTAAACTTTGCTTATGTGATTGCATTTCTTAAGTGCTTGAGCAAGTGTCGTGCGTCTTTATATGGTTGTCTGAGTCTGAGTCTGAGTTCTGTACTGTGTTTTGTGTGTTCAGTTGGTACAGGTGCACCCGGGGTGGTGACTTATGGTCGTGCAGGTTCCGGGGTGGACCATTTGCTTTGGGTTTTGGCTTTGTGTGGTACCAAGTGAGGGTGTTTTCGTTCTAGTTATATATTAAACCCTACAACCTTATGTGACAAGCTTTGGCCAAAAACCTTATATATATATATATATATATATATGTTACTTTTAAAGTAGAGTCATCGAGTAAACTTTGATCGAGTAAACCTTGATCGAGTAAACCCTTTTCTAATAAATTATGAAATATGTTATGTTTCTTAGGAATCAAACATTTTGGTGAAATTATGCATGTATGATATGTTCACGGGCCCATGGACTTAGTACATGTGGCTATCCGGGGAGGCATGGGCCTACAGTGATCCCATGTGCTAGCTCCACTATGTTTTACGACAGAACGGACCTTGTTAGGAGTTTTGGCGAGGAAACGCTAGTCGGGCTTTTGGGGCCTCATGAACCCCTCTAGCCATTATGTATGAGGTGGTCGGGTCTTTCTAACCCGCCCACCACCCGGAGGAAGAAGGTTGGAACTTATTTTATGACTATGATTATGTTATGATTGATAGGCACCGTGCGGGAAGGCCGGGACACGGATTGCCCAAACAAATATGTTTTAGGATATGATATATGATTTGTGTGTATTATGATATATTGCATGATCACCTATTTAATGTATTAATGATATCTGTCGTACACGGTCGGAGTTTGGTTGGAGATAATGCACGCTCACTCGCCGAGCCTTTATGTTTGTGTATGAATTATGAACTTAATGAATTTAATATGATTAGTCGTAAAATCCGAGCATTGCTTAGTCATTCTCTTGCCCTTTTTGGGAAGTAACTTTAAATAAAACCTTGCTCGGGATTTATGACTTGCATGCGCATGTTTCTATATTTATGTATTGCCCCTGCTCACTTAGTTTTCTAGAGACTGACCCTCCCCCTTCTTTTCCACTTTTCAGTTCTTGCAGGTTTGAGCTAGGCAGCTTTGAGTCGGGTTTGTCGAGTCTGTATCGGTCTGTTCGATTTGTTAAGTACTTTGTTTTAATTTGTGAAGGAAACTATGTATATGATATGTATATATTATGCAGGTTGGTACTCATGATTTGGATATATGAATTTCGGGACAGGTTAGGACAGTTGCTCGGTTTAGATGAACCCGTTTTGATTATATGTTTGATCGGGATAGGTTTCTAGGGCCAGTTGAACCCGTTTAGTTGACATAGATTTACTTATTGAAATATATGGATTATGATTGTTGATGAAGGTTTTTGAGAATTCGTATTTTGTATCGTTTCTGAATTCAGGTTTTGCATATTTGCACTTGTACAGGGTTTAGGTACCGCCTAGCTTAGGTTGGTTCTTCGTTTGTCACCCGTTCGCTGTGGCTTGGTGCGTGTGCGGACTTTCCATTTCGTACACTTGTCAGGTCATAGTGCGGGGGTGTGGTGCCCCACCGCTTGGGGTGCTACAAGCCCAGTACTGTTTTACCAAATATTTAAGGAGTATGCCTTGAGAGGCCTAACTTGCGGGCAATTCAAACTCTTTTATTAAGGGGTTCATACTTTCATAAACAATCTCCATATACCCCTATCCCTATTTTAAACTTATTATGAACCGTATTGTATTTGTTGTATCCTATTGCTATTACTTTAGACCAAGATTTTCTTGGTCCTATACATATATCTAAGTACGTATACCTCTAAACTAATATCCTTTCACTTAGTCACTTTGACTAACCTCTCGCCTGTTTTCAAATCCATGATTTCAGGAAGCAAGAAAAACGACACCTAGAGGTATCTTGGAGCATTAGGTGTTGAGCATATTAGGTCAGGATTAATTTAAGAGATAATGATTTTCACCCATCCGAACTATAGGCCATTTGGCAATTCACCATCCAAACTATTTCGCCCCCGAAACCACCATCTAAACTTTCAATTCTTGACAAACCACCATCCCACAGCGGTTTTGACCATTTTTTGAGCAGTTTTAACTCTTTTTTCAGCGGTTTTGGATGTTTTAACACATGTAAATCTGTCTCTTTTTGTTATTTTTCCATAGATTATGTGTTAAAACATCCAAAACCGCTGAAAAAAGAGTCAAAACCGCTAAAAAAAGGGTCAAAACCACTGTGGGATGGTGGTTTGTCAGGAATTGAAAGTTTAGATGGTGGTTTCGGGGGCGAAATAGTTCGGATGGTGAATTGCCAAATGACCTATAGTTCGGATGGGTGAAAATCATTATCCCTTAATTTAAGGGCACTTAATCCTGATCATGTATATATTATGAATAAGTTGCACTTATACTTTATCTCTGAATGCTACTCTATTACACTCCCCTACATATTTTGAATAATAATGAAACTGCTTACTCTTTAAGTGCATTATTCACTTTTTTACTTGCAAGTTTAAATTTCTCTATCTTCCGCTGCATTTTACCTTACGCTCTACTTAAGTACCGTCTATACCGTTCGCTATAGTATTTCTCGAGTGCTAGGTCTCACATCCACTAGAGGGTAGTACCGTGCGGGAGTTATAGTGTTAGAGGGGCGCTACAACATGACGTGGTATCAACGCATCAGGTTGGGTTAAGAAGAGACTTAACCTACAATGCTGGAAGAATGCTCATTCTATACTTTGAACTTAGAATTTACCTTGAGTGCCTTCTTTATATAGAAATGGTGGACTATAGAAACGATGGCTACAATCTGACTCATGTCTGGTTAGACGAGAATGAGGTACCACGGACTATTGCTGTTTCTCGCTTGGGAGCTGATACTCGATACTATACTTGACAGAGGGCTCGACATATTGCTAGGGGCGGACGAGGTCGTATAGGGAGAATCGGACATGCGTATCCTAATCGGTTAGTCCATATGCTTGAGGCTGAATGAGACGTGTATTATTTAGAAGCTCAGCACGCCCGAGAGTATCAGTTAGAGGTAGTTAGGCAGCATGAGTTAGCTCGTTAGAATGCTATCAGTAGGGAGTTTGCTTGTCAGCAGACGACTACACTAGAGGCGGAGAATGTTGATATCATAGCACAGGTGGCAGCTCTCCAGGACGATTTGGCTTCCATGACACTTGGTAGGGATGCCGCTCTGATTACTTATCAGCAGTACCTATCCCGTGCAAGAGCCCAACTCTTTGACGTTTTTCATCTGATTGGGGAACAGGCCACCCAGGAGGTAGACGAGGAGGATGCTGCAGCTGAGTCTGAGGAGAAGACTGAGGAGGATCCTGCGGAGGAGCCGACTGAGGATTGGAGTCCGATTCGAGGCGATGTTGTTGATGTTGATGCCTCTCTGCACCTGAGGATCAGCAGGATAGAGAGGAGATTATGAGATCTAGATTAGTACACATAGGAGTAGTATGGAATAAGAGGGAGAATTGTATATACCAGTTAGTGGAGGACTTCCCCATGATGCTACAACGGACTATAGCCTAGTTTGACGAGTGTAAGACAGTTGAGAGCTCTACTGTAGGGTGTAACTTGAGTAGATCAGGTCCACCCTATTTTGCCTTTTGTTTATGTGGTTGTAGCTCTCAAACATAATGCATATATATATAACCCACGTTTTGCAGCTTATATTCTTGTCTCACATTATCATTAGATTTACTGTTCTTACACTTGAGGCATTAAGAGTTAGAGCCGCTTCAAGATACCAACAGGACCGTGTGTTGGTATGTTACTTTCTTGTATCTTTACTTGCTTCATTATGCCAAACTTGTGCTTTATTCTGCTAAACTTGGGCAATATGGTGTTTACTATTTGCCATTACTTGGAATTCTATATTTATGTGATCATTTACAACACATTCTCAACCATCATGCATTATATTCTCTTTATAATGGTGATTGCAGTTTATAAATGTCATCCCCAAAAGCTATTAAAGGTACGCATTCTGTAGTACCCCGGAGCGAAGGGCACTACATCCCCCGCACCATAGGCCGACACGTGTAACGAAATGGAAACTCCGCACATGTACCAAGCTACGGCGAACGAGAGATAAACAAAAATCCCACCTAAGCTAGGCGGTCTAGACCCTAATACAGAGTGCGCAAAGTAACAAATATCAAACACGGAAGCTACCAGGAATCAACATAATCATTAAACATGCATACAATATCAAGAATAAAATGAATCAAATCATACATGTTATGCCCGCCGTGGGCCAAATAAATCATACAAATGTCCATAATTCGAATTCGAAGCATAATCTTATACATATTTATACATAGTACCAAAATTGGAAGGTAAAGATGCAAGAAATGCAAAGGACATGACTACAAGACTCCAATGACCCAAAAGAAAGACCGCCACCTAGCTCGAACGGACACCTGAACTTACAACTTAAAGAAACAAAAAGGGGAAAAGAAAACAATGAAGAGGGATCAGTCCTAAAGACTGGTGAGGGGGCTAACACACGTACACATACAAATACGTAAAAGCATAGCATATTCGAAATTAAAGAGTTCGTGAAGCAGGGTGTGGTGTTTGCAGTCTAAAACATTTTAACCCGTGATAATATATATAAAGAAAAATTTTAGGGCCGAAGGCCAAAATCAACCAATCTTTAAAGTTAGAAGTCCACTCTTGTTTCACGAACCATAAGCGGAAGGAAAAGCACACTAACATGTTGAGTGTAAAATTCATATGAATTTGAGCGTTAATTAGAGTATATTTTTATGCCGTTTGATGCGTTTATGTATTTATTTTGCTCCATTAAGGTGTTTAGGAACTTGGAGTTGAGAAACGCTGAAACGAGGCAAATTCACGAATTCTTAGACAAAATAGGAGTAACCCCCATTACTCTTTGGAAGAACGATTTCGTTAACTCCTGTTAACAGACCCAGGAGCATCACCTTTTGGCGAATTAAGGGAGTAACGCCCGTTACTCCCTGGAAGAGCAACTCTGGTAACGCTTGTTACCATAGGCAGTAGGCGAGGAACTTTGGAGCAGAAGGGGTAACGCCCGTTACCCTTGGGCAGTGTAAAAGTGGTAACGCCCGTTACCACTAATAAAAGTGCGGACACGATTTTTGGCTAGTAACGGGCGTTAGTGAAAGTTGGAATGGTAATGCTCGTTACCTGGGGTGTCGAGAGAGTGTTTGTTCGGCTATATATGCGCGATTTGGAGAATTTTTTAAGGTGGCTTCTGGAGTTGCGTGACCTAGCATTGAGAGAGAGATGCAGAGCTTAGGAAATAGTTTTCCGGAGAGTTTTGAGAAGACGAAAGGATCGAATTCTTCGAATAATTTCAGTTTTTTCGGTTTTATGTATTGCTTTAATCGTCAAACTAATTCCTCTAAGTTTCGTTTTAATTCATTTTACTTGTTTAGATTTGTTTTCTCGTATTTATGAATGTTTAGGGTTTCGTTTTTGAGAGTTTGTTTCGATTTGATGAGCATGAATTTCTTTAATGCAATTTCCTTTAGTTTTATGAGTTTTGAGTTAATTATTAGTAGCTAAACCCCTAGGGCTACGGGAGTGATGATGAATGCATGCTAAGTGTTTGATATAATGCTTGAATGACTTATGTTAATTCTTAGTTTTTGAAAACTTGTGTGAATTGAATTGCAACTATCTGATCAACCTTAGCATAATCTAGGATTACCTAAGTATTGAAAAGTTAAAGGTAATTGAGATTGTTTTCATAACTAGTAGATTTAGATTTCAAAGAGATTGGTTCCTTGATCTATACAACTTGTAAATCTTATTCCGTGCCAAGCTGCTAGAGTTTGAATTGCACTAGTCTTGATCATATTGGTTTAATTAATTATTAATGATTGTGAGAACAACATTGAAATTAGTTGAACAGTTGTTTATACCTTGAAAAAGGATAATACGAATCTAAGTGACTAGGTTGTAGAATTACACTTGTCAAACGAGTATTATATTGAATCGTGAATGCATAGTTATTACTCCCCTGCCTAATTAGTTTATTGAATTTAATCCACGTGTGTTAATTAGTTAATTGTGTTTTATTCTAGTTAATTGTTCAATTTTGTTTTTTTAGATTAATAACCAACTTGAATTCGTCCGATCTTTAGATTAGAAAGAGATATTGAGTGGTGATTGATTTTTCTTCCCTGTGGGGACGATCCTGTTGTGCTATGCGTATATCTTTACTGTACAATTGCACGATTTGTTTAACTTAAAATCACAACAAGGTTTTGGCGCCGTTGTCGGGGAAGGCGTTTTAAATTAATATTACTTAAATATTTTGATCTAGTGCTTTAGACCATTACTTTACCTTGTGGTCGCAGTCTTTTGTCATTGTGGAATTAAACTAAGGATTTTCTTTGCTCTTGTGTATGTCCACGGTGCATGCGACGATCTCAAAATCGGAACTAGAACCCTTCGATCCGAAAATTGAGAGAACACTTACCACCATTAGGAGGAAGCGACAGCAAGGCAAGAAATCCACTACCAAACCAATAGCTGAAGATCCAAATAATGCAAGAGGCGGTGGAATTGAAGATCCACAACCCCCACCTCCTTCTGCGATTAGAGATTACAACTTGCCAAATGCTGGGGAAATTCAGAGCGCAGTCCGTCCCCCAATTGCAGCAAACAACTTTGAGATAAAACCAGCTATAATCAAATTGCTGCAGAACAATCCATTTTCAGGGTTACCATCGGAGGATCCAACATCACATCTTGAGTACTTTCTTGAGGTGTGTGATACCTTCAAGATTCACAATGTCACACCCGATGCCACCCGAGTCAGGCTTTTTCCATTCTGATTAAGGGAACGAGCTAAAGTATGGTTGAGTACTGTACGTAATGAATCCTTTCAGAGCTGGGATGCACTTTCTCAGGCCTTCCTGGCTAAGTTTTCCCCGCTCAACAAAACCATGAAGTACAAGAATGACATTCAAGATTTAGACAATTCGATGGGGAGTCTTTCTATGAGGCTTGGGAGAGATTCAAGGATTTATAGAAGGAATGCCCGCATCATGGCAATCCTGGTTGGCTATTGATACAGACTTTCTATAATGGGATGTCCCCAACTTTCAGAGGAGTGATGGACGCTGAAACTGGCGGAGCATTCTTTTCAAAATCTAAGAAGGTCGACATTGAACTGTTAGACAATATATCATAAAATGATGTTTTTGTGCATGAAAGGAGCCACTCTCAACCAACCAAGAATATAACGGGAGTCTTAGAGCTAGATGACCTAACAGCCATTAATGCCAAATTTGAGGCCCTTAGCAAGAAATTGGACCAACTTTCTGTGAAGCAGTTGGGACTCATGCCCAACTAGTACAGGTAACTTGTGAAATTTGTAGTGGCCCACATGCATTTAACGTGTGTCCTTATACCAATGCAGGTGAACAAGTGCAAGAGCAAGTGAGCTATGCAAATAATTCAAAACCGGAGAATGATCCTTACTTAAACACTTACAACCTTGGGTGAAAGAATCATCCCCACTTCTCTTGGTCCAACAACCAAAATGCTCAACCACCACACCAACCCAGACCACAATTTCAACCTAGACCTCAAGCTCCACCTCAACAAAACCTTCACCAACGTCCAGGCCAATACCTGATGCAGCCACAACCTCCACTATACATTCCTCACACTCAACTTCAACCGGAACAGAAGCAGGGATAGGAGACTGCACTTGAGAAGTTCATAGCCGTATCTTCGGATAGATATCAGAAATTGGAGACTCAAGTAGAACAGGTGGTGAATCAGAACAGGAATTTGGAGACTCAGATTGGTCAGATTTCCCAATCTTTGAATATGAGGGGCCCAGGAATGTTGCCTAGTCAAACTGAAAATAATCCTAAGGAGCACTGTAAGGACGTAACCTTGAGAAGTGGTAAGGAGTATGAAGGACCAAAGTTACCTACAGATTCTGATGTAGACAATACTGTTGGTGAGAGAGTTGAGGAGGTAGTTGAGACTGAGAAGGGAAAAGTAGAGGAGAAAAAGGAAGAGCTCCCTTCAAAGCCAAAAGTGAATGTGGCACCCAAGGAATATGTGACATGGGTTCCTTTCCCTCAAAGATTACGGAAGCAGAACATGGAGAAGCAATTTGAAAAATTTCTCAATGTGTTCAAGCAGCTTCACATTAACAGCCCATTTGCAGATGCATTAGCTTAGATGCCCACGTACTGGAAGTTCTTGAAGGAATTGGTTTCGAGCAAAAGGAAGCATGAAGACTTTGCCATTGTTGCACTCACCAAAGAGTGTAGTGCCATCATTCAAGGGAAGCTGCCCCCAAAACTCCAGGATCTCGGGAGTTTTTCTATCCCTCTAACTATTGGTTCTTTACAATTTCATAATGTTTTATATGATTTGGGAGCCAGTGTGAGTCTAATCCCTTTATCTACTTGCAGGAAATTGGGAGTGAAGGAGCTCAACCCGACTAATATGATGCTCCAACTAGCTGACAGATCGGTGAAATACCCAATAGGAACTCTTGAGGATGTGTTGGTAAAAGTTGGTAAATTCTACATCCCCAATGACTTTGTGGTTCTTGATGTCGAGAACGATGAGAGTATGCCATTGATTCTTGTGAGGCCATTTCTAGCCACGGCGAGAGCGAGTATTGACGTTAAAAATGGACTTCTCACGTTTAACATAGGGAAGGAAATAATGGAGTTTAGGATTTTCAGTTCTAGGAAGCCACCACCGATTCCGGATGAGTGTTGCAAGATCGAGGTTATCATTGAGACTCGGTAAGAATGGTACAACTCCAAGAGAAGTTGGATCCGGTTAAAAGGGGGAGAGAACCGATGTGTCGACCTTCAAGTAAAAAGGATGTGTTGGAATCAGATACGCGGAGATCAAGATCCGGTGTTGTGGATGTAAAGAATAAGGTCACGCCATGTGAGTCGTCATGTTTCGATTTTTGATCCCTAATCCGGGTTCCAAAGTCAAGCTAACGACTATAACTTAGAACTATTTTCTCTTTCCTTTCTCTTCTTTCTCTGTTTTCTTTTCTTTCGTTCTCATTTTTCTCGTGTTAATTTTAGTTATCTCTCTCGTTTTGCAGATTAGTTGAGGCGTTGGGAGGAGTTTGAAGTTTAGAATGGATGCAAGGACCGCGATTTGAGCTTTAAAGTCGACGTTGAGGTCCATTTAATTTGTTCCTGTGCGTGTGCATGAGATTGATTTGCTTGTGTGGAGAATGCATTGATGCGATTTATTACAATATGTGTTATGAGACGTTTATGTGTCTTCGAGATTGGTACACTACGGTTTGATTGAATTTTATGAGTTGATTTGTGTTAATTAACGTGATTAAGCACCATCCGAATTGTGTTTATGTTGCAAGTTTGACTTTGGACGAGCCTTTAGAAATAGGAGTCACATTTAACTAGTAAGGGGCATTACCCCCTTGTAGGTAAATTGTGGTAACGCCCATTAATAGAGGCAGACTGCCAAGGCAGGTATGGTAATGGACGTTACACCCTTACTAATTAATTTTGGTAACGCCCATTAATCGAGTCAGAAGAATAGGGAGTGGGAGTAACAGGCGTTACTCCTAGGAAGGCCAACCTTTTTAACCCCCGTTACCAGGTTAATCGCGATTTTGAGAGGGGTAGGGTTAACACGTGTTAACGCATTAAATCCCAAAATTTAAAAATCAGTCTCCCCCCCCACAAACGAGACACAAAACAACGAAGAAGAGTTTTTCCACCACTCTGCAACCACAAGCGCTGTCACCGGTCGTTCTTCCGGCGAGTCCAACACCATATAAACACACTCTCTCTTTTATCTTGCCAATTGGTAAGTGAATTTTTCCCCTTTGAGTAGTTTGGCATTAATTCTTCCAATTTAGGATTTGAACCCTAA
The DNA here is from genome assembly GCA_037501455.1 of Lantana camara. NCBI lineage: Eukaryota > Viridiplantae > Streptophyta > Magnoliopsida > Lamiales > Verbenaceae > Lantana > Lantana camara. The sequence continues at coordinate 114,539,017 of CM074855.1, forward strand.
GTTTTAAAGTTGAAATTTATGGTCGAATTTCGGGTTATACCTTGGGAATTTTCGAGTATTATGCATGTTAGAGTTAGGGTGGGTGATATGAAGTGATTCTAATTGTCCCTTGTTAGTTGAATCCGAACTTAGGGCCGAATGTGGAGAATTTTGAGCTTGAATTGAGATAATGTGGAGTAGAGTTTATTTGAGTTGGTTAGGCTGAAGAATTTTAGACAAAACTCATACCTTAGGACTATGCCCACGAGGTGTTTGATATTTTATCTGAGTGAATTGTGATTAATATTTGTGTGCTTTGCTTTGGTATATTTGCATATTTCAGGTACAATGGAGCATTCTAAGCGTGCTCGACATAATGAGGCCTTCACTTCCTCAGCCCTCATGGGCTGTTAACCACGGGAGTCGGTTAATGTAACTGTGAATGATTTGGGTAATCCATATGGAACGAATTTGACAAGGAATATCATTCCTACTAGGTTCTTCAGACAACCGTTGTTGGAGAGACTTGGGGTTTGGGAGGAGGTGAAGAGGCTTTTTAACAACATTGGCTTGTTGCCCTTTCTCACTAAGACGGATATCACATATGCGGAGTTCACCACCACCTTCTTCACCGCTATGACCTTTGATCCCGTGGATAATAAACTGACCTTTTCTTTTGATGGCCGGGTGACTCATACTTTGTGTACAGATAGTATAAGGGAAACCCTACGATTTCCGGGTCATGTTACTTCTTCTTTGCTTAAGTGGGATAGTGCTCAGAGAGAGGTGGTGTGGAGGTCTTTCCCTCTACGTGAAGGTGCCCCGAACTACTCCACCCGAAACACAAAGAATAACTACTTTGATTCTTTAGCTTGGAGGATTGTGCATAGGATTTTGGCTACAGGATTTTGTGCTCGGCCCGAGAGTGATGACCACATCAATGAGATGGAGCTGGGGATCATGTCCATGATGAAGGATGGAATCGAATTCGATGGTACGAATGAGTTCCTCTGGAAGCTACGAGAGGTTGCAGGGAGAGCCACGGGGACAATAGCCCATGGAGCTTATGTGACTATGTTTGCCCATCAGGTGGGATGGAGGCCCAAGGATCAGTTGCCCATTGATATAGGTATATATCTTGATGCGCAGCCCTTGTTGGATTTGGGTGTGGTCATCAAATGGGAATCGGGAAGACTCAAGGAGCAAGTCTTGCCTTGGTGGCCAATCAAGGACAGGGATAGGTTCATGCAGATGTATAATTGGGGCATTGCGCGATTTGAGGATCTCTCTGATGTACAAAAGGAGCTTTTGGCTCAGATTCCCGACCGGCCGGATAATGAGTTTCAGGTCCGTCGCCGTGCTGCACCGGTTGTTGTTGTTGATGATGATGAGAATACCCCGGCATGTGTGAGGGGTCTTAGCACGGAATTGGCTGGGTTTAGAGCTGATGTGACTGCCATGCACACAAGATTGGAAGATTTGGAGCATTATGTGGATGAGAGATTTGATGCATAGCAAACGCATGTCGATGCACATTTTGAGGGGCTCTATACCCGTCTTGATCAGTATTTCAGAGGCCCCTAGCATCCCCCTGAGCCTTGATTCTGCCATCTTGCTTTCTTTTGCATACCTAACTTTTTATTTGGGTCTGTACTTATTGCTATATTTTGATACTTTTGCTACTTAGTTCTTTGCTATAGTATGTTGAACTCCTTTAATGATGATGCAATTGTGCCCTTTTTTTACTTGTGTTTGTGACTTGTGTGTTACTTGTTGGATGCATGTTGATTGTCATTTTCTTTTTCATTTGATCCGTGTTTCTCTAGTCACTTGTTCAGGTTTTGGAAGCTTTGCTAGCACATTGCCTGGTCTTTAATTGTTTAAGGAATTTTCTTGATCTTTAAATCTTTCATTTGCATGAGGACATCGCAAAAACTGGGGGGGGGGGGGGGGGAGGGGGGGATGCATGTGTGATATGGTTATGATTGTGAGCTTGCAGTAGATACTTGTTTGGTTTAACTGCTTCTGTGTTGGGAATCTTGATACGAAAAACCTTGTGAATTGTTAGGAATTGACAAATTGTGAGAATTTTGAAAATTTTCCAACGTTTTGAACTTTTTCTTCGGAGTTTGATCGTTAAGCTTTTTCTAGAATGAGTTAGGCTATTTGAATTGAGGCAAATTTTCATGAGATTGGATAACTTAGTATGTTAGTATACCCTTACATTCTGAGCACTTTTGAACGTGATAATGTACTTTGCTTAGAAAGGTGAATTTACGATTTTCAAATAAGTATAAGAATTGATTAGGATGCATTTTAGTCCTATTGAGGCGAAATTTTGAGTTGATGAAAGATTAGGGAAGTGAAGTAGGCATTCGTTGTCGGAGGATTATAAGCCTTTCTTTTAGCCGCCTTTCACTAAATAACGTGATCTTATTAACCCATCTGAGCCTAAAAGTATAAACCACCTTATTAATTTTACACCAAGTCTTGCTCGTTTAAGTTATAGTGAATATCTATCTTTGAACTCCCGTTTGATTGTTCTTATGATTGAAATTGAGATATTTATATAAAAAAATAAAAAAATAATAAAAGAGGAAAGAGCAAAAGAAAAGAAAGAGAAAATTATGTGAAATGTGAATTGAAAGAGTGGGATGTAAATGTCTAAGTGTGGGGGAAGTGTTTAGTGGGGAATGATAGTACCGCGTGTGTAAAGATTGAATGATGTGAGCTTGGTAAGTAGTCACTTGATCCAAAAACTCCATAACCTTACCCAAAGCCTACATTACAAGCCCGAAAGACCTACCGATCCTGAGTCTTGATTTAACTCCAGTAGTGGAGATAGGTACGAAGAGTGTATTCCGAAGTTGATGATTGGAACTTAGGCGGAAGTTGTGAATTTTTCATTCTAGTCTTTGTACATTGTTTCGTTCGAAATCACACACTACACGAGGGTATACTTTTCATACTATTTTTGATGATATTGTGTTTATGAGTACTTGATTTGATGAGCTAGTCTTGTTTAAGCGAAGGTTCGATAATTGCTTTGAAGCCGAGGTTTGATGGGGATGTGTTTTCTTTATTTTCGTATTTCTCGAGGATGAGCAATAAGCAAGTGTGAGGGAATTTGTTGAGTGTAAAATTCGCATGAATTTGAGCGTTAATTAGAGTATATTTTTTTGCCGTTTGATGCGTTTATGTATTTATTTTACTCCATTTAGGTGTTTTGGAACTTGGAGTTGAGAAACGGCGAAATGAGGTAAATTCATGAATTCTCGGACGAAATAGGAGTAACCCCGTTACTCTTTGGAAGAACGATTGCGTTAACTCCCGTTAACAGATCCAGAAGCATCACTTTTTGACGAATTAAGGGAGTAACGCCCGTTACTCCCTGGAAGAGCAACTTTGGTAACACCCCGTTACCAGAGGCAGTAGGCGAGGAACTTTGGAGCAGAAGCGGTAACGCCCGTTACCCTTGGGTAGTGTAAAAGTGGTAACGCCCGTTACCAAAAATAAAAGCGCGGACACGATTTTTGGCTAATAACGGGCGTTAATGAAAGTTGTGCTTGGAATGGTAATGCCCATTACCTAGGGCGGCGAGAGAGTGTTTGTTCGGCTATATATACGCGATTTGGAGTATTTTTTAGGGTGGCTTCTGGAGTTTGTGACCTAGCATTAAGAGAGAGATGCTGAGCTTCGGAAAGTGTTTTCCAGAGAGTTTCGAGAAGACGAAAGGATCGAATTCTTAAAACAATTTCAGTTTTTTCGGTTTTATTTATTGCTTTAATCATCAAACTAATTCCTCTAAGTTTCATTTTAATTCGTTTTACATGTTTGGATTCGTTTTCCAGAATTTATGAATGTTTAGGGTTTCGTTTTTGAGAGTTTGTTTGAATTTGATGAACATGAATTTCTTTAATGCAATTTTCTTTAGTTCTATGAGTTTTGAGTTAATAATGAGTAACTAAACCCCTAGGGCTAGGGAGTGATGATGAATGCATGCTAAATGTTTGATATAATGATTGAATGACTTGTGTTAATTCTTAGTTTTGAATACTTGTGTGAATTGAATTACAACGGTCTGATCAACCTTAGCATAATCTAGGATTACCTAAGTATTGAAAAATTAAAGGTAATTGAGATTGTTTTCATAACTAGTAGATTTAGATTTCAAAGAGATTGGTTTCTTAATCTATAAAACTTGTAAATCTTATTCCATACCAAGCCGCTAGAGTTTGAATTGCACTAGTCTTGATCATATTGGTTTAATTCATTATTAATGATTGTGAGAACAACGTTGAAATTAGTTGAACACTTGTTTATACCTTGAAAAAGGATAATACGAATCTAAGTGACTAGGTTGTAGAATTGCACTTGTCAAACGAGTATTATATTGAATCGTGAATGCATAGTTATTACTCCCCTGCCTAATTAGTTTATTGAATTTAATCCACGTGTGTTAATTAGTTAATTGTGTTTTATTCCAGTTAATTGTCCAAGTTCGTTTTATTAGATTAATAACCAAGTTGAATTCGTCCGGTCTTTAGATTAGAAAGAGATATTGAGTGGTGATTGATTTTCCTTCCTAGTGGGTACGATCCTGTTGTGCTACGAGTATATCTTCAGTATACACTTACACGATTGGTTTAACTTAAAATCACAACATAACTCAGTGAGAACGAGTTTCCCAACCAAACCTCCTTTCATAATCATATGCAAAACCCAAAAGCAAAGCAAAGTGCAAAGTCAATCCAACCTTCTCCATTTAGGGAAGAGAGGCGCGACCCCTCAACCCTGGCTCTCGGCAAAACATATGAGCGGAGGATCCTACCCGCCCCTTCGACGATATTCTACGCCGACTCAAGAAGACCCGCTTTTCCCTCCACCTCCCGAGGTTGGGCTAAGTCTCCCATTGGTGGAGTTGGGTTGATGAGAGAGCTCGGCAACCCCACGACCTACCCGAGATCAGATACCACTTCTCCGGGGCCCAAAGCAAAAGTGCAAAATATATATACAGAGTCACAGACTTATTTTTCAAAGTCTAAACTCGCTAGTGCAAAACACACACCAACCCTTTTGAAAGAAAACAAACAAAAACGTGGCTTATATATATATAAAAACATTTTCAAAAGATTTCATAGCAAACAGGCCAATTCCCACAAAAAACATATCAAACACGTATCTATATACATTTATATATATATATAAGTCGCATGCGGGCTTAAAACTCATGTAAGGTTGTAGGTCATATTAACTAAAAGAAAGAAAATCTCACCTTGTCGACTAAACCGAACGCAACGAACCGAAAGACTTCTAAAACACCTCCTCATCACCCACAGAACAAACCCAAGGACAAGACAAAGAGCAAACGACGAACTTAGACTCAAAATGAACCAATTAGACGCTCGGAAAATATATATGAATGTTAATGATGCATAAAGAATGAAATGAGGTAGGACTTAGGTCATATAATGCCATATTAATTCATACCAGATCATAAGTTATGCATTTCAAGTTAAACAAATCCATAAATTTCATGCAACAATCTTAACACGTCATATAACACGTTAGTAATGCATATACTTCATAAAAAGAGCAAGGAAATTATATGCAAGGCAAACAAACAAGATATGAAGTCACATAGACACATTGAAGAGTATATGATGTATATTAGGTCATATATTACACATAAGAGCATAGAAACCACATCGAATAAATTCATACATTTAACATAATGATCATGTCATATCAAATTATAACATATGACAAGCGCTCATGAGTTTAAATTACATAAGAGAAAAAAAGGAATGCAAGAAAGCATCATCCGTAACATTTAAACGTTCATGCAAACGAGTCACGTTTATACCTAATAAACAAAGCGATAAAATAAAAAAATTAACAAAATATAATATATACTAACACATTAACATATTTGGATCATAATTGGGGTGGGAGAAAACAATTAAAATCATAAACAAAATAAGAAACAAATCCGGGAAAACAAAGCACAAAGCTACACGAACACAACCATAAAGAAATGAGGTAATGGGGGTTAACACTCCCATGTACAATGGGAGTAACCCCGGTTAAGGGAGGTAGATGCTAATGTCTTCTAGCAGCCATGGAGGTAACGGGCGTTACCTCCACAAAGCTGAAACGGGGTAACTCCAGTTAATGGGCGCAGAACTCTGTTATCTTCAAGGTTGGAATTCAAGTTCATATTCAAGCTCTCATGGAGTTCATCAATGGTGGTTCGATTTTCAGCACATTTTCCACGAAATCCATGCATAAAAATGAAACAAGCAAGTCATATTGATCATATATTCAGCTCTAATACAAGAAATGGTTCAAGTAGAGGCGAGAATTCATCAAATGAATCATTTAACCTAACTATTCACACACATTACCATATCATGCTTGATTCTCCATTAAAATGAATAAAACTAGGTGCAAAAGAAAGATAAGGAGATGGAGATCACATAAATGTACTCACCTTTTGAATTTGACGAAGAACGGAGGTCGAACGAGCCCAAAATCCGACTTGGTGAATAGTACCATGATCTCTTCCTTTTCTTCCCTCTTATTGTCTCGTTTCTGCACCTTTCTTGTTTGTCTCCTGGGTTGACCTGAAATGAGAGAGGGAGGGATAGATAGAGGTCTGAAAGAGGGTTAAATAGGTTAAAAAAGGGTCGATTCGGATAAGAAACAGGCCAGATATAAGCAAAACGGGCAAGGGTCACAAATCTGTCACACGTGTCGCATTTCTGCCAAAATTCGGAGGATCAAACGGGCTTAGAAAAATATGAGTCCATCGTTACCTCCGGAATTCAAATCCGAATTCCCGATCTCAAGATATGCCTTCCGGAAACCAAGGTTTGCTAAAATAAGTTAGGCCCTTAAGTCCCTTAACTAATAAAACTGTTCGAAAACCGTATCAACAGAACTTAAAAACATAAAAAGAACATGCAAACAAGTTCATATCATATATAATTCATGCATATCACATAGTTACAAAAATTTGAATCGAAAACGAGTTCAAACGGATAGAAAACGAGGCAAATAGGGCATGAACGTTCAAATATTCACAAATAATTCTTAAAAAATAATTTCAAATAATTCAATAATTATCATATAATAATGTAATTAACACATAATCGCATAAATAAATAATTTAAATGCGCATTTAGCTCACTCGTAAAGGCGTACCTGTACGGTCGGACGAGCGGGATGTTACAAACTCCCCTCCTTCAAAAAGACCTGTCCTCAGGTCCTAAAGCAGAATCTTGATCGAACATGGAACGTAGTTCAACTCTAAGAATCTACTCTTCCAACCCGCGAAGCTCACGAGCCTCATCGAACAACTGCACTGAGAGAAAATAGGTTAACTCATTCAAAACGAGCACCCCTTGAAATCTCTCAAAATCTCTTTAGTAATAGCAAACCGGACACGAAGTCCTTAGTCGTCTGCTCCCTCTTCCAAATAGAATTTGATAGTAGTTAAAGAATCCTGTCAGTTTTTTATGCCCGGTCTTTAACTGATGACACGATACGTTTGCAATATCCTTTCTCGTGCTACTACATCAAACCGACTCTTCAAGTCTCGAATAAAATCGAACCAAGAGTGGGATATTCTCCTGACCTTGCACTTCTCGAGGCGTAGGCCATACTCTCTCGCTATAACCCATAACCAAAGCCTTCCTTAATGCCTCGATTGTAAACGATGTAGCCTCATGTAACATCCCGACTGATCAGAATTTTCAGGTAACCTATTAAGTGCGCTATTTAATTATTCCTTTAAGTGAATATGTGATATTTAATTGCTAACGTAGATTTAATTGTTTAAGCGTTTAACTTCCTCGCTGTGTATTTTGTTCGTTTTGGATCCGTATTTAATTCTGATTTTTGTGAATTCATGATATGTGTTAATTATATGCTTCATGGACTCGTTTATATGCTCGTTTTATGTTTTGGTATTTGTTTTGATTGCCTTTTTGGGTTCGTTTTGGAGACGGGGCCTAAAGGAGGCTAAAGAGCATTTAGCGCACCTTGGGTTCCGGGACGCGTATTTTGAGCTCGGGAATTCGGATTCGAATTGTGTCACCTCCGTTGAACTCGTTTCGACGATTCGGGTTCAATGGGACAAGCCTCACATTTTTCTAAGTTCATTAAGGCCCTCGAATTTCAACCGAAACGAGCCCTTACGCTTGAGAGCTACCTTTTGACCTAGGTTTTGTCTTGTGGACCCCACTTAAAACTTAACTATGCCTTAACCATGAGTTATACCTTGAGTTAACCATCCATTTCAGCCCCTAACCCCCCCATAACTGATCCATTCTCTCCCTCTCTCACCAAAAACGATCAGCAAGCAAGGGAAAAGAAGAGGAGGAAAACCCCCTTTGGCTATTTTGTGATTTTTTAGCTCAAATCATCACCCAAGCTTCTCCAATTTGAAAGGTAAGTTTATGGTTGTAATCTACACTCTCTCTTCTCTCTTTTATGTGATCTTGAGTTGGTTTCCATGGTTGATTCATGAGATAGAGCAAGCATGTGAATAGTAGGTGTTGGGAGAAATTGGTTGATTCTTGCTCCTTTCTTGTTCCCTTGATTGATGATGATGATTTAATGCTTCCATAACTTGGTTCTTGACATTTATTACTCCACATTTCATGGTAGTTGGGATATGATTAATTTGCCATTAATGAGTGCTTGAGAATTTGGAGTTATAGCTTGATGCATTTCTTCCCTTTTCTTGCTTTGTTTGCTTGCATTTTGTGGCTGAAGTTATTGCTACTTGTATGGCAAGAAATGTTGATGAATTGGTATTATTTTGATGCATGCTGTATGTGTTTTGGTTGGCATAAGAGTCTCCTTGAAGCAAAAACCGAAAATCCCTTGTTTTTGCCTTCATTTTCGATGTTGCTGCGCCAAAATATTTTTCCAGCCCGAACTCCTGACACGGCCGTGTCAGGTTACAAAGGAAAATGGACACGGCCGTGTTGAGCTCTCGAAAATGTTTTTTTTTGAATTTATTTGCCTGACACGGCCGTGTCCGCCCCATTTGTATTTCTGACACGGCCGTGTCCACCAGGGTGGCGTCCGAGGAGATTTCTTTTGCCTTTTCGTTGCTTTTTGTTAATCTTTCTTGCCTCGTTTTTTATGTGTATGCGTGATTAACTTGTTATATGATGTGTTAAGTCTTATGTTATGAATTTGTGACTTGATTTACGTCCTCGTTTATGATATATGCTTCTAGATGCGTTGTTTGCTCGTAAATGGCATAAACGTGGATTCATCTCTTATCATTTGCATCATAAGCATACATATGCATGGACCGAGCGTCAATGTGGTTCATATTGAGTCTATGAGTGTTCCTTGTAGCTTGTCTTGTTCAGAGGATCTTCCTGTTGAGGACGAGCTTGCTCCGTAGGTGTCCAGTTGTCACACTTTTGTCTCCACTACGTCCGTTGACAAGGTGAGGTTTTTGTTCTTTTAGTTATTGGACCTATGACCCTATTTGATTTAAAGCCTCGCATGCGAATACGTATAATATATGGTAAATAAGTGTATGATACTTATGTTGCGGGATTTGTCCCCTTTTGTTATAAGAGTTGGAAAACGTTTTGTATAAATATGTAAGCTATTTTGCCTTCGTTTGGAAAAGTTTAGCTTTGTGCAAGTGTGTGTGTGTAAGCGGGATGTGGCTTTGAAAGATAAGCTTTGAGATATGTGTGTGACTTTCGTGATCTGTTTGGGCCCCGGAGTGTGGTATGGTAATCTCGGGACGACCGAGGGGTCGTCGAGCTCTTCCATCAACACCTCCATTTGAGAGTTCCACCCAACCTTGGGAGGTTGAGGAAGGGTGTTTCTCTTGAGCCGACGGAGGCAACCGTCGAAGGTTTCAAGGTAGTAATTAAACCTTGTCTCGTCTGTGTATATGGATAGTTAGCGCCGATCAACCCTTCTATCAACCGGTGTTGGGGATGGATTCTGATTTGTTTTGTTTTGTTTTGTTCTTCGTATATGGAAGTTGGGATATGTGTGACTCGTACTCGCCGAGTTGGTTTAGCTTTGTATGATCTATGGAACGAGAGTGGATTCTTAAATCACCTAAAACTTGGAGTTTCGTTTTCGGCCTTTTTACCTTTCCTTTAACCTATATGTATCTATATCACGGGAATTACTTTGGCTTGCAAAAACTACTCTCGGTCCACAGATCCTCTCGTTTTGCTTAATTGCTTTGCTCTATATGTATATCGGGTGTGTGAGTTAGCTCCCTCACTAGTCATTAGGATTAACCCTCGTTGTTGTTTTCCCCTTTCTCCTTTCTTTTGAGTTACAAGTTCTCCCGAGTCAGGCTAGGCGGCAAGTGTCTTTTGGGTTACTTGTGGTATTGCTTGAGTCCGCATGCATCGTAGTGGATTTCTTACCCTTTTGCTTATGTATTCTGGATCATCTTTTATGAATACACTTGTGATATTTTGGTAGTGACGGCATTGTATATTTTGTATATGATCTAGCATGTAGCTTGAGTACTTGACCCTCCCCCTTTTTGATTATGTATATATGTGATCTTGGGAATTATGTTGGATATGAATTGTTGCCGCTACTCTGATTTTTATTTTGCGCAGTTTTTGAGGGTCTAGGCCGCCTAGCGAGGGTGTGAGTTTTGTGTGTCTCCCGTTCGCTATGGTTTGATACGGGTGCGAACTCCCTATTTCGTTACTCGTGTTAGACCTTATTACGGGGGATGTGACACCTTTCGCTCCGGGGTGTTACATCCTGGCGTGGTATCAGAGCTCTCGGTTGCAAAACCGGAGCTCTGGAGTCGTGTTGAGTCTGTCTAGGCCGTTCGGTTTAGGATTATGTGATTATTTGCATTCATTTACATCTCTATGTGACTTATTTGTTTAAATTCATGATAATCGACTTCATGATCATGAACTAAACCACATGCATCGATATTTCTTGATTTGTGTATTTTCAGGATGCCTCCAAGAAGGAGAGCAGATATGGAGCACACTCCTGATCTTAATCAACCCGCTCCACAAGTACCTCCACCTCCTCCGATGAATGCTGAGAATATTGTGCAGGCTCTTCTTAATCAGCTTCAGCAGAATCAAAGGAATAATCCACAATGGGAAGGACAATGTGGACAAGTAACTCCGGCCTTCAAGGAGTTCAGAAATAACAACCCACCGAAGTGGTATGGAGGAGATGACATACAAGCAGAAGAGTGGTTGTCAGAGGTTGCGGGAATTTGGGAAATTTGCCCCGCTCCTTCGCTTGAGAAAGCTGTTTGCACGGCCCGGTTTATTCAAGGTCCCGGATCCAATTGGCTCAAGGCTATGAGAGCTCGATTGGAAAGGAGTGGAGAGGAGTTTGATTGGGAAAGCTTTGTAAGAGAGTTTCGTCACAAGTATGTTCCACCTAGTGCTCGCGAGAGAAGACTTCAGCAATTTACAGAATTGAGACAAGGGAACCGTTCGGTTGAAGAGTATATCTTGGAATTTGAAAGACTTGCACCGTATGCTCCACACATCACCAATGATGACACCCAGAAGGCCCGGAACATTATTCATGGTTTGAGATATGAGATCCAGAATGCTCTTAAAGCTGCTACAGTGGATATGTGGGAGAAGGCTACGAGGAAGGCGATCAAAGTGGAGGCCAATAACACGAGGTTAAGGCCGACCTACTCCTCGGGGCAAGGTTCGAGTTCTAATTTAGGGAAGAGGCCTGCATCACATAGTGGGCCTCCGGTTTTCAAACCCCAAGGTCCTAATACTTCAGTCAAGAAAGCTCGACCTCCGGTACCTGCGGCACCAGCTCTACCTGCTCCGATACAATGTAGTTATTGCAAAGGTCCCAATCGCACCGAGGAGTCATGCCGGAAGAAATTGAGAAGATGTTATAAGTGTGGAGAGCCCGATCATTTGATTAGCACTTGTCCTCAAGTGAGAGCACCTCAACCTCGAGCTCCTCAACCGTTGAATGTGATGCCTCCGAGAGCACCGATCCAAGCGAGAGCTTATGCTTTGGAGGGCGAGGAAGAGAATGTGGAAGTGGATGCCAACGCCGTTGTTGAAGGTACTATCCACATTCATGGCATTCCATTGCATGCATTGTTTGATCCGGGAGCAACGCATTCATTTATTGCTTCCCGGCTTGTTTCTACTCTTCCCTTGCCTAGATGATTACTTTGTTGTCTTTTCTCCTCTTGGTGGTACTTTGTCTACGAATTGTGTTTACCGTGGTTGTCCGGTCGTTGTGCAAGATCAAGAGTATCCGGCAGATTTGATCAAGATGCCTATCAAGAAGTATGAGGTGATTCTGGGTATGGACTGGTTGTACCGTTATCGAGCATTGATGGATTGTTTTGCTAAGAAGGTAACTTTGGGTTCTACGGTCTTTGCGGGTCAGAGATTGAAGACCTGCCCGTTTATTTCCTTTATGGAAGCAAGTAGATTGTTCCGGGACGGTGCGAAGGGCTACAGGGCCTACCTTTTGAATAAGCCAAAGGATCAGGCCAAGCTCGAGGAGACAGAGATCGTGAAGGAATTCCCCGATGTGTTTCCGGAGAATTTGGGATCTTTACCACCGGATCGGAACGTTGAGTTTATGATAGATCTCTATCCCGGAGTAGAACCGTATGCGAAATCTCCCTATAGGATGGCTCCAGCCGAGTTGAAGGAGTTGAAGACGCAATTGGATGAGCTCTTAGAATGTGGTTACATTCGCCCGAGCACTTCTCCGTGGGGTGCTCCGGTCCTGTTTGTAAAGAAGAAAGACGGGACTTTCCGAATGTGTGTTGACTCCCGTGAGCTGAACCGGTTAACGGTTAAGAACAAATACCCGCTCCCTCACATTGAAGAGTTGTTCGATCTCCTGCAAGGTTCAAGTGTTTATTCTAAATTGGATTTAAGGCAAGGGTATTACCAGTTGCGTATCCGGGAGGGAGATATACCGAAGACAGGTTTCAACACAAGATATGGGCATTTCGAGTTTGTGGTCATGCCTTTCGGTCTTACCAATGCCCCAGCCGCGTTTATGGATATGATGCACCGAATATTCCGGCCTTACCTCGATAAATTCATGGTCATCTTTATAGATGATATTCTGGTGTATTCGAGGTCCGAGGAAGAGCACGCGCGGCATTTGAGTATTGTCTTGTCTACGCTTCGGGAGCACAAGTTGTTCGCCAAGTTCAGTAAGTACGAGTTCTGGTTGGATCAAGTTTCCTTTCTGGGTCACTTCATTTCTGGGAATGGTATAGAAGTGGATCCGGCGAAGATTGAGACGGTTATGCTTTGGAAGTAACCTAAGAATGCCTCGGAAGTGAGAAGTTTTCTCGGGTTAGCAGGGTATTATAGGCGCTTTGTGAAAGATTTCTCGAAGATTGCTTCCCCGTTGACCCGGTTAACTAAGAAAGAGGTTAAATTCGAGTGGGATGAGGCGTGTGAGAAGAGTTTCCAAACTCTTAAGGAAAGATTGACTACTGCATCGGTTTTAACCCTACCCGAGGGTTCAGAAGGCTACTCAGTTTACACCGATGCTTCGAAGGAAGGTCTCAGTTGTGTGTTAATGCAGAATGGTAAGGTTGTAGCCTACGCCTCAAGGAAGTTAAAGGATCACAAGAAAAATTATCCCACTCATGACTTGGAACTCGGGGCAGTGGTGTTTGCTTTGATGAAATGGCGACATTACCTTTATGGAGTTACTTTTGAAGTGTTCACCGACCACCAGAGTCTTAAGTATCTGTTTACTCAGAAGGATTTGAACGTAAGACAGAGAAGATGGACGGAGTTATTTGAGGATTATGATTGTAAGATTCAGTACCATCCGGGTAAAGCTAACATGGTAGCGGATTCTTTGAATAGGAAGGCTAGTATTTCAGGTTTAGAAGCAGGTGCTAGTAGACGGGATTCGGTGGTTCTGGTTTCAGAGGCTTGTTTGGCTAATATTTCAGTTCAGCCGGATTTGAAGCAGAGATTGTTAGAAGCCCAATCTGTGGATCCCGAGATTCAGAAATTGGTAGCTAAGTCAAGGATTGATCCTGAAGCCAAGTTTGGATTTGATGATTCGGGGTTGTTTCGGTTCAAGGCTCGGGTTTGTGTTCTTGATGAACTTAAGCAGTTGGTACTTGATGAAGCCCACAAGTCAGCATATGCAGTACATCCCGGTACCACCAAAATGTACAAGGATTTAAGGACTTTATATTGGTAGAACGGCATGAAGAGAGACGTTGCTAACTATGTTAGAAGATGTCAAACATGCCATGTGGTGAAAGCAGAACACCAGAAATCGGGAGGAACTCTCCAACGACTTCCAATACCCGAGTGGAAGTGGGAGCAAGTGACAATGGACTTTGTGTCCGGCTTGCCAAGGACCAAAGGAGGTTCCGATGGAATTTGGGTGGTTATTGATCGGTTGACGAAGTCAGCCCATTTCCTTAAGGTGAAGATGTCTGATAAGGTTCCTAAGTTGGCCTGGTTATATCGGAAGGAGATTGTTAGATTGCATGGTACCCCGGTCAGCATTGTTTAGGATAGGGATCCTCGGTTCACATCCAGTTTTTGGCTGGAATTACAGAAGTGTTTGGGGACGAAGCTTCAATTTAGTACTGCATTCCACCCACAGACGGATGGCCAGTCTGAAAGGCTAATAAGATATCTCGAGGATATGCTTCGTTCTTGTGCCTTGGATTATCAGGATTCGTGGGATGAACAGTTGGATTTGATTGAGTATGCCTATAATAACAGCTTTCAGTCTTCTATTGGCATGGCATCGTATGAGGCTTTATATGGAAGGAAATGCCGATCCCCTCTCTTTTGGGATATAGATGAGTGGAGATGGACTAAAGATGGAAAGCTCGAAAGGGCTAAGAAACCCAAGGAGATTCAGGATACCATCGAAAGGGTGAAAGTGATTAGACAGAGGTTGAAAGCGGCACAAGACCGGCCAAAAAGTTACGCGGATAAGAGAAGACGACCTTTAGAGTTTGAGAAAGGAGATAAGGTCTTTTTAAAGGCATCTCCTAGAAAAGGGTATGCTCGGATTAGTAAAGGCGGGAAACTTAACCCTCGCTACTTAGGCCCCTTTGAGATCCTTGATCGAGTTGGGGAAGTAGCCTACAGACTTGATTTACCACCGAGTTTGACCGGGATTCACAATGTGTTCCATGTCTCGCAGCTTCGGAAACATTATCCCGATGAGTCTTCTATTCTTCCAGTTGAGAAAGTTCAGTTAGAACCAGATTTGACTTTCAAGAAGTATCCGGTTGAGGTGTTGGATCGGAAGATGCAAGAGTTGAGAAACCGGCAAATCCCTCTTGTGAAGGTTTTGTGGCGTGATCAAGAATCCGAGGAAGCCACTTGGGAGACCGAGGATAAGATGAAACAGTTGTATCCGGATCTTTTCAAGGAGGGAGGTTTGTAACATCCCGACTGATCAGGCTTTTTAGGTAACCTATTATGTGCGCTATTTAATTATTCCTTTAAGTGATTATGTGATATTTAATTGCTAACGTAGATTTAATTGTTTAAGCGTTTAACTTCCTCGCTGTGTATTTTGTTCGTTTTGGATCCGTATTTAATTCTGATTTTTGTGAATTCGTGATATGTGTTAATTATGTGCTTCATGGACTCGTTTATATGCTCGTTATATGTTTTGGTATTTGTTTTGATTGCCTTTTTGGGTTTGTTTTGGAGACGGGACCTAAAGGAGGCTAAAGAGCATTTAGCGCACCTTGGGTTCCGGGACGCGTATTTTGAGCTCGGGAATTCGGATTCGAATTCCGTCACCTCCGTTTAACTCGTTTCGATGATTCGGGTTCAATGGGACAAGCCTCACATTTTTCTAGGTTCATTAAGACCTTCGAATTTCAACCGAAATGAGCCGTTACGCTTGAGAGCTACCTTTTGACCTAGCTTTTGTCTTGTGGACCCCACTTAAAACTTAACTAAGCCTTAACCATGAGTTATACCTTGAGTTAACCATCCATTTCAGCCCTTAACCCCCCCCCCCCCCCCCCATAACCTATCCATTCTCTCCCTCTCTCACCAAAAACGATCAGCAAGCAAGGGAAAAGAAGAGAAGGAAAACCCCCTTTGGCCATTTTGTGATTTTTGAGCTCAAATCATCACCCAAGCTTCTCCAATTTTAAATGTAAGTTTATGGTTGTAATCTACACTCCATCTTCTCTCTTTTATGTGATCTTGAGTTGGTTTCCATGGTTGATTCATGAGATAGAGCAAGCATGTGAATAGTAGGTGTTGGGAGAAATTGGTTGATTCTTGCTCCTTTCTTGTTCCCTTGATTGATGATGATGATTTAATGCTTCCATGACTTGGTTCTTGGCATTTATTACTCATCCTTTCATGGTAGTTGGGATATGATTAATTTGCCATTAATGAGTGCTTGAGAATTTGGAGTTATAGCTTGATGCATTTCTTCCCTTTTCTTGCTTTGTTTGCTTGCATTTTGTGGCTGAAGTTATTGCTACTTGTATGGCATGAAATGTTGATGAATTGGTGTTATTTTGATGCAAGTTATATGTGTTTTGGTTGGCATAAGAGTCTCCTTGAAGCAAGAACCGAAAATCCCCTGTTTTTGCCTTCATTTTCGGTGTTGCTGCGCTAAAATATTTTTCCAGCCCGAACGCCTCACACGGCCGTGTCAAGTTACAAAGGAAAATGGACACGGACTTGTTGAGCTCTCGGAAATGTTTTTTTTCTAATTTATTTTCCTGACACGGCCGTGTCCGCCCCCTTTGTATTTCTGACACGGCCGTGTCCACCAGGGTGGCGTTCGAGGAGATTTCTTTCGCCTTTTCGTTACTTTTTGTTGATCTTTCTTGCCTCGTTTTTTATGTGTATGCATGATTAACTTGTTATATGATGTGTTAAGCCTTATGTTATGAATTTGTGACTTGATTTATGTCCTCGTTTATGATATATGCTTCTAGATGCGTTGTTTGCTCGTAAATAGCATAAACGTGGACTCATCTCATATCATTTGCATCATAAGCATACATATGCATGGACCGAGCGTCAATGTGGTTCATATTGAGTCTAAGAGTGTTCCTTGTTTCTTGTCTTGTTCAGAGGATCTTCCTGTTGAGGACGAGCTTGCTCCGTAGGTGTCCGGTTGTCACACTTTTGTCTCCACTACGTCCGTTGACAAGGTGAGGTTTTTGTTCTTTTAGTTGTTCGACCTATGACCCTATTTAATTTGAAGCCTCGTATACGAATACGTATAATATATGGTAAATAAGTGTATGATGCTTATGTTGCGGGATTTGTCGCCTTTTGTTATAAGAGTTGGAAAACGTTTTGTATAAATATGTAAGCTATTTTGCCTTCGTTTGGAAAAGTTTAGCTTTGTGCAAGTGTGTGTGTGTAAGCGGGATGTGGCTTTGAAAGATAAGCATTAAGATATGTTGTGTGACTTTCGTGATCTGTTTGGGCCCCGGAGTGTGGTATGGTAATCTCGGGACGACCGAGGGGTCGTCGAGCTCTTCCATCAACACCTCCATTTGAGAGTTCCACCCAACCTTGGAAGGTTGAGGAAGGGTGTTTCTCTTGAGCCGACGGAGGCAACCGTCGAAGGTTTCAAGGTAGTAATTAAACCTTGTCTCGTCTGTGTATGTGGATAGTTAGGGCCGATCAACCCTTCTATCAACCGGTGTTGGGGATGGATTCTGATTTGTTTTGTTTTGCTTTGTTCTTCGTATATGGAAGTTGGGATGTGTGTGACTCGTACTCGCCGAGTTGGTTTAGCTTTGTATGATCTATGGAACGAGAGTGGATTCTTAAATCACCTAAAACTTGGAGTTTCGCTTTTGGCCTTTTTACCTTTCCTTTAACCTATATATATCTATATCACGGGAATTACTTTGGCTTGCAAAAACTACTCTCGGTCCACAGATCCTTTCGTTTTGCTTAATTGCTTTGCTCTATATGTATATCGGGTGTGTGAGTTAGCCCCCTCACTAGTCACTAGGACTAACCCTCGTTGTTGTTTTCCCCTTTCTCCTTTCTTTTGAGTTGCAGGTTCTCCCGAGTCAGGCTAGGTGGCAAGTGTCTTTTGGGTTACTTGTGGTATAGCTTGAGTCCGCATGCATCGTAGTGGATTTCTTCCCCTTTTGCTTATGTATTCTGGATCATGTTTTATGAATACACTTGTGATATTTTGGCCGTGACGGCATTGTATATTTTGTATATGATCTAGCATGTAGCTTGAGTACTTGACCCTCCCCCTTTTTGATTATGTATATATGTGATCTTGGGAATTATGTTGGATATGAATTGCTGCCGCTACTCTGATTTTTATTTTGTGCAGTTTTTGAGGGTCTAGGCCGCCTAGCGAGGGTGTGAGTTTTGTGTGTCTCCCCCTATTTCGTTACTCGTGTTAGACCTTAGTGCAGGGGATGTGACACCTTTCACTCCGGGGTGTTACATCTCGAGTACCCTGGGTTAAGCAGAAGCCGGTGTCGAAGGTAACTCGCTTCAACCGCCTCATCCCACTTAAACCGTACCTCTTCCTTGTCTTTTATGTCACGGGATGGCCGCCTGTACAAAGACGCATTTCTTGTTGAATCCTGATAACACTAGAGACTTATACTCTAAGGAAATTCTCGGTTCTTCTACCAGAACACGTACTCGATGATACCCTTACAAAGACGAAGCTCGGTCTAGGCCACTAAAACTCTGAACAAGAACGAACCACCAACTCCTCAAAGCGAGCAAAGGGTATTCTCATCTTCCACGGTTAACCCCTGTAGCTCACGGTAGTTTATTTCATCTTAAAGTCCCATCTTATTCCTTGGATAGAATAAGAGCACTCCACAAAGAAGTATTCGAATTGATGAAACTATCTTCTAAGAGCTTATCGACCACGTTTTGAACTCCAACACCCATGCTAGAGTCATCCGATAGGGAATCTTCGAACAAGGTCAAATTCCGGGATAAAGACCACGACTGTCTCAATGTCCCTATCAAGTGGTAACAAATCCCAACTTTCAAGGAATCATCAAGGAGGTCTTACTCAGATCCTTGTCTCCTCAAGTTTGGCTCAACCCTTCGGTTACCCAAAGGTAAGCCACGAAGCTTATCAGGCCGTCCCAGAATAACCAACTACTCCACAAGGATATAAACGGGCTAGCCTTCGATCTAATACCCGAGAATATCGTTGAGCCCAAAACGGACCTCCACAAGTAACCACCAACGCCTATGGTTACACCGTACCTTAACTAGGTGTCTTCAAAGAAACCACCGGGCAAGCTCAACCCTCACAACTCACCAAACACTCTCGGACACTCACCTTACCAAACTCTCTTCAAGAAGAGAGTCTACACGAAAGGAAAAAGCCACAAGCAAGCATCAAGCAAGACCACACAAGTACCAAGAAACAATAAAGAAAGAAAAGTAACATAAAATTAAGATATAAAATGCATGTATGAAGTGCCATGTATGCATTAGTGTACCGTGCACCATGGTGGAAGTGTCGAGCTTGGTGTCAACTTTTTGCTTTTCGAGAGGATCATCTTGTGCTTGAACCGGGATTTTGAAGTCACGACATTTTGAAGTCTTCGAATTCTTGTTGTTCTTCGAACAAGCTCTTACTATGTAATGAAATTTTCCACGTCTGAAGCATTCCTTCAACCTCTTTTTATAAATCTCACCCATATCACTCGAAATTCGGTAATAAAATTATTGAATTGGTTCTGGTGGGTAGACATCAATTCTCTCATTTGGAAATCGAATCTTGTTCTTCTTCGTGATGTTGTTGATATCTTGAAATTTCTCAAGAATTTCCTGAAGTTCGGATCTCTAACTCAATCTTTGAACTCAAACCGGGCCTTCATCACATATAAGTAGGGTGTGAGCTTCCATGTATGTATCTCTCAAACTTGAAGAGATCGTTGAATATTTCCTACATCCTTGTATATGACGTCGAACCTTAAGACAAACTTCTTCGGAGGTCGATCTCTCAACTCCAATCTAAAATCATCCACCTTCTTCAACTCTTCTTCAAAATTTAAGAATTTTCTGGAAGTCTCTCATCATTAAACTTGGAAGGATGCACGTATAATAGAACTCTCGAACAAAATTTTCCTAGTTGAACACTCTCGCAGATTCTTCAAATTTGGCTTCATTCTCTTGAAATACTTAAAGCTTGATCTTGAACTTTGGATGAGAAAATATACTTCACTTTCGTTGGAACATCCCCGAACAAGTCTTCTAAAACCATTCCATCTCGGATATCTTTTCTCGATCTTGGCATCATCACTTTCAACTGACTTCTTAAAATCAAGATCCCTAGAACGTCTCATAGACCGAAAGCACTTGTCTCCTTTGTCCTTTTCCCGGTGATCTTCGTGGATATCGAAAGAACACCCTAAAATAAAATACAATTGCAAAAGTATCGATGCATGGGGGGTTTTGGTGCATGTTCATGTGCACAATGAACAGAAATAATACAAATAATTCACATAAAAGTGAGAATGAATGCAAACAAACACATAACCCTATGTCGAACGACCTAGATAGACCCGACACGACACTAGAGCTCCGATTTTGCAACCCGGAGCTCTGATACCACTTTAGGATGTAGCACCCCGGAGCGAAGGGCACTACATCCCCCGCACCATAGCCCGACACGTGTACCAAAATGGAAACTCCGCACACGCACCAAGCTATGATGAACGGGAGACAAACAAAAATCCCTCCTAGGCTAGGCAGTCTAGACCCTAATACAGAGTGAGCAAAGTAACAAATAACAGGCACGGAAGCTACCAGGAATCAACATAATCATTATACATGCATACATATCAAGATTAAAACGAATCAAATCATACATGCTTTGCCCGCCACGGGCCAAATAAATCATATAAATGTCCATAATTCGAATTCGAAGCATAATCTTATACATAGTACCAAAACTGGAAGGTAAAGATGCAAGAAATGCAAATGACTCGACTACAAGACTCCAACGACCCAAAAGAAAGACCGCCGCCTAGCTCGAATCGACACCTGAACCTGCATCTCAAAGAAATAAAAAAGGGAAAAGAAACAACGAAGAGGGGTCAGTCCTAAAAACTGGTGAGGGGGCTAACACATGCACACGTGCATATACGTAAGAGCATAGCATATTCAAAATTAAAGAGTTTTGAACCGGGGCGTGCTTTTTGTATTCTAAAATATTTTAACCCGTGATAATACATATAAAGAAAAATTTTAGGGCCGAAGGCCAAAATCAACCAATTTTAAAATTTAGAAGTCCACTCCCGTTTCACGAACCATAAGCGGAAGCAAAAGCACACTAACTCGGCGAGAATGAGTTTCCCAACCAAATCTCCTTTCATAATCATATGCAAAACCCAAAAGCAAAGCAAAGTGCAAAGTAAATCCAACCTTCTCCATTTGGGGAAGAAAGGCGCGACCCCTCAACCCCGGCTCTCAGCAAAACATATGAGCGGGGGATCCCACCCGCCCCTTCGACGACATTCCACACCTACTCAAGAAGACCCGTTTTTCCCTCGACCTCCCGAGGTTGGGCTAAGTCTCCCATTGGTGGAGTTGTGTTGATAAGAGAGTTCGGTGACCCCACGGCCGACCTGAGATCACATACCACTTCTCTGGGGCCCAAGGCAAAGTGTAAAATGCATATACATAGTCACAGACTTATCTTTCAAATCCAAACTCGCTAGTGCAAAACACACACCAACCCTTTTGAAAGCAAACAAACAAAAACGTAGCATATATATCTATAAAAACGTTTTCAAATGATTTCATAGCAAACTGGCCAATTTCCACAAAATACGTATCAAACACGTATATATATATACATTTATATATATATATATAAGTCGCATGCAGGCTTAAAACTCATGTATGGTTGTAGGTCATATTAACTTAAAGAAATAAAACCTCACCTTGTCGACCAAACCGAACGCAACGAACTGAAAGACTTATAAAAAACACTTCCTCATCACCTACAGAACAAACCTAAGGACAAAACAAAGAGCAAACGACGAACATAGACTCAAAATGAACCAATTAGACGCTCGGCAAACGCATATGAATGTTAATGATGCATAAAGAATGCAATGAGGTAGCACTTAGGTCATATAATGCCATATTAATTCATACCTCATAAGTCATGTATTTCACGTTAAACAAATCCATAAATTACATGCAACACTCATAACACTAGGGGTGGGCGCGGGTCGGGTTTTTGCGGGTTCGAGTATTTCGGGTCGGGTACCCGAAATGTGGGGTAGCATTTTTTGCTACCCGAATCCGATCCGAATAAGGTCGGGTACCCGGTCGGGTACGGTTTGGGTACCGGATAATTTGCTTTTTTTTTTTTATAAAACTCGTTTTTCCAGTATTTTTATCTATTTTTTAAGTAATATTAACCTGTTAAATAAATTGAACAAAACTCACTAACCATTAAACAAGCTAACAGATTTCCTTTAAAAAAAACAAACTAAATTAATTGTTAACTGTTAACAATTAAGATTGATTTGTAGCATCAATCAAAACATGAAACAACCTAAGGCAGTAAGGCTACTATAAGCATCAAACTATCAAAGTTCACAGTAGCACTAACACATTATAATTACTCGGACCTTTTGAATTTTAATAGAGCATCAAACATCAAACTTCACGGTAGCATTAAAATTTAAACATTACATGGACTAGCAGTAGGTAGTAGGCTAGTAGCACATTACATAAGTTCAAAAATCAAATTTCACAATTCATAATAGCATTAAAATTTATAACAGTAGCAGCAACCATGACACTAACACAAGCATCAAACATCAAACTTTTGAAAGTTAACTCAAACATGGAAACAACGATCAATTCTTCAACATCAAGCATCAAACTTTCTCGAATATCTTCCGGCTTCTCAAACGTCAGCAATAGTAGAATCAACGCCCATTTTCACCAATTCTACAAAAAAAAAAAAAAATAGAATGAAAAGTAGTTATAAGTTATTAGTTATATATTTAATTGAAACATAAAAAGTGAAATACTTGAAGAGTATAACAATAAAATTTACCTTTCTCAATGTATTCAATCTCACACAAGTCCTCCTCCACATTGGTTGGTCTCGAATCCGCACGGAGCCAATCTTGAGCATATACTAGAGCTTAAACAATTCTAGGAGATAAAGAACTCCTAAATGCATCAAGTATTCGTCCAGCGGTACTAAATGGCGACTCCAAAGCAACCATGGAGACGGGAACAGCCAAAATGTCACGAGCCATCTTGGAAAGAATATGAAACCTAGGAGAATTCATCTTCCACCAATTCAAAATATCAAATTGTTCTCCTACATCATCCTCTTATACCTCACTAAAATATTTCTCCAACTCCGACATTACATGATTACTAGCTTCTTCCTTTTTCTTCTTCTTAAACTTTTCTTTCAAAATTTATCTACAATCAAATGAATCGGAAGAAGAAATTGTTGAGGAATCCGATGAATTTGATGAAGTTGGGCTCGTTGGATATCCATACTTTGATTTGTAATGCTCAAATAACTCTTGCATTCCTCGACTCACCGTTTGTTTCATAATCCCACTCTTGGAAATGTCATCATACATTTCCTTAAAAGACAAATCAAGAAACTCCATCTTATATCGTGGATCAAGGACCACCCCAAAGTATAGTAGTAGATTCATTTTCTCAATTGCCCCCCAATACTTATCAACTTTAGCTTTCATTCTACTAGACATTGTTTGCAATTCCAGAATTTCACTTGAGGACCATTCTCTCAAAAGCAAATCTACCTCGCTTATCTTATGAAAAATCGGGTTGGCGGTTACATACAAAGAACCGGAGATAAACAAGGTAAGTCTATAAAAATGAGCCAAAAACTTGCACAACAATTCGGCCCTTTCCCAATCATCATTCAATGGAACACAATCCTCTTTATCCAAATCATTAAAATATCCAAGATCCATGTCCTTGTAAGAGTCAAAATCTCTCCTAAGACATATCACCGACTCTAACATCAAATATGTAGAATTCCATCTTGTAGGCACATCAAGAGACAACAACTTTTTAGTTTCTAACTTTTCCATTTCCATACACTCTTGAAATTTTTTGTGCCTAGCCGGGGAGTTCCTAATATGCCTTATAACACCTCTGATACGACAAATAACCCCATGCTCTTATTTGTTTTTCAATCCATCTTGAACAATAAGATTGATAATATGTGTTATACACCGCATGTGCAAATATTTTACCCCCGAGATACTAGTGCCCCAATTATCAAACTTCTTTTGTAAGTACAGAATTACACCATCATTCAACGAAGCGTTATCAACCGTAACCGTGTAAATTCTATCAATTTCCCAATCAAGGAAGCATTTCTCAACCCTTTTACCAACCTCCTCACTTTTATATCCCAAAATTGGGCAAAAGTTTTGAATTCTTTTTTGCAAATTCCGACCATCATCAATAAAGTGAACCATAAGACACATATAATTGACCTTTTGAATTGAAGTCCATGTATCCGTTGTTATGCAAACGGTTTGTGAATGATTCTTAATGAATAACTTCAATTTTGCACGTTCACTTGCATACATGTTATATATGTCTTTGGTTATGGTCCTTCTTGATGGAATCACAAACATAGGACATGCAACCGACATGAAGTGTTTAAACCCGGATTTTCAATAGTCTTGAATGCAAGCTCATCCACAATCAACCAATAACACATAGCCTCACGAGTTTTATCTTGGTCAAAACTCCAAGAAACAACATTTCCCTCTTTTTCACCTATCTTAATCGGTTGAAGTGAAATTCTAGTTTGATTAGTCATTACTTCATGAGGTTTCTTTTTGCATGAATCAAAATGATTTCTTAGAGGCCCCATGCCATGTAATCTTGGGTCGGCCTTAATCTCTCTTTGACAATATATGCATCTAGCCTTTTGCACCTTATCTTTTTCACAATAAAACTTGACAAATACTCCCAATACTTCGACCTAGATGGAATATCTTTTCTACTTCTTTTGTTTGTCTTACTAGCGGCGGCATCATCATCCAAATCACACTCCATATGCTAAATATAATCTTGAACTTCATTATCGACATTAACATTACTAACCTCTTTACCATGGGGAGATTGAGAGCCAATCTAATTGGTTTGAGAGCCCGAGGCATTCTCACCTTGTGACGAACTTGGTGCACTTCCACTCTAAGACATCTACAATAACCATTACCAAGAAATTAAATTTATTCCCTATTTTCAGAAATTAAACAAGAATTCGAGAAAATTATCAAGATTATGAAGAGTTCGAGTAAACCCTAGAGTCTGTCAATGTTATATCAAAATCTACAATAAAGATTATCAAGAAACTAACTTTAAACCCCATTTCAGAAATTAAACACAAAATATAGAAAATAAAAGAAGAATTCGAGAAGATATATTAAACCCTACAAGATTGATTAGAACTTACCTTGAGAGAGGCTGATGCAGATGATGAAGGACGCTCCATTTATGCCGGCAGCTGAAGACGGCGGACGACACGCAGAGTTGAGCAGCGCTGCAGCGGGCAGCGGCAGTAGAGTTTCAGCGGGGTAAGAGACTGAGAGTGGTGAGTGAGTACAGAGAAAGACAAGGGTTTGAGTTTCTGTTCTTTCTGGTTTTAGTTGAAGCCTTAGATTAGAATCAATGTATATGTATTATATTTATGATTTAAGAAACAAAAAACGTTAAAATAATTATAAAAACGTGTACAGTTTTACACTTTACATTTACATATCAATATATATATACATATTAAAAAAAAGTCGGGTTAATCGGGTACCCGTTCGGGTATTTCGGGTAGTGAAATACTACCCGAACTCGAACCGATATAATATATCGGGTATCGGGTACCCGACCCGATGTCCGATTTTTTGCAAAAAACCCGAACAACCCGATCGGGTCGGATCGGGTACCCGAAACCCGATCCGAAATGCCGACCCCTACTTAACACGTCATATAACACGTTAGTAATACATATACTTCATAAAATGAGTAAGAAAATTACATGCAAGGCGAACAAACAAGATATGAATTCACGTAGACATGTTGAAGCGTATATGATGTATATTAGGTCATATATTACACATAAAGCATCGAAACCACATCGAATAAATTCATACATTTAACATAATGATCATAACATATCAAATTATAACATATGATAAGCACTCATGAGTTTAAATTACATAAGAGAAAAAAAGGAATGTAAGAAAGCATCATCCGTAACATTTAAACGTTCATGCAAACGAGTCACGTTTATACCTAATAAACAAAGCCATAAAATCAAAAAATTAACAAAACATAATATGTACTAACACATTAACATATTGGGATCATAATTGGGGTGGGAGAAAATAATTAAAATCATAAACGAAACACGAAAGGAACAACGAAACAAAACCGGGAAAACAAAGGACAAAGAAACGGGGGTTAACACTTCCATGTACAATGGGAGTAACCCCCATTAAGGGAGGCAGACACCAATGTCTTCCAGCAGCCATGGAGGTAACGGGCGTTACCACTACAAAGCTGAAACGGGGTAATGTGTAACATCCCGCTCATCCGCCCGTACAGGTACGCCTTTACGAGAGAGCTATATGCGCTTTTAAATTATTTAATTATGAAATTATGTTTTATTTTAATGACAATGTGATTATTTGAAATAAATTGTAATTAATTTGTTTAACTTATAATTGAGTTTTGACGTTTGCGTACGCGTACTTTGTAATTGCTCCTTTTGTGCTCGAATTTAATTTTGTTTCTTGTGAATTTTTTGATATATGTGAACTACGTGAGTTATGAATGTGATTATATGCTCGTTACATGTTTTAGAGTTTGTTTTATGTGGTTTTTGGCCCGTTTTGTAAAGACGGGATTTGTGAGGGATTCGAGGGCCTAACTTGTTTAGAGCACCTCGTGTTCCGAAAGGCGTACCTTGAGCTCGGGAATTCGGATTTGAATTCCGAAAGATGCATCGGACTTGTAACAAAGAAATGAAGACAACGAACTTAGCCTCACATTTTCCTAAGCCCCTTTGATCCTCCGAATTTCATCCGGATTGAGCCCGTTGTGACAGCTTTGCCACCTTTCACTAATTAAGCCATATCTTGACCAATCCTTGACCAAATTAGGTGATTCTTGGGCCCACATTCCACTTAATCACTCCTCTATCAATTCCTTAGCCTCTCATTTCGATTTCAGCAGTCAACAGAGAGGAAAAGCAGCAGCTACACGAGATAGAGAGAGAAGGAAGGAGAAGTACTATTCAACTTCAAGTTTCAAGCTCGTTTCTTCTCTGTTTCGCCTCAAATTCAGAAGGTAAGTCCGGATTCTTGTTGTTTAGATTCTCCTCTTTCTTTTAAGTGTATTTTGGCTAAATTTCCTTGAGTTTTGACCATGCTATGTGATAATGCATGAATAGTTAGGTTTTGGCCCTTTTTGATGAATCCATGTTTTCCTTACTTTGTTCCTTGAATTGGTGGGTTATATGTGATCTAGATGACTTGATTACTTCATTTCTATGCATGAATTTCGTGGTCTTTGAGTTATATGAGAGTTACCATTGTTGATCTTGCATGAACTTGTAGAACTTGGGCTTGATGATGTATCTCTTCATCCCTCCTCACTTTAGCTCGATTTTTGCATGAAATAGGGCATGAATCTTTGGATAATTATTGCATAAACCTTGTGTTATGTGTTGGTTTGATGTATATTTGGTCTACTTTAAGTTTGAAGGAGTTTGGAGCTGAAGATCTCGAAAATTTGGCCCCTGACCCAAATCCACGGGGGTGGATTTTCTCTTTGAAACAAATCCACCGGGGTGGATTTGAGGCAGCCCCCTCCTGGAACATTCTCACCTAAATCCATGGGGGTGGATTCTCCTTTTGAAAAAAATCCACCGGGGTGGATTCAGGGCAGTGGCTCCCTTTTGCTCCGAACTTCGTTTTCTTGTTTCTTTTCGCTTGTTTCTTGTTTCTCCCACCCCTAACTTGATCCCCATGCATTACTAACATGTTAAATTATGTGTTATAATTATTGTATTAGATTTATGGATTCGTTTGACGTCATTCGTGCCTTACATGATTCGATTTGTACTCCTACGCCTATGAATGACTTTGTACTTTGTTTGTTTGCCTTGCATGTAATCTCCTTGCTCTTATATGAACTATATGCGTTGTTAATATGTTGTAGGATATGTTATGCATGCTATGTGAATTTTATGAATTTGTTTGACGTGAATTATGTGATTTATGGCGTGATGTAAACTTATATGCACTAAATGTCACCTTGTTGCGTTTTATTCGTATCTTTTGCATTCGTTGCCCCTTGAATGAACTTAGAATTTATGAATGCTCTTGATATGATACTATATGATAAGTTATGGTTTTAATCGATGCGTTACGAGTTTAATTTGTTAGTTATTTGTTTGATATTTCGTTGTTTGCCTCGATGTGCCTAAGTGTGAATTTATATGAAGTGCATTGCATCTTTTGCATCCGTACGCATATGCCGAGCGTCTATATGGTTCATGTTTGAGTCTAAGTTCGTCCTTTGCTTTTTGTCTTGTTCAGAGCTTCGTTCCTTTGGTGTCGAGGGGGTCCTTTAGGTGTGCTTTGGTTGGTTCCGGTTCGGTTGGTTCGACAAGGTGAGGTTTCTTTCCTTTAGTTATTACGACCTACAACCCTTGATGTGATTTAAGCCGGCATGTGACCTATGTATTGTTAGGAATAGTGCCCTAGAAAGCCGATTCGACGTAATCTGCTTTGGGACTTTTCTTGTATCACAGACAATCTTTGAATAATATACGATTGATTATAGGCAAACACTTCTTTATATGCCAATACGTGTTTTGTGTGTTTCCATTACGTGCGCATGTATGAGAACTCCCCTAATCCTGATGACTTTAGGACTCTACCATTTAGGTGAAATGGTTCATGAAACGAGCCCTATATCACATAAGTCATGATTAGTAAAATACTCCAAGCCGATGAGTCCTACAGACAGTGGGAGTGTCAACCTGACTCCTCTAAGGCTTGCTTGTGGGATCACGCCCTTAAGAAGGACCACCTTGTTTCATGGAGGTGCAAAGTGTATAGTTGATACGTGCGTGATACATAAGGGTGCTTACTTCAATAAGTAAGTTCACTGAGGTGCCCCGTGTGAGAAGATTCCTAAATGGGAACGGAAGTTTCTATTTCAGGAAATGAAAACTTCCAGATTAGGAAATATCTCACGAGTCATTGATGTGATTAATTGATCCTTAGACTTGAGGTTCCATGTCACTTTATGAGTTAACTCTGTAGTCTTTGGTATAAGCTTTAAAGGGTGTCGCCTTAGACAACTGATTCAAGGCTTATGCTGGGGCTGCACAAGTGATTCATGAAAGTGAATGGGAATCAAGAAAGGACCTATACTTGCATTTGCAAGGTGATCTCTTATTGTGTAAGTCATTCATATGCCATATGGAGTCCTTGGCCAAGGCAGTAGATCAAGACATCAAGAAAAGGGTTTCTTGGATTGAGATCAAATGGATATGAAATGCACTTAGCTTTAAGACCGGATTATTAGGGTTCTGATTATTCCCTTGCCCTAGATCTTGGTTGAGAGATAGTAAGTAGGAGGATTGTATCTCACATGAATCAATGACTTAAAGGTTCTGTCGAATCCGAACATTCCAATTCAGCTAGGGGTTAAACACCTGTTGCTAGACTATGGTCGTTTAATCTGTGGACTGATTAATTAATTAGGGAATTAATTAATTAGGGTCACTGCTAATTGAATTGAGAACCTAGAGGGTCACACACAACAACTTGGTTACATGAGTTGAGGCTTTAAAATGATTAAACGAGTAAATCAAGCCAAGAGGGTTCCACACGTGTGAAACCACACGTGTGGCTCACGTGAGTGACACGTGTCACACACGTGTATAAATATATGTGTATATTTATTTATGTATTAAATAATTAATGTGATTAATTATTTAATAGACTTTGGTTTAATTTTGAATTAAAAAGAAAGTCTTATTTTGGAGAAAAATAATCTAGTTAATTAATTATGAATTAATTAATTAGATAAAATAAGTTATTTATTTTAAATAAATAAAGTATAAAATTATCCAAAAATAGTTTGGATATTTTTAGCTCTCTTGAAAGTTGATTTGAATTAGAATTCAAAGTCAAAGTCAAAATTACTTGATGATCAAGTAATAGGAGAGAGAGAGACCAAAATCCTAGCCCATTAAGGACTAGGAATTTCGTCCCTCCCCTTTCTTATATATAGGGGAGCTCATGCTCCCCTTTAGAGCTAATAGACAATTCTTGGTTCATGTGTTGAACACCATCCTTTCTCCAAGATAAAAGAAACCCTAGGTTAAGCCTAAACACTAACTAGAGAACTAGCATCCTTACTAGTTAGATTGTAGCCAAGTTGGTGGACCATCTCTAGAGAGCTTCAAGTTAGAAGTTTTGAAGATTCGAGCTTTACCAAAAGGTGGGGATCAAGCAAAATGATCAGAAGGGATGATGTAACGATTCTGAACCCGACGTGAAGCGAATGAAAAAATCGAACCAAAGAAGATGGCGAAAACCGTTCGTGCATATCCTGAAGGATGAATTTTTTCACGAGGGTTTTGTGACTGGCAGTTTTCTACTTTCGCAAAAATGTTTTCGAAGGGAGTTTCAATCCTGCTTTTCTCGTTTCATGTTTCTTTCTTTATGTTATATTGTTAAGAACATCTCTAACATGAATTGAATCTAGGTTGGTGTGGATTGCTATCCCGACAATGGATTCTGAAGTAGAAAGAGACTTTCGAGGGACGGGTTGTCAAGCCACGAGAAGAGCGTTCTTGGGTGGCTTGAAACGCTTCAAGAAAGAATAAAAGAAAAGTAAGTTTTCTATCTCTACGAATTTGGTTACACGATTGCGAGTCCAAGATCCTTTTGTTGGAAAATTTTTTAAATTCCGCTGCTTTCTGATTCGTGTTTTCCAACAAGTATATGTATACGTATTTAGATATGTGTTTGATACGTATTTTGTGGGATTTTGGCCCCTTTTGTTATGAAATATTTGAAAACGCTTTTACGTATATTTATGAATATGTTCGTTTGTTTGTTTTGAAAAGTGTTGGTGTGAGTATGTTTTGAAGCAGCGAGTTATGTTATGAAAATTATGATTCTTCGAAAATTATGAATTTTGAACAATTTGAACAATTTGATTGGGCCCCAGAGATTTGTGCGAAGGAGACCCGGGACGGTATGGGCCGTCGGGTAGTCCCTAGCGTACACTTAAGGATCAACCCGGAACCCACTAGGAGGTTAGTGTGGGATGGAATCCTTGGGCGTGAGTGTCATAAAACTCACGACCCTAACATGGGAATCGATGGTTAGGGTAGGAACAACCCTTCCATCACCGGAGGAGAGGTATGTGTGTTTGAATTATGTTTTCTTATGATTTATGATTCCGATTTTGAGTATGAACGGAGTTAGGTGGTCTGAAACTCGTCCTCGCCGAGTCATGTGTGTGATTTTGAACTTAGTTTGTGAAACGGGAGTGGATTCATAAATATTAAAATTTAGTTGATTTTGGCCTTCGGCCTTAACTCTTTTTCCTTATAATTATTATCACGTGTTAAATGTTTTGAATTGCAAAAACCACGCCCCGGTTCATGAACCTTCTAATTTTTGAATATGCTCTGCTCAACATATACGTATATGTGACTGTGTTAGCCCCCTCACCAGTCTTTAGGACTGACCCCTCCTTGTTGTCTTTTTTCTCCCTTTTGGTTTTGTTGAGTTTGTAGGTGCAGGTCGGTGCGTGCTAGGCGGAAGTCTTTTGTTTAGTTTGTTCGAGTCTTTGCATTTTTATATTTCCGTATTGGTTTTATGATTAAGATATGTACGAAGTTCGTTTAAGTTAGGATTTAGAATTTGAGCTTTGACCCCGGTATGATTTATTGGGCCTTGGATGGGCATTTCTGTTTAATTTGTATTAATTCAAGCATGTATGATTGTATTTGAATCCTGGTGCTTCCGTATTTGATTTTGATTTATTCTGTGCACTCTGTATTAGGGTCTAGACCGCCTAGCTAGTGTGTGAGTTTTTGTTTGTCACCCGTCCGCTGTGGCTTGGTACGAGTACGGAGTTTCCATTTCGTTACACGTGTCGGATTACAGTGCGGGGGGGTGTAGTGCCTTGGGCTCCGGGGTGCTACAACCTAAGTGGTATCAGAGCTCTTGGTTGCAAAACCGGAGCTCTAGTGTCGTGTTGGTCTGTTTAGGTCGTTCGGCTTAGGATTTTGGTGTTTGTTTGCATTCACTACATCATTTATGTGAATTATTTGTATTAATCATATTAATCGTTCACATGAACATGCACCTATTAATCGACATGCACCTATAATTGTATTGTAGTTTTGAGCTTTTCAGGATGTTTCCACATCAACATTATTCCGGCCAACCTTCACAACAATCCCAACCGAATCAAGGGCAACCTTCATCTACGGCACAACCTATAAATCTGATAGCGACCTTGTACCGGAAGTTTGGGACTTTCAACCCTCCCCAATTCCGAGGGGGTAATGACATTGGAGCGGAAGAATGGCTCTCGGGGATTGAAGGGATATTTCGAGTATGGCCATGTGAACCTCAAAACAAAGTTCGCCTTGTTACATTACTTCTTCAAGGGCAAGCGAATTTGTGGTGGTCAAGAGTCATTCAACAACTAGGGGCAATGCGGGAAGGATTGAAGTGGGAGGAATTTGTTCGAGAATTTAGAAAGAGATTTATGCCGACTATTTTACAAGAACGAAGACTTGAAGAATTTCTCGCCCTTAAACAAGGAGATAAGACAATTATGGAATTCTTGGAGGAGTTTGAGAGGTTGGGCGCATACGTACCACATATTACAAATGATGATCATTTGAGGGCTAAGTACTTTATGGATGGTCTTCGGGATGAATTCAAGGAAGCTTTGGGTACAAGAGACACGAGTACTTGGGACCAAGCGGTCGAGAAAGCTCTGCGGGTTGAAACTTGGTGGATGGTAAGAAAAAAGCGGGAAGAAGAGGCTTCGGGGACAATCATTCGGGTTAGGATCATGTTCCAACCTACAAGTGGAAGAGAGACCGATTCAACTGGGTGTACCGACCAAGAAAAGAGACAACAAGAAGAAGCTTAAGCTTCGGAAGACCCCTTGGGCCGAGAGAGAGTTTACACCATATGCATATTGCCGAGGGACTAATCATACCTATGAGGGATGTTGGATTCGGTTGAAGAGGTGCTACGCTTGTGGATCTTCGGAGCATAAGTTTTCGGATTGTGATCGTTCAAGGGCTAATAAACGAAGGAGAAGGAATCAACGGCTTCAACTTGGAAACCAAAGAGCACCCGAAAATTGAGGTAATTGTATTCATGGCATATCATTCATGCATATTTTATCTCAGGGAAACCCACTCTTTCTTTATTTTCTCTTGCTTTGTTGCTCTTTGTACTTGGTGTTGTTGCTTGTGTTGCTTCTTGCGTTTGTTTTGTTGCGTGTGTCGCTTTCTTTTGTGGGGAACTCTCTTCTTGAAGATAGTTAGTGAGTTGAGTGCCCGGGTGTTTGTGAGTTGTGAGGGCCGAGGTTGTCGGTGGACTTCTTGAAGGTGTCTTTTCCTTCTTCTTGTTGAGATACAGGGTTACCTTGAGGCGTGAGTTGTTCGTTCGAGCGCGGTGCTGAGTCAGGGGTTACTCGTAGGAGGTACGTTCGGGGCTCAACGATATTTTCGGGTGTTAGATGGAAGACTACCCCGTTTATATCCTTTGTGGAGGTGGTTGGTTATTCCGGGACGGTGCAACAAGCTTTGTGGCTTACCTTTGGGATAACCGGGGGTTGAGCCAAGCTTAAAGAGACAAGGGTCGTAGTAAGACTTCTTTAGTGTTCCTTGAAAGTTGGAATTTGTTTCCTTCCGATAGGGACATGGAAGTGGTCGTGACCTTTATTTCAGAATTAAACCTTGCTTAGAGACTCCAGAGTTGTGGGAGTTCAAGACGTAATTGATGAGCTCTTAGAAGGTAGTATCATCAATTCGGGTACTTCTTTGTGGAGTACTTGGTCCTATCAAGTAACGATGGGATTTAAGGTGAATTTAATCTACCGTGAGCTGCACAGGTTAACTGTGGAAGATAAATACCCTTTGCTCGCTTCCAGGTGGTGTTCGTGTTTTCCAAGGGTTCGTGGTCTGCGCCGAGTTGGCTTCTCTAAGGATATTACCAACTACGCTTTTGAGAAGAAGAACCGAGAATTGCCTCAGAGAACAAGTCTATAGTGTTATCGGGATTCAACAACGGTTTTATCTTCTTTCAGTAGCCATCCCATGACACAGACGTTAGAAGAGGCACGATTAGAGTGAGATGAGGTGTTTGAAGAGAGTTGCCTTCGGTATTAGCTTTGCTTACCTGAGGGTACTCAAGATTACCTTGTTGCGATCGAGGCACTAAGGAGGGCTTTGGTTGCTTGTGGCTTGCGGAAGAATGTAGTCAACACCTCCAGTTGTGCAAGGTCTCACAGTTACCTCACTCTTGGTCCGAAGGTTTGAAGAACCGGTAAAGATGCGTTGGCATAAGATAGGGCATTGTAGACTTTGTGTAAAAATGTCTAAAGTGCCATCGGTTGAAGACCGAGCATTAAAGACCGGTAGTTTCTCCAACTACTTCCGAATTACATTTGGAAGTGGGAGCAAACGGCTAAGGACTTCGTATCCGGTTTGCTAAGGCTTAGGAGATTTCAAGGAGAATTAAGTGGTAACTTATTTCAACGAGTGGACATAATTCTCTTGGCTTCGGTGGTTCGGTGAGGCTTTGAGAGCTTCATGGTTCGGCAGAGAAGACCTTACCTTAGGACCTGAGGACAGGTCTTTTTGAAGGGGGGAAGTTTGTAACATCCCGCTCACCCGCCCGTACAGGTACGCCTTTACGAGAGAGCTATATTCGCTTTTAAATTATTTAATTATGAAATTATGTTTTATTTTAATGACAATGTGATTATTTGAAATAAATTGTAATTAATTTGTTTAACTTATACTTGAGTTTTAACCTTTGCGTACGCGTACTTTGTAATTGCTCCTTTTGTGCTCGAATTGAATTTCGTTTCTTGTGAATTTTTTGATATATGTGAACTACGTGAGTTATGAATGTGATTATGTGCTCGTTACATGTTTTAGAGTTTGTTTTATGTGGTTTTTGGCCCGTTTTGTAAAGACGGGATTTGTGAGGGATTCGAGGGCCTAACTTGTTTAGAGCACCTCGTGTTCCAAAAGGCGTAACTTAGCTCGGGAATTCGGATTTGAATTCCGGAAGATGCGTCGGACTTGTAACAAAGAAATGAAGACAAGGAACTTAGCCTCACATTTTCCTAAGCCCCTTTGATCCTCCCAATTTCATCCGGATTGAGCCCGTTGTGACAGCTTTGCCACCTTTCACTAATTAAGCCATATCTTGACCAATCCTTGACCAAATTAGGTGATTCTTGGGCCCACATTCCACTTAATCACTCCTCTATCAATTCCTTAGCCTCTCATTTCGTTTTCAGCAGTCAACGGAGAGGAAAAGCAGCGGCTACACGAGATAGAGAGAGAGGGAAGGAGAAGTACTATTCAACTTCAAGTTTCAAGCTTGTTTCTTTTCTGTTTCGCCTCAAATTCAGAAGGTAAGTCGGGATTCTTGTTATTTAGCTTCTCCTCTTTCTTTTAAGTGTAGTTTGGCTAAATTTCCTTGAGGTTTGAGCATGGTATGTGATAATGCATGAATAGTTAGGTTTTGGCCCTTTTTGATGAATCCATGTCTTCCTTGCTTTGTTCCTTGAATTGGTGAGTTATATGTGATCTAGATGACTTGATTACTTCATTTCTATGCATGAATTTCGTGGTCTTTGAGTTATATGGGAGTTACCATTGTTCATCTTGCATGAACTTGTAGAACTTGGGCTTGATGATGTATCTCTTCATCCCTCCTCACTTTAGCTCGATTTTTGCATGAAATAGGGCATGAATATTTGGATAATTATTGCATAAACCTTGTGTTATGTGTTGGTTTGATGTATATTTGGTTTACTTTAAGTTTTGAAGGAGTTTGGAGCTGAAGATCTCGAAAATTTGGCCCCTGACCCAAATCCACTGGGGTGGATTTTCTCTTTGAAAAAAATCCACCGGGGTGGATTTGAGGCAGCCCCCTCCTGGAACATTCTGACCTAAATCCATGGGGGTGGATTCTCCTTTTGAAAAAAATCCACCGGGGTGGATTTAGGGCAGTGGCTCCCTTTTGCTTCGAACTTCGTTTTCTTGTTTCTTTTCGCTTGTTTCTTGTTTCTCCCACCCCTAACTTGATCCCCATGCTTTACTAACATGTTAAATTATGTGTTATAATTATTGTATTAGATTTATGGATTCGTTTGACGTCATTCGTGCCTTACATGATTCGATTTGTACTCCTACGCCTATGAATGACTTTGTACTTTGTTTGTTTGCCTTGCATGTAATCTCCTTGCTCTTATATGAACTATATGCGTTGTTAATATGTTGTAGGATATGTTATGCATGCTGTGTGAATTTTATGAATTTGTTTGACGTGAATTATGTGATTTATGGCGTGATGTAAACTTATATGCACTAAATGTCACCTTGTTGCGTTTTATTCGTATCTTTTGCATTCGTTGCCCCTTGAATGAACTTAGAATTTATGAATGCTCTTGATATGATACTATATGATAAGTTATGGTTTTAATCGATGCGTTACGAGTTTAATTTGTTAGTTATTTGTTTGATATTTCGTTGTTTGCCTCGATGTGCCTAAGTGTGAATTTATATGAAGTGCATTGCATCTTTTGCATCCGTACGCATATGCCGAGCGTCTATATGGTTCATGTTTGAGTCTAAGTTCGTCCTTTGCTTTTTGTCTTGTTCAGAGCTTCGTTCCTTTGGTGTCGAGGGGGTCCTTTAGGTGTGCTTTGGTTGGTTCCTGTTCGGTTGGTTCGACAAGGTGAGGTTTCTTTCCTTTAGTTATTACGACCTACAACCCTTGATGTGATTTAAGCCCGCATGTGACCTATGTATATGTATACGTATTTAGATATGTGTTTGATACGTATTTTGTGGGATTTTGGCCCCTTTTGTTATGAAATATTTGAAAACGCTTTTACGTATATTTATGAATATGTTCGTTTGTTTGTTTTGAAAAGTGTTGGTGTGAGTATGTTTTGAAGTAGCGAGTTATGTTATGAAAATTATGATTCTTCGAAAATTATGAATTTTGAACAATTTGAACAATTTGATTGGGCCCCAGAGATTTGTGCGAAGGAGACCCGGGACGGTATGGGCCGTCGGGTAGTCCCTAGCGTGCACTTAAGGATCAACCCGGAACCCACTAGGAGGTTAGTGTGGGATGGAATCCTTGGGCGTGAGTGTCATGAAACTCATGACCCTGACATGGGAATCGATGGTTAGGGTGGGAACAACCCTTCCATCACCGGAGGAGAGGTATGTGTGTTTGAATTATGTTTCCTTAAGATTTATGATTCCGATTTTGAGTATGAACGGAGTTAGGCGGTCTGAAACTCGTCCTCGCCGAGTCATGTGTGTGATTTTGAACTTAGTTTGTGAAACGAGAGTGGATTCATAAATATTAAAATTTAGTTGATTTTGGCCTTCGGCCTTAACTCTTTTTCCTTATAATTATTATCACGTGTTAAATGTTTTGGATTGCAAAAACCACGTCCCGGTTCATGAACCTTCTAAGTTTTGAATATGCTCTGCTCAATGTATACGTATGTGTGAGTGTGTTGGCCCTCTCACCAGTGTTTAGGACTGATCCCTCCTTGTTGTCTTTTTTCTCCCTTTTGGTTTTGTTGAGTTTGCAGGTGCAGGTCGGTGCGTGCTAGGCGGAAGTCTTTTGTTTAGTTTGTTCGAGTCTTTGCATCTTTATATTTCCGTATTGGTTTTATGATTAAGATATGTACGAAGTTCGTTTAAGTTTTATTTAGAATTTGAGCTTTGACCCCGGTATGATTTATTTGGCCTTGGATGGGCATTTCTGTTTAATTTGTATTAATTCAAGCATGTATGATTGTATTTGAATCCTGGTGCTTCCGTATTTGATTTTGATTTATTCTGCGCGCTCTGAATTAGGGTCTAGACCGCCTAGCTAGTGTGTGAGTTTTTGTTTGTCACCCGTCCGCTGTGGCTTGGTACGAGTACGGAGTTTCCATTTCGTTACACGTGTCGGGTTACAGTGCGGGGGGTGTAGTACCTTGCGCTCTGGGTGCTACATAACGCCCGTTAATGGCCGCAGAACTCCATCATCTTCAAGCTCCAGCCCTGTTTCCTTC
The DNA here is from genome assembly GCA_037501455.1 of Lantana camara. Taxonomy (NCBI): domain Eukaryota; kingdom Viridiplantae; phylum Streptophyta; class Magnoliopsida; order Lamiales; family Verbenaceae; genus Lantana; species Lantana camara. The sequence continues at coordinate 114,577,398 of CM074855.1, forward strand.
GAGCTTTCATGGCAGCAGCAGCAGGGGCGTGAACCAGTGGTAAAGGAGGGAGGAAAAGCAGTGAAAAGAAGCACAAAACAACGGCCAAACTTGCAACAAATTCACACGCAACAACAAGAAAGCAAAAAGGTTGGATTTCAAGTTCATATTCAAGCTCTCATGGAGTTCATCAATGGTGGTTCGATATTCAGCATATTTTCCACGAAATTCATGCATAAAAATGAAACAATCAGGTCATATTGATCATATATTTAGCTTTGATAGAAGCAAACGTCCTCTTTCTGATCAGGTTTCTTCTTTTGGGCTTTTCCCTTCGTGGCCTAAGGGACTTTTTCTTCTTTTGGGCTTTCTTGCCTTTGCATTTGGAAGGCTTAGAAAAAGATGGAGCATTGACCATCATAACCTTATTGTCCTTCTTCATCGTGCTTTCAGCAGTCATAAGCTGACTAATCAGCTCAGCTACACTAGCATTTGCGTGATTCATGTTGAAGTTAAGGACAAATGGGTTGAATGATGGTGGGAGCGAGGTTAGCAATAAATCCACCGAGAGCTCATCTCTTAGTGGCATGTCCATGGAAGCAAGTTTCTCAGTAAGAGCAAGAAACTTGAGTCCATACTCATGGTCACTTGTACCCTCCCTCATTCTCAAATGGAACAATTTTTTTAAGGTGTTATACCTTGTAACACGCTCATGAGGGCGGTCAAGTTGCTATAAGTGGCCGTAAATCTCCCAAGCGAATTCCATGAACTCATGCTGTCTTTGCATGTCCGGAGAAATGTTAGCAAGCATGAGACAACAGGCTTGGAGATTATCATCCTTCCACTTCTGGATAGCATCTCGCTCTGCCCGGGTCGGAGCTTCCCCTTCGGGAACGGGCTCCGCCTCGTGGAGAACATAAGTTCTCTTTTCGGAATCTAGAATGATTTTTAGATTCCTGACCCAATCAGAATAGTTGGGAGCAGTCAACTTGTTTGACTCGAGGATCGATACTAGAGGGTTTTTGTTTGCCATTTCAAAACACGTAGAGAATCACAGAATCTACGACCTAAATAGAAAAACAGAGAACTAAGTGAGCATGCTGAATAATAACGATATACATGAGATTAGGTCTTTAATCTATGTTGCTCCCACTGTTTTTAGAAGATCTATAATTCCCAAAGATCTTAGAGGATACTGGTTATAATCCCATTGGGTACTAAGATCCCAAGCGCTTTATCTTGAACCCACGACTCGTGGACATTCTCAATAAAGCCTAAGGTAGGTACAGCTTACCAATTCCAACTTGGTGGAATTCTTATTAATATTTTTGCATCACCTATCTTTCAATATGGACCTACGACTCGTGTGATATCCATATTTACTTAGGCATTAAGCTAGACCCATCAATCATAAGATCAAGATCAAAACATAGTTCGGACGACCCACGACTCGCGGACATCGCCCTCCCCAAAATTGATCTCGAAATATTGATCATTAAAATGATCAATTCGGAAACTAAGAACTAATAGGTTTCACATAGTCACCCCATGATTCATGGTCAGCAACTAGCTTCCCCATTTAAACTTAAATCCTATTGATAGAATGCTAGGAATTTAATTCAAAATTTTCACCTTGAATCAAATACCTATTTTCGAAATTAGCTCAACATTTTAAGGGAATTTTTGATTTAACGAGAGAGTTTTCCGGTTCAACCTCACCAACATATATGTTATCCAATTTATTAGTCTTGATTAATGCAAGTACAACTTAAATGCATTTCATACAAGCACATAGCAGATAACATGTCCTAGCATGATACTTACATGTGATGATCATGGGTTCTACCTATCTTATGCGTGATATGTGGGAGCCACTCCACAATCACAAGTTCTAACATACATACCACATAAAACAGTTTAAATCACATAAAGGAATTGGAAATAAAACGATGCCCTATCTATTACAATAATAGAAATCCTCTCTAACACTTTGAGAGGTCTTCACTTATGGCCTCCATCTTGTTACTTGTTGTGTGGATCCATCTTACTCTATGGGTGCATTGTCTCCAAAATGAAAGAAAAAGACCTCACCACCTATTTCTACTCTCAAATTACAATAAAAAGAAAAAGAGATAAAGTAATAAGGCTCAATCTTCATATTGGCCTTAGACAAGCCTAAAAAACAGTAATATAGAAAGCCACATAATAAACACATAACAGTATACGCACAAAAGTGGGGCACCGACCCTAATTGAAAAACGCAACTATGGGGCTCCAACCCCAATTTAAACCAATCATGTGCATAAATTAAAACCATTCATAAGACTAAACCCATGATCATCTAAAACATGCATAAAATTGCAAGAATGTAAATTTAACCAATAAATTAAAATTCTCGCTTCAAGTTCTAATAACTTGAAACACGATCTAGATGTAATTGTTGTTCATGAGCCCTTTCCAATAATCCAAGAAATATTAAATCAATAAAATTCCAATTAATTTCTGAAAATTAAGAATTTTATCTCTTCATTATTTTTCAAAAATAATAAGTGTGATTTTTCCAAAATTTAAATCCGTTTAATTTTATAAAAATCCCAATTTTAAAATTATTTCAAAAATAATATTAATTTTAGATTTTAAAGGAAAAAGTTAAATCGAGATTTTATTGGATTGAACACGAAAAAACGAGGTCGCGAAAACCGGGCCTGGAACCTCTCGGAACGAACAGCTACTTGTCGCGCGGCATCACACGCTAGGCGCGCCCTGCGCGCATCGTGCGCAGTTGCTGCCGATCATGTCCGGGAGATCCTAAGCGAGGCTGTCGTGCGATTGCGGGAGGAGCAGACAGGCGCGCTTAGGAGCGGGTGGACGACATGGGCGCGCGGGCAGTCTCGCGCGGCTGGGGAACTGCTGGACGGTAGTGGCACGCGGGCCTAGGCGTGCTACGCCTTAGCACGTCTAGGCTCGTATTTTTGTAACGCGATTTCGTGTTTTCAGTTCAAAACCCAATCAATCCATAAAATTAAAACACGGTTTAATTCAATTTGATCCAAAACCAGTTTCAATCAACATTTAAAAAAAACGTTTTTCAGAAACTTTTAGGAAAAACATAGATTCAATTTTTCTTAGATTTTTAAAAGACCCATGAATACTCAATCACATCTAAATCTAAAAATTTCTACCAAATTCAGAAAAACGAAGACGAATCAGAAATAGGCCTTGCAAGGTGGCTCTGATACTGGGAAAACAAAATAGAAACGCAACGGAAATTTAAAATTTTTCCCAATAAGATAGAATCGAATATTACAATTCCTATTCCCAAATTCGTAGAGATCAAGTAACTCACTTAGATAGTAGCTTTCTTGACACGTTCTAGCCGCCCAAGAACGCTCTTCACGCGGCTTGACCCCAAAAGCTCCTTCGAATCTTTCAAGACTTCACGATAGTAGCCCTCTAGAGAATTAGTTCACCAACCTCGACCACGATCTGAATAGGGAGGATGCTAGTTCTATATTCGGTGTTTAGACTCTAGGGTTTAGTGTATAATATTTGGAGAAGGAAAATTTGTTTATCAATCTTCAAACAAGGGGTTCGAACCCCTAATACTTAATGGAATAGGATTCTTATCCCTTTTGCTATTTGATTGCTTGCTTGGAGATAAAGACTCTTACTTTGACCAAAAGTCTCTTTTCAACCAACTTGTCAAGCAAGAATAATATCTAACTCTCTTAGATATTTTATTTTACTTTATTTATTTAATAATAAATAACTTGAAGACTCATAATTAATTAATTCTCAATTAATTATTTATTAGGCTTTATTTCTCCAAATTAGAACTTTAATATTAATTCATAATTAAATTAATGTCCATTAAAAAATTAATCAAGCTTAATTATTTAACCACACTATTCAAGTGACACGTGTCCCACACGTGCTTCACACGTGTGGACCCCCACCAATCTCCTATTGGTTCGATCAACTCGTTTAATCGATTCAAGCCTTAACCCACGTGATCGAGTTGTTATGTGTGACCCTCTAGGTTCTTAATTCAATTGGCAGTGGCCCTAATTAATTAATTCCCAATTAATTAATCAGTCCACAGATCATACGACCATAGTCTAGCAACAGGTGTATGACCCCTAGCTGAATAAGAATATCTCAATTCGAAAGAACCTTTAAGTCATTGATTCATGTGAGATACAATCCTACTACGTCCCATCTCTCAATCAATATCTAGGGTAAGGGAATAATTAGAACCCTAATAATCTTCATCCTAAAGTTAAGTGCATTTCATATCCATTTGATCTCAATCAAAGAAACTCATTTCTTGATGTCTTGATCCACTGCCTTAGCCAAGGACTCCTAGAAGACATATGAATGACTTCCACAATAAGAGATCAACAAGCTAATGCAAGTGTAGGTCTTTTATCGATTCTCATATACTTTCATGTGCCACTTGTGCAGCACCAGTATAAGCTTTGAATCAGTTGTCTAAGGTGACACCCTTTAAAGCTTATACCTAAGACTACAGAGTTAGCTCATAAAGTATCAATCGAACCTTAAGTCTAAGGATCACTTAATCACATCAATGACTAGTGAGATATTTCCTATTCTGGAAGTTTCTATTTCCAGAAATAGATACTTCCTTTCCCATTTAGGAATCTTCTCACACGGGACGCCTCAGTGTACTTACTTAGAATAAGTAAGCACCCCCATCCTTCTTAAGGGTGTGATCACACGAGCAAGCCTCGAACGAGTCAAGTCGACACTCCCACTGTCTTGAGGACTCATCGGCTTGGAGTGATTCCTAATCACGACTTATTTGATATAGGGCTCATTCTATGAACCATTTCACCTAAATGGTTGGGTCCTATAAGTCATATTAATTAGGGGATTTCTTACACATGTGCAGTTAAAGTAATCACACAATCAAACAAGAGCATATAAAGAAGTGTTGCCAAAGTTCGTTTATTATTCAAAGATTGTCTGTGATTTACAAAAGGAAAGTACTAAAGCGGATATACAATCGGCTTTAAGGGCACTATTCCTAACATTACCCACTGCACCTAACGGAGCAATTGTTAGCCCATGGATTTGGCGTCTAGACTTCCGCTTCGGTTAGGATATAAAGACTATCCCAAGCCTCATAACAATTGTTCGCATATAGAATAGTGGCATCCTCAGGACTTTTTTTAGAGATTGTCATTTGAAAAAGATAGCAGTCGGTTTTCGCACGATTCCTGTCAGCATGTATAACTTTATTTCCATCAATTCCTTTAAAGTGAATATTTGGCAGCTCAATCCATAAGCTACTTTGTCTCCTCGTAGTGGTTTTCTTCCTGGTACAGCTAACCTGCATAGCAAATTTTCTTTTCTAAAACCTCCACAAAATTATCATGTTAAATTTAGTGCAATTAATGTATACCATATCAGTAGTAGTCTGATCAATCAAAGGATAAAAGTTAAAGACCTTTCCTGAACACCAAGGGTCAAGTTTGCTTTCCAGATTCTCAAAGTCAGTCCCTGACTTACTGCTTGTCTTCTTGCTAGCCCTGAAAATTCTCATGCAAAGTTTAATATCAAACAACACATACCAATTATTATTATTCATCCCAAATACCATTAGATAGAGATAAGTTACTTGAACTGGAAATTTGGAAGACCCCATATGTCAATATTAACAAAACCTTGCACCTCTGTTATCATCTGATTTTTCGGAAATGAGCAGTACTCTTGATATCCGCTTCCTTTGTTGCCAAGAAGTCGGCAAGTCCATTACCTTCCCAAAAAATGTGTGTTATGGAAATCATCATATTTTTGGCTATTATCCGAAACCTTTGGAGAAGTTGATTAATTGTAATATCTCCCAAATGTCCCCATCGAATGATTGCCATAACTACCTGAGCGTCAGTTTCAATCCATAACTAATTACATCCCAAATCCGCAGCCTCTTTAACACCTCTAACCATAGTAGTAAGCTCAGCCACCGTATTAGGTTCTATTCCAATACTGCTACTAAACACATTAACGACTTCACCTTCACTATTTCGAAGCACTCCCCTAATACGTGCGGGACCTAGATTTCCACATGAAGCCCCATCCATGTTTAACTTCAGCCATCCCTATTTTGGTCGTCGCCATATCACGATCTTACATCGTGGTTCTTTAGGTTTTTGTAATCGAACTCGGAACTCTTTCGCTTCCTGATGTCGCCTCTCCACGCTTTACGACTCATCTTATTCATTTTGCCCCAATGGAAAATATGGGTTCTTACATCTCAAATGATGTTGTATGAGGAAAATTTTGTGCCATTGTACTTGGATCTGTTCTGTTACACCCAAGTGTACCACAAATTGACGCTCGGACAATTACTCGTATGTGTTTTTCTCCTCTCACAATCGAAGATGCCATTCATCCTTGTATAATCATTGTCGGAGTATTCAAGCCAGTGACGTTAACTCCAAAAGAATCAACAAAATACTCCCATACCTTTTTAGCCTTATTGCTCATAATAAAGAGGTTATCTCAACTTTTCAAGTCAGAGCAGCATTGGCATTTTCTTGGAAAGGTGATGTAACGCCCCGATTTCTCGGACGTAAAGGTAGGACGTATGTGTTTACCTAATTGCGCGAATTAATGGTTTTTACGTGTTTTATATTTAATTTTATTATAATTGCTATTATTTTATTATATTATATTATATTATCTTATTTTAATATTATTAATTTTATATAGATATGTCTCGTATATATATATATATATATATATATATATATGTTTAATTACTTTATTATTAATTTAATGATTATGCTAATTATATGTTACGTTAATTAATCATGTTTTAATTAATTAATTGATTATTCATATATATATATATATATTTATACGTACAATATATATTATGCATGAAGATTTTATTTATGCATGCAAATTAATATATTTATGCATGGGAATTAAGTATGCATGAAGTTCATTTCATTTTTGCATGAATTTGGTTGAATTGTGCATGGGAATTTTATAATTTATGCATGAATTGTATGATTGAGTTTGTTCGTTTATTTTGTGGTTCGTTCTCTTATGAAATGATATCGAATTGCCACGAATGTGTAATATGTCGTACATATATGTGTTATGAACATGATTTTATGCTCAAATTATGTTTTTGAATTCATTTGTTATGTTAACGAATTAAATTTTAATTGAGGAACCAAAACGGGAGCTAACGAGCACTTAGCGTACCCTTGGTTCCGAATTTAATATCTTGAGCTCGGGAACTCGGATTCGAGTTCCGTCAACTCCGCTGAACTCGTAACGAAAATTCGAGTTTAGTAAACTTAGCCTTATATTTTTCCTAAATCATTTGAAACTCCGAAATCCAACCGAAAAACGAAACGGAGACCAACTTGACCTTGTTGCACTAAATCAGCCATATCTTGGCCAAACCATAACCAAATTAACCATGGTTTGATTCCTTAGATCCCTAACTCAACCACCTAGCATGAAATATCAAGCCCTAACCAAGATTATCCTCACACAAGCCCCAAAACTCAGCCAAAGCTTCTGTTCCTCATTCCAGTCCCGAAACCCTTCATCCCTTGGAGATTTTGGAGCTCAAATCTCATCCAAACTTCAACCAATCATCAAGGTAAGCTTAGGGTCGTATTGTATGATTAATTCTGATCATTTTCATCTTTCCATTCATGATTTTGAGCATGGTTCTTCATTTCTGAACTGTTTTTCCCGAAAATGAAGGTTTTGAGCAAATTATTGATCTTCTTCGATTCTTAACGGTTTTGATCGATTCCAAGCCTGAGATTAATTGTTTTAACATCCTCATATCAATTATGATCATTGCTTTCGTGTTTGTTGAGATATTTATGAGATATCACTTATGAAATTTTGAGAAAATCCCACATGTTTGTCACGTATGGCTTCCTTCTTGTGTGAGTTTGTTTGGGACTGAATCTTGTGTTGGTTACATGTTATTTTGTTGCACAATTGTTGGCTTTTTGGACCTGATCTGAGTCGTTCGAGCTGAGAGCAAGCATGCTCTGTTTTTCCTCCAGTTTTGATCGGTTTTGGCTTGAGGTTTGCTGTCAAAAACTGCTGTCAATTCCTTCTTCCTTTTTGTTGTCTCTTTCATGGATTCTTGGGTGTGTTTAACTGAGTCTTTTACAGCTTTTCATGCATGGTTTTGTTGCTTTTCTTGCTCGTACATGGCTGCCTTTTTCTTGCCCTGTTTCTGCATCAGTTTCTGGGTAACAGAGGCTGCTGCTGTTGCACGTCACGGGCGTGCCCTTTTTGGCCGTTCCAGCGAGGAACGGGGGTGCCATCGCGGCCTGGATTTTCTGTACCGAGACACGGGGGTGTCTCGGTCCAGGCTTGGAGGGTGACACGGGGCTGTCACCCCGTTTTGCTTGATTTCTTGCTGTGCTTTCCAGAGTCTGTTGCTGCTGTTGGTCTTGGCTTTTGCTGCTTCTTCTGTGTGTGTAATGTATATATATATATATGTTGTGCGCATGTATGGGAGTGATGTGGTGTGTGTGCATGTATTGGTGAATTAATCTTGCATGCATGTGTAGTATATATGTAATATTTGTGTATATATGCATGCATGTGTGTGTGAGTGTGTACGTGAATATATGTATATATTATATATATTGTATATTATTATATATGGTTATTTATATATATTATATTATGTATATTTATTATATATTTTAAATATTATTTGATTTAATTTAATTATTGAAATTAATTGAATTCTATTTCGCGTATTTATTCTACTGACTTTTGCTTGAACGTTTTATTTGTTTTATTCCTAAATGTGAATTTGAATAATATGTGTTATGCTTATTAAATGAATTTTAGATTAATTGATATGCATTATGAATTTATGAATTTATGAATATTATGAATTTATGAAAATTATATGAATGTTATGAAATTATGAAATTATGAAATTGAATGAAATATATGAACGAATGATTTGATTATATGTTTTAAATTCCTTAATCGTGCACATGAACATTTTTATGATATAATATGATCCTTTATGCATTCATGTCATATGCACTTCATTGCCGAGCGTCATATGTGGTCATTGAGTCTCATGCCTTTTCTTTTGCACAGATTCGGGTTTGGTCAGAGACGAGGGCGAGCATTGAGACGCTTGTGCCTTTATTCTGCTTTGGTAAAGGTGGGTTTTTCTTCTACTAGTTAAACAACCCTATAAATCCCTTATGTGCAAAGTTTTAAGCCAAAATAATATATTTATATAAATCGAGTCAATTTGGGTAAATGATTTCAAATGTATGACCCCTTTTTAAATTGTGAAACCCTACCTTATGTTTGGCGAGACACATTTATATATATGCTTGTTCGGGCCCCGGGACTTAGTATATGTGGCTAACCGAGGAAGCAAGGGCTGACGGGGATCCCATATACTAGTTCCAACCAAACTACGGTGATACCGGCCCTCGCTAGGAGGTTTAGCGAGGAATGGGAGCTGAGTGCCCTTGGGGGATTCATGTACCCCCATTGGCCTATGTATGAACCGGTGGTCAGGTCTAGCTAACTTGTCCACCACCCGGAGGAAGAAGGTGTATATGTATGATTATGATCATTTATGTATGTGCACGAAAGATATGTATGACAACCAATAATTATGATATGATTACACGAGGAGAAGGTTGGAGGTTGTGCACGCTCACTCGCCGAGCTTAAACCCTTATGAACAATTATGAATGAAAATGAACGTCGTAATCCCGTTGATGTCTTCTTTGTTTTAACCACTTGGTAAATTCCTTTCAAACTTCACACGGGATTAGGGCTTGCATGTATGTGTTTAATTTATGCGATATTATATATCTTATGCCCCGTTTTTATACCCACCAGTCTCTTTTAGACTGAACCCGATTGTTTTCAGCTGTTTTGCGCAGGTATAGGAATGCTAGGTGGGAATACAAGTTGTCTAGGTCTTGCATTTATGTTTAGCACTTCTTTTCAGTCTCATATTCATACCCTTGTTGCTACTTTTGTATTTGATTCTAGTATAGATTGGAGCGTTATGATTTTGTAGGCCGTGAGTGCCGTGCATATTTGAATGCTCTTGTATATTGATTTTTGGAGCTTGTTAGCTCATTGTATATATGCTATGTAGTTCCTGCTTCCGTGAATTTTATTTAACTCTGATTTTATGATTCTTGCCCTGATTGGTTTAAGGGTTAGTCCCGCCTAGCATAGCGTGTGTGTTGTGTCCCCGTTCGCCGTGGATTTGGCACGTGTATGGACTTCCATTTCATATACGGGTCGGGTCTCGGTGCGGGGGATGTGGTACCTTACGCTCGGGTGCTACATCCTTAAGTGGTATCAGAGCCTAGGGTTGCAAAACCCGGGCTCTAGTGTCGTGTTGAGTCAGTTAGGTCGTTCGGCTTTAGGAACAACTTGTCAATGTGTTGCATATGCATTGTTTACGTGCTTGTGTGCTCTAAATCTGGAATTTTGATCGAATTAATTGCACTTGCATGCATGGACTAAAAATAGCATGCATTTTCAGTATTTCTTGAACAGGATGCCTCCACGTAGACACCGTGAGAGATCTCCCGGATGCCGTCGTCATCATGATCGATCTCCTACGCCTCCACCCCAACCACAAGCACCATCGATGGATATAGGGAATTTCATGGAAGCGGTTTTCAACTATGTTGAGCATAGAAGGGCTCAAGCTTCCCCACCACAACAGGCAGAACAACAAGTTCCTCCACCAAATCATAATGATAATAGAGACCCTCCTGGGGTGTTTCTGAGTTACAACCCCCCTCGATCTTCTGGTTCTATCGATGATGCGGTCTCGGAGGGTTGGTTGATTCGAGTAGAGAGGATATCAGGAGTCCGACAGACTACTACGCAAGGGGGGGGGGGAATCAAAAAGAAGGATCCGATTTTTAGAGCTCCTATGAGAAGAGGTTCCGGATCGAATTCGGGAAAGAGGCCGATGATGCAAGCTAGTCCTCCTCCTAAGGTTCCGTTTAAGAAGCCAAGAATGGGAGGACCAACTCCACCGGTCCCAAAAGTTCTGCCTACACCTACGAAAGATCGACAAGGTCCGAGCGTGGCGAGATTGGCTCAAGCTCCCTGTACACATTGTGGAGGACCAACTCATAATTACTATAACTGTCGGAGGAGGTTGAAATTGTGCTTTATATGTGGAAAAGGCGACCATATGGCGGATACTTGCCCCTATAAAGACCCCGGATATCAAAGACGAGTTCAAAGGCCAATGATCCCGGCTCGTGCTTATGTTAACGAAGGTGAAGAGCAAGATGCCGAGATTGATCCCACAGCTGTGATAGAAGGTACCCTATGCATACATAACATGAGCATTCATGCACTCTTTGATTCGGGTGTCATGCATTCTTTTATTTCTTGTGACTTAGTTGCTATTCTGTGCTTGTCTGTTATTTGCTTTTTCTTCTTGTTGTTTGGTGAGTTCGCCACTGGGTGGTAGTCTTCAGACAGATCAGTTGGTTTGGGAGTGTTCAGTTCTGATGGAAGGATAAGTTGTGGTAATCTTCATCGAGGACATCCTAGTTTATTCGAGAACTCCGGAGGATCATGCCAGGCATCTCAGGATTGTGTTGGATACCTTAAGAGAGCATCGGTTGTATGTTAAGTTTAGCAAAGGCGAGTTTTGGATTGATCAGGTAGCATTTCTGGGCCATATTATTTCGAGGAAAGGTTTAGAAGTAGACCCTTCTAAGATTGAGACGGTTAGTCAATGGCAAAGCCCGAAAAATGTTTCAGAAATAAGGAGTTTCTTGGGTTTGGCAGGCTACTATCGGAGATTCGTTCAAGATTTCTCTAAGATTGCGGCTCCTTTAACCCGATTGACTAAGAAAGCGGTTAAGTTTGAGTGGGACGAAGCATGTGAAGCTAGTTTCCAACTTTTAAAGGAAAAAGTTGACCACCGCTCCTATATTAGCACTTCCCGAAGGTACAGAAGGATATACAGTTTATACGGACGCTTCAAAGGAAGGTTTGGGATGTGTGTTGATGCAGAATGGAAGAGTGATCGCCTATGCCTCAAGGAAATTGAAAGAGCATGAACAGAACTACCCCACTCACGATTTGGAATTAGCGGCAGTGATCTTTGCTTTGGGTAAGTGGAGACACTATCTTTATGGAATTTCATTCGAGGTCTTCTCCGATCACAAGAGTCTCCAATACTTATTCTCGCAAAAGGAATTGAATAAGAGACAACGGCGTTGGATGGAACTTTTGGCGGATTATGAGTGTACGATCCGATACCATCCCGGCAAAGCCAATTTGGTTGCGGATGCGCTTAGTCGGAAAGCTAGCGTGTCCAATGTGAAAGTGGAAATTGGAGATGAGAATGAGTTGTTCAGACTGAGGGCTAGTGTTCGGAATATTACGGTTCAACCAGATCTTAAACAGAGATTATTTGATGCTCAGAGGATTGATCCCGAGGTTCAGAAATTAGCTGAGAAAGCTCGAGCTGATTCAGAGTGTCCGTTTGGGTTTGATGATACGGGACTTCTAAGATTCAAGAATAGAGTTGTTGTCCCGGAAGAGTTAAAAAGGATTATTCTTGAGGAAGCCCATCGGTCAGGTTATTCGATACATCCCGGAGGGAACAAAATGTATAAGGATCTTAAGCAATTCTATTGGTGGAATGGATTGAAACGGGATGTGATCGACTTCGTGAAGCATTGTATGACTTGTCAAGTGGTAAAAGCAGAACATCAAAAGCCATCGGGGCTACTTCAACCATTACCTATCCCGGAATGGAAATGGGAACAAATAGCTATGGATTTTGTTTCGGGATTACCAAAAGTGAGAGGAGGTTTTGATGGAATTTGGGTTACTGTGGACAGGTTGACGAAATCAGCTCATTTTCTTGCTATCTGGATGTCCGATAAAGTGAGTAAGTTGGCCAAGAGGTACAATGATGAGATTGTCAGGCTTCATGGTGTACCTGTTAGTATTGTCTCGGATCGAGATCCCAGATTTACTTCAAGGTTATGGCAAGAATTGCAGAAGTGTTTGGGAACAAGGCTTCAATTCAGCACAGCTTTCCATCCTCAGACCGACGGACAATCAAGAAGGTTGATTAAGTATCTGGAGGATCTATTGAGAGCATGTGCATTGGACTTCCAGAGTTCGTGGAATGAACAGTTACAGTTAATCGAGTTTGTTTACAACAATAGCTATCAAGCCTCGATTGAAATGACCCCTTATGAAGCTCTTTATGGACGTAAATGTCGATCACCGTTGTTCTTTGACTTGGAGGAATGGAACTGGACCAAGCAAGAAGGGATTAAAAGAGGGGAAAAGAAGGAAAAACCCTCTAAGGCTGTACAAGAAGCTATTGATAAGGTCCAGATAATTAGACAACGGATGAAGGCCGCTCAGGATCGACAAAAAGAGTTATGCAGATCTTCGGAGGAAGAATTTGGAGTTTGAGATTGGAGATAGGGTTTTCTTAAAGGCTTCCCCACGAAAAGGATTCTCAAGGATTGAACGAGGAGGAAAATTAAACACTTGGTATATGGGACCATATGAGATTTTGGAGAAGATTGGGGATACGGCCTATCGGTTGGACTTGTCTCCGAGTTTGACTGGAATTCATAACGTGTTTCATGTTTCACAGCTCCGAAAGTATTATCGAGATGAGTCCGAGGTTCTACCAGTTGAAGAAGTGGAATTAGAACCGGATCTCACCTTCGTTCAGCAGCCGATTAAGTTATTGGATCGAAAGTTTTAGGAACTTCGAAATCGGCGTATTCCATTAGTCAAGGTTCTCCGAAGAAGTGATAAAACCGAAGAGGCTATGTGGGAGACGGAGGATAAGATGAAAAGGTTTCACCCCGAGTTGTTTCCGAGCGAGCAGTGAATCCGAGGACGGATTCTTTTAAGGGGGAGAGATTGTAACGCCCCGATTTCTCGGACGTAAAGGTAGGACGTATGTGTTTACCTAATTGTGCGAATTAATGGTTTTTACGTGTTTTATATTTAATTTTATTATAATTGCTATTATTTTATTATATTATATTATATTATCTTATTTTAATATTATTAATTTTATATAGATATGTCTCGTATATATATATATATATATATATATATATATATATATATATATATATGTTTAATTACTTTATTATTAATTTAATGATTATGCTAATTATATGTTACGTTAATTAATCATGTTTTAATTAATTAATTGATTATTCATATATATATATATATATTTATACGTACAATATATATTATGCATGAAGATTTTATTTATGCATGCAAATTAATATATTTATGCATGGGAATTAAGTAAGCATGAAGTTCATTTCATTTTTGCATGAATTTGGTTGAATTGTGCATGGGAATTTTATAATTTATGCATGAATTGTATGATTGAGTTTGTTCGTTTATTTTGTGGTTCGTTCTCTTATGAAATGATATCGAATTGCCACGAATGTGTAATATGTCGTACATATATGTGTTATGAACATGATTTTATGCTCAAATTATGTTTTTGAATTCATTTGTTATGTTAACGAATTAAATTTTAATTGAGGAACCAAAACGGGAGCTAACGAGCACTTAGCGTACCCTTGGTTCCGAATTTAATATCTTGAGCTCGGGAACTCGGATTCGAGTTCCGTCAACTCCGCTGAACTCGTAACGAAAATTCGAGTTTAGTAAACTTAGCCTTATATTTTTCCTAAATCATTTGAAACTCCGAAATCCAACCGAAAAACGAAACGGAGACCAACTTGACCTTGTTGCACTAAATCAGCCATATCTTGGCCAAACCATAACCAAATTAACCATGGTTTGATTCCTTAGATCCCTAACTCAACCACCTAGCATGACATATCAAGCCCTAACCAAGATTATCCTCACACAAGCCCCAAAACTCAGCCAAAGCTTCTGTTCCTCATTCCAGTCCCGAAACCCTTCATCCCTTGGAGATTTTGGAGCTCAAATCTCATCCAAACTTCAACCAATCATCAAGGTAAGCTTAGGGTCGTATTGTATGATTAATTCTGATCATTTTCATCTTTCCATTCATGATTTTGAGCATGGTTCTTCATTTCTGAACTGTTTTTCCCGAAAATGAAGGTTTTGAGCAAATTATTGATCTTCTTCGTTTCTTAACGGTTTTGATCGATTCCAAGCCTGAGATTAATTGTTTTAACATCCTCATATCAATTATGATCATTGCTTTCGTGTTTGTTGAGATATTTATGAGATATCACTTATGAAATTTTGAGAAAATCCCACATGTTTGTCACGTATGGCTTCCTTCTTGTGTGAGTTTGTTTGGGACTGAATCTTGTGTTGGTTACATGTTATTTTGCTGCACAATTGTTGGCTTTTTGGACCTGATCTGAGTCGTTCGAGCTGAGAGCAAGCATGCTCTGTTTTTCCTCCAGTTTTGATCGGTTTTGGCTTGAGGTTTGCTGTCAAAAACTGCTGTCAATTCCTTCTTCCTTTTTGTTGTCTCTTTCATGGATTCTTGGGTGTGTTTAACTGAGTCTTTTACAGCTTTTCATGCATGGTTTTGTTGCTTTTCTTGCTCGTACATGGCTGCCTTTTTCTTGCCCTGTTTCTGCGTCAGTTTCTGGGTAACAGAGGCTGCTGCTGTTGCACGTCACGGGCGTGCCCTTTTTGGCCGTTCCAACGAGGAACGGGGGTGCCATCGCGGCCTGGATTTTCTGTACCGAGACACGGGGGTGTCTCGGTCCAGGCTTGGAGGGTGACACGGGGTTGTCACCCCGTTTTGCTTGATTTCTTGCTGTGCTTTCCAGAGTCTGTTGCTGCTGTTGGTCTTGGCTTTTGCTGCTTCTTCTGTGTGTGTAATGTATATATATATATATGTTGTGCGCATGTATGGGAGTGATGTGGTGTGTGTGCATGTATTGGTGAATTAATCTTGCATGCATGTGTAGCATATATGTAATATTTGTGTATATATGCATGCATGTGTCTGTGAGTGTGTACGTGAATATATGTATATATTATATATATTGTATATTATTATATATGGTTATTTATATATATTATATTATGTATATTTATTATATATTTTAAATATTATTTGATTTAATTTAATTATTGAAATTAATTGAATTCTATTTCGCGTATTTATTCTACTGACTTTTGCTTGAACGTTTTATTTGTTTTATTCCTAAATGTGAATTTGAATAATATGTGTTATGCTTATTAAATGAATTTTAGATTAATTGATATGCATTATGAATTTATGAATTTATGAATATTATGAATTTATGAAAATTATATGAATGTTATGAAATTATGAAATTATGAAATTGAATGAAATATATGAACGAATGATTTGATTATATGTTTTAAATTCCTTAATCGTGCACATGAACATTTTTATGATATAATATGATCCTTTATGCATTCATGTCATATGCACTTCATTGCCGAGCGTCATATGTGGTCATTGAGTCTCATGCCTTTTCTTTTGCACAGATTCGGGTTTGGTCGGAGACGAGGGCGAGCATTGAGACGCTTGTGCCTTTATTCTGCTTTGGTAAAGGTGGGTTTTTCTTCTACTAGTTAAACAACCCTATAAATCCCTTATGTGCAAAGTTTTAAGCCAAAATAATATATTTATATAAATCGAGTCAATTTGGGTAAATGATTTCAAATGTATGACCCCTTTTTAAATTGTGAAACCCTACCTTATGTTTGGCGAGACACATTTATATATATGCTTGTTCGGGCCCCGGGACTTAGTATATGTGGTTAACCGAGGAAGCAAGGGCTGACGGGGATCCCATATACTAGTTCCAACCAAACTACGGTGATACCGGCCCTCGCTAGGAGGTTTAGCGAGGAATGGGAGCAGAGTGCCCTTGGGGGATTCATGTACCCCCATTGGCCTATGTATGAACCGGTGGTCAGGTCTAGCTAACTTGTCCACCACCCGGAGGAAGAAGGTGTATATGTATGATTATGATCATTTATGTATGTGCACGAAAGATATGTATGACAACCAATAATTATGATATGATTACACGAGGAGAAGGTTGGAGGTTGTGCACGCTCACTCGCCGAGCTTAAACCCTTATGAACAATTATGAATGAAAATGAACGTCGTAATCCCGTTGATGTCTTCTTTGTTTTAACCACTTGGTAAATTCCTTTCAAACTTCACACGGGATTAGGGCTTGCATGTATGTGTTTAATTTATGCGATATTATATATCTTATGCCCCGTTTTTATACCCACCAGTCTCTTTTAGACTGAACCCGGTTGTTTTCAGCTGTTTTGCGCAGGTATAGGAATGCTAGGCGGGAATACAAGTTGTCTAGGTCTTGCATTTATGTTTAGCACTTCTTTTCAGTCTCATATTCATACCCTTGTTGCTACTTTTGTATTTGATTCTAGTATAGATTGGAGCGTTATGATTTTGTAGGCCGTGAGTGCCGTGCATATTTGAATGCTCTTGTATATTGATTTTTGGAGCTTGTTAGCTCATTGTATATATGCTATGTAGTTCTTGCTTCCGCGAATTTTATTTAACTCTGATTTTATGATTCTTGCCCTGATTGGTTTAAGGGTTAGTCCCTCCTAGCATAGCGTGTGTGTTGTGTCCCCGTTCGCCGTGGATTTGGCACGTGTATGGACTTCCATTTCATATACGGGTCGGGTCTCGGTGCGGGGGATGTGGTACCTTACGCTCGGGTGCTACAGGTGAGGTCTTTACGATACAACCTCTCATCAACCGAATCCAATCATTGATAGACCTCTATAAGAAGATGGATATAGTAAGTGTTAAGTCTACCCTCCAAATAGCCCAAAGTAAGTCTGATGGCTCTCTCCTTTGGCTCAATGTATGCCAAGCAGTCTTAAGGGAGAAGACCCCATTGGTATTTCTTGTCCAAATTCGTTTATCATCAATCCCTATTTCAATTAGAACTTTAGCGATGGTCTCTGCAATGTCATTCCCTACTGCTAACCGGAGCTTATTCACATCCCAAGTTCCATTACTCCAAAAGTTATTTACCCTCAGTGTTTTATTCGAACTTTCGTCTAATATCTCCTGCAAATTTGCTAAGGACCATTTATCATACCAGAACAATATGTCCCATTTCCCTAATGTCCAGGCGATGCCTGTTCTCGTTTGATCCCTAACACCGCAAATTCGTCTCCATGTTGACGAGTGATATCGTTTCACAATAGCGGTACACGGATACATATCATTGCAATATCTATCTCTCATATGCACAGGCCAGAGAGCTTTGCTCATCCTCAATCGCCACCATAGCTTATGAGCAAAAGAGGTAATGGTGTCCTCCATCCGTCGCACTCCTAAGCCACCTTCTTCCACCGGATAACACACCCTACGCCATACAACCCAATGGATTCTTTTTCTCTCGTTTGTGATGCCCCAAAAAAATTTGTTAATCATGGTTTCCATAGAGTGTATCATTGACTTAGGAGGATTTAAGATTTGAAGAGTATGCACGGGGGAAAAATTGCAAAATTGGTATACCAAGTCCCCCATTTCAGCAAACATGGTACTGTAACTTTTTCGGTGCCAAATCTAACCCGTATCTACCTAACTGTTGCAATTTAATGCCAAAAGTCACTGGAGAAACACAAACCCGCCCGAAAACCCGTTTTTTTAGATATAAAACTTGCTTGACGTGTCCAGGTGCCTTACATGGCAAAACTTGACTGCCACTTTACATCCATTTACCTAATTGGACATTAGCTGGCAGTTACAATTAAAAACAACGAACACTTAAACAAAGATCTAACTGTTGCACCATTTCAAAACATTCAGACCCTTGGGATTCTCGCACCATTTGGCACGCTTACCTCTGAAATTTTCAAGAAAACCCAAACGCAAGCAAGGAAAACCCTAGTATGAAGTTGCAATTTCAAGGAATCCATTTTCGTGGATTGAAATTGGTTGTGCCGGGGAGCGAAGATGGTGAGGATACGCAGTAAGAAAATGTTATATACTGCACCGCCTGCATACCATAAGCCACCAATGGATATTACATCTCTTGTTTTTTTTTTTTTCACTTGCTTGAGTATTTGTTGAAATTCTTCGAGGTTTTATTAGTTTTAATAAAGTTGGGAACTTTTTGGAGAGCGTGTATATGTTGTCCCCTGAAAATGGACCACAATGCATGTGTTGCTTCTTTCCAGTATGTTGTGTCCCTACCTCACTGTGTAATTTGGTCATTGAGTCCATTAATTAATGGTTGGGATACTTAATAATATCCTGTTTCTCTTTTGTTTTTTTCCTTGTTGTCTACAGATCCAGAATCTAATTCTCTTACTTTGACAATTTATTATAATGGTGAATTAGAAAGTGATGGGTATGTGGGTGGTAGGGTTCGGAAGGTTGACTACGTGGAACTTGACAAGTTAACATTTATGTGTTTTGATGAGTATGTCCGAGACATAATAGAAGAAGGGACTAAAATACGGGTGTATACAGCTATTAAGACTGGTCATGTAGTGTTGAAGAATGACAAAGACCTCAAAGTTGATGGAAAAAATTATTTAAAGCTAAATAGAGAGTTTTCATTGTTTTTTGTGAATGTGGATAATGAAGATGATAATATGAATGACTTTTTCATAAGAGGGCCACCTAAAGACAATGTGGGGTCTTGTTGACAGCAGTTGGGGTGGACCCTGATAATGGTATATTTCCCATTGCATATGTTGTGGTATCTATTGAAAACAAAGAAAATTTGACATTGTTTTTCAATGTCCTAAAGAGTGATTTGAGCCTTGGCAGTGGGTTGGGGATCACATTTGTCTCTGACAAGCAGAAGGGCATTATTTATGCATTGCCTGATGTGTTCCCTGCTGTAGAACAAAGGTTTTGTGTGAGGCATATGGTTCTTAACATGATGGCAGTTGGTCATAAAGGGATTGTTCTCAAGAATGTAGTGTGGAAAGCTGCTAATGCATGCACAGTGGGTGATTTCAGGAGGGCAGTGAGGAATATTGGAGAGAAATTTCCAGATGCAGCAGCTTGGCTTAAAGACAAGCATCCAAGAGAGTGGTCAAAGAGTCATTTCCTTGAGGAGTGTAAGTGTGACATGAATCTGAACAATACTTGTGAGTCCTTCAACAGATGTCTCTTAGAAGCAAGGAACAAGCCTATTATCACCATGCTAGAATAGATTAGAGAATACCTGATGAAGAAGAGGCACCTGAGCAGGGAAACAACTGAAACATAGGATGGTAAATTAAATAATTTCAATTCTTGTATATTTGATAACTTTGTTCAAGTAACATACTAACATTGACATTGATCTTGTTCTTATCAGGTTTACTTTGTCCAACTATATCTAGAATCCTACAAAGAAATGGGAAACATGTTGGAGGATTCATGCCCAGTAAGGCATCTAAAACTCACATCCAAAATACAGTGTCCTAATGGTGGCCAATATGCAGTTGACCTGGGGACAAAAACTTGTAGCTGCGGGATTCCATGCCAGCATGGTTTAAGTGCAATTAATAAGGAAAAGCTTCAACCAGCTGACTTTGCAGATGAGTATTACCATGTGAGCTCATTTAGGATGGCATACTCTGGCATAATTATCCCTATCAGTGGTCCAAACATGTGGGGGAATACACTTTTCATCCCACCCTTGCCCACAAATTTCGGAAGAAAGGCTGGCAGGCCTGCAAGGTTGAGGAAGAGGGGAATAGTTGAGCCCAAGAATCCCAAGAAAAAAAAAATAGAGGACCTGTTATAAGAAAGCTTAGGAGACTCCAGAGGTCCATTCATTGTGGCCACTGTGGCTAACCAGGTCATAATGCACTATTTTGTGACCAGCTTCCAGATAGTGCAAAGAAGAAGAGGGATAGGTTGATCAAAAAAGCATGTTCAGTGAGTGTTCCATGTTTAACTTAACAGATTTAATGTTCTATAATATATCAACTTTAATGTGTTTTGATTTTTCATGGGCCAAGTGAGACATCTAATGCAAGGAAGGGGGGGAAAAGAAAACAGCAATGAGGTAGGAATTGAGAACAACAATTATTTGGGAAATAATGTCAATAATGCTTCAAGAGAGGATAACTACAATGTTGCACCAACTCCTAATGAGGTATAAGGTTCATTTATGTAATCTTGTTTTGTCCTACTTCTTCTACTGAGTGTAACATAATTTCCATCTTGAAGGAAATCCTTTCCTCTGTAATTACTGAGGATGATCAAGCAGCAGTTAGTGAGCCGTTGAATACAGATGTGCCCAACTATAGCATATCAGATGAAGCAACAATACCAGGCCCTTCTATGTTCGAGCAGTTGGGAAGTCGAAGAGTGAGGTCAGGCCTACAAGAATGAGGCAAGCATTAACTGTACAAGATGTCCAGAATGCTGCTAGGTCACGTTTGCAACAAAAGGGAAAGAAAGCAAAGCAGTCAGGAGGAGGGATTAGACTGAGAGTTCCACCTAACTTCAATGATGATGAATTGGCTTTGACTCAGCAAAGTGTAACCAATCCAATGGTTAACAAAAGCATTGTCATTGAAGGAGGGAAAAAGTTTTTAGAGTTGAAGTTAATGTATGGTCTCTGATGCTTTTGGACTAGTTATTGTGCAATAGGTATATTTTGAGCAATGTTTTGTTGTGTCTTTGTATTGAAAACAATGTTGTGTACCTGGATGCAGCTTTTGTTTTGGATGTTCCTGTAGGATTTGCCTATTGCCTTCAATCTAATTGTGGCGCCCTTGCCACATCCCGCACTGAGAAATACCCCGAGTGTTAGTTTTGGGCCTTCACTCGAGATTTTTCCCAGCGAACGGCGACGAACAAACAAACACATGCTTAGCTGAAGCATAACATGATGCCAATCAACATCAAACTTCAAATATAATTATAAGGCCGACAAGGCCGATGACAAACTTCAGACTACAAAAGCCTACCGTATTAGGTATAGGTACATAGACTGTACATACTGAGTTTCCCACGAAGGAGAAATTCCAAAACTTCTGAGATTCAAAAACAAACTATCTCGACGACATCTGACGACCTAGACCCGACATGCCGCCTAGTCACACCTACCTGAAGCCAAAACCAGAAAACAAGGGACGTTAGTCAAAGTGACTAAGTGAGGGAGTTATACATATATATAAACGAATCACAAACTTGGTTCACATTTTCCTTATTTTAAAAAACGAGATGTAAACGTAAAAGAAGGGTTAGCTTTTAGTTCGTACGAAAACACACTTGTGAACCAATAATAAAAACGATCGATCAATCACAGTAACCCGACGAGTACGGGTAAGTTCTCCAACCTTTCACACCCTGAACACAAGAAACACAAAACATAAACCAGCCTTCTCCCTCTAATTGTTAGTCGAGGTGCCCCTCAACCAACCACACGATCACACAGATAGGGGCAATATACCCTGCTACCAATAACCTCACTCTATACGTAACGCAGTCAACCTCTGGCTAAGCCCCGGATAGAGCTTCACAGAAGTAAGTAGCAAGATCGCCCTTTGGCGCACACCGCCGGGCTTCACTCACTAGATACTTCGGGCCCATATTCCCCAAGGGCGTCCCTAAGGGTTCTATCAGATCAGTACTCGCTTTTCAAAACAGATTCACACTTTCAAACACTTTCTTTCTTTTAACTGTTTCACAGTTCAAAATCAAATTTTCGTTCACTTACACGTATATATATAATATAACAAGAACCCATTTTTATAAGGAAATCCGATTTTTCAATAAAATACCAAAATATTATAAAACAGCTATTTATATATGTAGCATCAACGGGTCAAAATCAAATTCAATAAATAAGCGTTGGGTTTTAAGAATATATATATATATATATGTACATAATATATGTTTTGGCTTCAGTTTAAAACATTTTAATCCCTCAGCTGAAAAGCTTCAAAACTGCAAAAGAGACAACGCCCGACACGGTCAGGGCTCCTTCGTAGGAACACCTGTAACACACAGACTGCAAATTGTGACTCGACTCAATAACCAAATTACACAACTTACTTGTATGGCTACTACGCAATCACCCTAAGACAAGACAATTAGACAATTTAGTAAAACACAAAAACAAAATTCAAATAATAAGATTATTATAGTATTTAAATTTATTTTATGCACATCAAGCTCCATTATTCATAAAGTGTACTGTTTCAAACTTGTGAATTAATATACAGAGATATACATGTTAAAACAGTAGCTTAAGCTAATAGAATTTAGGATTTCAAGTGGCATTCATATGTTACATTACCCCGCTTAGTACTTCGAGTATATATAAACGAATCGTTTTTACCATTTTTATAATATATGTGTAAACCTTGATAGTTAATTCTTGCTTTCAGGAGCAAAAATGGGTTCGTCCAGTGATATAAACACATCTATTTATTAAGGCTACAAGTAACATCCCAAAGCTAGTTGTTGTAACAAGATTTCTAATTAATTCCGAGAATCAATGTAGCCCCCGGGACGATAGGCGCCACATCCCCTGCACTACAAGTCTAGTCCACACATGAAATGCATAATCCAAGCATGAACCGGACTCATAGCGAACGGGAGACAAAACAAAAGATATCCTAGCTAGGCGGAAACTAACCCTCTACCAATTAAATAAAAAATAACCAAGAGTGCTATGCGGAAGCAATAACGTGTAAATCATACATTTCAACAATGGCAACAAGTCCGAAAATTCCAATATATAAATTAAATCCATCAGGCATCCTAACAATGGGTTCCAAACTCCTCCAACTCCAATTCTAATCAAAATACACTAAGAAAGCACCAAAAACCGACTCAATACACATGTATATGCACCTATCACTCAACAATCTTCAATCACACCAACAAATTACATAAACCCACATACATATATACATATATATACAAACATATATATATACATGACAGGTGTCGAATCCGTAAAAAATAAATGTAAAACCTATTCAACGACTAAACACAGAGTATAGTGCAAACAGGGTCGATCCACAGGGACTGGTTGATTTATTTCTAACAATTCCAAGTTATTCACGAAAAGAAACAATTAAAGAGGGGGGTTTTTGAGTTATTCTAACCTAAGTATGCAATTAAAATAAATAACAAGAATTAAAAACTAACTAAAATTAAACAAGTAAGATCACGTAGGATTAAATCAATCAAAGGGAAAATTACCTAGCCAGGGATATTCGATTCGAATTGTTATATTGATCATCGACTCAAAGATAAATTCGAGTTATTCAGACAGATTGGCTATAGTTGATAGAGACACTCGACTCAACCTCGTTTTTACTTAATTTATCGGATAACCTAGAGACACTCGACAGTTATCTTCCCTAACAAATTCACAACCCCTAGAGACACTCGACAGGATTTAATGAATTCGCAGCATTAAGAACCATAAAAACACCAATCCTAATTAACCAAGTCGTGACACACGCAAGATTTAAATTAGATTATAAAATCCCTTAGTGAACGAGGAATTTTATCGCTAAAACCCTGTCACTAATTTACCACAATTAATCAATCAAACTCTACTACACTTCAAGCATCATGAATGGCAATATGCAAATTAAACAACCTAGAGATCGTGCACTATCCCGAAATTGCCTAATCACAATAAACACGAAACACGAAGATAAGATAAATGCCTAAATAAACATGAATTAATAAAAACGTTTAGGTCTCACAATATCCAAAATCGAATCTTAATCCCTAGCTAGATAATTAAAAACTTAGCTACTAAAATTCATAAAAACAATAGAGGAATTCTTTAACATAAATAAACTAAAAACAAAACGAAAGAATTAAACTAAGAACGAAGAACTCGTGATGCAGAAATCTTGCTCCCGATGTTGCTCGCAAATCCCGAACGGCTGCTCCCAGAGCTCTTCCTCCAATTGTTACGTGATTCTCAAAGCTGTTGTACCCCTTTATATAATCAAAGCTTCCTTCTTAAATTCGGACTCCTAATACTCGTGCAAATTGGACTACGCTACTTGTCCTCCAAGTTGGGCCCTCTATATTAATTCCACTCAGCTGGGCTTCTAAAATAAAATCTCATGGTAGGCGGGCCCCACTAGCAAATAAAATCAAGAAACCAAAGTGAGCCCACTAGCAAATAAATAAAATCAATGTCTTGCTTCCCATCACAACAACGTGATGGGCCTAATCTTCTAATTTACAAAATAATCCTAGATAAAAAGTCACCAAGTCACACTATTGTCCAATAATTCCGCAGCCCACCATTAATTCCAAAACCTAAGCTTCTCCAAATTAGACTGCCGGGCCTTCTCTTATTAAATTCCAACCATAGCCCACTCAATAAAGACAAACTAATTTGATTTCCCAAAGTCCATCACACTCACGCGCAACCCATGATTAATTCCAAAAGTTGCTGCCCCATTTCTAACAAATATAATTAATCCTCACAAATTAATTCCCCAAAGCCCACAAATCTCTTAGCCTCCAGTGATCATCCCTTCATAATTAATTCCAAAGCATCCTGACATGCTTAGCCTTCATTAGTCCAAAGTAGATTCCCCAAAATTGCATGCGTGC
Source organism: Lantana camara (assembly GCA_037501455.1). NCBI lineage: Eukaryota > Viridiplantae > Streptophyta > Magnoliopsida > Lamiales > Verbenaceae > Lantana > Lantana camara. The sequence goes on from CM074855.1 coordinate 114,602,971, forward strand.
AGACCCTCAAAAATTGCTTCCCAGTTCAATTCTTATGCATCCACAAACGAACTCAATTCCAGTTTCCAACATTCTACTCGTATGCATTAGTTTGGGTCTAAAAACGACCCAATTTGCTCCAATCTCACTTTCGAGCCCCGAATCTACAAAATAAATAACAAAGCATCAAATTCTTTCAAGATAATATCAATTCAATCACAATTCGGGGTCTAGTTCCATCATGAAGATGGCCAATTAACGAGTTATCAAATCCCCCCACACTTGCCCATTACTCGTCCTCGAGGAATATGAAAATCAAATGGAAACAATACCACCCATCAAACACAATCACAAAGGCAATCATCGAATTCTCGCCTAAACAAGTCTAGCTCATCAATACACTACTCAATTGCATAAAATTCAACAAATTAGTATAAATAGCATACCCTCGTGTAATGTAGTGTGAATTGAACGAAAGAATGTACAAAGACTAAATGAATTAGTCTATGATTTTCGCCTAAGTACCAATTATTAACTTCGAATGCATCCTTCACTCCAATCTTCACTAATGTAGTTAACTCATGACTCGAGATCGATAGGTCTTTCGAGCTTGTAATGTAAGGCTTGGGGTAAAGGTTAGGGAAATTTGGAATTTAGTGACTAACACACCAAACTTACACATTTTATAATAAAATTCGTAGTAATTCCCTTTTCATCTACCGGACTCCCTTACTTTGCTTTAAACAATTAATTTCCCCCCTTTTTCACTCATCGAACTTTTGGTATTCAAAACACACTCTTACTTTCTTTTTTTTTTTGCCATTTTTCTGTTCTTTTCTTTTTCTGCTCATTTTTTTTTCTTTCTTTTGACTTCTTTTCCTTTCATTACTCTTTTTCTTTATTTTCAACATTGCACAATCTCTCAACTTTTTTTCAGCACCAAGGATAAAGGGAGTCTAAAGACATCTAAAAATTCATACCCAAAATGAGCAAGCAAGGTGTGATTCAAAGTAGGATAGAAAATAATGTTGTGCATCGGCTTGTAACGTGGCTAAGAAGAAATTTTTGCACAACATTCAGGCTCAGCGGGGTCAAACGGGATAATTTTATTTGTGAAAAGATCAAGAAAAGGTTTACCACCGACAACGATCGCCTAAGTCATTTCCCAAATCAATCATTAACTAAAAATTTCGCCTCGAAGGAAGCTAAGATGCATTCTAATCAACTTTTAGACCTATTTCAAAAACATATACTTTTCTATCTAAGCAAAGTACATTAGTTCATTCAACTGTGCGCGAAAAGTAAGGGTATAAAATTATACTAATTTATCAAATTCCACACAAATTTCATGTATTAATAAGCCTAACTCGTTCTAGCAAGATTCAACAATCAAACCTAATAGAAAGTATTCAAAACGGGGGCAAAGTCACCATAATTGTCATCACCCTCAAGTTCTAAGCAATATCACAAGTTCAGCCAAAAAGCAAAAATTTTCAATTCTAGCACTAGTGGACCTAATCCCCCCACACTTAAATCATGCATTGTCCTCAAGGCATTAAAAATCAAGATCTAGAGTAAAGAGGACTTCCCTGAAGTTTGGGTTGGGGAGGTAGGGCGTCTGGGCATGTAAATTTCCCCTTTAATTTGAAATTCTTGAAGTGGCGTGGGTGTTAGGCATGGTCACGCCTAAGGGTCATGTTAGCAGAAAATTGACAGCAGTTATCAGCAGCAAATCAGCACTATCTGGACCACGTTATGCGCTCCTGGAAGACAGACAAGGGCAGAAAATCAACACAAACACCACGAGAACCGAAAAAAACAAAAGAAAAAGAAACTGAGGGAAGAAAATGGCGCCTAAACCGCCAAAACTTGGGTTGCCTCCCAATAGCGCCCTTGTTTTATGTCTTAGGCTTGACAAGACTCGTTAAAGTGCTACTCAAATGGAGGTACACCCTCCATACAAATCCCCTCTACTGTGTGGAGCTGACTCTTCTAGTCCATTGCGGCCTCTAGATTGGGGATGGTAACTCGTAGAGGTTCGTAACATGACTTGATACTTCCTCATCAAATACTCCATCAACTTTTTGTAGAAACGCTTACCACGATCACTAAGATTCCTGTACTCGAAAAAGATATGAGATCTGAGGAAGATAGTAGTTAAATGATCAATAATACCAGCATACCAGTGCGTGACCATAGAGCGTGGCCACGTCTTACGGTCACGTGTCTTGAAAAACTGCTCATCCAGGAATTCAGCTTGGGTAGGCTTTGAATCTACAAATTTTCCTCCACCTTTGAAAATATAATTCAGATTATCCAAAAATTTCTTGAGTTCCACAATAGATGCCTGCAAAATGAAAGAATTCAGTTTAGCTAAATCATCAAGTAGTTTCAAATTTGAAGTCTTTATATTGAGAGGTCTAACATGCTCTAATGGTATCACCATATCAAAGATATCATCATGCAAACCAACATGTTTAGGCTTACTCTCAAAATTTTCAACTACCAAATTTTGAAAAGATTCAAAACTTAGCTTTTCCACATTGTTAAGCTCAAAAGTTTCATTACTTAAGTTCTCAGTCACATCAACACGAAAAACACTAGATAGTTCATAAGGATCTTTACTTGACTCATAAACATTAAATTTTGCAATATCACCATCAAATTCTAGAGTCAATAAGCCATCATGAACATCCATTTTAGCCTTAGCAGTACTGAGAAAAGGTCGTCCAAGTAAAATATCAGAAGTACTCAAAGAACTTTCATCCTCCATATAGATCACATAAAAATCAGCAGGAAAGACTGATCCATCAACTTGCACGAGTACGTCCTCTAATACTCCATCTGGATACACAATAGATCGATCAGCGAACTGAATTGTGATACCTGTATCTTTCAAAGGACCAAGATTCAGTGATGAATAAACAGATAGAGGCATAATATTAATGGGCGCATCCAAATCACAAATTGCTTTCTTAATCTCAGTCTTGCCAATTTTACATGGAACTGAAAACATACCTTGGTCTCCGCACTTAGGAGGTAATTTCTTTTGTAAAAAAACGGAGACATTCTCTCCAACACTCAGGATTTCATTACCTTTTAGTTTCCGTTTGTTGGTGCAGAGTTCCTTAAGATATTTCTCATGTCGTGGGAGTCGTTGGATTGCATCCAACCAAGGAATGTTGGCTTCAACCTTCCGAAAGGTCTCAAATATACTTTGCTCCTCCTTCTCTTTTCTTGCTTGGATCAGGCGCTCTGGAAACGGAGGTGGTTCCACCCATGGCTTAGGCTGAACTTTAATTTCTGACTCTCTGTTCTGACTGGAGCCTAAGGCGTGGTCACGCTTAACGGTCAAGCCGCCTGTCTGATCAGTTTCAGCACTGTTCTGGCGCGTTTTGCTATTCTCCACAGCTGGAGGAAGTTCTTTATCACTTAGGATCGTGATTGCACTCATGTTTCGCCTCTGATCCTCCGTTTGTGATTGAAGTTTCCGTTGATTCTCTAATCTGCTCAATGAGGCTGCAATTTGACACAATTGGGTCTCCAAGTTTTTAACTGAGGTCTCCAAGTTTTCAATCTGATCAGCTTGTGGGTTGAAAGGTGGGTACGGTTGAGGGATTGGTTGTTGGGGTTGTGGAGGTGTAGGTACGAAGTTTTGGAAGTTTGGTGGATTCGGTGCATAACTCATAGTGGGGTGATCATACCATCCGGTATTGTACATGTTGGAGTATGGATTGTACATCGGAGGTTGATATCCGAATGGGTCCATATTTTCGAAGGGGGATTCTTGAAGAGATGGACACGCGTCGGTGGGATGCAAAGTGCTCACACACAATTGACAGACCTTCGCTACTCGAGCAGTTAAACTTCATTACCTATTCTTAGACGTTTGGGTTAAACAAAAGCCTACACTAAATTGCAATACGTTAAAAGGATCCGCGGTAATTATCTACTAAATAAATAACAAGTCTTAAATGGTTGAAGAATAGGCAATGATTATCTCAAATGAAATTAAAATGGTAAACTGATATTGATCCACCAAATGCACTGAAATGTGCTTGGAGAATTTATTTAATTAGTTAAATATTAGGGAGCTGCTTGCAAAATTTTAACAGCGCATAGTACCCGATCCATGCTGCACCAATTATGATCTTATTTGATCAAGAAATCACATAAAAATTCATTTCCAGCAAGTATTTGAGATAAATTCATTATTAGATATCAAAACCCTTTTTTTTTTTTTGAAAATAATAATTTATCCAATTAATATATTTAATATAAACCTTAAAATTATTCAATCATAATTCATATGTAACCAAATACTAAAGAGTTCAAATATGAGTTATAGTTCCTCGGTCCGGGACCAAAATTCTAGTCAAAATCTCCCCACAAGTAAACATATAATTTCTAAAAATATAAAATGAGTTGTATATATAGGTTTATTAGCAAACTCTATAATATCACTAAAGAACAAATCAAATTAGACGAGATTTGATCAACAAATTCTAAAATGCATCAAATAATACTCAAATGAAAAGATCGGATTACTCACAATGAACTATGTGCTGAAATTTGATAGTGTTTTGGTCGACCGAAGGGAAGCACTTCTTTCAGTTTCGATTGAGTCGTCAATATTCCTAGAGCTATTATTTTCTATTTTCTAAGATGATAGATTAAAATGGCTCCTCGTCCTTAGATAACAAGATTCTTGATCTGACAATTTCATGCCATTGGTGGAATGTGACGGTTGGCTAAGATAAATTTCACCAAAACTTAATAATTGGATAGAATATATGCATGAGTTCTTTTATTTATACGCCACTTGTCTGCTAATTACTTGTAGTGGAACTGAGTAAGCAATTCCTTGGGTAAAACTTGTTAGAAAGGCTGATAATCATATCAAACTTATTACTGATTGGTTAAATAGAGCGGTTGATTGATATATTTAATTCATAAAATAGCATTCTTAAGTATTAAGGAAGTCAGCAACCGGGGAATGAATATCTATGCAATGCAAAATAATAAAAGATTTACTAAACAATATCCTTGCAATGATGACTAGCTTTGTAATGCATATTTATCTCTTCTATTTTTAAATCCCTTTTTGTTAATGAACTGATACTATACATATTACGTTGACAACATGTATTCTACATGTGTATATTTGCATGTAAGTTTATGTTCACCGATGTATTAATTATATAAAATGTTAACTTAGACTCAAGTAGAATAATATTCAAAAGAGATAGATCAACAAGATAAAAACAAAATTGACAATAGTGTAATTAGTAATATTTAAATAAAGTGAACAAGTAAAAATAATTTCATCCAGATTAGACAATTTAATCATTTCCAAACATTACAGTTTAATTATAATTTGTTTTGCACAATTGTTCAATTTTTTCTATAAAATAAAATTTAAACACATAAGTTATTGATCAATTTCTAAATACGTCTCTATACTTTAATTAATTCAGTTTTAACGTGCATAAAATAATGCAATCACATTTAAATATGTTGATCAACTAACATAATTCAAACCAATGTATTTAGTTCAGCATTGAATAACATATAAATCACCGATCAAATTTTCAACCATATCTTGATATTTCAAATTAATTTATTCCCTTTTCTTTAGTTCGAAAATCCGGGGTGTTACACTAATGAAGTGTTAATGTTGCCATTTTAACATTATTGTGCCTTTGTCTCATTAGTGTTGTTAAGAATTTTCATTACAAATACTACAACTTCTGCATTTATGACAAACAAGTGAATGGTTTTACTTCAAAGTGCCGAAGGGAAACATGGGTACATCAAAGTTACAACCATCCTTCTACATTCTTGAACTTCAATTCAAGGAATTATTACATGACACCATACATCAACAACAACAAAAAGAAGGCAAATATTACAACAGTTAACATAGTGGATGCCTTCTTCATTTTTTCCTCAACACTATTCAACTTCAACTCCATTTTTTTGGCATCTTCTTCCAGCTTATTTAGCTTCTTCAAGAGTCCAGGTATGATAATCTTCGCCCTCTCGCACATTGGTGGATCATACCATTTAAAGAATTTGCAGGTCTAACAAAATAAATCAAGCTCAGAATGAGTCAACATGGTAAGGATATATTCTTTGCCACAGCTTATTGGAGCTACCTTACCTGATCTGCATATGATAAGAAACGCCTTCCAGGATGCTCGCCTCTCCAAGCTGTTTTCATGGTTGCGCGTTCGCCACAGTAGCATATGGACGCGTGTGGAGCTTCATGCCATGGTTGCCGTCCGTAGCTGGGCTAGTCGTCTGCACTAGAAACTGCCATTGAAAAGGTGGGGATGGAGAAGTTAGGGTTCTAAGCTTTGGCAGTGATGTCTCTTTAATTTCAATTAAATGATGGGGAAGATGGGTTATTGAATTTATTTAATGTGTGGACTGATTTGATGTCTTTAGGAGGAAATTTTCCCACCAAAATGTGTATGATGTGGACTTTTGTTATTAATTATTTTTAATGGCTAAAATATCACAGTTGGATGGTGGTATTTCAGTTGGCAAAGGTTGTATCGCCACATAAGGAGATATCAGACATATCAGCTTATGGGTCGGATTTTCGGGCGGGTTTGTGTTTCTCCGGTGACTTTTGGCATTAAATTGCAACAATTACGTAGATACGGGTTAGATTTGCTATCGGAAAAGTTACAGTACCAAGTTTACTGAAATGGGAGACTTGATATACCAATTTTATAATTTTTCCTATGCACGGGAATAGAGTATACCACTGCTTTAATTAGTTGCAATCAACTGCCATGCGATAAGAGTATAGCACTGCTTTAATTATTTATAAGCTATATTATGTACACACCGTATGTGTACAGACATATAGCATACATATAATATTATTATCATATTTTAAATATATAAAATCATGAATTTAGTTTTCGCGTGGTTACGGTGCTCGTGCTTATGTATGCATAATTGGTAAATTAGTAGATTTCTGCAAAATATTATCTAATAAAATTTAGGGAGATTTACATTTGACTACCCTGCTATTAGGTCTAATTACAACGTAATCCATCTAGATTGAAAAATTACATTTTAATCCCTATAAATGTTGTTTGGACTGAAATTCCTAACGGAATTTGTAAAAGTACAATTATGCCCCTGACGGTTGTATGACTGTTACATTGAATATATAACCAAAATTAGAAAATCATCCCTAAAGTTTGCAAAAAATAACAAAATGATCCCTGCAAATTATGAATTTAACAACGAATCAGGGATATTTTTGGAATGACTTAACGGAACCCTAGGGACCACAAACGGTTTCAAAAGTTAGAGACTAAAATGTAATTTTCCAATCTAAATGAATTACGTTGTAATTAGGCCTAATAATAGGGTAGCCAAATGTAATTCTCCCTATAATTTAATTGATCAGTGTTATGCTAAACTAACTAAAAATTTTGTGTTGGGGGTATTGAGTATCCCGATTCTATCTTTAGTGAGATATAGAAAAATAAAATCTTTACGATAACATGGCAATATCCGATGGACAAAACCTTCATACAACGTGCTAAACTATATATCTATGTATGTATGTATATATAACGTGAACACTTTGTTGTTGTAAAAAATTATTTATGTTAATAAAATAACACAGTGGCGGCGCCAGATTTGGTTCTGTTAACCTTCTTTGTTATTGTATTTTATTATTCTAAGAAATGGTCTCTAGGTTTCTTTTAATGGAAATATATATAAAATCCAAATAAATATATAATTCGAATCTTGCTAGCAACATGATTGGTTGGCAAAAAAAGGTTCGATTGCTGCATGGATATTTACATAATTTTTTAATTATTTAAACTCAAAATAAACTCATATTTGGTTTGGGGAAATGAACATATATAGGGGTGTGCTCTGAGTCGAGTTGGTTTGCGAGCCGCACAAACCGAGTTCAAGCTGGCTTGAATCGGACTCGGGCGATGTCAAGCTCAAACCGAGCTTAATCGAACTCGAGTTGTGTGTCAAGCCAAGCTCAAGCCTATTCTTTTAGGCTCGAGATTTACAAGCTGACTCGCAAGCTAGTATATATATATATATTTTTTTTTTTTTTATATTAGTGTTTAATAATTTATATATATAAATTTGCAGTAAATTAATCTACATTTATATGATTTAATAATACTAAATATATGATATATTATATATTTTTATCTACTTATTGTGATAATAAATATGATTTAATAATATTGCAATTCAATAATTAAAACAACATATCATTATATGCAATACTACTAACATATTACTATGATAATATATAATATTTATCCAAACAAATAATTTAATAAAAAATAGATTCAATCTACTATAATAAATAACTAATTATAAGAGTATATATCTTAATAAATTATTAGTTAATAATTTGTGTAGTATAATTACAACATATATAACATAATTTATACTATATTATATATTATTTATAATACATGTATGATCCTTACTAAATTTTGTATCATAATATATCTTAAGAATATATTATTTTACAATAACACATTAGACCATATAATATTACTAATAAAAAAATATATTCTTAAAATATTCATTCAAATATTTATTTAATAAAATAATAAATATCATATACCATAACTAATTAATAACATAAATATATGTCTTAATAAAATATAAGTTAATAATTTGTATTGTGTAATTACATCATTTATAGTTTATTATAATATAATTAATAATAACCATACGTAATTTAAAATATCAAGTATATATATTAATGATTATAATTTATTAATAATAATATAAAACTTAAAAATATTAGTATATTATATATATTATATATCTTAATATCTTTGTTATTGTTTAATATTATTCTTGAATGAGAGCTAAAAAATGACCAACAAAAATCTATTGGCTCGTCGAGTCGAATCGAGCTCGGCTCGATCTCTGGGCAAGCTAAGCTCAAGCTCCCAAAAAATAAGCTTGACAAGCTCAAGCCATGCAAATAATTTTCAAGGTCAAGCTGAATTTTTTTGGCCAAACTCGATTCGACTCAACTCGAAATGCACCCCTAAACATATGTATTAATTTTTCTATTAAATACTGAGTACAGGTATGGAAATATCGTATATCTTAGAAAGTATTACTCATATATTATTTCTGCCGACGATTTCCATATTCTCATGTGCGATAAGCACAAAAAAATTTGTGATATAGAATATTTGAAAACTTATGGAACAAAATATACTATTTAAAATTGATATTTAATTATACCATCAATGAATATTTGAGTTATTTACACCCAATTAAAAACAGATATTTTAGAAAATTATTTTTTGAATTCTTATTTTGGGTACTGAAATATTTTAAATTTCTTAATGTGTTCCCATTTCTAGAAGTATCTATAATTTAACAAAGCAACTGTTTTAAGAACGCAATGGACAGACAACATTGCAAACATAAAATACTATGAGCTCCTTTACTTCAGTGGAAAATAGCGGGTTGATTATGTTTCAGGGGTTTACCAGCCTTTTACTTCACTATTTAATTATTAGGGCCTAAAACCGGAGCCCCAGGTTAACAATGAGAAATGATGGGTTATATACCCATTAAAAAAATTGTGGCTAAATAAACTAGTTGAATTGGATAAGACGAATTGACAACTTTGTCCTTGCTTTTCAAAGAAAAATTACATACTTGCCAATACATGACAAAATTGTTCAGTTCCCAATGCGGGGACAAAATTATAAATGTATACCTTTAATCTTGTTTAAAAACCAACAATGTAAAGAGTCCAACAATCTAGTATATTTAAGAGCAATATTTTCCAATCAAAGTAAAGAGGGCACATGTTTATATAACCAAGAAAAAAATCATAAACAACCCATTGACAATGGTTAGCCAACTAGAAAAGTAAAGGAGCTCTCTAAAATTAAAAGGAAATTTGAAAAAAAAAAGTTAAAAGGAAACTTGTAGTATATTAATAAATGTGCTTTAATACTTCTCTAGAAGGCAATAAAATCTTGCAGATACATTAATAACAAAAACCTGTTTAAGTACAGTGGATATCTGAAAACACGATTTTATTTTGATTGGATACCCCGTAGCCGCATACATATTTGTACACATTTGGTGATCCATTTATATGATTCTGTTTCCACATCGATTACTTTCCCCAAATTATAATATTGATTAAACATGTGCCAAACATGACTTAAAACACTATGAATTGTGGCCATGCATCTATATATTGGATACCCCGTAGCCGCATACATTTTTGTACACATTTGGTGATCCATTTATATGATTCTGTTTCCACATCGATTACTTTCCCCAAATTATAATATTGATTAAACATGTGCCAAACATGACTTAAAACACTATGAATTGTGGCCATGCATCTATATAAACGTCATTCCTACACTGTTACAGACACAAATTAAACTAAAAAAAAATTACAGTTATGGCAATCAAGAGCAGTCCTGAGTTCTTACAAATGACGGTAAACTTGAGGTATTAGTTGAAGAATTCAAGAAATGGTTGCAGAAATTTGGCTGCGATTGAGACGGCGGCCAGATAAATGCGGCGGGGCATCGGGAGGCCATTTGGGAAGGGAGGGGTGGTTCTGCGGATTGAAGGTGAGGCGCATTGTTGATGAGAATGAAATCGGCAAGCTTGTAATGTGTTGAAATTTGAAAAGCTTTAAACCTTCAAAAACATAACTTACAAAGAATTTTGTAACTCCACACAAATTGCATTCATTTGGTTTTAATACCTTAGGTTACACAATACATTCTAACACTATAAATAGGGTCCTAGGGGTCTAGACTAACACATACAAGCATCCTACAACTCACTATACACCTATTCTCTTATACTATAGTTTTGGGCAAAGTGATAAGGTTTCGTTTCATAGTTTCCTTGTGATCGTGCTCACAATAGGAGACGCCGGTTGTGGCCTTTTGGGTTTTATCTTGGGATGGTGATGAGCCGACACTACCCGCACGAAGGGGAGGCCATCACGATCTTAGGACAACGTCAAGTGACATGACTCCTACAGGTCAGCCGTTCTATACTCATACTTTAATTATTATTATTTATTCTTATATGTGCATGATATATTTGTAAGATAAGATTCAATTTCCACAACAATCTAAGATCGTGATTGTCTATATTAAATTGCTTAATCATCTTGATTTGCTCAACTGTTTGATTCGGTGCATGCCTTATTATCATGATTTGTTAAACTATTTGCTTATATGACATAGTGTGTTCAAGATCGTATCTAATTGTTCAATGTGTTAAATAATTGCTTAATGCTGAAATTAGGAATTATATATAGTTTAGAGTCCGTGAGATTCCGTTTTATCTCTACCATCAGAAATTAGTTGTGCTTCTAAGCAACCTATATCTTTCTGAACTACTATACTCTGAATGTAACGCCCCAATTTTTCCTGTTGTGCATTAAGTGACATTATATGAACGATATTCTTATATGTTTATGTGAAAATATATGTGATATTATTCTCAAATCATAAATTATTGCATAATTTGTATTTAAGTGATACGTGAATTAATTACCGAACATGATTAATTGATTATATGAAATCCGTGGACTCTTATCCACTTTGAGTTAGACCAAATTAGCCTATTAATTCTTGACACCATAATTCAATCATTTAAATTCTTGGAGGACTTGGTTGCAATTTCACCCTTTTCTTTCCCCTTCTTGATCGATGTAATAGATACATACATGTATATCCATTCTCTTCTCATTTCACTCCAAGAATACAAGGCAACAACCTCCATTTCTCTCCCTCTCCATTCGGTCCAAGTAAGGAAGCAAGAGACCAAGAGATTCTTCCATTTTCTTCAAGAAATCAACCTCAAGACTTCATCATCTTTTCATCCCCTTCATCTCTTCTTTCTTCCAAGGTAAGATGGTGTATATGCTTGATGAATTCATGAAGTGACACTAGGGTTTTATGATATATATTGAATCCTTGAACCAAGATGCATTATTTGTGAAGTATATGAGTTGATTGATGCATATATATCAACATTTACATGGAACTTGAAGCATATGTGATCATATTCAATTTTAAGGGTTTCTTTGACATATTTGCTTGAATCAAAGCATGTTTCTTTGGATTTAATGTGACCTAATTGATATATATGAGTCTTAGACATGTTATGTGATTGTTTTGGTGCATTTCGGTTGAGTATGCTTTGGGTTTTGATCCCTTTTCTTCCTCCCCCGAACCTACCCCTGTTTTGCCCCTTTTTTCAGCCCTGGAACAGTACACGGCCGGGTACTTTTTGTGCATGAAAAGTACCCGGGCGGGTAGTTTTATGCCGAAAGCTTCTGGATAGCTTTACCCGGTCGGGGAACTTTTCCCTTCAATTTTACCCGGCCGGGTACTCCCTCATCGGAACTCCAAATGACCTGATTTTTGATTCGTTGGAAAGCTCTTGAAGTATAGAACAACCTACAATTGGAATCATCCCAATATATTTTCCCATTTGTAAGATATTATCAATTATTTTTGGTGTCGCTGCTTTACCGACAAACTGCAATCATCCAACTTCAAGCTTATGCCATTTTCGCCTCGCTTTGAACTAGGAAACGAGACATATACCATTTTAAAGGTCTACTTGTCTAGTTTCATTCCCAACAAACAAAACCCAATTCCAATTTCTAGAACTTTAGATATTCCCATTTTCCCACAGCATGTGCATTTTCGGGAATTGTCGGTTTTGGCCAAACTTCACCAAAACCCTTCTTATTGCTTTCCTTTCACTCTCTTGGATCCCATATGTGAATTATATGATATAAATACTTGTTTTATTGATGATTATGCTAATAATTGACATTCCTTGATTGTTATTGCATGATATACTGATCCATGTTTTTGCTGTTCGTCTTAAATGGTTCATACTGTTGGGAATAGTGCCCTGAAAATTCAATTTGTTGAATTAATTAAACTGAATTTACAGCAAGTTGTGAGTATTTCACATATTAATAATTAATGACGTGTGGTGGTATTCTCATATGAAATGTGTTTCATAGGAAAAGACTTTGAATACCGAAATCACGTGTCATTAAAGTTCTAGTCGGTAAGATAAGAATATGTTCTTATCAAGACTATAACGTGGTTATAAAAGATGATTAGTCTTTCGTCATAGGGAATGGTGATTCCAATTATAACACGTTGATGATTTTCAATAGGATTGAAAACATCGAACTGGACCACTGAGATTATTTATTTTATACTACTATCTAAAATGAACAAAATCTCAGGAAGCATTGTACTCTTAATCCTGATAATACTTCGGCTTTAGGCATGTAGTGTTAGTCACTGTAACATACTCGAAGTGAGGTCTCGGTAACGGGTGGCCAAAATACTTTGTATGTTAAGCGATTATATGAAATGCGCTAAAGGGTTATATTGATCGAGGAATCTGTGGCCTTGCTGGAAGGTAAGAGATATCCTTGAAATAGATTTGCAAAAGTTCGAATTAAGACTTTGGCCAAAGCACTTCGCGTGATACGTCACCGAAGTTGTATGTTGAATGTGTTTCACATACAGAGAATTTGAACTTAAAGGCAAATCAATAAATTTCAAATTACAGATGAAAAATAAATGATAGTAGTTGCAATTTATTTTTCATGGATATTTACACGGAGGAGTAAAATGCGAAATTATTCTAGATCGAGAAATTCGTGAATAATTAATTAATTTTAGAGTACAACAATAATTATTTAGTGGAATTAAATATTGTTAAATGGTAATTAATTATTATCATGAGATGATAATATATTAATCCGTTTGGAGCTAAAATTAATTAGTCCTGCAGGTCCCCCTGCAAGCCCCAATGGAAAACCCAAAGAGAAAATATTAAAAGGAGAAAGAGAAATAAATTTTCAAAGTGTTTGAAAATGGCCAAGGAATTTATTTTAAGAAAATAAATTAAAGTTCCAAAGAGTTGGAAATACCCGGAATTTTATTTTAGAGAAAATAAAATTTTAAATTAAAAAAAAATAAAATGCTGACGTGGCAGGTGACGTGGCACTGACGTGTCACGCCACGTCAGCAGGCGGGGCCCAGTTGGCGCTGATGCAGCGCCGCGTGGCGCCCCATGTGGATGGCTAAGATTGCGCCACGCTATCGCAAACGGACGGCCCAGATTCGATTTGGGCTGGGGCGGTCAACGGGTCGGATAGTCCGGTCAAACGGGTCGGTTTCGGATAGGGTCGGCCGGGTTTGGTCCGGGTCGGAGCAGACCCGGACACGTGGCGAATTCTGGTGGACTGTGCGTGGAAGCACACGCGCCAACCACTTGGACGGCGCGTGGGGGCGTGTGAAGCCACGTGGCGGCGCGTGGTTGGCGGCGGCGTGTTCACGGCGGAGAGTCCTACCACGTGGCATGATCGGATTGGTCAATTTGTACGCGGTTTGCACACGATTTGCACAATGACCAAATTGCCCTTCATTTTGTACTTAAAAAGACCAAAATGCCCTCCAATATATCCCTATAAATAGGCTGACCCCTTGGCTCATTTTATATGCAATTTTTCGGCCAAAAATTTTGGCTGATTGGAGAGTCTCTCTCTCTCTCTTTCTAGTTTTTTTTAATTAATCTTTTTAATAAAGATTAATTAATATATAATTAGGTGGTTATATAATTAATATATAATCCATTTAATTATTACAAAATAGGGATTTTCTAGTTCTAGAAAAATGATTTTTTTTCTAGAAAATATTTTCTCTAAGTATTTAGAGAAATACTTTCAGAGCCCACACTTCGAGGGTGTCCCTGGGGATATTGCAGGGAAGCTCTGCCGGTTTCACGAGCAGATCGGGTATCGGGTTCTCAGGAGGTGAATTCGATGAGCTGGAAAAATGTCGTTAGATAGCCATGTTTGCAGTACGGTAATATCTTTCAGTTATTTTATTTTAAGCATGATAAATTATGTGCTATTAAGTGTTAATTGCATGTTAGATATTTATCTGCTTAAGTGATTTAAAATTTATTATCAATTGCATGTGTATACTTGAGTAGATCCGGCTAAGTCTTCCGCTTTGTATTAAAATATTTTAGAAATATTTTAATACTTGTATTATAATAAAAAATTTAAAATGTGGTCCCGGACCGCTACTGTTCTTGGCCCGCCTCCCAGCAACTGGTATCAGAGCTAGTTTGAGTAACCCGTAAGGGGCTCTATCGTAGAGGGGGTTCTCGCAGTGTGACCTGTGACGAAGTATTGACTCTTACCCCTCGCGGTCCCGCTGGAAAGGTTGGTTGTGTGGAGACGCACACCGTAAAACTTGTTCGTGAGGTATCTTTGCTGGTCACCCTATGAGATAGGAACGGCAGCAACTGGTATCAGAGTCGTGCTCTAGATATATACATGCATTGATATGATGCATGCGATGCATTGATATGATGCATCTGTGCACGTAAATTCTGTCAAAGGAGGCTGGTTTTTAAGTGGGACCGTTGTGACCCCTCCAGTGTTTCCTGGGAATTTACGTAGAATGGTAATTTTTTTGGGAATCGATTTCAAAAATCTTCCTGGTTAATTACCGAATCAGTAAACATGATTTAAATTATGAGATAATTTATTTATAACATGTTTACTTTATGCCATTTATTTTAAGCATGGTAATTATGTGATAATTATACCAGCATGCTTAATTGATTTAATTTATGGCATATTTATTTGTGTCATTTAAAATTTTAAGCATGATAATTATGTGATAATTATATGAAAGCATGCTTAATTATTTTATTTTATGGCATGATCATGATAATATGAGATATTATGTTATTTACAATTATGTATATTTTATTTAATGTGATTAAATAATATTGTTTAATAAAGATTAGACGCGATGCATAATTGAACTAATATTTTTCGGCCTAATTAATAAATAGTTATTAAATTGCCTTAAAATATTATTATTGGATTTTAAATATGATTTAGTAATCCTAGTGGGAGGGTATTAATTAGATTAATTACTTCCAATAATAAGACGCCAAAAGTGATTATTAAATAATCAACAGAAAATCCACACTTTTTAAAAATTCAAGTGGGAGCGAGATGAAAAGAATTGGATTCTCACGGCCTCCATTACCCGTCTATAGTATAGTGGATGTATACTACTCCCTTCGGCGGGTATATATTCGCGGTATACAAGATTAGACTTCTACGGATAGAATGAAATGCGACGAAAGTCAGCTCGACCACGCCTCCGTGGAGTGTCTTGACTTACTCGTACGGACTTCTAGGTAATGGTACACACTTGACTAAGTAATGTATTAACCTCCCTTCGGAGCTCTGTTACATTTACTTAGAGGCCAAGGGTTGACGTGGTGAATTAACATTATTTGGTAAGAGTTGTCTAGATAACATGTTAATTAAGAATAGTTCTTGCTTTTTCTAAGCGGTTTTTGACCTCGCCTCCGGGGAGTCAACTGCAGTTAGTTAAGTCACCATTGCGTAAATCAAAATGCTTACGTGGATTTCATTTATTGGTTGGACGCAGAAGAAAATGAAATACATAATCATAACTTGCATTTATTTATTTATTTCAGTTTTGTAATTACGATCTCTCTTAGCCCACTCCATACTATATGTCTATAATAAGGGAATAGGCTAGTAAGGGTTCAACTATGCTGATTAGGAAATGAATCTTGACATCGTGTTGAGACACGAAAGTTTACGTACTCACTGAATCTTATCCGAAAATTTTGGAAACTGCAACCAGTCAGGATTAGAAAGACGTTTATTCTAAATGGATCAAGTATGATGATCTGGCTAGTCTTATATCCTGACATCTATCTTAAAAGTTCTTGAGCATCAGACACATGAGATGTCCACTGATAAGAACATGTGTTGAAGACAGAGTCGTACGAAGGTATAAGCCATGAAAACGGTTGTCAGTTAAAGATGTTTGAAGGATCACTATTTCAGAATCATATTATGAATATGATAGCTAATCTGAACGTGATTGAAAGCCTCTGTGCTTAAAGAGACAATCTTAATAGATAGGATACGATCCTATACTCTCTGCCTAAGTCATTTGAACGTTCAAGAATAATTTTAAATTTTTATAAAACTAATGAACGACCTCAATATGGCAGAAAGGATGATATAAACTAAGGGAAAAGTTCTCTTTAATCAGACATCAATATCCACGGCCTAAAAGGCCAGTAAGTGGAAGAAAGAAAAAGGAAAAGTTCCCAATCTAAGGTTCAGAATAGAAAGTCAAATCCGACAATGGAAAAGTGTTTCTATTTCGGTGGTAACGGGTATTGGAAAAAGAGATTGTCCAAAATACTTAGTCTGTCTATTTGCTACGCCGTTTAGATAAGATATGAAGATATCTTACTCGTTGAAAATATGTTTAGTTGGAAATTCCCCAGACTCCTGGTGTGTGAACTTGAGATCAACTAATCATATTTGCAAGTAGTTGCGAAGATTCAAACTAACCAGGAAGTTTGAAAAACGGCTAACATACAACTACTGCTAAAGGATAATACAAGTCTATTTATATTAGCAGTAAGGACTATAAAGTCGTATTTTGGCAATAGGGTTTTAATATTATACGTGCCATATATACAGAAATTTGATTTCTGTAAGTTATTTGATAATCAATGGTCTAACGATTTATTTTGAATAAAGGTTTACCATTAAACAAAATAAAAGGTTTATTTGCTCTGGCACAATAAAAGATGGTCTTTTATACCTCAATAAAAAACCCTAATTTAAGTTTAACATTAAGACGCTTGACTTACCATCTGAGAGGAAAAACTTCAACGTGGCACCTATCTATTGGTCAATTGAATCTGAATAGGATCCAAAGACTGATTGTTGAGTTTTATTGACTTGAAAACAGTATCAATCTACGAATCCTATTTAGAAGGTTAAAATGACCAAAAAAGAATCCTTTTGAGACAAAAGGTATTAAGCCATGAACTTGCTTAAGTTAGTTCATACGGACATATGATACTATGAATGTTCAAGCAAGAGAAAGTTTTTGGGTACTTTATCATTCATTTGAATGAATACTCTAGATACAAATATGTTTATTTAATGAGACTTAAGTCTGTAATTTTGAAGAGTTCAAAGAATATAAGACTGAAGTCAAATAGTCAAATTAGAAAACATATCAAGGCACTTCGATTAGATCGAAGTAGTGATAAGTATCTAAGTTCAGAGTTGAATAGAATTTCTCAAATGAGATTAGATCTCAACCATATATATGAGATACGTCTTAACAAAGATGTATTGCAGAAAGGAGAAATAAAACTCTGATAATGATGGTAAGATTCATGAAGAGTCATGCTACCCTATGAATTTCGTTTTGGGGTCTTACACACAAAACGACAAACCTAGTTCTATCTAAGTCGGTTCCTAAGACACTGATGGATCTGTAGCTAGGGTGAAAACCCTGTATTTTTTATCTTCGGATTTAAGGTAGCCTGGTCCACGAGTAAAGGATGGATCCTGACAAGTCAGAATAAAGAACAAAGGTTTACTTGTTCTAAGGTTATCCTAGAAGAACAAGAGGTGGTATATTTTGTAATTTGAGAAATCACAAAAGATGTTTGTGAAGGTTTCAAATATAATTACATAGACAACCACAAAGGGTGGAAGCAAAGTAGTGTTAAAAGAAATAACAGTATTAGATACTGATTTCCATAAACCCGTGATAATGAAAATGTATTAGATACATGTGATGTACCAAATACAACATGTGATGTGGAGACGTGTACACGAGAGCATCATTGTAGTGGGAGGATTGTCAGGACACCTGACAAGATACCTAAGATTAACCCAAGTGGTTGAATCTAACGTATCTGATCCTATCACGTGTAATGAAGCTGTGGAAGATATAGACGCTGACCATTTGGTCAGAAGCCATGGAATCTAAGTTAGAATCTATATATTCTAACAAAGTCTTGAGCTTGTGAAGGTGCCTGAAGGCATTAAACCCATTAGATAAAATTGGGTTCTACAAGACGATAAAAGGAGAAATGGACAAAAGTAGAGACTTTAAAGCAAAGCTTATGGCAAGGGATTTTATCCAGAAAGAAGAAATCATTTATGAGATCTTCTCGCCTGTAACAGTGCTTAAGTCCATTATCCTCTCCATTTTATCTCATTATCGATTATGAGATTAGATAAATGGATGTAAAGACTATGTTCTTGAACGGGCAATTTCAAGAAGAAGAGATACATGCCACAACCTGAAGGCTTCACAGCCAGAAATCAGGTGCATATAATGCTAGCTTAATAGATCGATTTATGATCTTAAGCAAGCGTCTAGATTATGGAGCATCATAATTAAAGAGGCAATTTAAATTCTTTGGATTTGTGCAATTGCCTGATGAACCATGTGTGTACAAATGACATCAAGATAATGTTGTAACATTTTCATTTTGTACGTAAACAATATTCTGCTCATAGAGAATGATGCAAGAATTTTGTCAGTGGTCAAGATTTGGATGTCAAATCATTTTGGCAAGAAAAGACCTATGTGAAACCAATGTTATTCCAAGGATCAGAATTCTATCGTGATCATAGGAATAAGGAGATTGGTTTATCACAAGAAGCATATATAGATAAGATGCTGGTAAGGTATAATATGACAGATTCCAAGAAAGGTCCATTACCTTTTAGATTTGGAATTTATCTATCTCGGGATCAGTGTCCCGAGACAACTGAAGAGATAGAAGACATGATTAGAGTTCCGCAGCGGAAGCTTTATGTGTGTCATATTAAGTACAGGGCCAGATGTCTATTATGAAATAGGTCTAAGTCAGCAGATATTAGTCAAACCCTAGAATCTGACACTGGGTAGTAGTGAAAGCATATATTGGAGTACTTGATAAGGACTTGAGATTATATGCTTGTCTACCACAGTGGTGAGCTCATTTCAATAGAGTACACAGATTCGGATATACAATTTGATTTGTATTCTAGATGTTTGACATCAGAATACGTGTTTACTCTAGAAAGAGCAACTGTTAATTGGAGAATGTTAAGCAAACTTGTATTGCTTACACCGCCATGGAAGTCAAATACATGGTAGCTTGAGAAGCAGCCAGTTAGATGTATTGGATTCATGATTTTCTAGTCGTTGGCTCGGAGAAACGTCTAAAAGATTCCTTCACTAAAGTATTGGCGTAAAAGAGTGCAAAACGAGTTTTGACACTCATGTGGAAGGAATAAGACTTAGATGTATAGCCAAATTGAATTTAGGGCAAGTGGGAGACTGTTGGGAATAGTGCCCTGAAAATTCAACTTGTTGAATTAATTAAATTGAATTTATAGCAAGTTGTGAGTATTTCACATATTAATAATTAATGACCTGTGGTGGTATTCTCATATGAAATGTGTTTCATAGGAAAAGACTTTGAATACCGAAATCACATGTCATTAAAGTTCTAGTCGGTAAGATAAGAATATGTTCTTATCAAGACTATAACGTGGTTATATAAGATGATTAGTCTTTCGTCATAGGGAATGGTGATTCCAATTATAACACGCTGATGATTTTCAATAGGATTGAAAACATCGAACTGGACCACTGAGATTATTTATTTTATACTGCTATCTAAAATGAATAAAATCTCAGGAAGCATTGTACTCTTAATCCTGATAATATTTCGGCTTTAGGCATGTAGTGTTAGTCACTGTAACATACTCGAAGTGAGGTCTCGGTAACGGGTGGCCAAAATACTTTGTATGTTAAGCGATTATATGAAATGCGCTAAAGAGTTATATTGATAGAGGAATCTGTGGCCTTGCTGGAAGGTAAGAGATATCCTTGAAATAGATTTGCAAAAGTTCGAATTAAGACTTTGGCCAAAGCACTTCGCGTGATACGTCACCGAAGTTGTATGTTGAATGTGTTTCACATACAGAGAATTTGAACTTAAAAGCAAATCAATAAATTTCAAATTAGAGATGAAAAATAAATGATAGTAGTTGCAATTTATTTTTCATGGATATTTACACGGAGGAGTAAAATGCGAAATTATTCTAGATTGAGAAATTCGTGAATAATTTAATTAATTTTAGAGTACAACAATATTTATTTAGTGGAATTAAATATTGTTAAACGGTAATTAATTATTATCATGAGATGACAATATATTAATCCGTTTGGAGCTAAAATTAATTAGTCCTGCAGGTCCCCCTGCAAGCCCCAATTGAAAACCCAAAGAGAAAATATTAAAAGGAGAAAGAGAAATGAATTTTCAAAGTGTTTGAAAATGGCCAAGGAATTTTATTTTAAGAAAATAAATTAAAGTTCCAAAGAGTTGGAAATGCCCGAAATTTTATTTTGGAGAAAATAAAATTTTAAATAAAAAAAAAAATGCTGACGTGGCAGGTGACGTGGCACTGACGTGTCACGCCACGTCAGCAGGCGGGGCCCAGTTGGCGCTGATGCAGCGCCGCGTGGCGCGCCATGTGGATGGCTAAGATTGCGCCACGCTATTGCAAACGGACGGCCCAGATTCGATTTGGGCTGGGGTGGTCAACGGGTCGGATAGTCCGGTCAAATGGGTCGGTTTCGGATAGGGTCGGCCGGGTCTGGTCCGGGTCGGAGCAGACCCGGACACGTGGCGAATTCTGGTGGACTGTGCGTGGAAGCACACGCGCCAACCACTTGGACGGCGCGTGGGGGCACGTGAAGCCACGTGGCGGCGCGTGGTTGGCGGCGGCGTGTTCACGGCGGAGAGTCCTACCACGTGGCATGATCGGATTGGTCAATTTGTACGCGGTTTGCACATGGTTTGCATAATGACCAAATTGCCCTTCATTTTGTACTTAAAAAGACCAAAATGCCCTCCAATATATCCCTATAAATAGGCTGACCCCTTGGCTCATTTTATATGCAATTTTTCGGCCAAAAATTTTGGCTAATTGGAGAGTCTCTCTCTCTCTCTTTCTAGTTTTTTTTAATTAATCTTTTTATTAAAGATTAATTAATATATAATTAGGTGGTTATATAATTAATATATAATCCATTTAATTATTACAAAATAGGGATTTTCTAGTTCTAGAAAAATGATTTTTTTTCTAGAAAATATTTTCTCTAAGTATTTAGAGAAATACTTTCGGAGCCCACACTCCGAGGGTGTCCCTGGGGATATTACAGGGAAGCTCTGCTGGTTTCACGAGCAGATCGGGTATTGGGTTCTCAGGAGGTGAATTCGAGGAGCTGGAAAAATGCCGTTAGATAGCCATGTTTGCAGTACGGTAATATCTTTCAGTTATTTTATTTTAAGCATGATAAATTATGTGCTCTTAAGTGTTAATTGCATGTTAGATATTTATCTGCTTAAGTGATTTAAAATTTATTATCAATTGCATGTATATACTTGAGTAGATCCGGCTAAGTCTTCCGCTTTGTATTAAAATATTTTAGAAATATTTTAATACTTGTATTATAATAAAAATTTTAAAATGTGGTCCCGGACCGCTACTGTTCTAGGCCCGCCTCCCAGCAACTGGTATCAGAGCTAGTTTGAGTAACCCGTAAGGGGCTCTATCGTAGAGGGGGTTCTCGCAGTGTGACCTGTAACGAAGTATTGACTCTTACCCCTCGCGGTCCCGCTGGTAAGGTTGGTTGTGTGGAGAGGCACACCGTAAAACTAGTTCGTGAGGTATCTTTGCTGGTCACCCTATGAGATAGGAACGACAGCACATACGAGTCGAGTCTCACGTACACGTGTCCTTGTTATACAGATCACGTTCCCGGTGACGAGGAGCACGCTCCTTAGGGTGTTTCCTTGCTTCTTTTGGTTGGTAAAGTAAAGGTGAGGTTTAATTACTAGATATATAGAACCCGTATAACCCTACGTGATGTTTCGGCCAAAATGTATATATATGTATATATCTTTCTCAAAACCTTTATCGATTGCAAGTGATTTCTCGTGACATATGGAACTTATCGTGATTGATTGATTTTTGGCGAGTAAAGCATGTTCACTTGGGCCCGAGGGTAGTGTATTGAGCCAGCCGAGGAAGCAAGGGCTGACGGGTAACTCTTGCACTATCCTCACCAATTTTGGGATCACCTCTGAATCCACCAGGAGGTTTGGTGGAGGAAGAAGTCCCGTGCGTGGGAGTCATGTTCCCGACGTACACCGTTCATGGATGGTGGGGCCTTGCAGTCCCACCATCACCGGAGGAAGAAGGAGTTCATGAAATTGCTAATTGTGCACTATAACAACTTGCAAGATAACCATCGAATTGAAACCTAAATATTGATTGTTCACTGTTGGTGTAAAGGTTGGAGAATTGCCCTCACTCGCCGGGCCACGGATTGAACTGATAATGATTGAATTATTAAATTGATTAGTTGTAATCTCGGGCGAGGATTACTTTAATATTTGTACTTATATTGTCTCTTTCATGAAAACTTACCCGAGATTATAGCTTGCATGGTAATTGCGCTTATATTTATTTAAACCCCTCACTCAGTCTTCGGTTGACTGACACTCTCATATTTTCAGGTCTGCAGGTGGCATGCTAGGCGGGATCGAGTCAAGTCTTTAATTTCGAGTCTAGCATAATGTCATATATATTATTAATGCATATGAATTATCTTGATAATCTTATATATTATGATTTGTCTTTGGAAATTGATATTGTATATATGAAGATAATGGAAATGACCTTGAAAGGTGTTAAAGACATGAATGTATATTATGCTTCTGTTTTATTGATTAGGCATAATCGTATTTAATTGAGGGTTAGTCCCGCCTAGCTAGTGTGTCGTTTTTTTTATTGTCACCCGTTCGCCTTGAGTCCGGTTCATATATGGACTACCCATTTCATGTGTGAGCTAGACTTATGGTGTGGAGGTGTGGCATCTCGGCGTTCCGGGTGCTACATCTTAGGTGGTATCAGAGCCCGATTGCAAAACCGCGGTTCTAGTGTTGTGTCTCGTGAGTCTAGGTCGAACGGCATAGGATTATTCGATAATTTGCGAGTCTTGCATCTTATTTGGAACTGCTTGAACTTATTTGAATTTATTTGAACTTACCTGAACATCTTTGAGCTACTTGATAACTTGTGCATAACATTGATTCGTGTCACTACTTGTTGATTAGTTGACC
This sequence comes from Lantana camara, assembly GCA_037501455.1. Lineage (NCBI taxonomy): Eukaryota > Viridiplantae > Streptophyta > Magnoliopsida > Lamiales > Verbenaceae > Lantana > Lantana camara. The sequence goes on from CM074855.1 coordinate 114,627,094, forward strand.
TTATATAGTTTGGAAATTTATATGTTCAACATGTTTATTTAAACTTTTGCAGAATTTATGTGTTAACGTGTTTTATCTTAAATTTTGTTGAATTATTTAATGCATTTTGCATCAAATTCATGGCTTTGGTGTTAATTATGTGACATGAGCATGCGTTAACTGCATGCATTTATTTTTAAAAATGAGTTGTGATTCATAGGATACGAAGATAATATCAAACCACGACCAATTTCTACAGCTACAACCATTCATCATAAGTTCTACCTCAAGCCGAATGATGCAAGGAAGGTGTCAGGGATGACATATAAGGAGTTAAGATTTATGGCCTTCTCTAACTGGAGCTATGGTTCGAGGGTTAGAATCCGGAGTGGTATGCTGATTTTTTAGGAAAAGTTTGCAACTTCTATCAAAAATGATGATTTCTCAATGAGGGTTTTCTAATTCGGGGATGGAGCAAAGAAAATCTTGGAGGTATTTGGATTCGAGCTTCACACCAACAAAAGACGATGACCTTCAAGAGAACTTAAGGCAAAATAGGCTTGTTGAGGGATAAGCAATGAAGATTGTCAAAGAAGGTTCGGATGAAATAGGATCGGTGGATGATGGGAAATACGGATCACCAAGGAAGAAATTTTAAGTAAATCAATTCATTAGTAGTCAAACTTGGGCAAGAAGAAGAAGGGACGAATTTAGGACTTTGGATTTCGGGAAAAGAAAGTAGGTGAATTGGAGGAAGTTAAGAGCACCGATGGTTTCAAGTTCATGGAAAGTCAAGATGCTAAAGGTTTTATCTTCGGGCGGGTTGGAGTTCATTTTTCAGATCCAAGCCAAATTATCGTATTGTGAGCACAAGTTGAGAGATCATACGGAGCAACAAATGGAAAAAGTAAATTGAGAGGACTTCAACTGAGATAACGCCTAAAGAAAGTCGGGACAACAATGGGAGATTAGTCCCTTGAGAGAAGTTGGGATACTAACTTCATAAGTGGAAAAGAATTTGAATTCAAGAATTATAATCTCGGATTATAAGGTTATACGAGTGATACAAGGAAATTTCGATCGAGGAGATAATTATGGTGAAGAATTGGGTTCAAGAAATTTCAATCCCCGGGCAATGGAAATGGATGGGTTGATGATAGAGAATTTTGAAGAATTGGAAGACCGTGGGGAAAACAAGAAATGATCAACCATTCGGGACAAGTTTATGGTTCAACAAACAAGGAACAAATTTCGGGTTAAAGCTATCACTACCACGGTGACAGGTTCAAAGCATCCATAAGCACGTGCATCATACATCGCATTCAATTAGCTAATATCTTTTATTTATACGTGCATGCATCTTTAATTGACATAATTTCTTCAACATGTCGTATCCTTAATTGTTTAAAGAGTGCTACATACATTCGCATCTTAATCCAACATGCATTGTTTAGTGTTTACTTGATAGGGGATCTTCTCCACTTAATTTATTGAGTGTTACTCCGATCGGGTCTGGCTTGAAATAAGTGAGGAAATAATTGGGTGGCAAAGTGTGGGTTTAAAAAGGAAAGAGTCATCGAGAGGTTGAGAAAAGTGGACAGGAGTTAGAAGGGAAGAAGTGGGTCATTACTCCTACCAATCGCCTCAAAGATAAGGGCGAGATAAAATTTCCGAACAATTGGTGAGGTTGGAACCGTCTATATCAAGGAAGCTGAGTTGAAGATGTCGAGACTCTCTAAAGTAAGAAGTGATGTTATGAGCTAACGGATAAGAATATGCATTCTTAAGGGGGAGAGTCGACCGGGAAAAGATTTCAAATTTATGGATTAGCTCAAATGGATTGCTTCCAATAAAAGTAATAAAATTTCGGGGGACACCAACAACGGGGTTTCTCGGAAGTGAAAAAAGGAAAGGATGCAGAAGAATCTAACACTTGAGGATCTTTAAGTTTGGGATGAGAAAATTTTGAGAATATTGGGGAGAAAATTTGATCGGATCATCTTAGTGGGGATGAAAGTGAGAGTTCGTTCAATTGAGGGTCAGAAGTGTAGGATTTAGGGAGAAAATCACACATTCAAGAATTAAATTTCCGGACCGTGGTGTTAGACAAGGTAAAGGATTTGATCACGGGTTGAAGGCCGAGTAACCATGAAGATATCTATATCCACCTCGGACCTTTTTGGGGCATGATAATGTGTTTAGAAGATCGATCGTGGAAGTAGGACTACATTGCCATTTAAATATCGGATATCGAGGATTGTAATGTCCGACGCTTTGGGATGAGGAATCTTCAACATCAAATCAAGGGGGTGAAACGTGTAACGCCCCAATTCTTTATTAGTACAGCATGACGTATATGTTTACTTAATTTCGCAAATTAATTGATCTTTAGTGTTTTCTATAATTAAATTTCATTGTTTAATTGTTAAATAAGGGATTAATTGAAATATATGCAATATTTGAATTTGAATTTATGTGAATAACTTGTGTGCTCCTTAATTGCGCGAGTAATTATTTTTACGTATTTTATGTATTTACATTTTATTTTAATTATATTAGATGTTAATTATTTAATTTAATGTTATTAATATTAATTACATTATATAATATAAATATATATATATATATTATATATATTTGTGTACGTGTGTGCATGGATTTAGTTATGCATGCATGTAATACTTATATATTATATTTGCATGCATTTTATAATTATAACTTAAATATATTTGCATGCATGTATTTATATATACTATATACGTATGCATGCATATTATATGTAATATATTAAATGAATTTAGTTGGTTATTTTGTTAATGTTATGGCTTTTATTGTTTCATTGCGTTTGAGTGCTTCGTTTCTATTTGAATTGATGCCGGAATTTTGTGCGAATTTAATATGTTGAACTTATACGTGTCTTGTATATGAATATTTATTCGTTTCGTATTTCGAATTCATTTGCTTGTGTTTCGGATTTAATTTGTATTTTGGAATCCAAGTCGGGGGCTAACGAGCACTTAGCGCACCCTTGGTTCCGTATTTAATATCTTGAGCTCGGGAACTCGGATTCGAGTTCCGTCAACTTCGCTGAACTCGTAACGAAAATTCGAGTTTAGTAAACTTAGCCTTATATTTTTCTAACGTCAATTGAACCTCCGAATTTCAACCGAAAGACGAAACGGCGACGAAACTGATCTTGTTGCACTAAAATGGCCATAACTTATTCATTTGTTGACCAAATTAACCATGGTTTGATGCTATAGAACCCTAACTCAACCACCTAACCTGATGTACCAAGCCCTAACCGAACCAACCCTCACACAAATCACAAATCTCAGCCAAAGTCATTGCTCTCCAGTTCTTTCCCGTAACCCTTGGTTCCTTGGAGATTTTGGAGCTCAAATCTCATCCAATCCTCATCCAATCAACAAGGTAAGTTTAGGGTTGTATTATATATTCATTCCTGGTCATTTTCATTCATTTATCCCCAAATTTGATCATGGTTTCATGCATTTTTCGGCTGATCTTGAATAAAGACGTTTTTGGCAATTCTTTCGATCTTCTCCAATTCTTGATGGATTTGAATGATTCCAAGCTTGAGAATGATTGTTTTGTTATCTTCTATTCATTTATGATCATTAATTGCATGGTAGTTGAGGTATTTTTGAGATATCAATTTTGGAACTTTGAGAAAATCTTCATATAAGTCACGTATGCCTTCTTCCCGTGTGTGAGCTTCCTTGGACCTGATATATATGTTGAATTTGTGGTGTTTTTCTGCACATATGACAACCTAACTCACATGAACGTGTTGGGATTACTTGAGATCATTTCATGCCCTGTTTTTCGTAAGTTTTGCCCTGTTTTTGGGACTGGAAAATTGCTGTCAGCAGCTGTGTTCTTCCCTTGATGTTGCTGTCATTTTTGTACATTGTTAGGGTTGGTTTTAGGCTGCATTTCATGTCTTCTTCTTGCTACATATGTTGCCTATTTGTTGCTTGTGATGTTGCTGCGTTTAAGCTAGAGAAACAGGGGCTGTCTGCGTATTAGTTTAGCTGCTGCGTTCTTGGCACGGGGGTGTCAAGTTTCTTCTTGTCAGCGTGGAACGGGGGTGCAGGGGTGGTCTGGTGTTGCTGTACCGAGACACGGGGGTGTCTCGGTCTGTTCTTTGTGGGTGACACGGGGGTGTCACCCTGTTATTTCATGCTTGTTGCTGTCGTGAACTGCTGCTGCTGCTACTGCTAGTTTCTTTTCTTTCCTGCATGTTTTGCTAAGTGCTAATGAATGTTTTGCATGCATAATGCTTGCATGCATATATGGATTTAATTACCTACACAATTGCATGAATGTTATTATGATTGCATGCATGTACGTATGCTTAATATATATACTCATGTAATTAGTTGCATGCATGATTTATGGTTGCTGTACGTGCATGGCATGCATATATCTATATATATATTATGAATAGGTGTATATATTTATTATATATATATTATATATATTATTAAATATTAAGTGTTATTTGATTTAATTGAATTATTTAAATCAAATGTTATCTATTTCATGTTTTATTTAATTTCCTAAATTTAATTGAAGGTATTTAATTGTTTAATTTCTAATTGTTAATGCAATTGAATATGTTGAATTGTTATGTTCTAATTTTAAATGTGATTTAATTTGTACCTTGATTATATTGGAATTTCTTGAATTAATTTGATTGAAATTATGAATTCGAATGAAAGTGAATGAAAGATTGGACGACTTGATTATATAATTTAAATTCCTTTGATGTGAAATGTGAAGGATATGAATTCGTTTGAATACGAATGCTTCATTGAATGAATGAATTGAACGTTTATATGTCCTTAAGACTTTAATAGTGCACATGAACGTGTCCATTACCTTATAGCATCTCTTATACATTCATATCATAATCATTTCATTGCCGAGCGTCTTATTTGGTCATATTGAGTCTCACCTCACCTCTCTTGCACAGATTTTGAGTCCGTTGGAGACGAGGGCGATCCGAGAGGCTCTTGTGTTCTCCTCTTTGCGGTTAAGGTGGGTTTTTCTTCTACTTAGATAAAACGACCCGATATATCTTCCTATGTGAAAAGTTTTAAGCCAAAGTAATATGATATATATATTGAGTCTTTTGTCGAGTAAATGATTGCAAACGTAAAGCCCTTATTAAATGAATCCTACCTAATGTTTTGGCGAGAATGAATGAATGTTCACCATGGATGGGGCCCAGGGGCTTGGTGTGAGTGGGGAACCGAGGAGGCATGGGCTGACGGGAAACCCTCACACTAGTCCCACCAATGAACGGCGTAACCGGACCTCGTTAGGAGTTAGCGAGGAATGGACGCTGAGTGCCATCTGGGGAGTCATGTTCCCCTTTTGGTCAATGAATGGGTGGATGGGTCTTGCAAACCCGCCACCAACCCGGAGGAAGAAGGTGTAAATGTTATTGAATGCGCACGAAAGAATGATATGCATGAAAAGAAAGAAAAAATGAATGAATGAATGATAATGAATGTTAATGAATGTTAATGTAGTACACGAGGTGTTGGTTGGAGATAATGCACGCCCACTCGCCGGGCCATTAATGACCTATTGTTAATGAATTGTTATAATCCCTTTTGATGATTTCTATTTGCCCACTTGGGAAATCCTTTAAAAACCTCACTTGGGATTATAGCTTGCATGTGATTGTTAAATTCCGTTGTATATTATAATTATGCCCTGCTTTTTTACCCACCAGTCCCTTTTGGACTGAACCTGTTTGGCTTTCAGTTGTGTTGTGCAGGTGTCGAGGGAGCTAGGCGGGATTCGAGTCATAGGTTTTACTTTCGTCTTTTAACCCTTGTATTTTGGTCTTACACTCGCATTTTGCACGTTGGATCATTGTATTGTTTAAAAATGGAGCGTATTGGTTGTTTCGAGCCGTGACAGCAATTAGTAATGTTTATGACTTATTTTTGGAGTTTTGATGCTCATTGAATGTATATATGATGTATGTTCGTTTATTGCTTCCGCTTTAATGTTTGTTCTGATTTTATGGTTCAAGGGTTAGTCCCGCCTAGCATAGAGTGTGTGTTTGTCCCCGTTCGCCGTGATTTGGCTCGGGTATGGATCGTCCATTTCATATTCGGGTCGAATCTCGGTGCGGGGGATGTGACACCTTGCGCTCGGGTGTTACATCCTTAAGTGGTATCAGAGCTTAGGGTTGCAAAACCCGGGCTCTCGTGTCGTGTGGGTCTGTCTAAGTCGTTCGGCATAGGAACTAAGTGATAATGTGTGCATTGCATCGATTTTGAACATGAAATTGTCTTTCTTTTTAATCTTGTCAAATTACTTGTAGCATTCTATATTGAATCTGTGCCTTTCGTGTTGAATAAGTGCCATGAGCATGTATTAATCGCATGCATATATCTTCGAAAATGAGTTATGATTCACAGGTTATGAAAATAATATCAAACCACGGCCAAGCTCCACGATAAAGACGATCTATTGCTAGTTCGTCCTGAGGCATGGAAGCTAGAAGGGATACAACCGGGAAGAATGTAGAGAATCCGAGATGTGAGGTTTTCTAGAGGGAGCTAGAGTTCAAGGATTTTGATTCGGAATGGGAGGTTTGAATTAAGAGATGCGGTGGTAGAAGGATACTTGGTGAAATGGGGATTGATTATAAGATGGTTACGACTTAGAAGATTGACATATACGGCTCTGCCATACAAGGTGCCTTTGATTGGAAGCAACGGGATCGTTCAACCTAATGAAGGAAGTGAACAAACCTTGAAGGTATTTTGATTCCGGATTTGGAGCATTGAAGAGGTATTAATAATTAAAGGAGTTAAGATAAAATGGGTCCGGTAGGAGTTGAACACCAAAGATTGACAAAGAAGGATCTCTGACTAAGTCCAGTGATTTGAAATCAAGTTTGTCGAAGTTAAGACTGGGAAGAGTTGGAATTGAGTGCTTTGGATTTTGATTAAGATGGGAAACGAGTCTGGAAGAGTAGAGAGGGGCAAGTACCTGGGAAAATACAAATATGGGAGGAGGCGAGATGGAGAACGAGATTTGAGTTCGTTTTTCCAAATCCAAGATGAATTATCATATTGTGAAGTTGAATTGGAAGATATGGAGCAACAAATGGGAACTATAAAGAAAGGCAAAGACCGGTTGAAGGATTATTCTCGAGGAGAGACTCTTTGCAAGGAAATCATGCGCTCAGGTATAAGCAATCGGAAAACAAGCTTAATTTGTCAATCCAAGTTCATAAAGGATAAGGACGGAGTCTTGATCACGGTGACGGCGAGAAGTAGGGTTCAGAATTATATTGGGGATTCATTTTGTAAGAGAGTTTGAGCAAGGTTGAAGGGCGATCCCTGGGGGTAAATGCAGAGGCTAACTCAGTGGATGTCGAAGGAATCAGGGATAGTGAAATTTCAATTCCGGACAGTGGAAGATACAAGTGATGCACAGGATCCTTGGAAATCTTGAAGACCGTGGGAAAGACGAAGCATGATCAGCAAGTCAAAGTAACCTCGTGTTTGGAGGAACGAGAGAAAAGCTACTGAGCTAATAGCTTACCCCATTGGTGACAGGTTCCAAAGCATTCATAGCTCGTGCATCATATTTCGCATTAATTATTTATTCTTCTGGCCTTATGATTATCCGTGCATTTCTATTTGGTTTCGTTGCGCTAATGTGATGCATAGTTGCTTGATGTAAACGTGACACATGCATCGTCAATTTTAACCCGACATGCATTTTAGTGTTTATTTGATAGGGAGTTCCTTCATCTCACCCATCAAGTATCATTTTAACCGAGCCACCTCAGAATTCAGATGAAAGGAAATAACGGAGTTGCATAGGTAGGTAACGTGGAAAAAAAAATAAAAATAAAAATAAAAAAAAATAAAGAACCTCAAATAAGGGGCAGGTTGATGGAAGTGGGATTCAGAAAAAGAAGCGAAATTAGAGTTGGCTTTGGGGTGTTGGATTGAACAAGAATAGAGAAGGGGGTTGCTATTTTCGTTAAATTCTTCCCCCCCAAATGAAATTGTTTTATCAAGAGTTTAGGGGAAAGATGGATTGATTGAGTTCAAGGATAACGATAGAAAATTTAAGGGGGAAAGCGTAACCAAGAAGAAAAAAAAAAAAAAAATTAAAACTTGAAGTTGTGGCTGAAGAAATAAATAATAGGGATAACGGAAGTGCAATTAGGAAGGTCCGGGGTATGTTAGTGAGCGGAAATGATTAAGACGATTTTAACGATTGGCCATTAAAACGAAGGTTAGGCCACTAAATTCGGGCTGAAGGTTTCCACGAGGAATTGGGAAGATAGTTCATTGAATTTTCTACATGTGTAATTCGATTTGAAGATGGAGGAGTTACGGAGAGGTTAAGGAAACTCTCTAGTTGATTTATCGAGAGGGAATCAATTTGAATTAATACAGAAAGAGATGCTGTCAATAAAGCTTGGTCCAATGAATTGGAAGGAGTTAAGAAGAAATAAAACCAAAGAGGATGACCATTGAGAAATCTAAATCAAAACCTAGGAATTGTCAAGAACCTTCCGTCTTCGATTTAAGAAATATGGGATTAATTATCGAATATAACCTTTAGGGGGTCAAAGGGAATGAACGGATCATAGGAACGGAAGATGGGAAAGGATTTGTATTGAGAAAGACCATAAGAATAAAACATCTTAAGGTCGGGATTGAATCATCAAGGTTATTCAGAGTGGTTATCCTCGGGGATATGTTAGACTTCGATATGGTAAAGGTAATAACTACAGACCTGAGTTCGGGACCAATGATTTAGGGGTATTCGGGGAAGTCAAGCTCGGTCAATTAAAAAGGAGTTGGTTGGTCGAACAAAGATTATGTGAAATGGTGAAAACTGGAAACAGTACAAGTCAGAAGGAATTCAAGAGTATAATCCTTAAAGGATTCATCAAATTGCTTCACCGGGGTACCCTGAAGAGGTTAAAGCCAAGTTGAGCACTAAATTTATCTTCAGGACAGATCAGGCACTGGACAATGACAACTTACAATTCTAAATTTCGCAACTACGGTGAACGGTACTTATAGCATCCATGATACATGCATCCATACAAACTTAACTCCAATAATTTTTTTTTATTATGTGCCTAGATATCTTATCATGTTAAATTACTCGGAGTAATTGATAACCAACGTGGACGATGTCTGTTACTTGCTTTGGGGTGTCTTAGATGATTTTAATTATGGCTTTGCGTGTGTGGCTTGGGAGTATTGGAGACTTCCTTGCTCTTATTTTTGTTCGAGAGACGGGGTGCTCTCATTGTTTATAAGAGACGGGGATGCTCTTATTTTTGTTCGAGAGACGGGGTGCTCTCTTTGCTTGCGAGAGACGGGGTTCTCTCCTTGTTGTTTGAGAGACGGGGATTCTCTCCTTGTTGTTTGTGAGGAACGGGGTTCCTTCATTAATTGTTTTCAGGCAGATAATGAATCCGAGGACGGATTCTTTTAAGGGGGAAAGGTTGTAACGCCCCAATTCTTTATTAGTACAGCATGACGTATATGTTTACTTAATTTCGCAAATTAATTGATCTTTAGTGTTTTCTATAATTAAATTTCATTGTTTAATTGTTAAATAAGAGATTAATTGAAATATATGCAATATTTGAATTTGAATTTATGTGAATAACTTGTGTGCTCCTTAATTGCGCGAGTAATTATTTTTACGTATTTTATGTATTTACATTTTATTTTAATTATATTAGATGTTAATTATTTAATTTAATGTTATTAATATTAATTACATTATATAATATAAATATATATATATTATATATATTTGTGTACGTGTGTGCATGGATTTAGTTATGCATGCATGTAATACTTATATATTATATTTGCATGCATTTTATAATTATAACTTAAATATATTTGCATGCATGTATTTATATATACTATATACGTATGCATGCATATTATATGTAATATATTAAATGAATTTAGTTGGTTATTTTGTTAATGTTATGGCTTTTATTGTTTCATTGCGTTTGAGTGCTTCGTTTCTATTTGAATTGATGCCGGAATTTTGTGCGAATTTAATATGTTGAACTTATACGTGTCTTGTATATGAATATTTATTCGTTTCGTATTTCGAATTCATTTGCTTGTGTTTCGGATTTAATTTGTATTTTGGAATCCAAGTCGGGGGCTAACGAGCACTTAGCGCACCCTTGGTTCCGTATTTAATATCTTGAGCTCGGGAACTCGGATTCGAGTTCCGTCAACTTCGCTGAACTCGTAACGAAAATTCAAGTTTAGTAAACTTAGCCTTATATTTTTCTAACGTCAATTGAACCTCCGAATTTCAACCGAAAAACGAAACGGCGACGAAACTGACCTTGTTGCACTAAAATGGCCATAACTTATTCATTTGTTGACCAAATTAACCATGGTTTGATGCTATAGAACCCTAACTCAACCACCTAACCTGATGTACCAAGCCCTAACCGAACCAACCCTCACACAAATCACAAATCTCAGCCAAAGTCACTGCTCTCCAGTTCTTTCCCGTAACCCTTGGTTCCTTGGAGATTTTGGAGCTCAAATCTCATCCAATCCTCATCCAATCAACAAGGTAAGTTTAGGGTTGTATTATATATTCATTCCTGGTCATTTTCATTCATTTATCCCCAAATTTGATCATGGTTTCATGCATTTTTCGGCTGATCTTGAATAAAGACGTTTTTGGGCAATTCTTTCGATCTTCTCCAATTCTTGATGGATTTGAATGATTCCAAGCTTGAGAATGATTGTTTTGTTATCTTCTATTCATTTATGATCATTAATTGCATGGTAGTTGAGGTATTTTTGAGATATCAATTTTGGAACTTTGAGAAAATCTTCATATAAGTCACGTATGCCTTCTTCCCGTGTGTGAGCTTCCTTGGACCTGATATATATGTTGAATTTGTGGTGTTTTTCTGCACATATGACAACCTAACTCACATGAACGTGTTGGGATTACTTGAGATCATTTCATGCCCTGTTTTTCGTAAGTTTTGCCCTGTTTTTGGGACTGGAAAATTGCTGTCAGCAGCTGTGTTCTTCCCTTGATGTTGCTGTTATTTTTGTACATTGTTAGGGCTGGTTTTAGGCTGCATTTCATGTCTTCTTCTTGCTACATATGTTGCCTATTTGTTGCTTGTGATGTTGCTGCGTTTAAGCTAGAGAAACAGGGGCTGTCTGCGTATTAGTTTAGCTGCTGCGTTCTTGGCACGGGGGTGTCAAGTTTCTTCTTGTCAGCGTGGAACGGGGGTGCAGGGGTGGTCTGGTGTTGCTGTACCGAGACACGGGGGTGTCTCGGTCTGTTCTTTGTGGGTGACACGGGGGTGTCACCCTGTTATTTCATGCTTGTTGCTGTCGTGAACTGCTGCTGCTGCTACTGCTAGTTTCTTTTCTTTCCTGCATGTTTTGCTAAGTGCTAATGAATGTTTTGCATGCATAATGCTTGCATGCATATATGGATTTAATTACCTACACAATTGCATGAATGTTATTATGATTGCATGCATGTACGTATGCTTAATATATATACTCATGTAATTAGTTGCATGCATGATTTATGGTTGCTGTACGTGCATGGCATGCATATATCTATATATATATTATGAATAGGTGTATATATTTATTATATATATATTATAAATATTATTAAATATTAAGTGTTATTTGATTTAATTGAATTATTTAAATCAAATGTTATCTATTTCATGTTTTATTTAATTTCCTAAATTTAATTGAAGGTATTTAATTGTTTAATTTCTAATTGTTAATGCAATTGAATATGTTGAATTGTTATGTTCTAATTTTAAATGTGATTTAATTTGTACCTTGATTATATTGGAATTTCTTGAATTAATTTGATTGAAATTATGAATTCGAATGAAAGTGAATGAAAGATTGGACGACTTGATTATATAATTTAAATTCCTTTGATGTGAAATGTGAAGGATATGAATTCGTTTGAATACGAATGCTTCATTGAATGAATGAATTGAACGTTTATATGTCCTTAAGACTTTAATAGTGCACATGAACGTGTCCATTACCTTATAGCATCTCTTATACATTCATATCATAATCATTTCATTGCCGAGCGTCTTATTTGGTCATATTGAGTCTCACCTCACCTCTCTTGCACAGATTTTGAGTCCGTTGGAGACGAGGCCGATCCGAGAGGCTCTTGTGTTCTCCTCTTTGCGATTAAGGTGGGTTTTTCTTCTACTTAGATAAAACGACCCGATATATCTTCCTATGTGAAAAGTTTTAAGCCAAAGTAATATGATATATATATTGAGTCTTTTGTCGAGTAAATGATTGCAAACGTAAAGCCCTTATTAAATGAATCCTACCTAATGTTTTGGCGAGAATGAATGAATGTTCACCATGGATGGGGCCCAGGGGCTTGGTGTGAGTGGGGAACCGAGGAGGCATGGGCTGACGGGAAACCCTCACACTAGTCCCACCAATGAACGGCATAACCGGACCTCGTTAGGAGTTAGCGAGGAATGGACGCTGAGTGCCATCTGGGGAGTCATGTTCCCCTTTTGGTCAATGAATGGGTGGATGGGTCTTGCAAACCCGCCACCAACCCGGAGGAAGAAGGTGTAAATGTTATTGAATGCGCACGAAAGAATGATATGCATGAAAAGAAAGAAAGAATGAATGAATGAATGATAATGAATGTTAATGAATGTTAATGTAGTACACGAGGTGTTGGTTGGAGATAATGCACGCCCACTCGCCGGGCCATTAATGACCTATTGTTAATGAATTGTTATAATCCCTTTTGATGATTTCTATTTGCCCACTTGGGAAATCCTTTAAAAACCTCACTTGGGATTATAGCTTGCATGTGATTGTTAAATTCCGTTGTATATTATAATTATGCCCTGCTTTTTTACCCACCAGTCCCTTTTGGACTGAACCTGTTTGGCTTTCAGTTGTGTTGTGCAGGTGTCGAGGGAGCTAGGCGGGATTCGAGTCATAGGTTTTACTTTCGTCTTTTAACCCTTGTATTTTGGTCTTACACTCGCATTTTGCACGTTGGATCATTGTATTGTTTAAAAATGGAGCGTATTGGTTGTTTCGAGCCGTGACAGCAATTAGTAATGTTTATGACTTATTTTTGGAGTTTTGATGCTCATTGAATGTATATATGATGTATGTTCGTTTATTGCTTCCGCTTTAATGTTTGTTCTGATTTTATGGTTCAAGGGTTAGTCCCGCCTAGCATAGAGTGTGTGTTTGTCCCCGTTCGCCGTGATTTGGCTCGGGTATGGATCGTCCATTTCATATTCGGGTCGAATCTCGGTGCGGGGGATGTGACACCTTGCGCTCGGGTGTTACAAAACGAGTCACTATCGTGGAAGATTCCCGAACAACAGTGAACGGTACACTTAATCATGCATACCACGTGCATCATGAATTTTATTGTTCTCATATTTAATCTCTTGTTAGTTGCAATTTGGTGGAATATACATGTTAGTTATGTGGTTAACGTGATTTTACTTGCCCTATGTGACACTTATATAAATGTTTCTCTAAGTGTTTCCTTGAATCGTTAGTTGGTGTGTTGGAGAGACGGGGTTCTCTCATTTTTGTTCGAGAGACGGGGTTCTCTCATTGCTTGTTTGAGAGACGGGGTTCTCTCATTGCTTGTTGGAGAGACGGGGTTCTCTCATTGCTTGCTTGAGAGACGGGGTGCTCTCATTACTTGTTGAGAGGCGGGGCTCTCTCATTGTTGTTTTAAGTTCCGAACTCGAGAGTGGACCTGGGGACCAGGTCCTCTTAAGGGGGAGAGAATTGTAACACCCCAATTTTTCCTGTTGTGCATTAAGTGACATTATATGAACGATATTCTTATATGTTTATGTGAAAATATATGTGATATTATTCTCAAATCATAAATTATTGCATAATTTGTATTTAAGTGATACGTGAATTAATTGCCGAACATCACTTAATTGATTATATGAAATCCTTGGACTCTTATCCACTTTGAGTTAGACCAAATTAGTCAACCTATTAATTCTTGACACCATAATTCAATCATTTAAATTCTTGGAGGACTTGGTTGCAATTTCACCCTTTTCTTTCCCCTTCTTAATCGATGTAATAGATACATACATGTATATCCATTCTCTTCTCATTTCACTCCAAGAATACAAGGCAAGAACCTCCATTTCTCTCCCTCTCCATTCGGTCCAAGTAAGGAAGCAAGAGACCAAGATATTCTTCCATTTTCTTCAAGAAATCAACCTCAAGACTTCATCATCTTTTCATCCCCTTCATCTCTTCTTTCTTCCAAGGTAAGATGGTGTATATGCTTGATGAATTCATGAAGTGACACTAGGGTTTTATGATATATATTGAATCCTTGAACCAAGATGCATTATTTGTGAAGTATATGAGTTGATTGATGCATATATATCAACATTTACATGGAACTTGAAGCATATGTGATCATATTCAATTTTAAGGGTTTCTTTGACATATTTGCTTGAATCAAAGCATGTTTCTTTGGATTTAATGTGACCTAATTGATATATATGAGTCTTAGACATGTTATGTGATTGTTTTGGTGCGTTTCGGTTGAGTATGCTTTGGGTTTTGATCCCTTTTCTTCCTCCCCCGAACCTACCCCTATTTTGCCCCTTTTTTCAGCCCTGGAACAGTACCCGGGCGGGTAGTTTTATCCCGAAAGCTTCTGGACAGCTTTACCCGGTCGGGGAACTTTTCCCTTCAATTTTACCCGGCCAGGTACTCCCTCATCGGAACTCCAAATGACTTGATTTTTGATTCGTTGGAAAGATCTTGAAGTATAGAACAACCTAAAATTGGAATCATCCCAATATCTTTTCCCATTTGTGAGATATTATGAATTATTTTTGGTGTCGCTGCTTTACCAACAAACTGCAATCATCCAACTTCAAGCTTACACCATTTTCGCCTCGCTTTGAACTAGGAAACGAGCCATATACCATTTTAAAGGTCTACTTGTCTAGTTTCATTCCCAACAAACAAAACCCAATTCCAATTTCTAGAACTTTAGATATTCCCATTTTACCACAGCATGTGTATTTTCGGGAATTGTCGGTTTTCGCCAAACTTCACCAAAACCATTCTTATTGCTTTCCTTTCACTCTCTTGGATCCCATATGTGAATTATATGATATAAATACTTGGTTTATTGATGATTATGCTCCTAATTGACATTCATTGATTGTTATTGCATGATATACTGATCCATGTTTTTGCCGTTCGTCTTAAATGGTTCATACGAGTCAAGTCTCACGTACACGTGTCCTTGTTATATAGATCACGTTCTCGGTGACGAGGAGCACACTCCTTAGGGTGTTTCCTTGCTTCTTTTGGTTGGTAAAGTAAAGGTGAGGTTTAATTACTAGATATATAGAACCCGTATAACCCTACGTGATGTTTCGGCCAAAATGTATATATATGTATATATCTTTCTCAAAACCTTTATCGATTGCAAGTGATTTCTCGTGACATATGGAAATTATCGTGATTGATTGATTTTTGGCGAGTAAAGCATGTTCACTTGGGCCCGAGGGTAGTGTATTGAGCTAACCGAGGAAGCAAGGGCTGAAGCGTAACTCTTGCACTATCCTCACCAATTTTGGGATCACCTCTGAATCTACCAGGAGGTTTGGTGGAGGAAGAAATCCCGTGCGTGGGAGTCATGTTCCCAACATACACCGTTCATGGATGGTAGGGCCTTGCAATCCCACCATCACCGGAGGAAGAAGGAGTTCATGAAATTGCTAATTGTGCACTGTAACAACTTGCATGATAACCATCGAATTGAAACCTAAATATTGATTGTTCACTGTTGGTGTAAAGGTTGGAGAATTGCCCTCACTCGCCGGCCCACGGATTGAATTGATAATGATTGAATTATTAAATTGATTAGTTATAATCTCGGGCGAGGATTACTTTAATATTTGAACTTATATTGTCTCTTTCATGAAAACTTACCCGAGATTATAGCTTGCATGGTAATTGCGCTTATATTTATTTAAACCCCTCACTCAGTCTTCGGTTGACTGACACCCTCACATTTTCAGGTCTGCAGGTGGCATGCTAGGCGGGATCGAGTCAAGTCTTTAAATTCGAGTCTAGCATAATGTCATATATATTATTAATGCATATGAATTATCTTGATAATCTTGTATATTATGATTTGTCTTTGGAAATTGATATTGTATATATGAAGATAATGGAAATGACCTTGAAAGGTGTTAAAGACATGAATGTATATTATGCTTCCGTTTTATTGATTAGGCATGATCGTATTTAATTGAGGGTTAGTCCCGCCTAGCTAGTGTGTCGTTTTTTTTATTATCACCCGTTCGCCATGAGTCCGGTTCATATATGGACTACCCATTTCATGTGTGAGCTAGACTTATGGTGCGGGGGTGTGGCATCTTGGCATTCCGGGTGCTACACTGAATGAGGAATTCTTCTTTTAACAGTAGGCAATCATCTAGTTTCTGTAGTTATAAACATCCAGAAATCTAGAACACACTAGACAGTTAGACATAATTAAATTTTAGTCTATTCAGAACTAATTTAGACGTAATTTGGGTAGTTTGAATTTTAGACACAGTTTAGAGAGAGCTTGTGTGTTTTAATTCAAAAGTTTAACGGGACAACCCATAATTTCTCTGTAACGTTAACATTATGTATAATTTATAACGTTGAATAAATAAAACAAATATTTCAAAAATAGCCTTTTATATTGTTAAATAATGAGAAAATCTAGAGTCATGATTATGATATGTGTTTGAGATTTGTTAATATATTGTGATTTTATTATATTTCTAACTGAATGTTTGGTTCTATGAATAAACATCCGAGAACAACAAGAATCGCTCAAGCTGAAGTTGGTTGCTTGTGATTTGAGTTGGAATCCAAACTGGTGTGAGAAACTCTCTCTAATTTCATATTTGCAAAAGGTACGTTTTCTAAAGTATTTGATAGGTGAAACTCATTATTAGACATGATTTGCCTTACATGAGGTGTAGGTAAATGTACTGATCTTTGTTTCAATCTTTCATGTTGCATTTTAGTAAATGTAAGGCTCAAAGTGCTTGTCCCACATCGGATTGGAGAGTGGTTTGAAGTTGCTTTATAAGTAGTGGATCCCTCTCCCCTGAGTAGAGGCCTTTTGGGTGCACTGGGTTATACCAGTGGCTCGAAACATAAAACCGTGAGGCGCTTGGGGTCTACCCTTGGCCAAAGCGGACAATATCGAACGGCGGGTCTTTGGGCTGTTACAAATGGTATCAGAGCCAAGGGCCCGGATTCGGTGTGCCAGCGAGGACGCTGGGCCCTTATGGGGTGGTGGACTGTAAGGCTCAAAGTGCTTGTCCCACATCGGATTGGAGAGTGGTTTGAAGCTGCTTTATAAGTAGTGGATCCCTCTCCCCTGAGTAGAGGCCTTTTGGGTGCACTAGGTTATACCAGTGGCTCGAAACGTAAAACCGTGAGGCGTTTGGGGTCTACCCTTGGCCAAAGCGGACAATATCGAACGGCGGGTCTTTGGGCTGTTACAGTAAATAGAAAAGAAAATGAAAATATTACATTTAGTATTCCTATTTTATAAATCACTGCATCAAAATGTGTGGATTAATTCATCAAATGACATGCATGTTAAGTGGATTTGAATCGGTTGTTAGAAATCATCAATGTGTAATGCAGGAAACCTATGCACGTATGTATTTGTGTTATTACACAAAATCATTACTTATTGATTACATTTATTTATTCATGAGGTGGGAATACAATTCCATAAGTTATCAAATTGATTAGGTATTATTTAATTCTCTAATGCATCTATGAGGAGTTATAAAATATTAAATGGAGAATTAATAGTGAATTTGAGCATGCTCCATAAATCATTGTTGGATGATTCACGTGTGATTATAATTTGAAACATTCAATCATTTCAATAACGTTATATAAGAATATGAGGTTAAATATTTCAAGTGTTTATATTGTAACAACTAAATGTTTTTTTTTTTTTTTTGGTAATTAATTAGTCTAATTATAGTATTACGGTTATTTTTCTAACGAGACTAGTGCTCATACTAATTCCGACATATTTATATATGATGAGTAAAATAAAGACTAAATTGTATTAATATTTATATCATTTTGTGTATACTAACATACTGTGGAGTATGATATGTAATGAGTTTATGTTTCTACAAAATTTCAATAACAAATATTGTTGTTTAAATTGTAACTGTAACTAAAATATTTGTGAAATAATACTATAGTAATTAATTAATAGGTAAGTGAAATACATATGATCTTTCGGGTTTATAAGTTTTGATTAATAATATGATTCAAGAAGTTTTACATTTTGGAGTAAATCCAATTATGTGTGAAATGAGAGTATCAACCATTATATTTTATGAGTTACAATATTTATAACAATTTTGCACATAATGAGAGTATCAACCATTATATTTTACGAGTTACAATATTTATGACAATTTTGCATTTATGTAGTGGTCTAATTGGTGTGATAAATGTATTGTAATTGGTGTCATGATTTTTCTTTAATGTGTGCCTAATTAGTTTTATTAAACTTTGCGGTGACTATTTTGGCAAAGAACAAAGAACTTATAATTGTTTTAAATTGATTTAATTTATCAATCATAATACATGTTTAGGTTGAGATTAAGGATAATATAGGAAAAAAAAACAAGGCGAGTATTTTTAAATATATATATTAAGGCTCAGTTAGCAATTCTCCGCTTACAAGTACATTTGTCAAAAAAATGCCTAGTCATCAGATATGTCCTGTGTCGGAATGGTTACGTACACTAATAATTAGTGTCATGAATGCTATTACGGTATAATTTATTTAACTTGTGATTTAATTTTGGTTCAGCAAGAACCTGATGAAGGTTTTATATATTCCTTTCACTAGATAAATTCCTTGAGCATGATAAACTAATTGGTTTCAAATGGAAAGTTATTGGATCAAATTAGTGCAGCTTGAGTTATGCAAGTAAGAGTACCATGTTATATGGAGATATTATTCGGACGCACCAGGTATGTTTTGATAGATTCCTATAAATTAAATATAAATAGTTATGAATTGTTTCCAAATAAAATATGTCTATATGTCAGGCCATTTGGTAAAATATTTTAGTGCATCACAAGAAATTATGAATGAGGAAAACCGAGTGTGTATATTTATACTCTTGACATTACACAATATTATTATTTATTGAGTGCATTTATTTAATCATGAGGTATGTGAATATAGATTTTCATAAATTACCATTGATTAAGTATTATTTGATTCTCTATTCATATTAAATGAAAATTAATATGAAATTTGCCATTACTCCGTAATATTTGTCAGATGTTTCATTCGGCTTATGTTGAAGCTATGAGCAGATTATGTGGAAAGTAAAATTTATCTTGTGTGGTTATCTTGATAATATTATATATTGTAACAATGAAAATAAATTAGTTCTACGATTTCTTTTGAAATAGAACTAATAGAATATGAGAATTCTCAAAATTATTATGAATTGTCTATATATGTAGAAGTTAGTACAATAAATTGGAGTGATATAACTACATTCAATTGTTGAGAAATGTGGTGGGCGTTTGTGCTAATTTTATTGAGTTATAAAGTGCACAACTTATTTATTAAAAGAGAATGTATACCTCTTCTTTAGTTAAGTGAAGTGTGGGGTTATCATGGTGAAATTGAGGAAGGTAAAAATCTTATTCTATAACTTTTCATGTGCACCCAATTTTGGATATATAATTTTAGAATTAACTTTTATGTGCTAGAACTTTATTCAAAGGAAATGTGGGGGTTTACTTTGATCATCATGAAATTATCAAAGTATAGTATACTTCTTTGGGTTATAAACACAATCGGAGGAAAATAAATGTTTTAAAAGAAAAGTGTTTAAACGATTGGCCAAAAGAGAGATAAACGAGATATTCTTGTGATAATAATTTCTGTAGATCATAATAATATGTAAATCCTTAAGAATGTTGGTTTATTGAGAAAGAACCAATGCGAGAAAGATGATCTATCGAGAGTAATGATGGTCAAGAGATCCGATGGTGATACTTTAATATATTATCTTATTAAGTTGATATTATCTTGTGTTGTTTGTTTTGCGAAATAGGTATACAAACACATGGGAAAATATATGAGAAGAGAAAGAAGGAAAAAAAAAAATTATAAGCAGCATTATATATTATTCCACGAGGTGGAAATTGCTGCAAATAACTAGCGTGGCTAGTAAGAGGCATTATGTTTTAATCCATGAGATGAAAAATTACCTCGGGGGACTAGCGGAGAGGCTAGATCCTTTATCATCGAGGGGGATGGGGTAAGCCCATAAGGGAGTCACCTCCGGGAGTAACCCAACCTTTGTGAATGGAGACCCCATGAAGAAGGTTCAATGTGGCAGAAACAACCCGCAATGCGTGACTCGTTGTATAGCACATTTTGAGGAGTGTGTTCAAAAGAAACCTCCTTCCCATCCCTAAGGTGAGTGCTATAAGAAAAAGGTGAGTTAGGCTGGGTGTTACCCTTAACGAGACCAAAGCAAGAAATCCGCGAGGTATGGACACACATAGCTTGGAGGGCTCACCTAAGTGAGAGTTGCCATGGGGTCGTGGCTATGGGTTTGTGCTATCCCTAGAGACTCTCATGAAAATCAAGATAAGAGCGCATGGCCGTTAACCTCGCTAACCCGCTTGAACGAAAATCGATGTCAATACCGTGTGTGTGTTGTATTGAAGTTTGGCCAAGGGACCTAATTCAAGGCGTAGTCCATTACGGCTCCCTCAAATGCAAATCATCAACACTAAGTATAGGCTCAAGCCCGGAAGGCTCCTATACCCATTGCATGGTATTTAGTTGCCCTAATATTTTCCTATATACATATATATTTATATTTTGAAGTTTTAAACCTTGTGGGGGATTGTTGGAATTTGAAAAGCGTCTTTAAACCTTCAAAAACATAACTTACAAAGAATGTTGTAACTCCCCACAAATTGCGTTCATTTGGTTTTAATACCTTAGGTCACACAGTACATTCTAACACTATAAATAGGGTCCTAGGGGTCTAGACTAACACATACAAGCATCCTACAACTCACTATACAACTATTCTCTTATACTATAGTTTTGGGCAACGTGATAAGGTTTCGTTCCATAGTTTCCTTGTGATCGTGCTCATAATAGGAGACGCCGGCTGTGGCCTTTTGGGTTTTATCTTGGGATGGTGATGAGCCGACAATACCCGCATGAAGGGGAGACCATCACGATCTTAGGACAGCGTTAAGTGGCATGACTCCTACATACTTTAATTATTATTATTTATTCTTATATGTGCATGATATATTTGTAAGATAAGATTCAATTTCCACAACATAATGTTTGCACAAACGTAATTTGGTTTGAAGATCGTTGACTATTTGATTTCTTGGCATTGTACATGTAACTTGGTTTCATTAATATTTTTGGTGAAAATGGCAATTCTACGTGCATGGTATGTAACACGTTTACTTGTGGATCAAATAGAATGGGAAATTCAATTTGTGCAATTAAATCCTATTTTGTGAAAAAAAAAGTGGAATAAAAATGTATTGAAAAGGTGTGTATGAAAGTATGTCTTCTTTAAATTTGTGTCATTTTCGATTAAAACTTTTATTCCGTCCTAATTGATAAACTTGTTTATACTTATATGATTTGTCATCTTTCTCACACAATCTATATATATTATAAAAGTACGAGTTTAGTTTTTAATTTCTTACAAAATATAAATCGACTAAATTATCCTCACAATAATTAGGTTAATAATTATTATTCAATGATAATGATTCAATTTACCCAAAAAACGATAAATAGTTCAACAAGAATTGTTTTAATATTAATATATTAATTAATTGTATTCAAATTTTATAATATAAGTTGTCTAACTAACCATATAATCTTCCTTTAGTTGTAAAAGTACGAATAACGTTTTTTATTTCTTATGACTTAATATACCACAATTTAGAATTTTAGGTCGTCAGACCAAAGTTGCTTTAAATTAATAATTCTAAGGAGACTCAATGTGTGTGCACATAAAAAATAAGATATAATCAAATTTTATAAATAATTTTTATAGTATTCGATTAAACATTCGTCGAATTTTGATATAATTATACTCTTTTAATTATTTCTACTACATACATAAAATTAATTATAAAAACAATTAACATAAATCTAAAATAATACTCATTAGAGAAATACAAATAAGAAAATAGAATGAAAGAACTAATAGCAAAGATAATATAAAAAAGAAATAAAGAATAGTTAGCGAAAAGAAAGAATTACTTTATTTTAATGTATATACCCATGCAAACCAAAATTAAGGACAATTTTAAAATATCTTTACAAATATATTTATAAAGGACATAACAAAGTGAGAATTAGTATCGCAATAGTAAACAAAATTTCAAAGGTTAGATTAAAATTTTCAAGATATTAGATTAGGTGTCAGCTTAAAAAATGATATGGAGAATTTTTAAATTTAATTTGAATGAGATTGATCCAACAGTTATCAATTTAGATCTACATTTTCCAAAGTAGCAACACACGACTTATTGGCCGAATCAAAACTTGAAGGACATTTTGACTTAGACCACATACTAGGCGCTCGAGGCATTCTCACAAAAGAAAGGGTTTTCAATACAAAGAATTTTCAGAGCATTATGCATGAGACAAGCAACAAGAAGAGATTATTTGGTTTTAAGAGTCGAGAATTAATTTGCTCCAATTCAGGCTAAACGTACATGTTTCTTTCATCTCTCAACCATAACGAGAAGAATGAGGAACCAGATGAATGCTCTCAAAATAGTCAATGAATGAGCAACCAATAATGATCAACTGAAGCCACACACTTGGGAGTACTACACCAAACTATTCAGTGGAGATACCATTGAAGATGTGATGAGACTTGGTATTAGCTTGCACCAACGGCTCTAAGGTGTTAGCAAAAAAATAACTTGACAAGAATAACCTCAAATGAGGAAATTTTGAGAGTAGTGAAAAGCATGCACCTTTCCAAAGCGTTGGGAGTAGATGGTTTCCGAACTTACTTTTTTCAAATCTATTAGGATATAGTAGGCGACTCAATGGTGAAATTCATCAATGATTGCATGGAAAGAGAATCAATTCCCAAGAAGGATTATCAGTTGTTTATTTGCCTAATTTCAAAAATTAATGCTCGAGAAAAATAACGAGTTTCGGTCATTATTATGTCGTGCAATGTATTGCTAAAAAATGATTAACAAGATGATTATACTCTGTTTAAGCCTTATATCAAAGAAATTGCAGGATCGAACAAAAATAATTTCATTTCCGACCGGGACACCCATTACAATATCTTGATGCTTAAAGAAGTGTTATGAATGCTACATCACTCCAATGATTAAAAAAAGGGGTCATGGTGATGAAATTGAATCTTGAAAAGGCGTACGACAAAACCCGGTAGAATTTTCTGAGAAAAACTTTAATTTCTTCAAATTCTCGAAGGAACTCATCAATATCATTATAAGTAGAATGTAGAGGATACAAACGGAGATTCTATAGAATGGTAAACTGACGGAGGCTATACGGATGTGTGGCATTAGATATGGCAATCACTTTCGTCTTATTTGTTTGTACTCTACATGGAACAACTTACGTATATAATTGAGGAGACAATTTCAGCCGGACCTGGAAGCTAATTATCGTATGTCAGAGAAGTCCTCACATCTCACACTTGCTCTTTGTGGACAACTTAATATGGGGATTCAAAGCTACCGTGGACGAAGCAAAGTGCATTCAAAGTGTGGTTGAGGCATTTTGTAAGGCGTTAGGCCTCAAATTAAACTTCAGCAGATCACATATGTTATTCGCACCTTATGTGTCAAATGATTTAAAGTAGTAGGTCAGTAGAATTCTAGGCATGGAAAGTATAGACATCTTAAGGAACTATTTGGGGGTGTAGATGAACTTTAGTTGAAACTCTAATGAATATTTTTCGATTGTGATTAAAAGAGTTAAAAAGCACCTCTTGTGATAGAAAGCCAAAACGACAAACCTTCTCGGACGAATGACACTTATTCAGTACATCACGATCTCGATCTCCATCTGCCACATGTGCACAAATTGGCTCCCTAATCACGTGTGTGATAAACTTGCTCGACTCAAGCACAAGTTTGTTTATGCGAAAGAGTTTTGGTTTTTCATTGCAATTTGAAGAGTAGAAGTTATCTATTGAAAATTGTATGAGGTAGCTAATTTAATTGAGAAAGTACGATCCGAGGTATAAATAGAAAGAAAAATGGAAATATTCATTAAATCAAACTACAATTATGGAGAAGAAGATGAAGGTTTGCGAAAGGGGGTAATATTGAAAATGATTATATGTTAACCCACAATTTTGAGAGATGGATATTTAGTTTAAGGTAATTATATTAAAATTGGCGATTGTTGGGGACATATGCATTGGGCCTTTAATGGAACCAAACGTAAGATCAACTAGCCTGAGGAGTAGGCTTTCTCTATTAGGTGGCGAATTGAGGAAGCGGCGTGAGGTGAACCGCTGAGAGTAAAACCAAGAGCACATATGAGATTCTATGAAATATCCAACAAGTCATAACTAATCTTGAAGATAAGAACGAATCTAGGATAAGAATAGAATGAGTAACTAAGATTAAGAGGAGTTTGATATCAATAAATAAGGGAAGAGGAATCATTAAAGACATAAGCAAGAATAGGAGAGAAAAGAGTCATTAGGAAGGAACCCAGAATGATAATGATATATCATCAAAACTACAATTTCCCAAGATTATGAAAAAAAAAAAGTAACAATATTTCCATTTTAAATGATGGAAACGAGGTCAAAATTATAGAAAAAGATATGGTGCAAAAGTCATAGTTTCGAAAATGAATATAGCTTTTACATTTTGAATGACAACAAAAAGTTTTTTCTAACTTTATAAAGAAAATTAAAAATAAATCACAAATTATATTAAAAAAATCAAACAATAGAATGAATAGAGTGTGACACCCCGCTTTTCCGATCGTCCAAGCAGACGCCACGTGTCAATTTCCTTGTCTGCTTAATTGCTTAATTTACTTTTACTTGTTGCTTATGTGCTTTTTAATGTTTTAATTCTGTGATTCTGTATGTTGCGTGACCCAATTTTCAACTCTTTATGAGTAGGGGCTTGTTTGTAATTTTCTCTTTTTGAGGGGTTTTCCGGTCATTTCTCGTTCGATCAAGATTTCGACCCCCTGGACCTCTTCAACATGTTCGGGCCATCGATCCGAGTCCGTAGACTCTAAGTTTGCCCAATTCTGACGTTGTTAACCCCTTCTTCCGATCGTTTTGCGTACGAGGACCCGAGATATAATACCCGAATCCTTGTTTTTCGTGCCAAATGAACCAGACCTCAGCCTCTCTCTTTCTCTCCTGCGACAAACACCCCTTTGGCCACTCTTCACACACACTCACGGTGTAAACATACACACAACTCCAAATTTGGTCGTTTCTCGAAGGAATTCGACGTATGAGTAGTTCATTTCGAAGAGCTTGATGACACGAACACAACCATACTAAGATCTTGACCAAACGACGAACGATGGCAGAGTTATTGCCGTTTTTCTAGCACTGCTGGAAGGGGGTAGCGGAACCGCCACTTCGCCGACGGTTTCCGGTGGCCTCTCTTCGACACGTACCCCAGTATATGAAAGAAGGATTTAGGACTAGTAGTATCGTGGTGGAGGTACGGTCGTTGGGGCTGCGGTTGGGCCACACGAGCCGCCTGAAGATCACGCGGCGGCGACGATTTACTGTAGCGGCGTTTCCCGCTGCGTTCTGGCGGCTTTTCCGGACGACTCAAGGTGATTCCTTACCTTTTTCGACCTCCTAAGCACGATGGTGACCTCGATTTGATCAGATTTTGGCCGTAGGTGGTTGTTCCAGCGTGGCAGCGGTGGCACGATTTGTGGCGGCGATTTGGGGCTTTACCGGTGAGTTTTTGGTGATGGGCCCTTCTGAGAAGTTTCTCAACTCAACGAGGCCGAACTTTTCATGTAGGTGGCGGCCCAAGAACCGACCGTCGACAGTGGACCGGTGGCGGACCGGCGGTCAATTTTTCGGCGACTTTTTTCGGGATTTGGCCAGGGGCTTTTGAAGGCCTCGTTACGGGCTTTACAACGGTATGTTCGGATTTCGTTTTCGTTTTCGTTTTACGGTTTGCGTTTAATTTTAGTTTTTGTTCTAGGGATTTAGTTCGGTTTTTCGCCAACGGAATCCGGTGTGTTTGGTATTTTCTGAAATTATTTGAGGGCTTTTGTCGAGCAGGCCGAGGGGCACGTTTCTGTGCTTTTGGGGATTTTTCCGACCACCAGAGGCGGTGTTCCGGTGGCGGCCGATGGCTGTTCTACTGGCTACGACGGCGGCATTCCGGTGACTTTCGGACAATAGGTCCGTTTCGTTGTGGTGAGTCCAATACCGCTTACCGTTCGTCAATCGGATGCCCGATTGATTTGTTATGAATTTTCGAAGATGTTATATTTTATGCGATAATTGTTGTAATTATGGAATTGATCGTGTATATGTAATACATTGCGAATTATGAATTTGTATGACTTCCAAAAATATGTTACAATATATGAAGCTGGATTCTTGAATTATTGTATTTATTTGTTCCGTTTCGTGCCAAATTAGTTGAGAATAATTTTTGTTTAAGGGATAGTAATGCAATTTAAGAATCTAAATTATCCGTATGATTATGTGACTCCTAATAATTAAATGATGAAATGTTGTGTTGAATTTGATTTGAATAAATTGTTAAAATATGCTAATTGTTGGGATTGATGTGAAATATGTCAATATGCATTTATGTAAGAGATTATTATGCAATTCGTGGTTACTTTCTTGGGATTTGGTGCATGATAGGAACTATATTCTTAATGACTCGATTTATTTTATGTAATTAATGTTATGAACTTTACAACCTATGCATATCTTGATATGTAATATGAATTATAATATGCTCTGAATGACTTGATTGCATAGATATGGATTATATGTTGCATCATTTGTATTCATGAGCGTGGCCGTGCTTCTTTGTGGTTGTGATTTGAGTATGAGTCTTGTATTCTGTGTGTTCAGTCGATCAGGGGTTTTCCAGGGAGTGTCTGTCAGTTGTTTGGGTTCCAGTGGGACTTCTTGGCTTGTGTTTTCCATTCTCGTCGGTGTAAGTAGAGTTTTTAGGATTTTTGTTTTAGTTAAAGCGAGCTATAACCTTCTATGCTCATTTTCAAGCCTGTATGCGACTATTCTATTATATTTATATAATAGATATGTGTTTATACAATACGTTTATGATTTTGTCATACGGTTAAAGGTTTTCGAACTGTATATGTACGAGCATATGTAAGCTTGAAATATTTTGCAATGACGCTATGCTCCAAACCGTGTCTCTTCATACCAGCTACGGATTAGGATGACATTGAGAGGTACGTTCATAACATATGCTAAGTTGCAAGGTATGGTTTGTCTGATAAGGTACGTAAGTTATGATTATGGTATGATAAGTATGATTCGTAGCGAGTTCTGATTTGTTCTGATGTGTTGGGCCCCGAGACGTGGGTAAGGGAGACCCGGGACGACCATGGGGTCGCCGGTTATGACCCCTGTGCACGTTCTCATTTGAAGTACTCACGTGCGACTCGTGGAGGGTGAGGAGGCGTGATGCTTCGAGCCCTCGGTGGATAGCCGGGGAAGGCACGGTGTTTGTTAGCTACCCCGTGTGTGTTTGTATCGGTATGAGTAGTGAGGTTTTGCTCCCCGAACTATACGGTTCTTGGGGTTGGATTGTTTATGATATTTGTTTGTTTTCCGTTATGATACGGATGATAAGATATGGAAGTAAGGTTGGAGACCCGTACTCGCCCGGTATTTGAATATGATTTGTTATGTTTGATTATGAAACGGGATAGGAACTTTCTCTTTTGATATGATATGAGTATGCTCAGTTTGTTAAGTTTTGAATAAGATAAGTATAAGTTTGATTTGAAAATGATTTTGGTATGCAAAACCCTACTCCCGGTTCATAATCTTTCTTTGATACGTGCTCTGCTCCTTATTAGGTATAGTGTGTGTATGTTCAGCCCCCTCACTCAGTCAGTGGACTGATCCTCGCCCCACCTATGTTTTTAGTTTGTAGGTGTAGGTTGTTGGAGTCTGAGCTAGGCGGTGGTGTGTCGAGTCTGTGTCTTTTGTTGAGTTTATTAAGTTTCTGTTTCAGTTATGTTTGTAATTTGTAAACGTATATACTCTGTACAGGTTTCTGCTTCTGAATTGTATGCATGGAATTCGGGACAGGTTAGGATAGGTTCTTGGATTAGTTGAACCCGTCTTTATTGTGATTTATTTCGGGACAGGCTTCTAGGACCAGTTGAACCAGTGTAGCTGTTACTGCTTGAATTGATATGTTTGATGATTTAAAGTTTTTGAAAATTCGTATTCTTTACTTTGCTTCCGCTTTCAGTTTCTGTTTTATTTGTTGTACAGGTTTTAGGTACCGCCTAGCTTAGGCAGGGTCTTGTTTGTCACCCGTTCGCTACTGCTTGGTTCCTGTACGGATTTCCCATTTCGTATGCGGATTGAGCTTTAATGCGGGGGATTTGGTAGCCTAGCGTTCCGGGCGCTACATAAAGTATATATAGTTAATATAACATTTTATATGACTTTTTATGTTTTTGTCTATATTTTTTATATGTCTTTTTATTTATTAAATATATATGAAAGTGCTTAAAAGCTAGAATTAGATGGAGAAATTATTATCCACTTCAAAACTTCTTTTTATATAATAATATAATTTCAAATATTTTTATTGTCTATTTATTTGAATTTTCTCTACTTTGAATTTCTACTTATTGTATATGATTTGAAAGAGAGATTTCATATAAATATTTTTGTATGTGTAGCTTTTTAAGACAAAATAATTCATTAAAAATATTATTATATTTATTTAATCAAATTAAATATTTTTAATATTCTAATTTATTCAATAAATATAATAGCTAAATTTATTTAAATAAAATTAAATGATAAACCTGCAACTCACGTTCATTTCACTAGTCGAAGTAAATATTTGAAGATCTCGTCCATGGATTAACGAAAATATGTAGTGTTCAGAGTTTTAAATATTTTAAGTTCAATTATTTCATAATTTGTACTTTAGAGTGCCTTTACATTAAGAGTTGGTTATTATATCTTGTTGGATGATTGTCGTTCAACCATTTAATTTTCCTGGCAAATAAAGAAAACCACGAGGAGCAAGTGAAAGTGTTTATATATATGAGGACAATCATATTCCACCAGATTCAGGGCCCAAACCAAAAAACAAAAAGGAAAAAGATACCCTCTTAATCAACTATTATGAACATATTTTTTACCATCTCCAAGTGTTAGATCATCAACGTTTATGATGCTAGACTGCTAGGCCATTGAATTACTCAACGACAAAATTCTCAAATTTATATATATATATATATATATAACTTTTTAGTGGATATTGTAAATGTAACGCCCCAATTTCCGGAAATTCAGGTAAGCACGCCATGGGCGGGTCTTTGGGAGTTGAGAGGTTTAATTTAGTTATTTCATTCATTTATTTACAACCTTCATCATATTATATATGCATTACATCTCCATGCACTTATATGAATTGTCATTAATATGAATTATATGAACTAATCAATATATGTGACTTAATTACACTATGTGTCCTTAATTGATCCTTAGTGTAAATTGGTATACTTAATTACATCACATGAGATGGATATAAGTGATCTTTTGTGTAGAGATGAAACTTGATTGCATGAATTTAAATAGCTAGTGTTTATTTTTATTGTCTCCCGTTCGCTATAGCTTTGGTTCATATATGCATTATCCATTTCGTGTGTGAATT
This sequence comes from Lantana camara, assembly GCA_037501455.1. NCBI lineage: Eukaryota > Viridiplantae > Streptophyta > Magnoliopsida > Lamiales > Verbenaceae > Lantana > Lantana camara. Next base: position 114,657,183 of record CM074855.1, read on the forward strand.
GAACTATAGTGCGGGGGATGTAGTGCCTAGCTTTCCGGGTGCTACATCCTAAGGTGGTATCAGAGCCCGGTCGCAAAACCGCGGTTCTAGTATCCCGTCTGGTGAGTCTAGGTCGTACGGCATAGGATTATTTGATTAATTGCAAGTCTTGCATTCTATTTGAATTTACTTGGATTTATTTGAACCTACTTGAATAAAGTGAATTATGTGACTTATGTGTATTATGAGCTTATTGCACTCATTTGCACTTGTTAATCGACCATGCATGTATAGTGTTTGAATTTCAGGATACCACGTGGTCGCCCTCATAGAGAGCATTCTCCGGGACATAGGCATCATCGCCATGACCATTCTCCTCCACCTCCACCCCCTCAAGCTCAACCTCAGGATTTCTTGAATTCTATGGTCCAGTTAATAGATCAGAGGTTGCGAGATTATGTGCCTCCAGCACCACCAGTTCCTCCACCACAACAGGCACCAATTTCAGCTATTCTACGGGAATTTCAGAATCAACATCCACCGAGATTTTTCAAAGGAAATGATATGCAAGCTGAGCAATGGCTTAAGGAAGTTGAAAGGATTTGGAATCTCATCCCCTGTGAATCGAGAGAGAAGGCTCGATGTACACTTACCTTAATTCAAGGGAAAGCTTATTCATGATGGGAGAGTACTAAAATTGTGTTAGATGCCGCCGAGGAGGAAGTTACGTAGGAAGTCTTTGTAAGGTAATTCAAGAATAAATTTATTCCATCTTCTTCTCGTACGCGAAGACTTAAGGAATTCATGGAGCTTAAACAAGGGGGTAGATCGGTTGCCGAGTATATATCCGAGTTTGAGAGGTTATCTAAGTATGCACCTAATATTGCAGGAGATGATTTTCACAAAGCTATGCAATTTGTTCAAGGTTTGAGGCCGGATATTGAAGCAGCAATTGAAGCTGTCAATACTAGTACCTGGAAGAAAGCTACTTCAAAGGCCTTAAAGGTTGAAGACTCGGTTAATGCACGGAGATCTATCTATAGGTCGGGACAGGGTTCAGGATCGGGATCAAGAGCAGGTTACAATCCGGGCAAGAGGCCAGTTACTTACGAGACAGCTCCTCCACAACCGAAGGATCCGATAAAGAAATTCAAGCAACAAGGACTGGTCCAGAAGGCTCCTTAGCCTCCTACTTTGCCACCCCCACCCGAGAAACCCAAGTGTTCTTTTTGTGGATAACCTACTCATCATTATGATAATTGTAGAAGACGTATAGGGTTATGTTTGGTATGTGGAAATGCCGATCACAAGGTGGATACGTGTCCGGATCATCGAGATCAGCCTGCTGGGGGTCAAAGGCCGTTGATTAGAGCCCGTGCTTATACTCTAGAAGGAGAGGAGGTAGATGCTGATGTGGACCCTGCATATGAAGCCCCGCTATTTTGGTCATTCAGGTATAACTTGTGTGCTCTTTAATTATGCGTTTACATTATTATAATTACGTGATTATATGATTTAGTTTATTATTAATTGAAATTCTTGAGGATTTGAATTATTTTGAATTGAATTTATATGAATTCTTGAACTATTTGCGCTTGTATGACTTGTTTGCTTGCCGTGTCTATGTGAAATGAAATCGAAATTTCGTGGAAAGTTTATATGTCGGAGATATGTGTGTTAAGAACATGTATATATGCTCGTTTTAGATTTTCGGATTAGTTTGATTGCGTTTTAAATTTATTTGGTATGATTGGAACCAAACCGGGGGCTAATGAGCACTTAGCGCACCTTTGGTTCCGTATGTGATAACTTGAGCTCGGGAACTTGGAATCGAGTTTTGTCAACTTCGTTGAACTCGCATCGAATATTCGGACTTAATGAACTTTCCCTTATATTTTTCCAAAATTATTTGAACCTCCGAAATTCAACCAAAAACCAAAACGGACGCCTAAACTGCCACCTTTTACCAAAATGGCTATAACTTCTTTAAACCTTGACCAAATTAACTATGGTTAGATCCCTTGGAACCCTAACTCAACCCTTTAACACCCCATATTCAGCCCCAACCGAACCAACTCTCATACTTAGAGAAATTCAGCAAAAAACCCCCTGCTCTCCAGTCTTTCCCGTCTCCTTGTCACCTTTGGAGATTCAAAGCTCAAATCTCTTCCAACCTCCATCCAATCCACAAGGTGAGTTTAGGGTGATGATATACATTCAATAGGGGTCATTTTGAACCAGGTATCCCCATTTTTAAGCATGCTTTCATGGAGATATAAAGATGATGATGAATAGTAAGTTATAGGCCATATTGTTGATTTCATGCATTCCTTTGAAGTTTTGGTTGATTTAAAGCATGAAAATGATTGTCTTAGCTTCCTATTGTCATTAATGATCATGAATTTTGTGGTAGTTGAAGGATTGGTGAGATGCCATTATTGAGTTTTGGAAGAAAATGGAAGAAAAGATCATCTATTTCTCCTCCTCACGTTTGATCACTTTGGGAGCATGTTTAAGTGTTATTTTGGAGTTGTTTTATTGCATATTTGTTATCATATCAAAGATGGGCATGTTGGCTAAGGTTTGGCATGGTTGTTGCTCTGTTTTCATCGCATTTTTTCAGCTGGTATTGGGCGGTCGTGGCCGCGACCGATTTTAGTGCAAAAACGGTAGCGACTGCGACATGTGAGTGTGTTTTTTACTTTGCTCTCACAGGTATCGCCCGCGACCAGATTTAGTTCATGTTTGGTAGCGCCCACTACCCCATTTTGGCCAAGTTTCGAGTTGTTGAAAAATTGGAGGAAAAATTCGAATTTTTTTAGGTAGCGGCCGCTACCATTTCATGAAGAAATGGGTCGCAGCCTCGAAACCTTCATTTGCTGCATGAAATTTTGATTTTCAAACGTTAAATTCATGGTTTTCTTGGCTCGTTTTTCGTTCATACACTTCATTAACATGTCATATAATATGTTATCTTGTGTGTTATGAAAATTTATGATTTTTCATGGAATATTTGACGAGTTATGCTTCAACGTGTATTCATTGCTCCAATATGCGCATGCATGGACTTTAACTCTCAATTTGAACCCTAATTGCTTATATATTCCTTATCTTATGACTTATATGATATGTATACGTGTTATGATCGTTATTTGAATTTCTTGGATTAAATTGATATACTATATGGAAGTTATGAACTTGATTGAATTCAAACATTTCTTGAAATGAATGGAATGATCGTTCACATGTCATTAAGCTATTAATTGTTCACAAGAACATTTCCATGACATGATATCATCTCTTATGCAATCATATCATATTCATGATTTAGCCGTGCGTCTTATATGGTCATTTGAGTCTCACTTCCCCTTATTTGCACAGATCCGGGTCCAGTTGGAGGCGAGGACGAGCAGTGAAACTCTTGCCTTTTCTTTTTATCTTAGAAGGTGGGTTTTCTCTACTATTTAGTAAAACAACCCTATATACTCCTAATGTGTAAAGATTTCGGCCAAAATTATAGTATGTATTTAGAGTTGTTTTCAAGAGTCAAAGATTTCAACGTAAAGCCTTTCTTTTATGAACCCTACCGAATATTTTGGCAAGTATTGATTGATTGCATGAATGGGGGCCCTGGGACTTAGTACACGTGGCTAACCGAGAAAGCAAGGGCTGACGGGGATCCCGTGTGCTAGTTCCACCAAACTACGGCGATACCGGCCCTCGCTAGGAGGTTAGAGGGGAATGGGAACCGGGCTTTTGGGGATTTATGTACCCCACTAGCCACAATGATTGACGTGACCGGGCCTTGCAAACCAGTCCACCGCCCGGAGGGAAAAGGTGTAAATGATCATGAATGTGCACAAAGAATTGTTATGCATGAAAAGATTGAATGAATGAATGTCTAATGAAATACACAAGGAGTTGGTTGGAGATAATGCACGCCCACTCGCCAGGCCACAAAAGACTTAATTGAAAATTGATTGTTGTAATCCCCTTTGACGATTTCTTTATCTCACCCGCTTGGAAAAAATGCTTTAAAAACCTCATTTGGGATTATAACTTGCATGTGAATGTTTAAATACCGTCTTATATTATACATATGCCCTGTTTTATACCCACCAGTCCCTTTTGGACTGAACCCGGTTTGTTTTCAGTTGTTTTGTGCAGGTGCAAGGGAGCTAGGCGGGAATTCGAGTCGGTGTGTCTCGCATTTGTCTCTAGCTCTTAGATTTTGGGTCTTACACTTGTATCCTCATACTTTTGATTATTGTATAAGAGTTATGACTTGGAGCGTATCTATTTTGGGCTGTGATGGCATGTGAATATTGTATATGAACTATTTTTGGAGCTTGAACGCTCATGGTATATATATATATATGATCTATTTTGGGGATTGATGCTCGTTGTAAATGTTATATGACAATTATGCTTCCGCTTTATTGTTTTACTCAGATTTTATTGTTTAAGGGTTAGTCCCACCTAGCATGGAGTGTGTGTTTGTCCCCGTTCGCCGTGATTTAGCTCGAGTATGGATCGACCATTTCATATTCCGGTCGAGTCTCGATGCGGGGGATGTAGTACCTCGCGCTTGGGTGCTACATCCTAAAGTGGTATCATAGCTTTGGTTGAAAAACCGGGCTCTAGCGTCGTGTGAGTCTGTCCAGGTTGTACGGCTATAGAAATTACTTGTCAACGTGGTTCTTTTGCATCTCTTACTTGCTTATGTGGTTAATTCTTGCACCTTTATTGAATTATTTCGCATTCCCACGCATGAACTAAACATAGCATGCATTTCAGTATTTTATTTACAGGATACCTCCTCGAAGATATAGAGATCGATCTCCTGAACGGCGCGTAATCGCTCTCTATCTCCTCCACCACAACAACCGCCACAGGCAGAAGCTTTTGTGAACTCTGTTATAAATATTATTGATCAGAGGCTCCGAGATTATGTGCCACCAGCACCACCTGCACCCGTAGTACCACCAGATGCACCGATTTCTGCCATATTTAGGGAGTTTTAGAACCAACGACCTCCTAAGTTCTTCAAGGGAAATGACATACAAGCATAAATGTGGCTAAAGGAAGTAGAGAGGATTTGGGAACTCATTCCATGTGAGTCCCGAGAGAAAGCTTGTTGCACCATTACTTTGATCCAGGGAGAGGCTTATTCTTGGTGGGAAAGTACAAGGATTGTTTTGATGCCGCAGGAGAAGAGATTAAATGGGAAGTCTTTATCCAAGAGTTCAAGAGCAAGTTCATCCCTCCTTCCGCCCGTACCCGAAGATTGAAAGAATTTACCGAATGGAATCAGGGATCGAGGTCTGTTGCATAGTATATTTCTGAATATGAGAGGTTGTCTCGCTATGCACCTAATATAGCGATTGATGACTTTTATAAAGCTATGCAGTTTGTTCAGGGACTCCGACCCGATATTCAGGCATCCCTTGAGGTGGTTAACATAAGCACATGGGCGAAGGCTACTGCAAAGGCTCTAAAGGTAGAAGATGAGGTGAATGCTCGTAGATCATCACACCGGCAGGGACAGGGATCCGGTTCAGGCTCGGGATTTAAAACGAAAAAAGGCCCGTGACTTCAGTAGCTCCACCACAAAAGGGACCTTTCAAGAAGCCTTATGCTCCAAAACCAGCTCCAAAGGCGCAACCAGCTCCTTCAGGGTCTTGACAGGATGTACCGCCGTGCACTTATTGTGGGAGACCTACCCACAACTATCATACTTATCGAAAAAGGCTAGGTCTTTGCCTTATCTTTGGAAAGGGGACACATATGGCCAATACTTGTCCCGATAGGAATCCGGACTTTCAACCTAGAGCTCAAAGACCTCTTGTACTGGTACGTGCTTATGCCCTCGAGGGCGAGGAGCAGAATGTTGAAGCCGACCCAAATGTCGTGGTGGAAGGTACCGTTTGCATTCATAACACGAACATTCATGCATTATTCGACCCTGGTGCTACGCATTCTTTTATATCTTGTGATCTATGTGCTTCTCTGTGCTTGCCTGCTCTTTCTGTGGATACTTGTTTTCTGGTTAGTTCTCCGTTGGGAGGAAGTTTGCAGACAGATCGGGTTGTCCGGGATTGTTCAGTGTTGTTGGAAGGGAAAGATTATCCAGCAGACTTCATCGTGATGCCTATGAAGAGATATGGGGTAATTTTTGGGATGGATTGGCTATATCGGCATTGGGCCGAAGTTGATTGTTTTAAGAAGAAAATTAAGTTGGGTAAGGAATTAATTGGGAAAGTTGAAACGGATAAGGTACCACTTTTGTCGTTCATGGATGGTCGCAAGTTAGTAAAGGATGGAGCCACGGGATTTATTGCCTTTCTCCTTAATAAGCCAAAGGATCAAACAAGCTTTGAGGAGACGGTTGTGGTGAAGGAATATCCCGATGTATTTCCGGAAAATTTGGGTTCTTTATCGCCGGATAGGGAGATTGAGTTTGTCATTGATTTATATACGGGATCAGCGCCGTATTCCAAGACTCCTTATCGGATGACTCCGACAGAATTGAAAGAATTGAAGATTCAGCTTGAAGAGTTGCTCAGAATTGGGTATATTCGACCAAGTTCATCTCCTTGGGGTGCTCCAGTACTTTTTGTTAAGAAGAAGGATGGGACATTGAGAACGTGCATCGACTACAGGGAATTGAATTGGATGACTATAAAGAATAAGTATCCTTTACCCCACATCGAGGATTTCTTCGATATGTTGCAAGGATCGGGGGTGTATTCGAAATTGGATTTTAGGCAAGGGTACTATCAGCTGAAAATCCGGGAAGCAAACATTCCAAAGACGGGATTCAACACTCGGTATGGGCATTATGAGTTCGTAGTGATGCCCTTTGGTTTAACTAATGCCCCTGCAGCATTTATGGATATGATGCATATAATTTTCCGTCCCTATCTCGACAAGTTTGTGGTGATCTTCATTGATGACATTCTAGTATATTCTCGGACAGTTGAAGATCATGCTCGACATCTCAAGTTAGTGTTGGATACGTTGAGAGAACACCGATTGTATGCGAAGTTTAGAAAGTGTGAATTTTGGATTGATCGGGTTGCTTTTCTAGGCCACGTCGTTTCAAAGAAGGGTTTGGAAGTAGATCCCTCGAAAATTGAGACGGTCTTACAGTGGCAAACTCCAATGAATGCCTCAGAGGTAAGAAGTTTCTTGGGTTTAGCGGGCTATTATCAGAGATTTGTACAGGATTTTTCGAAGATCGCCTCTCCTTTAACCCGATTGACTAAAAAAGAGGTTAAATTTGAGTGGGATTCGGCGTGTGAGGCGAGTTTCCAATTGTTAAGGGAAAAATTAACCACAACACCTGTGTTAGCACTTCCCGAAGGTAACGAAGGATATACAGTTTATACGGATGCCTCGAAAGAAGGCTTGGGTTGTGTATTAATGCAGAAAGGGAAAGTGATCGCCTACGCCTCCAGGAAGTTGAAAGAACACGAAAAGAATTATCCCACGCATGATCTCGAACTTGCAGCCGTGGGTTTTGCTTTGGGAAAATGGAGACATTATCTTTATAGAATTTCATTTCAGATTTTCTCTGACCACAAGAGTCTCTAGTATTTGTTCTCTCAGAAGTAATTAAATATGAGACAAAGGCGTTGGATGGAATTTCTCGAGGATTATGATTGTACAATTAAATACCATCCCCGAAAAAGCCAACGTGGTCGCGGATGCACTAAGCAGGAAGGCTAGTGTATCTAATTTGGAAAGAACGAGTGGAGATAAAGAAGAGCCAATTAAGATAAGAGCTCGTACCTCTAATATCTCGATTCATTTGGATTTGAGACAACGGATATTTGAGGCACAAAGGAATGATCTTGAGGTTCAGAAGTTAGCCGAGAAAGCTCGGGAAGATCCTGAGAGTCCGTTTGGGTTTGATGACACGGGACTTCTAAGGTTCAAGACTAGGGTGGTTGTACCGGAAGAATTAAAACAGATTATTTTGGAAGAAGCTCACCGGTCAGGGTATTCGATACATCCCGGGGGAAACAAAATGTATAAGGATTTGAAGCAGTTTTACTGGTGGAACGGAATTAAAAGGGATGTAGTAAACTTTGTGAAATGGTGCTTAACTTGTCAGTTAGTGAAAGCCGAGCATCAGAAGCCATCGGGGCTACTTCAACCGTTACCTATTCCGGAGTGGAAATGGCAACAAGTGGCGAGGGATTTCATTTTGGGTCTTCCGAGAGTGAAGGGTGGTGTTGATGGAATTTGGGTAATCGTGGATCGGTTGACAAAATCGGCACATTTCCTTGCTATTCGGATGTCGGATAAAGTGACAAAGTTAGCTCAGAAGTATGTTGGTGAAATTGTCCGACTTCATGGAATAACGGATAGTATTGTTTCAGACAGAGATCCGAGGTTCACTTCGAGATTTTGGCAAGAATTGCAAAGAAATCTGGGAACAAGGCTTCAATTCAGCACAACTTTCCATCCTTAGACGGACGGACAGTCAGAAAGGCTAATCAAATATTTGGAGGATATGTTGAGAGCATGTGCATTGAATTTTCCGAGTTCGTGGAACGAGCAATTGCCTTTAATTGAGTTTGCTTATAACAACAGTTTTTAGGCTTCGATAGAAATGGCACCCTATGAGGCTCTCTACTGACGGAAATGTTGGTCTCCATTGTTCTTTGATTTAGAAGAGTGGAATTGGACCAAACAGGAAGGTGTAAAACGAGGGGAGAGAAAGGAAAAGCCTTCCAAGGCCGTGCAACAAGCGATTGATAAGGTCCAAATAATACAACAATGGATGAAAGCAGCTCAGGATCGACAGAAAAGTTATGCAGATCACCGGAGGAAGAATCTTGAGTTCGAAGTGGACGATAGGGTCTTTCTAAGGGCTTTTCCAAGGAAAGGATTTTCGAGGATTGGAAAAGAAGGAAAACTAAATCCTTGTTATTTAGGCCCCGTATGAGATTTTGGAGAGAATCGGGGATACAGCTCACCGTTTGGACCTACCTCCGAGTTTGACCAGGATTCACAATGTATTCCATGTTTCTCAGCTTCAGAAGTACTATCCGGATGAATCTGAGATCCTACCCGTTGAAGAAGTGGAACTTGACCCTAACCTTACCTTCGTTCAGAAACCGGTTAAGATATTGGATCGGAAATTTCAAAAACTCAGAAACCGATAAATCCCACTGGGTAAGGTCTTATGGAGAAGTAATAAAACGAAAGAGGCTACGTGCGAGACGGAGGATAAGATGAAAAGATTCCACTCCGAGTTATTTTAGGATAATCAGTGAATCCGAGGACGGATTCTTTTAAGGGGGAGAGGTTGTGACGCCCCGCTATTTCGGTCATTCAGGTATAACTTGTGTGCTCTTTAATTGCGCATTTACAATATTATAATTACGTGATTATATGATTTAGTTTATTATTAATTGAAATTCTTGAGGATTTGAATTATTTTAAATTGAATTTATATGAATTCTTGAACTATTTGAGCTTGTATAACTTGTTTGCTTGTCGTTTCTATGTGAAATGAAATCAAAATTTTGTGGAAATTTTATATGTCGGAGATAGGTGTGTTATGAACATGTATATATGCTCGTTTTAGATTTTCAGATTAGTTTGATTGCGTTTTAAATTTATTTGGTATGATTGGAACCAAACTGGGGGCTAATGAGCACTTAGCGCACCATTGGTTCCGTATGTGATATCTTGAACTCGGGAACTCGGAATCGAGTTTCGTCAACTTCGTTGAACTCACATCGAAAATTCGGATTTAATGAACTTAGCCTTATATTTTTCCAAAATTATTTGGACCTCCGAAAATCAACCGAAAACCAAAACGGACGCCTAAACTGCCACCTTTTACCAAAATGCCTATAACTTCTTTAAACCTTGACCAAATTAACTATGGTTAGATCCCTTGGAACCCTAACTCAACCCTTTAACACCCCATATTCAGCCCCAACCGAACCAACCCTCATACTTAGAGAACATTCAGCAAAACCCCCCCTGCTCTCCAGTCCTTCCCGTCACCTTGTCACCTTTGGAGATTCAAAGCTAAATTCTCTTCCAACCTCCATCCAATCCAAAAGGTGAGTTTAGGGTGATGATATACATTCAATAGGGGTCATTTTGAACCAGGTATCCCTATTTTTAAGCATGCTTTCATGGAGATATAAAGATGATGATGAATAGTAAGTTATAGGCCATATTGTTGATTTCATGCATTCCTTGGAAGTTTTGGTTGATTTAAAGCATGAAAATGATTGTCTTAGCTTCCTATTGTCATTAATGATCATGAATTTTGTGGTATTTGAAGGATTGGTGAGATGCCATTATTGAGTTTTGGAAGAAAATGGAAGAAAAGATCATCTATTTCTCCTCCTCACGTTTGATCACTTTGGGAGCATGTTTAAGTGTTATTTTGGAGTTGTTTTATTGCATATTTGTTGTCATATCAAAGCTGGGCATGTTGGCTAAGGTTTGGCATGGTTGTTGCTCTGTTTTCATCGCATTTTTTCAGATGGTTTTGGGCGGTCGTAGCCGCGACCGATTTTCGTGCAAAAACGGTAGCGGCTGCGACATGTGAGTATGTTTTTTACTTTGCTCTCACAGGTAGCGCCCGCAACCAGATTTAGTTCATTTTTGGTAGCGCCAACTACCCCATTTTGGCCAAGTTTCGAGTTGTTGAAAAATTGGAGGAAAAATTCGAATTTTTTTAGGTAGCGGCCGCTACCATTTCATGAAGGAAATAGGTCGCGGCCTCGAAACCTTCATTTGCTGCCTGAAATTTTGATTTTCAAACGTTAAATGCATGGTTTCCTTGGCTCGTTTTTCGTTCATACACTTCATTAACATGTCATATAATGTGTTATCTTGTGTGTTATGAAAATTTATGATTTTTCATGGAATATTTGACGAGTTATGCTTCAACGTGTCATCATTGCTCCAATATGCGCATGCATGGACTTTAACTCTCAACTTGAACCCTAATTGCTTATATATTCCTTATCTTATGACTTATATGATATGTATACGTGTTATGATCGTTATTTGAATTTCTTGGATTAAATTGATATACTATGTGGAAGTTATGAACTTGATTGAATTCAAACATTTCTTGAAATGAATGGAATGATCGTTAACATGTCTTTAAGCTATTAATTGTGCACAAGAACATTTCCATGACATGATATCATCTCTTATGCAATCATATCATATTCATGATTTAGCCGTGCATCTTATATGGTCATTTGAGTCTCACTTCCCCTTGTTTGCATAGATCCGGGTCCAGTTGGAGGCGAGGACGAGCAGTGAAGCTCTTGCGTTTTCTTTTTGTCTTAGAAGGTGGGTTTTCTATACTATTTAGTAAAACGACCCTATATACTCCTAATGTGTAAAGATTTCGGCCAAAATTATATTATGTATATAGAGTTGTTTTCAAGAGTCTAAGATTTCAACGTAAAGCCTTTCTTTTATGAACCCTACTGAATGTTTTGGCGAGTATTGATTGATTGCATGAATGGGGGCCCTGGGACATAGTACACGTGGCTAACCGAGAAAGCAAGGGCTGACGGGGATCCCGTGTGCTAGTTCCACCAAACTATGGCGATACCGGCCCTCGCTAGGAGGTTTGTGGGGAATGGGAACCGGGCTTTTGGGGATTTATGTACCCCACTAGCCACAATGATTGAGGTGACCAGGCCTTGCAAACCCATCCACCGCCCGGAGGGAAAAGGTGTAAATGATCATGAATGTGCACAAAGAATTGTTATGCATGAAAAGATTGAATGAATGAATGTCTAATGAAATACACAAGGTGTTGGTTGGAGATAATGCATGCCCACTCGCCGGGCCACAGAAGACTTAATTGAAAATTGATTGTTGTAATCCCCTTTGATGATTTCTTTATCTCACCCGCTTGGGAAAAATGCTTTGAAAACCTCATTTGGGATTATAACTTGCATGTGAATGTTTAAATACCGTCTTATATTGTACCTATGCCCTGTTTTATACCCACCAGTCCCTTTTGGACTGAACCCGGTTTGTTTTCAGTTGTTTTGTGCAGGTGCAAGGGAGCTAGGCGGGAATTCGAGTCGGTGTGTCTCGCATTTGTCTCTAGCTCTTAGATTTTGGGTCTTACACTTGCATCCTCATACTTTTGATTATTATATATGACTTATGACTTGGAGCGTATCTATTTTGGGCCGTGATGGCATGTGAATATTGTATATGAAATATTTTTGGAGCTTGAAAGCTCATGGTATTTATATATATGATCTATTTTGGGGCTTGATGCTCGTTGTAAATGTTATATGACAATTATGCTTCCGCTTTATTGTTTTACTCGGATTTTATGGTTTAAGGGTTAGTCCCACCTACCATAGAGTGTGTGTTTTTCCCCGTTCACCGTGATTTAGCTCGAGTATGGATCGTCCATTTCATATTCGGGTTGGGTCTCGGTGCGGGGGATGTAGTACTTCGTGCTCGGGTGCTACACTGCAGCGGTTGTCGAAGGTACCATTTGCATTCATGGCATAAACATACATACCTTATTTGATCCGGGAGCTACCCACTCTTTTATTTCTCGTGATATATATATGAAATTGCCTTTGTGTGTTACTTTCTCTTCTGCATGCTATGTTCTTAGTACTCCTTTTGGTGGTAGTGTAGAAACTAATCGGTTTTTTAGAGATGTGCTGGTGAGTATTGAGGGTCGGGTTTTCTCGATGGATTTCATTGAATTGCCGATGTCTCGCTATGGTTCTATATTGGGAATGGATTGGTTATTCGAGCACTGTGCCACCATGGATTGTCGGGCTAAAAGAGTTCAGTTGGGTTCAAAAATTACTACGGGTTGGAGTTCTAAAACAATACCTCTATTATCCTTCTTTAAAGCTCAAAAATTGGTTTGTGATGGGGCTACGGGATTCATAGCCTATATTCTTAATCGGCCTAAGGATCAGGTGAAATTAGAAGAAACAGAAGTTGTTAAGGAGTTTCCTGAAGTGTTTCCGGAAAAATTGGATTCATTGCCGCCGGATAGAGAAATAGAATTTGTGATTGATTTGTATCCGAATGCAGAGCCGTATTCTAAGACTCTGTATCGGATGGCTCCAGCGAAATTGAAAGAATTAAAGATTCAACTTGATACTCTGTTGGAAATTGGGTATATTAGACCGAGCTCGTCACCGTGGGGTGCGCCGGTATTATTTGTGAAAAAGAAAGATAGTACTTTACGGATGTGTATTGATTATCGGGAATTAAATAGGATGACTATCAAGAATAAATATCCTCTTCCACACATTGAAGAGTTGTTTGATATACTCCAAGGATCCAAAGTATATTCAAAACTTGATTTACGACAAGGTTATTATCAATTATGGATCCGAGCCGAGGATATTCCGAAAACGGGTTTCAACACGAGATATGGGCATTACAAATTTATGGTTATGTCGTTTGGGTTGACAAATGCTCCCGCCGCTTTTATGGATATGATGCATAGAATTTTCCGACCGTTCCTTGATAAGTTTGTTGTGATATTCATTGATGATATTTTGGTTTTCTCCAAGTCGGTCGAGGAACATGCAAGGCATCTTGAACTCGTTTTGAAAACTTTGAAGGAACATCAATTATTTGCAAAGTTTAGCAAATGTGAATTTTGGATTGACCGGGTTTCTTTCTTGGGTCATATTATTTCGGGTTATGGATTAGAAGTCGATCCTTCTAAGATTGAAGCGATGTTGAAATGGGAGAAGCCAAAGAATGCCTCCGAGATTAGAAGTTTCTTGGGATTGGCAGGTTATTATAGAAGATTCGTACAAGATTTTTCAAAAATCGCCGCTTCCTTAACTCAGTTAACAAAGAAGGATGTTAAATTTGTGTGGGATGATAATTTTTATAAGAGTTTTAACACCTTGAAGGAGAGATTAGTTTCAGCCCCAGTTTTAACTCTTCCAGAGGGTTATGAAGGTTATATTGTTTATACAGACGCGTCAAAGGAAGGTTTGGGGTGTGTTCTAACTCAAAACGGGAAAGTGATTGCTTATGCTTCTCGAAAATTAAAAGAGCATGAAAAGAACTATCCTACACACGATCTTGAGCTTGCCGCCGTAATATTTGCACTCGGGAAATGGAGACATTACTTGTATGGGGTGACTTTTCAAATTTTCACCGATCATAAGAGCCTCTAATATTTGTTTACACAAAAGGATCTCAATATGAGGCAACGAAGATGGATGGAATGGTTAGAAGACTATGATTGTGTTATTAAATATCATCCCGGAAAAGTTAACTTGGTTGTCGATGCTTTAAGTAGAAAGGTTAGCATGGCCAATTTGGAAGTTGAAGAAAGTAGTGGAATCGAGCCTATTGTGGTAAAAGCTCGGGTTTCTAATATTTCTATTCAATCGGAATTGAAACATAAATTATTTGAGGCTCAAAATAAGGATCCGAAAATTCAGAGATTGGTTGCTAAGGCAAGAGGGGATCCAGAAAGTCCATTCGGGTTCGATGAAACCGGGTTTCTTCGTTTTAAGAACCGAGTGGTAGTGCCCGATGAATTGAAAAGGGTATTACTTGAAGAAGCTCATAAATCGGCATATTCGGTACATCCGGGAGGAAATAAAATGTATAAGGATCTAAAGTAATATTATTGGTGGTATGGATTAAAGAAGGATGTAGCTGAGTTTGTAAAGCATTGTTTGATGTGTCAGAAAGTTAAAGCAGAGCATCAAAAGCCGGGAGGTCTTCTACAGCCTTTACCTATTCCCAAGTGGAAGTGGCAACAAGTGACAATGGATTTTATATCCGGATTACCAAGAGTGCAAGGCGGTTATGATGGTGTTTGGGTGATTGTAGACCGATTAACTAAATCTGCACATTTTCTATCGGTTCGAATGTCTTACAAAATTCGAAAGTTAGGTGAGATTTATAATAGAGAGATTGTTCGACTTCATGGGATTCTGGTGAGTATTGTTTCGGACAGAGATCCCCATGTTACTTCCAAGTTATGACAAGAGTTACAAAGTATTTTGGGTACGAAGCTTCAATTTAGCACGGCTTTTCATCCTCAAACCGATGGTCAGTCCGAGAGGGTTATTCGCTATTTGGAAGACTTACTTGGAGCTTGTTAATTGGACTTTCAAACTTCATGGCATGAGCAACTTCCGTTGATTGAGTTCGCGTATAATAATAGTTATCAAGCTTCCATCGGTATGGCTCCATATGAATTGCTTTATGGGCGTAAATGTCGGTCACCGTTATTCTTTGATTTAGAAGAATGGA
The DNA here is from genome assembly GCA_037501455.1 of Lantana camara. Classification (NCBI taxonomy): domain Eukaryota; kingdom Viridiplantae; phylum Streptophyta; class Magnoliopsida; order Lamiales; family Verbenaceae; genus Lantana; species Lantana camara. Next base: position 114,672,444 of record CM074855.1, read on the forward strand.
AATAGATAAAACAAGAAGGAATAAAGAAAGGTGACAAACTTGAGAAACCTTCCAAGGCCGTGAGAGCTATGATTGAGAAAGTTCAATAGATACAACAACGGATGAAAGTTGTATAAGATCGACAGAAAAGTTATGCTGATATTCGTCGCAGGGATCTTAAATTTGAAGTGGGAGAACGGGTTTTCTTAAAAGTATCTCCACGGAAAGGGTTTTCTCGGATTGAAAAGGGAGGAAAGTTAAATCCTCGTTATTTAGGTCCGTTTGAAATTCTTAAGAGAATTGGGGAAGTAGCATACAGATTGGATCTACCGCCTAATCTTACTGGAATTCATAATGTTTTTCACATATCCCAGCTAAGAACGTATTATCCGGATGAAACTTAATTCTCCCCTTTGAAGAAGTTGAATTGGAACCGAATTTGTTATTTGTTTATCAGCCGGTTAGAATTTTGGACAGAAAGTATCAAGAGTTGAGAAATCGAAGTATTCCTATGGTTAAAGTGTTATGGCCAAGTGATAAAATCGAAGAGATGACTTGGGAGCCGGAAGATAAAATGAAAAGGTTCCACCCGGAGTTATTTATTTCCGATCAGTGAATCTGGGGACCATATTCTTCTAAGGGGGAGAGAGTTAAACGCCCCAATTTCCGGAAGTTCAGGTAAGCACGCCACGAGCGGATCTTCAAGAGTTGGGAGGTTTAATTTAGTTATTTCATTCTTTTATTTACAACTTTCATCATATTATATATGCATTACATCTCCATGCACTTATATGAATTGTCATTAATATGAATTATATGAACTAATCAATATATGTGACTTAATTACACTATGTGTCCTTAATTGATCCTTAGTGTAAATCGGTATACTTAATTACATCACATGAGATGGATATAAGTGATCTTTTGTGTAGAGATGAAACTTGATTGCATGAATTTAAATAGCTAGTGGTTATTTTTATTGTCTCCCGTTCACTATAGCTTTGGTTCATATATGGATTATCCATTTCATGTGTGAATTGAACTATAGTGCGGGGGATGTAGTGCCTAGCGTTCCGGGTGCCATAGTAAATTTTGGATATTAAGTACCCCAAATTGATATTTCATGCCACTAAGTCTTACAGTTGTAATTTAAGGACTCTAAGTGGTGAAAAGTAGGAATTTAAGGACAATTTTTACCCCAATTTCAAATTGACGCCGGAACAAATTTGAAAATACTGATGTGGTACCGAAAAAGTCTTAATGGAATTTAATAATTGCCATGTAATAAAGAAAACACCATAAAGACAAAACAAAAGTTCATCTATGCTTTGGCTCACGCATAAAAAAAATGGTTCATGAAAGATCTTAGCAGAACAAAAGTTGTCTTGGTATGCAAAATCTTCTTAATGAAAATGCCAACAATTTCATAATACTTGAAAGACAGCTTGGCTTGAAGTTCAAAATCAAAGGAATGAAGCCTTGAAAGCTAAAATAAGGAATCAATTCATCCAACTACCAGAACACCAGCCGAGGTGTATATATATATTGCTCTATCTCTTCGAAAATGGAAGCTCATTTCAAGCCAAAATAAGGGAATCAATAAAGAAATCTGAGATGAGAAACAAAATCATAAAGGATACAAGTTGAAAGAAAAGCTGATCAAAAGTAGTAATCTGTCTGGTACCAAAACAACTGGCTCCACATTCAGTTCCATCTCTCTAAATCAAGAGGAGCTCAGCAAAAGTAAGAGATACACCTTTAAGAAGCAGTTCAGATTGTCAGAAGCAAAGTCTTTCCAAGGATCAAGAAAAAAATAATTCAAGGAAAAAGGTTCAAAAGAAGATCCATCTGGTACCACAATGGCAACTGATATAAAGTCTTCCAAGGTCAACATTGAATCTAAAGTCAACACTTCCTCAAGCTGCTCAAACTCACAGATCTCAAAAGGAAGCTGAAGTCAGGGCACAGTCAAAGTACAAAGCCCAACGAATCTTTTCCCACTTGCAGAAAGCAAAATGAAAAGAACAAAGTCTGAAACAGGAGTTCAAAGATAGCACATATCCAACAGTCCTTGTACTTGCGTGGTAGCAAATATGGGGAAACGTGAAGGTTTCAAAATTTAAAATCTGAGTCTAACGACTCTTTTGGAGTTCCTCATTTAAAGGATTGTAGATACAACTTTAAAGGACATTCAAGCTCTTTCATTAGCTTCCATACACATAGAGGTTTACTATTCTCATAGTGTTCTTTAGCTTGTCAGATTGCTTGAGTCCTAGAACAAATGGTTCCACAGTCATATGTGCTATTTGGTTTCTCAAATTGTTTCCAGTAGTTTGTATCTTGTACTCATATATCTTTATAAACTCCTCTTTAAAATCTTAAGCATAACAAACTTAGGTAGTGGACTAACTTATCCAACTAGTGCTTTTCACAGTTGTTGTAAGCCAACCACTATAAATCCCTTGTGTTCTTATTGTTCTTACACACTCTCTTCTAGACTGGTATGAATTTTATTTTTGGTTCCAGTCTTACTATCAGTGTTTGGAGGATCTTTTATTTGGGGGGTATTTTTGCAAAAAATTTCAATTCACCTCCCCCCTCCCCGACTAAGAAGACATATAATATATATATATATATATATATATATATATATATATATATATTATTTTTATTGCCTTTTCTTTATTACCTGACCATTATCAAATTCCACTAAGATTTTTCGTTACCAAAATCAGCGTTTTCAAACTTGTTCCTGCTTCGATTTGGAATTGGGGAAAAATTATCCTTAAATTGCTACTTTTCACCATTTGGAGTTCTTAAATTACAAATACAACACTTATAAGTGGCATGAAATGTCAATTCGAAGGTACTTAATGTCCCAAATTTACAATATTCTCTAACTTTTTAATACGAGACTACGTGTATATTTTGTTCATAAATTCAAACCAGACTTATAAATACGAGTGTAACTTATCTGGAAATTTAAGTGAGTATTTCTTGACATAGTATAAATTATTTGAAGTGATCAATTTGAATACACTCCTTAATATGATACTCCAATATCAATTTCTTTAATCATAAACAATTGGTTGTTTTGTTGCTGAACACTAAAGGAGATAACAGCGAAATTTGTAGCTCTTCATATGGGATGCTTGTGAGACACTCCCATGTCTGGTTAGGGTTAGGCGTCTGAGCTCGGACACGCCCATGTCTCCTTTTATTCTATGAGGGAGACACGCCCGTGTCTCCCCTGTTTTGCTGGGCGTCTGTATTGAGACACACCCGTGTCTCAGTTTTCTCCTGGAGGGTGACACGCCCTTGTCGCCCCTTTGTGTGAGTTTTTGTGCGTTGTTTTTGACCGGTTTTGTCTTGTATGCTCATTATACGTTTATATCCCTCCCCTATCCTGATCCCAACTTGATATATGACTTGGTATGAACATGAATCCATGTAATTAGATATATTATTTAATTATATGGCTTGGTTTTGGTACTAAAATGTGTTATGTGCTCTTAAATGATTAAGTGCTACTTCATGCATTTCGATTACTCTTATTTGAATTAATTGTGCACATGAACATGTCTTGATGTGTTATATGAATATGTAAGCTATGAAATTATCTTTCATGGCATGAAATTGGTTTGAGTTATGTTATGCCTATGTACTTGCATCTCTCAAGTGACAATGCATATGCTGTGCGTCTATATAGTTCATCTTCGAGTCTAAGTCTTGTTTTATGTCTTCAGTTGGTTCAGGTGCACCCGTGGTGGTGTCTCGTTGGTCGTGTTGATCCCGAGGTGGATCAACCTTTGTGTTCGTTTTCCGTCGGTGTAAAGTGAGGTTAGGTTATAGTTAAACCCTAATGAAATGTGCTCGTTTTCTATGCATGCAAACTATAACATTAAGTATAAGTAAATACGTGTGGATATGTAAGTTTAAGAACTGTCTAAGTATTTACAAGTACGATACGCTATGTACAAGCCTATATACGCTTGTTTAGATTTGTTATTGTTCGTTTAGTTTTGTAACATTAAACTATGCTTCAAACCGTGCGCCTTTTATGAGCCGGGAGCTACAAGCTATGGATATGCTATGGATTTGACAAGGAGAGGTATGTATAGCATAGTTGTTGCAAGATAAGTTTGTTACGTAAGTTAAATTTAGTAGCGGGTTAAGTTTACTCTATACTGTTATGCATTGGTATTGCATGATGGGCCCTGGAGCCTGCGAGTCAGGACGCCCGGGATGGCAGGGGGCCGTCGGGTTAAGCCTAAGCGTAGTCTCCACCTTGATAGGACTAATCCAGAACCCGCCATGACGTTTAGTAGGGGGATGGGACCCTGAGGGTTTAAGTGTGTGCGATCCTCTCTTCTGCTTGGATGGTTAGGGTCGCGCAACCCTTCCATCGCCCGGGAAGGAGGTCATACTGTAAGTATGTATTGATTCGATTTATTTGCTTGCTTGATTAGTCAGAGGAGCTCAGAATGGGATTAGGTACTCGTACCCATCGAGTTATGTATGTATGCTCTGTTAAAGTTCGTGAAACGGGGATAGACTCATAATTAAGATAAAATATGAATCTTTTGGAATTATAAGCTAAAATATTTTTTGATTTGTTAAGTTTTGATAAGAATTGATATGTAAGATACATAAGAATTTGTTAAGTTAGATTTGTTCCGTTCTTATAAGAAAGCCCTATACGTATGTATCACGGGCAAATATTTTAGTGTGTAAAAACTATCCCTGAGTTCACGGATATTATCATGTGTATGTGCTTTGCTCTTTATATATATGTAGCTTATGTGGGTAGCCCCTCACTCAGTCTGTGTGACTGACCCCTCTCCCCTTTGTTTTTAGTGTACAGGTGCTTGTTGTGGAGTTCGAGCTAGGCGGTGTATGTTGAGTCCTTCGAGTTTGTCGTGTCCTTTGTTCTTTTGGGTCTATTGCATTTCATATGTTTTGGATTTGTATAAGTATGTTAGTATGTTATTATGTTATGTAAGCATTATTAATTTATGCAATACGATTTCGGGACAGGCTTCTAGGAATAGATTGATCCCGTTTGCATTTATGATTTATGTTACTATTCGCAATTAGGTATCTATGCTAGTTGAACATGTCACCTGTTGCTTGTGCTTTATTAATTGAATTAGTGATTAGCTTCCGCATACGCATTTGCTTTGGGGTTTTTTTTTGTTGCAGGGTCTACGTTCTGCCTAACTTAGGTGTGTGTTTGTCTGTCTATCTCCCGTTCGCCTCTGCTTGGTTCATGTACGGGTTTCCCATCTCGTGTGTGGATTGGGGTTAGGTGTGGGGGATGTGATGACCCACCGTGCGGGGTGCTACATTCTAAACACGAGGCGCTGCTCGTATCTCCCCCCTCCCCCCCTGTATCACCCGAAACGCTAGGTAGCCACATCCCTCGCACTATAGTTCAATCCACATATGGAACGAGCACCCATACATGAATCAAGCCTATAGCGAACGGAAGACAATAAAAAAAAACGACACCCTAGCTAGGCGGGACTAAACCTCAATTAAACCAACATGCAAAAGTCAATAAAACGGAAGCATAATATACATGCATTTTATTATCATAATCTTGTCCATCTTTTCCATATATATACAATCCCAAACTATCCAGATCAAACCATAATATACATAAGCATCTAAATGTACATGATAAAGTGCTAGACCCGAAAATAAAGACCGACTCGATCCCACCTAGCATCCAACCTGTAAAACAGAAAATGTGAGGTGTCAGTCTATGAAAGACTGAGTGAGGGGCTTATAAATATAAGCGCAATTACCATGCAAGCTATAATCTCGGGTAAGATCTTATAAAATAAACAATATAAGTTCAAGAATAGAATACTTTCTCGCCCGAAATTACAACTAAATCAATTTAACAATACAATCACTATCCATTTAATACGTGGCCCAGCTAGTGAGGGCAGTCTCCAACCTTTACTCCAAAAGTGAACAATAATGACTGTTTCCATTTATTAGGTTATCATGCAAGTAATTACGTGCAATCAATTAGCAGTTTCATGAACCCTTTTTCCTCCGGGTGATGGTGGGCTTGCAAGACCCAACCATCCAATCATGGTGTACGTCAGGAACATGACTCCCACGCACGGGATTTCTTCCTCCACCAAACCTCCTGGTGGATTCAGAGGTGATCCCAACATGGTGAGGATAGTGCAAGAGTTACCCGTCAGCCCTTGCTTTCCCGGTCGGCTCAATACACTACCCTCAGGCCCACAGTACAATTCAATTTACTCGCCAAATCAATCAATCAATCAATCCGTTTCAATCAATCAATCCGTTGTAAATCCATAAGGTTTGAAAACTATAGATATATATACTTTTTGGCCGGAAAAACACATAGGGTTGTAGGGGTTCTAGGTAACTAGAATTAAAACTCACCTCAACTTTACCAACCAAAAAGAAGTAAGAAAACACCCTATGGAGCGTGCTCCTCGTCTCCAGGACCGTGATCTGTGCAACAAAGACAAGTGTACATAAGACTCGACTCTTATGAACCAAGCAAGACGAACGACAATGTCATGTAATGCCAATCATGCATATATAATCATTAAATCTCATAAATGAGTCTAATTAATCAATTATATATCAAGAAATAAGCATACAATACATAATTCAAGTTTCACAAAATTGTACAAACCTCCCATGTCCTAGGAAATCCCGAAATAACGAGTCTTATATGAAGAATTATGAAATGTCGTGAACATGATTGAAGCAAGCATAATTAATCACAAATTTAGCAATTAAGAACAATGAGGCATAGTAGAATTAATTGGAGAACGGATAATTTTTTACACGAAAAACCATTGTTCACCCAGAGAGAGTTCTCGGCCGGGTTTGATTTTCAGTTCAAAAGTATCCCGACCGGGACACAATTAACGAGAGCAACCTGCTGGACAATCCCGGCCTGGACAGTTTTTATAAGGAAAAGGATCCCGGCCGGGATCCATTACTCGAGAAACAGGGCAGCAGCAGGGGAGTTTTAAACTCATGTGAAACCAACCGAAAATCCAACTTCAATCCATGGGAAATAGTCAAAAATAGCATGTACACATAATATTTCAATTATACCACAATCAAACCATCGAAACATGCTTAAATCATCAAGAATTCATCATCAAAACCCCTTAATATTCATGCCTCCAACATTCATATAAATTCAAGGTTTCATGCAAAGCTTCCAAGTATAAAGGTCCTAAACATGCTCCTAAACTCATATATTCAAGGAATCCCACCAAGATCATCAAACACTACTCAAGCATGGATCAAGAGATTCATATACTTTCATATTATACCTTGAAATGGAAAATAAAATGGATGAAATGAGGAGATGATGATGATGCTTCACCTTTTACACTGTCTCCTTGAATTCTAGCTTGAAATAAAAGATGAAATTCTCCTTCCTTCCTTGGTGTTTTGATCGAGCTAATTGTGTGTAAATTTTGTGTGCAATGTGATAAACAAAATTGTGAGAGATGAAATATACAAGATATATTATAAGTCTTCCACTAAAACATATGAGTCATCACATTTTGCATGTTAGTCCTTGTAATATTCAAATTCATGCATTCAAGTTTCATTCCATGGAATATGACCAAATAACTCCCAATTCATATATGTAATTAAGTCCATAAATTTACACAAAGGATCAATTAAGGCCACAAAGTATAATTAAGTCACTTATAGCAATTAGTTCATATAATTCACGTTAATGATAAATCATAGAAATTCATATAAATGCATAAGAATATAATGCATATAATATCATGAAAGTTATAAATAAATCAGTAAGATAATTAAATTAAACCCCCAACTCCCGAAGACCCGCACGTGGCGTGCTTACCTGAACTTCCGAAAAAATTGGGGCATTACAACTCTTCCCCCTTAGAAGAATCTGGTGCCCAGATTCACTGATTGGAAGAAAATAACTCCGGGTGGAACCGCTTCATCTTCTCTTCCGGTTCCCAAGTCATCTCTTCGGTCTTGTCGCTTTTCCATAATACTTTAACTGTAGGAATACTCCGATTCCTCAACTCTTGATATTTTCTATCTAAAATTTTAACCGGCTTCTGAACAAATCACAAATTCGGTTCAAATTCCACTTCTTCAACGAGGAGAATTTCGGTTTCATCCGGATAATATTTTCTTAGCTGAGAAACATGAAAAACATTATGAATTCCGATAAGACTCGGCAGTAGATCCAATTTGTAAGCTACTTCCCCAATTCTTTCAATAATCTCTAATGGACCTAAATATCGGGGATTCAACTTTCCTCCCTTTCCAATTCGAGAAAACCCTTTTTGTGGAGATACCTTCAAGAAATCCCGATCCCCCACTTCAAACTGAAGATCCCTCCAGCAAATATCGGCATAAATTTTCTGTCTATTTTGTGCAGCTTTCATCCGTTGTTGTAATTGTTGGACTTTCTCGATGATAGCTCTTACAGCCTTACAAGGTTTTTCAAGTTTCTCTCCCTTCTTTACACCTTCCTGCTTCGTCCATTTCCACTCTTCTAAATCAAAGAACAACGGAGACTGACATTTTCGCCCATATAACAATTCATACGGAGCCATACCAATTGAAGCTTGATAACTATTATTATAAGCGAACTCAATCAACGGAAGTTGTTCATGCCAAGAAGTTTGAAAAGCCAAAGCACAAGCTCGAAGTAAATCCTCCAAATACCTTATGACCCTCTCGGAATGCCCATCTGTTTGGGGATGAAATGTCGTACTGAACTGAAGCCTCCAACCTAAAATTCCTTGCAATTCTTGCAATAACTCTGATGTAAATCGGGGATCTCTATCTGAAACAATGCTCACCGGAATACCATGAAGTCGAACAATCTCCTTATTATAAATCTCAGCCAACTTTCGGATCTTATAAGATATTCGGACCGGTATAAAATGTGCAGACTTGGTTAACCGATCCACAATCACCCAAATATTATTATATCCACCCTTCACCTTCGGTAACCCGGATATAAAATCCATTATCACCTGTTCCCACTTTCACTCTGGAATAGGTAATGGCTGTAGGAGTCCTCCAGGCTTTTGATGCTCGGCTTTAACCTTCTGACACGTCAAATAATGCTTTACAAACTCGGTCACATCCTTCTTCAACCCGTACCACCAATAATATTTCTTGAGATCCTTGCACATTTTATTCCCTCCAGGATGGACCGAATAAGCCGACTTATGTGCTTCTTCGAGCAATACCCTTTTCAATTATTTGGGTACTCCCACTCGATTCTTGAAACGAAGAAGACCAGTTTCATCGAACCCAAATGGACTTTCCGGATCTTCTCTTGCCTTTACAACCAATCTCTGCACTTCCGGATCACTATTCTGAGCCTCGAACATTTTATGTTTCAAATCCGGTTGAATGGAGATGTTAGAAACCCGAGCTTTAATCACAATTGGCTTAATTTCCTTACTTACACCAACTTCCAAATTCGAAACACCAACCTTCCTACTGAGAGCGTCGGCAACTACATTAGCCTTCCCGGGATGATACTTGATGACATAATCATAATCCTCTAACCGGTCCATCCATCTCCGTTGCCTCATATTGAGATCTTTCTGAGTAAACAAATATTGGAGACTCTTATGATCGGTGAAAATCTCAAAAGTTACGTCGTACAAGTAATGTCTCCACTTTCCAAGTGCAAATACCACACAAGCTCTAAATCATGTGCCGGGTAGTTCTTTTCATAATCTTTCAACTCACCCCAATCCTTCCCTCGACGTGCACGTATACACAGTATATCCCTCCGAACCCTTCGAAAGAGTTAAAACCAGAGCTGAAACTAATTTCTCCTTCAAGACATTAAAGCTCTTATCATAATCTTCATCCCACACTTACTTCACATCTTTCTTTGTTAACCGAGTCAAAGGGGCAGCGATCTTTGAGAAATCTTGCACGAACCTCCTATAATAACCTGCCAATCCCAAGAAACTTCTAATCTCGAACGCATTCTTTGGCTTCTCCCACTTCAACACCGCTTCAATCTTCGAAGGATCAACCTCTAATCCATTACCCGAAATTATATGACCCAAGAAAGAAACTCGGTCGATCTAAAACTTGCACTTACTAAACTTTGCGAACAATTGATGCTCCTTCAATGTTTTCAATACCAACTTGAGATGCCTTGCGTGTTCCTCGACCGACTTGGAGAAAACCAAAATATCATCAATGAAAATCACAACAAACATATCAAGAAACAGTCGGAAAATTCGATGCATCATATCCATAAAAGCGGCGGGAGCATTATTCAAACCAAAAGGCATAATCACAAATTCATAATGCCCATATCTTGTATTGAAACCCGTCTTCGGAATATCCTCAGCTCGGATTCTTAACTGATAATACCCTTGTCGTAGATCAAGCTTCAAATAAACTTTAGACCCTTGGAGTATATCAAATAACTCTTCAATATGTGAAAGTGGATATTTATTCTTGATGGTCATCCGGTTAAGCTCCCGGTAATCAATACACATCCTTAAGGTACCATCCTTCTTTTTCACAAATAATACCGGCGCACCCCACGGCGAAGAACTCGGTCTTATATACCCAACTTCCAATAAAGCATCTAGTTGAACTTTCAACTCTTTCAATTCTGCCAGAGCCATCCGATACGGAGTCTTAGAATACGGTTCTGCATTCGGATATAAGTCAATCACGAAGTCTATCTCTCTATCGGGCGGCAACGAATCTAACCTCTCAGGAAATTCTTTAACCACTTCAGTTTCTTCTAACATCATTTGGTCATTAGGTTGATTAAGTATATTAGGCTATGAATCCCATAGCCCTATCTCGGACCAATTTCTGAGCCTCAGAAAAAGATAATAAAGGCACCGTTTTAGAACTCCAACCCGTGACAACATCTGAACCCAACTGAACTCTCTTAGACCGACAGTCCACGGTAGCACAGTGCTTGAATAACCAATCCATTCCCAATATAGATCCATATCGAGCAATTGGCAATTCGATGAAGTCTGTCAAGAAAACCCGACCCTCAATACTCACCTGCACATCTCTAAAAACCCGGTCAGTTTCTACACTACCACCAAAAGGAGTACTAACCACGTAACATGCAAAAGAATAAGTAACACGGAAAGGCAATTTCACAGAAATATCACGAGAAATAAAGGAGTGGGTAGCTCCCGGATCAAATAAAGTACGTATGTTTGTGCCATGAATGCAAATGGTACCTTCAACAACTGAGGCAGGGTCCACATCTGCCTCCTATTCCTCGCCTTCCAAGGCATAAGCAAGGGCCCTAATAAGCGGCCTCTGACCCCCAGGTGGTGGATCCTGTCGATCTGGACATCCATCTACCATTTGCTCTATGTAACAGCCCTACTCAGGGCCAAGTCGAGAAAGGTAAGTAAAAGGGTAACTCAGGAAGCATTTATAGCCTCGATCCTTGTTAATTCTCTCATGTGCTTTAATATGCTATAGTTTAATAAAAAGTTCGTGAATTTAATTCCTTCTTCTATTTAGCTTGTATCTCGAAACTCTTTTCATAAAATCCTAGAATTCTAATATTCATTCCCTTCTAGCACCTAAAACCCCTTCATATGCTTCAAAACCCATTCCTACAGTTTTAGGTTGAAAATTACGAAAATACCCCTATAGCTCAAAAATATTCCTACATTTCCCGAAGCACTTTCATTAGCCAATATTGTAACTAAAAGAATCCTCACATTATTTCGAGGATCGTGATACCCTCTGTGAACCATAATTCCCATTCTAACTCTAGTAGTATCAAAAACCGGCAAAAACCCTAGCTTATGATTCGATCATCAATAAATCCCTACTCATCTACTTTTTGATATTCAAAATTATAACCAAAACGATCCTTAAATTATTTTATGAATTTTCATGCATTTACCAAAAACTCGATCTCACCATAGCATATTTTATAAATATTTTCCTTTCTAAAAATCATCATTTTATTTTGAACAAATTAGCTTTTATTCAATAGTCGAAATTATACTTGAAACGATCCTTGAATTTTCCTCTACATTATAGTGATTTTTCCAAACTTTAAACTTTATCATAGCTTCGTTTATATAATTTTCCTATGATTTTCATCATCTTTAATATTCATAATTTATAAACGAAAGCTCTAAATATTCCACATTTATAATCAAAACAAAGCTCATTTTTCACTCATTCTTTCATCAATTCACTACTTCAAGTCTTTACCTCTCGACTCTTGAATAAATTTTATATTATTTACATTTATTTTTATTCAAAATGACATCATCCATGACCACATGATCTTCTAGAATGATTAATTAAATGAGCATAATTTCTCCACATTTCCTAAGTAATTACCAAGCATTTGTTCTTAATATAATTTAACCACATCTCCTAATTAATTACCAAGCATTTTTTGAAATCATAAGCCACCACATCTCCCTTAAACTTTCATAAATTGCTCAAAGACCCCTCATGACTACCTATAAATACCCCCCTTAAGCCTCATTTATACCTCACAAATCAACACACAAAAATCACTCTCTTCTCTCCCTTTCTCACGCCATTCCCACTCTCTCTCTCTAAGGTATGTTTTTCTTCTATTATTTCATGCTTTATAATAGTAGCATGTCTAGGATTAATTAAATTATTCTTTAGGAATTTATTTTTAAGATAAATGTGCATAATTGTTAGTTTTAAATACAATGTGTGCACATTATGGAATTTTATTAAATGCATGAATTATGATATGATATAATGTGAGTATGTATTTAAATAATTATGATGTTGTTTGATTAAATTCATGCCTAGAGTAATTTATTTAGAATTATTTTTCATAGAGAATTGGTATATTTTGCTATAATATGCTTCAATTCTATGTTATAAATATGAATGTGATTAATCATGTTACACACGCTCTTTGAATATTCAAATAGGCTCAAGAACATTTTCATGTTGTTCTTGAACAATTTTAAGTGCACGTGTGATAGTGTGTGAGTGTGTGTGTGTTCGATTTTGTGTTATAAGGTGTTTAATTCATAAGAAATTGAATAGTAAATGTTTTAAATAGTAATTTTGACCTTTTGGTCAACATTTATTGAATTAATTTCTAAATTAATATAAAATAATTATAAAATTAGTTTTGGAATTTTTAAATAAAGATTTTATCCGAATTTTCCAAAAATCGGTAAATTGTGAATTATTTTCAAAATATAACCTATATTGTCAAATTAAATTCTAAATTCCATTTCTAATGTTATAATTAAGATTATAATGTGATTAATAAATATTTAAATGGTTAAAGAATTCATGAAACCTGATTAATTACTTAATTTCCCTTAAACGGTTAAAATTAGAGTCTACCGGGAATTCTCTAACATGATATAGTTTATGTGTTTACTTGATGTAATCCTTTTATGCATGAACATTATGTGTTTTATGTACTTATTTGATTAATGTAAGGAACCTAGTTCTAAGCATATAGTAGTTAATACTTTCAGGAGCACTGGAATCCACATTACAATGTCTGACTACCGGTATAGGTGAGGGTTAAAATGTTTTCAACTGGAATCATGTTATACATATGTATGTATATAAAAACTATTTTCAAGCCTACCTATCATTTTGATTTACTACCGTATATACATATTATTGTACTACAATGTCCCTCTTAAGGGAAAAATACTTTCATGTCGGAATCAACGTTTTACTAGAACATTATATATATTTCAAGTCCATTTTATCAAAACATTGATTCTGGGTTATGCCAAAAAAATATTGTTCATGATTCCTGTTATGGGCCCCGGCTGTATCTGTAGCGAGCAATTACCCGGAAGGTATCGGGCCGAGGGTAATGTTGGTGTTGCGGACTGCCACCACCTCTTGGTAGTGGTTTAACTGGAGGTTAGTTACTCCACGCCAAGGGATGAGGGAGAGATAGTTGCCTCCCGAATCTAGTTCATGGTCTCTAGGGTTGGCTCCCCTATTGACACCAAGGAGTAGCTGAGTTATTATCATATTGGTTTTATTGAAGTATCGGTGTCTTGATCAACGCCGTTACTATTTTGTCATGATTTAAGGAGTTACGGATGGAGAGGCCTGGCTTGCGGGCATTAAAGTTCTTGTTACAAACGGTTCATATTTCTACAAATATTCCAAGTTACCCCTATCCCTATTTTTACAAATATTATGAACCGTTCCCTATTTGCTATATCCTATTGCCAATATTTTGGTCAAGATCTTCTTGATTATATAAATATATATACATATACTTATAGTTATAATTTATTACACCCCCTTCACTTAGTCACTTTGACTAACCCTCTCGCCTGGTTTCAAATGCATGAATTCAGGAATCCATGGAGCGACGCCTTAGAGGTATCTTGAAGCTTTAAGGTGTCATATCTTAGTTAATCAGGATTATATTAAGAGTGCATGTACATATTTCAATAAGCACTCTCGTGGTGGCCTTAGACTTATCTCTATAATTATCTTACTTCTTAACCTAGTAATATAAATTTCGGTTGACTTGAGATATCAAATCCTTCTGTTTTAAATTGTTTATCTTCTGCTGCATTTAATTTCCATGTTCTGGTATTGCATTGTCCTGCCCGTTCGCCGAAGTATTTCTCGAGTGCTAGGACTCACATCCACTCGAGAAGTGCTACGGTGCGGGGTTGTAGTGTTAGGGGGCGCTACACTCTACACTCCCACAAATCAAACAGAGACCCAGACGATGCCGACAACCCTCATACGTATGGGTAGGCAATCCACAATATGTACAACCCGGCTTCCCAGTAGGTGGTGGCACAACAGGTGTAACCCGGGGAGCTTTCTGAACCGGTCCTTGTGGTTTGAACTTCTTTACCGGACCCTTAGGCTGTGGAGGAGTTGTATCATAAGTGATCGGCCTCTTGCCGAGATTATAATTTGACCTTGATCCTAAACCAGAACCCTGTCCCGATCTATAAGTAAACCTCCGTACATTAACTGAATCCTCGACCTTTAATGCCTTTGTAGTAGCCTTCTTCCAAGTACTAATGTTAACGGCTTCGATTGCAGCTTGCATGTCCGGTCTCAAACCTTGCACAAATTGCATAGCCTTATGGAAGTCGTCACTTGCAATGTTAGGTGCATATTTGGACAATCTCTCAAACTCGGCTATATACTCCGCAACAGATCTTGCTCCTTGTTTAAGCTCCATGAATTCCTTAAGTCTCCTAGTGCGAGATGAGGGAGGAATGAACTTGTTCTCAAATTCCCTTACAAAAACTTCCCATGTAACTTCTTCCTCGGCAGCATCTAGAACGATCTTGGTGCTTTCCCACCATGAATAAGCTTCTCCCTGGATTAGAGTAAGAGTACAACGGGCCTTCTCCCGAGTCTCACATGGAATGAGCTCCCACACTCTTTCAACTTCCTTAAGCCATTGTTCGGCTTGAATGTCATTTCCCTTGAAAATCTTGGTGGATGTTGATTTTGAAATTCCCGAAGTATAGCCGAAATCGGTGCTGCCTGTGGTGGAGGAGCTGGTGCTGCTGGAGGCACATAATTCCTCAATCTTTGATCGATGAGTTGAACCATAGAATTTAGAGAGTCCTGAGGTTGAGCTTGGGGGGGTGGAGGTGGAGGGGAATAGTCATGATGATGGCGCCTATGACCAAGGAGAATGCTCTCTACAAGGGCAACCACGTGGCATCCTGAAATTCAAACACTATACATGCATGTTTGATTAACAAGTGCAAATGAGTGCAATAAAATTCATAACACACACAAATCACATAAATCAAGTAGTTCAAGTAATTCAATTAAGTTAAAATAATTCAAATAAGATGCAAGACTCTCACATAATCAAGTAATCCTATGCCGTGCGACTTAGACTCACAAGACACGACACGAGAACCGCGGTTTTGCAACCGGGCTCTGATACCACCTTGGGATGTAGCACCCGGAACGCTAGGTAGCCACATCCCCCGCACTATAGTACAATCCACATATGCAACGAGCACCCATACATGAATCAAGTCTATAGCGAACAGGAGATAATAAAAAAAAAACGACACTCTAGCTAGGCGGGACTAAACCTCAATTAAACCAACATGCAAAAGTCAATAAAACGAAAGCATAATATACATGCATTTTATTATCATAATCTTGTCCATCATTTCTATATATATACAATCCTAAACTATCAAGATCAAATCATAATATACATAAACATCTAAATGTACATGATAAAGTGCTAGACCCGAAAGTAAAGACCGACTCGATCCCTCCTAGCACCCAACCTGTAAAACTGAAAATGTGAGGTGTCAGTCTATGAAAGACTGAGTGAGGGGTTTATAAATATAAGCGCAACTACCATGCAAGCTATAATCTCGGGTAAGATCTTATAAAATAAACAATATAAGTTCAAGAATAGAATACTTTCTCGCCCAAAATTACAACTAAATCAATTTAACAATATAATCACTATCCATTTAATCCATGGCCCAGCGAGTGAGGGCAGTCTCCAACCTTTACTCGAAAAGTGAACAATCATGATTGTTTCCATTTATTAGGTTATCATGCAAGTAATTACGTGCAGTCAATTAGCAGTTTCATGAACCCTTTTTCCTCCGGGTGATGGTGGGCTTGCAAGACCCAACCATCTAATCATGGTGTACGTCGGAAACATGACTCCCACGCACGGGATTTCTTCCTCCACCAAACCTCTTGGTGGATTCAGAGGTGATCCCAACATGCTGAGGATAGTGCAAGAGTTACCCATTAGCCCTTGCTTTCCCGGTTGGCTCAATACACTACCCTCGGGCCCACAGTACACTTCAATTTACTCGTCAAATCAATCAATCAATCAATCCGTTTCAATCATGAAATCCGTTGTAAATCCATAAGGTTTGAAAACTATAGATATATACACTTTTTGGCCGAAACAACACATAGGGTTGTAGGGCTTCTAGGTAACTAGAATTAAACCTCACCTCAACTTTACCAACCAAAAGGAAGTAAAGAAACACCCTATGGAGCATGCTCCTCATCTCCAGGACCGTGATCTGTGCAACAAGGACAAGTGTACATAAGACTCGACTCTTATGAACCAAGCAAAACGAACGACAATGTCATGTAATGCCAATCATGCATATGTAATCATTAAAGGTCATAAATGAGTCCAATTAATCAATTAGATATCAAGAAATAAGCATACAATACATAATTCAAGTTTCACAAAATTACATAAACCTCCCCTGTCCTGGAAAATCCCGAAATAACGAGTCGTATATGAAGAATTATGAAATGTCATGAACATGATTGAAACAAGCATAATTAATGACAAATTTCGCAATTAAGAACACATGAGGCATAGTACAATTAATTGGAGAAGGGATAATTTTTTACACGAAAACCACTGTTCAACCAGAGAGAGGTCCCGACCGGGATTGATTTTCAGGTCAAAAGTGTCCCGGCCGGGACACAATTAACGAGAGCAACCTGCTGGACAGTCCCTGCCGGGATAGTTTTTATAAGGAAAAGGATCCCGGTCGGGATCCATTACTCGAGAAACAAGGCAGCAGCAGGGGAGTTTTAAATTCACGTGAAACCAACCGAAAATCCAACTTCAATCCATGGGAAATAATCAAACATAGCATATACATATAATAGTTCAATTATACCATAATCAAACCATCGAAACATGCTTAAATCATCAAGAATTCATCATCAAAACTCCTTAATATTCATGCCTCCAACTTTCATATAAATTCAAGGTTTCATGCAAAGATTCCAAGTATAAAAGTCCTAAACATGCTCCTAAACTCATATATTCAAGGAATCCCACCAAGATCATCAAACCCTAATCAAGCATGGATAAAGAGATTCATATACTTTCATATTATACCTTGAAATGGAAAATAAAATGGATGAAATGGGGAGATTATGACGATGCTTCCACTTGTACACTTTCTCCTTGAATTCTAGCTTGAAATAAAAGATGAAATTCTCCTTCATTCCTTGGTGTTTTGATCGAGCTAAGTGTGTGTGAGTGTGTGTAAATTTTGTATGCATTGTGATAAACAAAATTGTGAGAGATGAAATATACAAGATATATTATAAGTCTTCCACTAAATTATATGAATCGTCACATTTTGCATGTTAGTCCTTGTAATATTCAAATTCATGCATTCAAGTTTCATTTCATGGAATATGACCAAATAACTCCCAATTCATATGTGTAATTAAGTCCATAAATTTACATAAAGGATCAATTAAGGCCACATAATATAATTAAGTCACTTATAGCAATTAGTTCATATAATTCACGTTAATGATAAATCATAGATATTCATATAAATGCATAAGAATATAATGCATATAATATAATGAAAGTTATAAATAAACAAGTACGATAATTAAATTAAACCCCCAACTCCCGAAGACCCACACGAGGCGTGCTTACCAGAACTTCCGAAAAAATTGGGGCGTTACACCCCCCCCCCCCCGGGAAGCAACTCCAAGTTTGCCATTAATGGTGGACAATCAACAATAAACACACACACACCCCCCACACCACAACCCCGAGTCGCACAAAAATCGAACGACGAGTCATATGCAACACGTAGATCACATATTCGCAAGTAAGACCTCACGAAATGAGCCCGAACACAAGAATCCCGAATCTAGCATTATTCATCTTCTTCCCCAAAGGCAAGAAACCGAGTAGGAAAAGCATTCAATCAGAAGGAAATGAAGCATGTAACGAGCGGAATACAAATCCTACCTCGAATCTTCGATTGGGCGAGCGAGGAAGCCGGAACTTGAGCTCAAAGTTCGGGAGTGAATAGTGGACAATTTCCTTCCTCCTTCTTCTCTCCTAAGACCGATCCAAAAGTGAGGGAGAGGATGATATTTTCGCCTTTTAAGGCTGAAACGGGTTGGTTAAACGGGTAGGGTCAAACGGTATTCGGTCCATTCGGATCGGATTTTAAAATGGTAGGGCAATCAATCGAAATTAGAAACAAAAGGTTAATTTCATTGAATCCGAATCATCGAAACGAACTCAATGACAAGGTTGGAATTCGAATTCGAATTCCCAAGCTCAAGGTAGCCACGAAGGCTCAAACACCCTAATTATAATTAGGTCCCTAATTTTCAAATTTTGGACGATGGAGTCCAAGTACATTTAATTAAATTCTAATGCATACATAATTAAAATAAAATACAAATGGACACGTAAGGCATGAGTGTTGGAAAACACGAATCAGAAAGCAGCGGAATTTAAAAAATTTTCCCAACAAAAGGACCTTGAACTCGCAATCGTGTAACCAAATTCGTAAAGATAGAAAACTTACTTTTCTTTTATTCTTTCTTGAAGCGTTTCAAGCCACCCAAGAACGCTCTTCACGTGGCTTGATCCCCTCTCCTTGGTAAAGCTCGAATCTTCAAACTTCTAACTTGAAGTCTCTAGAGAAAGTCCACCAACTTGATCACAATCTAACTAGTAAGGATGCTAGTTCTCTAGTTAGTGTTTAGGCTTAACCTAGGGTTTAATTTAATCTTGGAGAAAGGAAGGTGTTCAACACATGAACCAAGAATTGTCAATTAGCTCTAAAGGGGAGCATGAGCTCCCCTATATATAGGAAGGGGAGGGGCGGCCGAAACTAGTCCTTATTGGACTAGGATTTGGTCCCTCTCTCTCCTATTACTTGATGATCAAGTATTTTCCAACTTTGACTTTGAATTCTAATTCTAGTCAACTTTGAAGAGAGCTAAAAATATCCAAACTATTTTTGGATAATTTTATACTTTATATATTATAAAATAAATAACTTATTTTTATCCAATTAATTAATTCATAATTAATTAACTAGATTATTTTCTCCAAAATTAGACTTTCTTTTTAATTCAAAATTAAACCAAAGTCTATTAAATAATTAACTAATTAATTATTTAATATATATATATATAATATATATATATATACACGTGTGTGACACGTGTCACTCACGTGAGCCACACGTGTGATTTCACACGTGTGGAACCCTCTTGGCCCGATTAACTCGTTTAATCATTTTCAAGCCTCAACTCATGTAACCAAGTTGTTGTGTGTGACCCTCTAGGTTCTCAATTCAATTAGCAGTGACCCTAATTAATTAATTCACTAATTAATTAATCAGTCCACAGATTAAACGACCATAGTCTAGCAACAGGTGTTTAACCCCTAGCTGAATTGGAATGTTCGGATTCGACAGAACCTTTAAGTCATTGATTCATGTGAGATACAATCCTCCTACTTACTATCTCTCAACCAAGATCTAGGGCAAGGGAATAATCAGAACCCTAATAATCCGGTCTTAAAGCTAAGTGCATTTCATATCCATTTGATCTCAATCCAAGAAACCCTTTTCTTGATGTCTTGATCTACTGCCTTGGCCAAGGACTCCATATGGCATATGAATGACTTACACAATAAGAGATCACCTTGCAAATGCAAGTGTAGGTCCTACCTTGATTCTCATTCACTTTCATGAGTCACTTGTGCAGCACCAGCATAAGCCTTGAATCAGTTGTCTAAGGCGACACCCTTTAAAGCTTATACCTAAGACTACAGAGTTAACTTATAAAGTGACAAGGAACCTCAAGTCTAAGGATCAATTAATCACATCAATGACTCGTGAGATATTTCCTAATCTGGAAGTTTCCATTTCCTGAAATAGAAACTTCCTTTCCCATTTAGGAATGTTCTCACACGGGGCACCTCAGTGAACTTACTTATTAAAGTAAGCACCCTCATGTATCACGTACGTATTAACTATACACTTTGCACCTCCATGAAACAAGGTGGTCCTTCTTAAGGGCGTGATCCCACAAGCAAGCCTTAGAGGAGTCAGGTTGACACTCCCACTGTCTGTAGGACTCATCGGCTTGGAGTATTTTACTAATCATGACTTATGTGATATAGGGCTCGTTTCATGAACCATTTCACCTAAATGGTAGAGTCCTAAAGTCATCAGGATTAGGGGAGTTCTCATACATGCACAGCTAAAGCAAACGCATACCAAACAAGAGCATATAAAGAAGTGTTGCCTCAATTCGTTATTTCATTCAAAGATTGTCTGTGATTACAATAAGGAAAAGCACAAAGCGGATATACAATCGGCTTTCTAGGGCACTGTTCCTAACAATCTCCCACTTGCCCGTCAAAGCCATTCTAAAGCTACTCTAAGTCCCATCTTCTGAAGATGACCTTGGAAAGCTTCTTGACTAATGGGTTTAGTAAGTGGATCTGCCACGTTCCCTGCTGATGTGACCCTCTCAATTAGCACATCTCCTCTTTTGATAATATCACGGATTAGGTGATACTTCCTCATAATGTGCTTGGTCCGTTGGTGAGATCTTGGTTCTCTTGCTTGAGCAACCGCCCCAGTGTTGTCACAAAACACAGTAACGGGGTCTTTCATGCTAGGAACAGCATTCAATTCTTGAATGAAGTTTCTAATCCAAACACCTTCCTTAGCTGCATCATTTGCAGCTAAGTATTCGGCCTCAGTGGTCGAATCAGCAGTGGTAGTTTGCTTGGAACTCTTCCAACTCACTGCTCCGCCGTTTAGGTAGAAAATGTATCCTGACATTGACTTAAAATCATCTAAGTCAGATGCAAAGCTTGCATCGCAGTATCCTTCGACAGTAAGATCTTTCTGACCTCCGTAAACTAAGAATAAATCTTTAGTACTTTTCAAGTACTTAAGAATATTCTTCACGGCAGCCCAGTGACCATCTCCAGGGTCAGATTGGAAACGACTTGTTACACTAAGTGCATAAGCCACATCCGGTCGAGTACATAACATTGCATACATTATGCCACCTATTGCTGATGCATAAGGTGTATGAGTCATTCTCTCCTTCTCAAGGTTAGTCTTAGGACACATCTTCTTTGAAAGACATGTTCCTACTGTTAGGAATAGTGCCCTAGAAAGCCGATTGTATATCCGCTTTGTGCTTTTCCTTATTGTAATCACAGACAATCTTTGAATGAAATAACGAATTGAGGCAACACTTCTTTATATGCTCTTGTTTGGTATGCGTTTACTTTAGCTGTGCATGTATGAGAACTCCCCTAATCCTGATGACTTTAGGACTCTACCATTTAGGTGAAATGGTTCATGAAACGAGCCCTATATCACATAAGTCATGATTAGTAAAATACTCCAAGCCGATGAGTCCTACAGACAGTGGGAGTGTCAACCTGACTCCTCTAAGGCTTGCTTGTGGGATCACGCCCTTAAGAAGGACCACCTTGTTTCATGGAGGTGCAAAGTGTATAGTTAATACGTGCGTGATACATGAGGGTGCTTACTTTAATAAGTAAGTTCACTGAGGTGCCCCGTGTGAGAACATTCCTAAATGGGAAAGGAAGTTTCTATTTCAGGAAATGGAAACTTCCAGATTAGGAAATATCTCACGAGTCATTGATGTGATTAATTGATCCTTAGACTTGAGGTTCCTTCTCACTTTATGAGTTAACTCTGTAGTCTTAGGTATAAGCTTTAAAGGGTGTCGCCTTAGACAACTGATTCAAGGCTTATGCTGGGGCTGCACAAGTGACTCATGAAAGTGAATGAGAATCAAGATAGGACCTACACTTGCATTTGCAAGGTGATCTCTTATTGTGTAAGTCATTCATATGCCATATGGAGTCCTTGGCCAAGGCAGTAGATCAAGACATCAAGAAAAGGGTTTCTTGGATTGAGATCAAATGGATATGAAATGCACTTAGCTTTAAGACCGGATTATTAGGGTTCTGATTATTCCCTTGCCCTAGATCTTGGTTGAGAGATAGTAAGTAGGAGGATTGTATCTCACATGAATCAATGACTTAAAGGTTCTGTCGAATCCGAACATTCCAATTCAGCTAGGGGTTAAACACCTGTTGCTAGACTATGGTCGTTTAATCTGTGGACTGATTAATTAATTAGTGAATTAATTAATTAGGGTCACTGCTAATTGAATTGAGAACCTAGAGGGTCACACACAACAACTTGGTTACATGAGTTGAGGCTTGAAAATGATTAAACGAGTTAATCGGGCCGAGAGGGTTCCACACGTGTGAAATCACACGTGTGGCTCACGTGAGTGACACGTGTCACTATGACACGTGTCACACACGTGTATATATATATATTATATATATATATATTAAATAATTAATTAGTTAATTATTTAATAGACTTTGGTTTAATTTTGAATTAAAAAGAAAGTCTAATTTTGGAGAAAATAATCTAGTTAATTAATTATGAATTAATTAATTAGATAAAAATAAGTTATTTATTTTATAATAAATAAAGTATAAAATTATCCAAAAATAGTTTGGATAATTTTAGCTCTCTTCAAAGTTGACTAGAATTAGAATTCAAAGTCAAAGTTGGAAAATACTTGATCATCAAGTAATAGGAGAGAGAGGGACCAAATCCTAGTCCAATAAGGACTAGTTTCGGCCGCCCCTCCCCTTCCTATATATAGGGGAGCTCATGCTCCCCTTTAGAGCTAATTGACAATTCTTGGTTCATGTGTTGAACAACTTCCTTTCTCCAAGATTATATTAAACCCTAGGTTAAGCCTAAACACTAACTAGAGAACTAGCATCCTTACTAGTTAGATTGTGATCAAGTTGGTGGACTTTCTCTAGAGACTTCAAGTTAGAAGTTTGAAGATTCGAGCTTTACCAAGGAGAGGGGATCAAGCCGCGTGAAGAGCGTTCTTGGGTGGCTTGAAACGCTTCAAGAAAGAATAAAAGAAAAGTAAGTTTTCTATCTTTACGAATTTGGTTACACGATTGCGAGTTCAAGGTCCTTTTGTTGGGAAAATTTTTTAAATTCCGCTGCTTTCTGATTCGTGTTTTCCAACAAGTGGTATTAGAGCCACCTCGTTAATCGTGTTTCTGATTCGTCTCAATTATACTGAATTTGGTAGAAATTCTTAAGCTTGATGCGATTGAGTATTTGTAATTGTTTTAGAAAGCCTGAATTACGAAACTGTATTTTTTCCTGAAAGTTTCTGAAAATTGGTTTTTATAAAATTTTGATTTTGAAAAACAATTTTAGATTTGAAACTGTATAAACTGTTTTTTGGATTTCTTGGATTGGTTTTGCTTTTGAACGAAAACACGAAACGAAAGCCCGAAACACGATGAACACGCGAAACCCCGCGCGCGAAGGAGTCGCGCGCGCGGGCTTCGCGCACCACCCTCCTGCAACCGCGCGGGAGGCCCTCCCGCATGCCGTCCGCCCGTCGCCACCCAGGCCTGGCCGGGACAGACCGGCCAGCCTCCCAGCTCCTCCCGCACGCCTGTGCGGGAGCCTCCCGGGCGCGCCTAGGCGCGCCCGCCCAGGGCGGCCGAGACTGGCCGCCCACCGCCTAGCAGGGCACGCGCGCGCGAGGCGCGCGGTATGCGCGCGCAGTGCGCGCACTCGCCTGGCCTTGGCCGGGCGCTGTGCGCGTCTGCCGTGCGCGTCCGCGCGCGCTTGCGTCGCTGTGCCCCGTTTCGCGCACGGGTCCCGTTTTCGTGATCCGGCCCCCTTTCGTGTTTCGTGCAATCCAGTCCCAATTTTTTATTTTAATTTTAAAATTTTATTTTTGAATATTTATTTTAATTTTTGAATAAAAACTTAAAATTGGGATTTTTAAGAAATTGAAACGGTTTATATTTTGGGAAAATACATCTTGATAAAATTATTAATTTTCAGAAATTAATTTGAATTTTATTTGTTTTGGTAATTTGGGATTTATTGAAAACTTTTTTAAATAAGACTCGCATCAAGTCGTGTTTTAAGCTATTAGAGCTTAAAGCGAGAATTTTAATTTATTGGTTAAATTTAAATTCTTGCAAAAGCATGTTAGGTGATCATGGGTTTAGATCTATGTATGGTTTTAATTTATGCACATGGATGGTTTAAATTGGGGTTGGAGCCCTATAGTTGCGTTTTTTCAATTGAGGTTGGAGCCTCACTTATGTGCGTACTGTTATGTGATTTATTATGTGGCTTTCCATGTTACTGTTTTTGAGGCCGGGGTATGCCCCGTGTAATTGTCTAAGGCCAATATGAAGATTGAGCCTTATTATTTTATGTTTTTTTTCTTTTTATTGTAATTTGAGAGTAGAGATAGGTGGTGAGGTTTTATTTTCATTTTGGAGACAATGCACCCATGGAGTAAGATGGACCACATTCAAGTAACAAGGAGGCCATAAGTGAAGACCCCTCAAAATGTTAGGGAGGGGAATCTCAATTGTTAAATGTAATAGAGATAGGGCTCGTATTTTGTTACCGCTTTCCCTTATGTGATTTGAACTGTTTGTGTGGCATGTATGTTAGAACTTGTGATTGTGGAGTGGCTCCCACATATCACGCATAAGATAGGTAGAACCCATGATCATTACATGTTAGTATCATGCTAGGACATGTTATCTGTTTATGTGCTTGTTTGAAATGCATTTAAGTGTACTTGCATTAATCAAGACTAATAAAATTGGATAACATATATGTTGGTGAGGTCGAACCGGACAACTCTCCGGTTGATTCGAAAATTCCCATTAAATATTAAGCTAATTTCGAACAAATAGGTGTTTAATTCGAGATGCAAATTTTGAATTAAATTCCTAGCATTCCATCAATAGGTTTTAAGTTTAGTAAGTAAAGCTAGTTATTGTCCACGAGTCGTGGGATAGCTAGTGGAGCTTATTAGTTCTTAGTTACCTAATTAATCATTTCAAATGATCAATATTTCGTGGTCAATTTTAGCAAGGGCGATGTCCGCGAGTCGTGGGTCGTTCGAACTAAGTTTTGGTCATGATCTTATGATTGATGGGTCTAGCTTAAACGCCTAAGTAAACATGGATGTCGCACGAGTCGTGGGTCCATATTGAAAGATAGGTGATGCAAAAACAATTACTAAGAGTTCTAATGGTATTAGAATTGGTAAGTTGTACCTACCTAGGGTTCTTACTTAGAATGTCCGCGAGTCGTGGGTTCGAGGTAAAATGCCTGGGATCTTAGTACCCATTGGGAAACGTGTTCCTCTTAGATCTTTGGGAATTCTAGATCTTTGAAAAACAGTGGGAGCTACAATAGATTAAAGACCTTATCTTTTGTATATCGTTATAATTCAGCATGCTCACTAGTTCTCTGTTTTACCATTTAGGTCGTAGATTCTGTGATTCTCTACGTGTTTTGAAATGGCAACCAAAAACCCTCTTGTATCGATCCTCGAGTCAAACAAGTTGACTGGTCCCAACTATTCTGATTGGCTCAGGAATCTAAAGATCATTTTAGATTCTGAGAAGAGAACTTATGTTCTCTTCGAAGGGGAGCCTAGTCCCGAAGGGGAGGCTCCCACTCGGGCTGAGCGGGATGCGATTCAGAAGTGGAAGGATGATAATCTCCAAGCCCGTTGCCTTATGTTGGCTAACATGTCTCCGGACTTGCAAAGACAACATGAGGCCATGGAATTTGCTTGGGAGATTTACGACCACTTAGAGCAACTTTACCGCCCTCATGAACGTGTTACAAGGTATAACACTTCAAAGGAATTGTTCCACTTAAGAATGAGGGAAGGTTCAAGTGTCCATGAATATGGACTCAAGTTTCTTGCTCTTACTGAGAAACTTGCTTCCATGGACATGCCACTGAAAGATGAGCTTTCAGTGGATTTGTTGCTGGCTTCGCTCCCACCATCATTCAACCCGTTTGTCCTTAATTTCAACATGAATCATGCTGGTGCTACTGTAGCTGAGCTGATTAGTCAGCTTGTGACTGCTGAAAGCACGATCAAGAAGGACAATAAGGTTTTGATGGTGAATGCTCCATCTTCCTCTTCTGGGCCTTCTAAAGGTAAGGGCAAGAAAGCCCAAAAGAAGAAGAAGAAACCCCTTAGGCCCACTGGTGGCATTTCGAAGGGGAAGGCCTAAAAGAAGAAGCGTGATCAGAAAGAGGATGTTTGCTTCCATTGTGGCAAAGCGGGACATTGGAGGAGAAACTGCCCAGAGTACAAGGCTACTCTAAAGAAAGGTATCTTTCTCGTTGAAGTAAATCTTTCTATTAATTCTAGTTCTTGGGTACTTGATACCGGTTGTGGAACTCATATCTGTAATGATGTACAGATGCTAAGTGATGTTCAACAATTAAAAGAAGGAGAATGTGTCTTGAAGATCGGCGATGGCTCAAACGTTGAAGCTCGAGCTTTAGGCACAATTAGATTAGATTTAGGTAGTTTTGAGTTAGTATTAAATAAAGTCCTTTATGTACCGAGCATTATTCGTAATATAATTTCAGTTCCAATATTAGATTGTGAAGGTTATGAAACTTATATTAAGAATGGTAAATATTTTATCAAACGGAACAACTCTTCCGTTCATATCGGTACTCTAAGTAATGGACTTTACCTAACTCAAAATATCAATATTATGAATATACAACGAGAAACAAAGCGTAAGAGAGATGACAAAGTTTCAGCTCCCTTATGGCACGCTAGATTAGGACACATTTCCAAGAACAGAATTAGCAAGATAAACACTTTAGGATCATTCTCTGAAAATGATCTCAAAGAGTTGACTTCTTGCGAATCCTGTCTCAAAGGAAAAATGTCCAAAGTCCCTTTTAAAGGAACTGTGGAACGTGCCACTGAGGTTTTGGATTTGATCCATACTGATGTTTGTGGACCGCTTAGTGTAAGCACTAGAAACAATCATCAGTACTTCATAACCTTTACTGATGACTTTAGTCGGTATGGTTATGTATACTTAATGAAGTATAAATCTGAAGCTTTTGAGAAATTCTTAGAATTTCAAAAGGAGGTTGAGAACCAAACTGGTCACAAGATAAAAGCACTTCGATCTGATCGAGGAGGCGAATATCTTAGTGAAGAATTCCTTAATCATCTCAAAGATAATGGGATTATCTCTCAGTGGACTCCTCCGGGAACTCCTCAGCTTAATGGAGTTTCTGAGAGAAGGAATCGAACCCTACTTGATATGGTTCGTTCCATGATGAGTTTCACTGACTTACCACCTTCTTTCTGGGGTTATGCCCTAGAAAGTGCAGCAAAGATTTTGAATCTCGTTCCCTCTAAGTCAGTCCCTAAAACGCCCTATGAAATGTGGCATGGTAAAATCCCTAGTTATTCTTACTTAAGAATTTGGGGTTGTCCTGCTTACGTGAAGAGGACAGTGGGAGATAAGTTAGAATCTCGTTCTAACTTATGCTACTTTGTAGGTTATCCTAAGGAATCCATAGGATACTACTTCTATGATCAATCTGAGCAAAAGGTGTTTGTTTCCAGAAATGCTACTTTTCTGGAGGAACCGTTCCTTAAAGAAAAGCAAGGCAAGATCATAGAATTAGAAGAAGTACAAAGTGACCCCATACCACCCACTGAAGAAACGTCCCACTCTGATCAACCACAACCAATCACGAATTTCGATACACATGAAAATCCTCCTCTAAGGCGTTCTGAACGCAATCCTAGACAGCCGGAGAGATGGTATGGATTCTTCCATGAAATCTCTCAAAAGGATAATGATCCTTCAACATATGAGGAGGCACTTTCAGATTCCGACTCTGAACAGTGGATAGAAGCCATGAAATTCGAAATGGATTCCATGAACTCCAACCAAGTTTGGACCTTGGTAGATTTGCCTGATAGGGTCAAACCCATAGGTTGCAAATGGATCTTTAAGAGAAAGCTTGGAGTTGATGGAAGCATTGCAGCCTACAAAGCAAGACTGGTTGCAAAAGGATTCACTCAGAGACCCGGCGTGGACTTTGACGAAACCTTTTCACCAGTTGCAATGCAAAAGTCTATTCGGATCATGCTTGCCATTGCTGCATATTATGACTATGAGATATGGCAAATGGATGTGAAAACTGCCTTTCTCAATGGTGACATTGACAAAGACATTTATATGGAACAACCCATAGGTTTCACATTCAGTGGGAGTGAGCAAAAGGTTTGCAAACTCCAAAGATCAATCTATGGATTGAAACAGGCTTCTAGGAATTGGAACATTCGATTTGATGAATCAGTCAAAGCGTTTGGCTTCATCCAAATTTCGAATGAATCATGTGTGTATAGAAAGGAATTGGAGACCTCAGTGCAATTCATAGTACTTTATGTTGATGACATCCTTCTTATTGGGAATTCGAAGGATGACATGAAAGTGACTAACTTATGGTTATCGAACCAATTCGAGATGAAAGATCTTGGTGATGCGTCCTATATCCTTGGAATTAAAATCTATAGAGATAGATCTAGAAGGTTAATAGGACTTTCACAGTCGATGTACATTGACAAAGTATTGAAGAGATTCAATATGGAGTCAGCAAAGGTTAAGAACCTTCCTATGAGTGTAGGAACATGTCTTTCAAAGAAGATGTGTCCTAAGACTAACCTTGAGAAGGAGAGAATGACTCATACACCTTATGCATCAGCAATAGGTAGCATAATGTATGCAATGTTATGTACTCGACCGGATGTGGCTTATGCACTTAGTGTAACAAGTCGTTTCCAATCTGACCCTGGAGATGGTCACTGGGCTGCCGTGAAGAATATTCTTAAGTACTTGAAAAGTATTAAAGATTTATTCTTAGTTTACGGAGGTCAGAAAGATCTTACTGTCGAAGGATACTGCGATGCAAGCTTTGCATCTGACTTAGATGATTTTAAGTCAATGTCAGGATACATTTTCTGCCTAAACGGCGGAGCAGTGAGTTGGAAGAGTTCCAAGCAAACTACCACTGCTGATTCGACCACTGAGGCCGAATACTTAGCTGCAAATGATGCAGCTAAGGAAGGTGTTTGGATTAGAAACTTCATTCAAGAATTGAATGTTGTTCCTAGCATGAAAGACCCCATTACTGTGTTTTGTGACAACACTGGGGCGGTTGCTCAAGCAAGAGAACCAAGATCTCACCAACGGACCAAGCACATTATGAGGAAGTATCACCTAATCCGTGATATTATCAAAAGAGGAGATGTGCTAATTGAGAGGGTCACATCAGCAGAGAACGTGGCAGATCCACTTACTAAACCCCTTAGTCGATAAGCTTTCCAAGGTCATCTTCAGAAGATGGGACTTAGAGTAGCTTTAGAATGGCTTTGACGGGCAAGTGGGAGATTGTTAGGAATAGTGCCCTAGAAAGCCGATTGTATATCCGCTTTGTGCTTTTCCTTATTGTAATCACAGACAATCTTTGAATGAAATAACGAATTGAGGCAACACTTCTTTATATGCTCTTGTTTGGTATGCGTTTACTTTAGCTGTGCATGTATGAGAACTCCCCTAATCCTGATGACTTTAGGACTCTACCATTTAGGTGAAATGGTTCATGAAACGAGCCCTATATCACATAAGTCATGATTAGTAAAATACTCCAAGCCGATGAGTCCTACAGACAGTGGGAGTGTCAACCTGACTCCTCTAAGGCTTGCTTGTGGGATCATGCCCTTAAGAAGGACCACCTTGTTTCATGGAGGTGCAAAGTGTATAGTTAATACGTGCGTGATACATGAGGGTGCTTACTTTAATAAGTAAGTTCACTGAGGTGCCCCGTGTGAGAACATTCCTAAATGGGAAAGGAAGTTTCTATTTCAGGAAATGGAAACTTCCAGATTAGGAAATATCTCACGAGTCATTGATGTGATTAATTGATCCTTAGACTTGAGGTTCCTTCTCACTTTATGAGTTAACTCTGTAGTCTTAGGTATAAGCTTTAAAGGGTGTCGCCTTAGACAACTGATTCAAGGCTTATGCTGGGGCTGCACAAGTGACTCATGAAAGTGAATGAGAATCAAGATAGGACCTACACTTGCATTTGCAAGGTGATCTCTTATTGTGTAAGTCATTCATATGCCATATGGAGTCCTTGGCCAAGGCAGTAGATCAAGACATCAAGAAAAGGGTTTCTTGGATTGAGATCAAATGGATATGAAATGCACTTAGCTTTAAGACCGGATTATTAGGGTTCTGATTATTCCCTTGCCCTAGATCTTGGTTGAGAGATAGTAAGTAGGAGGATTGTATCTCACATGAATCAATGACTTAAAGGTTCTGTCGAATCCGAACATTCCAATTCAGCTAGGGGTTAAACACCTGTTGCTAGACTATGGTCGTTTAATCTGTGGACTGATTAATTAATTAGTGAATTAATTAATTAGGGTCACTGCTAATTGAATTGAGAACCTAGAGGGTCACACACAACAACTTGGTTACATGAGTTGAGGCTTGAAAATGATTAAACGAGTTAATCGGGCCGAGAGGGTTCCACACGTGTGAAATCACACGTGTGGCTCACGTGAGTGACACGTGTCACTATGACACGTGTCACACACGTGTATATATATATATATTATATATATATATATATTAAATAATTAATTAGTTAATTATTTAATAGACTTTGGTTTAATTTTGAATTAAAAAGAAAGTCTAATTTTGGAGAAAATAATCTAGTTAATTAATTATGAATTAATTAATTAGATAAAAATAAGTTATTTATTTTATAATAAATAAAGTATAAAATTATCCAAAAATAGTTTGGATAATTTTAGCTCTCTTCAAAGTTGACTAGAATTAGAATTCAAAGTCAAAGTTGGAAAATACTTGATCATCAAGTAATAGGAGAGAGAGGGACCAAATCCTAGTCCAATAAGGACTAGTTTCGGCCGCCCCTCCCCTTCCTATATATAGGGGAGCTCATGCTCCCCTTTAGAGCTAATTGACAATTCTTGGTTCATGTGTTGAACAACTTCCTTTCTCCAAGATTATATTAAACCCTATGTTAAGCCTAAACACTAACTAGAGAACTAGCATCCTTACTAGTTAGATTGTGATCAAGTTGGTGGACTTTCTCTAGAGACTTCAAGTTAGAAGTTTGAAGATTCGAGCTTTACCAAGGAGAGGGGATCAAGCCGCGTGAAGAGCGTTCTTGGGTGGCTTGAAACGCTTCAAGAAAGAATAAAAGAAAAGTAAGTTTTCTATCTTTACGAATTTGGTTACACGATTGCGAGTTCAAGGTCCTTTTGTTGGGAAAATTTTTTAAATTCCGCTGCTTTCTGATTCGTGTTTTCCAACACCTACACTCATAGGAAGGTTCTTAACCTTTGCTGACTCCATATTGAATCTCTTCAATACTTTGTCAATGTACATCGACTGTGATAGTCCTATTAACCTTCTAGATCTATCTCTATAGATTTTAATTCCAAGGATATAGGACGCATCACCAATATCTTTCATCTCGAATTGGTTCGATAACCATAACTTAGTCACTTTCATGTCATCCTTCGAATTCCCAATAAGAAGGATGTCATCAACATAAAGTACTAAGAATTGCACTGAGGTCTCCAATTCCTTTCTATACACACATGATTCATTCGAAATTTGGATGAAGCCAAACGCTTTGACCGATTCATCAAATCGAATGTTCCAATTCCTAGAAGCCTGTTTCAATCCATAGATTGATCTTTGGAGTTTGCAAACCTTTTGCTCACTCCCACTGAATGTGAAACCTATGGGTTGTTCCATATAAATGTCTTTGTCAATGTCACCATTGAGAAAGGCAGTTTTCACATCCATTTGCCATATCTCATAGTCATAATATGCAGCAATGGCAAGCATGATTCGAATGGACTTTTGCATTGCAACTGGCGAAAAGGTTTCGTCAAAGTCCACGCCGGGTCTTTGAGTGAATCCTTCTGCAACCAGTCTTGCTTTGTAGGCTACAATGCTTCCATCAACTCCAAGCTTTCTCTTAAAGATCCATTTGCAACCTATGGGTTTGACCCCATCAGGCAAATCTACCAAGGTCCAAACTTGGTTGGAGTTCATGGAATCCATTTCGGATTTCATGGCTTCTATCCACTGTTCAGAGTCAGAATCTGAAAGTACCTCCTCATATGTTGAAGGATCATTATCCTTTTGAGAGATTTCATGGAAGAATCCATACCATCTCTCCGGCTGTCTAGGATTGCGTTCAGAACGCCTTAGAGGAGGATTTTCATGTGTATCGAAATTCGTGATTGGTTGTGGTTGATCAGTAGGGGACGTTTCTTCAGTGGGTGGCGTGGGGTTACTTTGTACTTCTTCTAATTTTATGATCTTTCCTTTCTTTTCTTTAAGGAACGGTTCCTCAAGAAAAGTGGCATTTCTTGAAACAAACACTTTTTGCTCAGATTGATCATAGAAATAGTATCCTATGGATTCCTTAGGATAACCTACAAAGTAGCATAAGTTAGAACGAGATTCTAACTTATCTCCCACTGTCCTCTTCACGTAAGCAGGACAACCCCAAATTCTTAAGTAAGAATAACTAGGGATTTTACCATGCCACATTTCATAGGGCGTTTTAGGGACTGACTTAGAGGGAACGAGATTCAAAATCATTGCTGCACTTTCTAGGGCATAACCCCAAAAAGAAGGTGGTAAGTCAGTGAAACTCATCATGGAACGAACCATATCAAGTAGGGTTCGATTCCTTCTCTCAGAAACTCCATTAACCTGAGGAGTTCCCGGAGGAGTCCACTGAGAGATAATCCCATTATCTTTGAGATGATTAAGGAATTCTTCACTAAGATATTCGCCTCCTCGATCAGATCGAAGTGCTTTTATCTTGTGACCAGTTTGGTTCTCAACCTCCTTTTGAAATTCTAAGAATTTCTCAAAAGCTTCAGATTTATACTTCATTAAGTATACATAACCATACCGACTAAAGTCATCAGTAAAGGCTATGAAGTACTGATGATTGTTTCTAGTGCTTACACTAAGCGGTCCACAAACATCAGTATGGATCAAATCCAAAACCTCAGTGGCACGTTCCGCAATTCCTTTAAAAGGGACTTTGGACATTTTTCCTTTGAGACAGGATTCACAAGAAGTCAACTCTTTGAGATCATTTTCAGAGAATGATCCTAAAGTGTTTATCTTGCTAATTCTGTTCTTGGAAATGTGTCCTAATCTAGCGTGCCATAAGGGAGCTGAAACTTTGTCATCTCTCTTACGCTTTGTTTCTCGTTGTATATTCATAATATTGATATTTTGAGTTAGGTAAAGTCCATTACTTAGAGTACCGATATGAACGGAAGAGTTGTTCCGTTTGATAAAATATTTACCATTCTTAATATAAGTTTCATAACCTTCACAATCTAATATTGGAACTGAAATTATATTACGAATAATGCTCGGTACATAAAGGACTTTATTTAATACTAACTCAAAACTACCTAAATCTAATCTAATTGTGCCTAAAGCTCGAGCTTCAACGTTTGAGCCATCGCCGATCTTCAAGACACATTCTCCTTCTTTTAATTGTTGAACATCACTTAGCATCTGTACATCATTACAGATATGAGTTCCACAACCGGTATCAAGTACCCAAGAACTAGAATTAATAGAAAGATTTACTTCAACGAGAAAGATACCTTTCTTTAGAGTAGCCTTGTACTCTGGGCAGTTTCTCCTCCAATGTCCCGCTTTGCCATAATGGAAGCAAACATCCTCTTTCTGATCACGCTTCTTCTTTTGGGCCTTCCCCTTCGAAATGCCACCAGTGGGCCTAAGGGGTTTCTTCTTCTTCTTTTGGGCTTTCTTGCCCTTACCTTTAGAAGGCCCAGAGGAAGATGGAGCATTCACCATCAAAACCTTATTGTCCTTCTTGATTGTGCTTTCAGCAGTCACAAGCTGACTAATCAGCTCAGCTACAGTAGCACCAGCATGATTCATGTTGAAGTTAAGGACAAATGGGTTGAATGATGGTGGGAGCGAAGCTAGCAACAAATCCACTGAAAGCTCATCTTTCAGCGGCATGTCCATGGAAGCAAGTTTCTCAGTAAGGGCAAGAAACTTGAGTCCATATTCATGGACACTTGAACCTTCCCTCATTCTTAAGTGGAACAATTCCTTTGAAGTGTTATACCTTGTAACACGTTCATGAGGGCGGTAAAGTTGCTCTAAGTGGTCGTAAATCTCCCAAGCAAATTCCATGGCCTCATGTTGTCTTTGCAAGTCCGGAGACATGTTAGCCAACATAAGGCAACGGGCTTGGAGATTATCATCCTTCCACTTCTGAATCGCGTCCCGCTCGGCCCGAGTGGGAGCCTCCCCTTCGGGACTAGGCTCCCCTTCGAAAAGAACATAAGTTCTCTTCTCAGAATCTAAAATGATCTTTAGATTCCTCAGCCAATCAGAATAGTTGGGACCAGTCAACTTGTTTGACTCGAGGATCGATACAAGAGGGTTTTTGGTTGCCATTTCAAAACACGTAGAGAATCACAGAATCTACGACCTAAATGGTAAAACAGAGAACTAGTGAGCATGCTGAATTATAACGATATACAAAAGATAAGGTCTTTAATCTATTGTAGCTCCCACTGTTTTTCAAAGATCTAGAATTCCCAAAGATCTAAGAGGAACACGTTTCCCAATGGGTACTAAGATCCCAGGCATTTTACCTCGAACCCACGACTCGCGGACATTCTAAGTAAGAACCCTAGGTAGGTACAACTTACCAATTCTAATACCTTTAGAACTCTTAGTAATTGTTTTTGCATCACCTATCTTTCAATATGGACCCACGACTCGTGCGACATCCATATTTACTTAGGCGTTAAGCTAGACCCATCAATCATAAGATCATGACCAAAACTTAGTTCGAACGACCCACGACTCGCGGACATCGCCCTTGCTAAAATTGACCACGAAATATTGATCATTTGAAATGATTAATTAGGTAACTAAGAACTAATAAGCTCCACTAGCTATCCCACGACTCGCGGACAATAACTAGCTTTACTTACTAAACTTAAAACCTATTGATGGAATGCTAGGAATTTAATTCAAAATTTGCATCTCGAATTAAACACCTATTTGTTCGAAATTAGCTTAATATTTAATGGGAATTTTCGAATCAACCGGAGAGTTGTCCGGTTCGACCTCACCAACATATATGTTATCCAATTTTATTAGTCTTGATTAATGCAAGTACACTTAAATGCATTTCAAACAAGCACATAAACAGATAACATGTCCTAGCATGACACTAACATGTAATGATCATGGGTTCTACCTATCTTATGCGTGATATGTGGGAGCCACTCCACAATCACAAGTTCTAACATACATGCCACATAAACAGTTCAAATCACATAAGGGAAAGCGGTAACAAAATACGAGCCCTATCTCTATTACATTTAACAATTGAGATTCCCCTCCCTAACATTTTGAGGGGTCTTCACTTATGGCCTCCTTGTTACTTGAATGTGGTCCATCTTACTCCATGGGTGCATTGTCTCCAAAATGAAAATAAAACCTCACCACCTATCTCTACTCTCAAATTACAATAAAAAGAAAAAGACATAAAGTAATAAGGCTCAATCTTCATATTGGCCTTAGACAATTACACGGGGCATACCCCGGCCTCAAAAACAGTAATATGGAAAGCCACATAATAAATCACATAACAGTACACACATAAGTGAGGCTCCAACCTCAATTGAAAAACGCAACTATAGGGCTCCAACCCCAATTTAAACCATCCATGTGCATAAATTAAAACCATACATAGATCTAAACCCATGATCACCTAACATGCTTTTGCAAGAATTTAAATTTAACCAATAAATTAAAATTCTCGCTTTAAGCTCTAATAGCTTAAAACACGACTTGATGCGAGTCTTATTTATAAAAGTTTTCAATAAATCCCAAATTACCAAAACAAATAAAATTCCAATTAATTTCTGAAAATTAATAATTTTATCAAGATGTATTTTCCCAAAATATAAACCGTTTCAATTTCTTAAAAATCCCAATTTTAAGTTTTTATTCAAAAATTAAAATAAATATTCAAAAATAAAATTTTAAAATTAAAATAAAAATTGGGACTGGATTGCACGAAACACGAAAGGGGGCCGGATCACGAAAACGGGGCCCGTGAGCGAAACGGGGCACAGCGACGCAAGCGCGCGCGGACGCGCACGGCAGACGCGCATAGCGCCCGGCCAAGGCCAGGCGAGTGCGCGCACTGCGCGCGCATACCGCGCGCCTCGCGCGCGCGTGCCCTGCTAGGCGGTGGGCGGCCAGTCTCGGCCGCCCTGGGCGGGCGCGCCCCGCACAGGCGTGCGGGAGGAGCTGGGAGGCTGGCCGGTCTGTCCCGGCCAGGCCTGGGCAGCGACGGGCGGACGGCATGCGGGAGGGCCTCCCGCGCGGTTGCGGGAGGGTGGTGCGCGAAGCCCGCGCGCGACTCCTTCGCGCGCGGGGTTTCGCGTGTTCATCGTGTTCCGGGCTTTCGTTTCGTGTTTTCGTTCAAAAGCAAAACCAATCCAAGAAATCCAAAAACAGTTTATACAGTTTCAAATCTAAAATTGTTTTTCAAAATTAAATTTTACAAAAACTAATTTTCAGAAACTTTCAGGAAAAAATACAGTTTCGTAATTCAGGCTTTCTAAAACAATTACAAATACTCAATCGCATCAAGCCTAAGAATTTCTACCAAATTCAGTATAATTGAGACGAATCAGAAACACGATTAACGAGGTGGCTCTGATACCACTTGTTGGAAAACACGAATCAGAAAGCAGCGGAATTTAAAAATTTTTCCCAACAAAAGGACCTTGAACTCGCAATCGTGTAACCAAATTCGTAAAGATAGAAAACTTACTTTTCTTTTATTCTTTCTTGAAGCGTTTCAAGCCACCCAAGAACGCTCTTCACGCGGCTTGATCCCCTCTCCTTGGTAAAGCTCGAATCTTCAAACTTCTAACTTGAAGTCTCTAGAGAAAGTCCACCAACTTGATCACAATCTAACTAGTAAGGATGCTAGTTCTCTAGTTAGTGTTTAGGCTTAACCTAGGGTTTAATTTAATCTTGGAGAAAGGAAGGTGTTCAACACATGAACCAAGAATTGTCAATTAGCTCTAAAGGGGAGCATGAGCTCCCCTATATATAGGAAGGGGAGGGGCGGCCGAAACTAGTCCTTATTGGACTAGGATTTGGTCCCTCTCTCTCCTATTACTTGATGATCAAGTATTTTCCAACTTTGACTTTGAATTCTAATTCTAGTCAACTTTGAAGAGAGCTAAAAATATCCAAACTATTTTTGGATAATTTTATACTTTATTTATTATAAAATAAATAACTTATTTTTATCCAATTAATTAATTCATAATTAATTAACTAGATTATTTTCTCCAAAATTAGACTTTCTTTTCAATTCAAAATTAAACCAAAGTCTATTAAATAATTAACTAATTAATTATTTAATATATATATATATAATATATATATATATACACGTGTGTGACACGTGTCACAGTGACACGGGTCACTCACGTGAGCCACACGTGTGATTTCACACGTGTGGAACCCTCTTGGCCCGATTAACTCGTTTAATCATTTTCAAGCCTCAACTCATGTAACCAAGTTGTTGTGTGTGACCCTCTAGGTTCTCAATTCAATTAGCAGTGACCCTAATTAATTAATTCACTAATTAATTAATCAGTCCACAGATTAAACGACCATAGTCTAGCAACAGGTGTTTAACCCCTAGCTGAATTGGAATGTTCGGATTCGACAGAACCTTTAAGTCATTGATTCATGTGAGATACAATCCTCCTACTTACTATCTCTCAACCAAGATCTAGGGCAAGGGAATAATCAGAACCCTAATAATCCGGTCTTAAAGCTAAGTGCATTTCATATCCATTTGATCTCAATCCAAGAAACCCTTTTCTTGATGTCTTGATCTACTGCCTTGGCCAAGGACTCCATATGGCATATGAATGACTTACACAATAAGAGATCACCTTGCAAATGCAAGTGTAGGTCCTATCTTGATTCTCATTCACTTTCATGAGTCACTTGTGCAGCCCCAGCATAAGCCTTGAATCAGTTGTCTAAGGCGACACCCTTTAAAGCTTATACCTAAGACTACAGAGTTAACTTATAAAGTGACAAGGAACCTCAAGTCTAAGGATCAATTAATCACATCAATGACTCGTGAGATATTTCCTAATCTGGAAGTTTCCATTTCCTGAAATAGAAACTTCCTTTCCCATTTAGGAATGTTCTCACACGGGGCACCTCAGTGAACTTACTTATTAAAGTAAGCACCCTCATGTATCACGCACGTATTAACTATACCCTTTGCACCTCCATGAAACAAGGTGGTCCTTCTTAAGGGCGTGATCCCACAAGCAAGCCTTAGAGGAGTCAGGTTGACACTCCCACTGTCTGTAGGACTCATCGGCTTGGAGTATTATACTAATCATGACTTATGTGATATAGGGCTCGTTTCATGAACCATTTCACCTAAATGGTAGAGTCCTAAAGTCATCAGGATTAGGGGAGTTCTCATACATGCACAGCTAAAGCAAACGCATACCAAACAAGAGCATATAAAGAAGTGTTGCCTCTATTCGTTATTTCATTCAAAGATTGTCTGTGATTACAATAAGGAAAAGCACAAAGCGGATATACAATCGGCTTTCTAGGGCACTATTCCTAACAATGAGAAGTCACATAAATCATGAAAATACAAATTTAAACTCTCTCATGATGTCATACCTGGATTGCCGACGAGACGGGGTGTCACAATCTCCCCCCTTAAGAGAACCTAGTCCCCAGGTTCGCCTGCTCGAGTTTCAAGCTCGAATAACTTTCCGTATTCACCCAAGTTCGAGGTTTATGACATCCTAACGAGGGTTAGCTCGAGAAAGGTCTTCAAGCACAAGAGGTTTGAGTCTTTAAATCAACCCGGTCAGCTGAATTGCTCGATCGACTCACACAATGAAGAGGGTCTAAAGTAGGTTCAACTCTCACCATTTCATTTCATTTGAGTCAACTCTCGAGCTCGGTATTCTCGCGAAGGGCGTAGCTACAAACTCACGCTGGTTACAAAACCAAGCTCAAACCATCTTCAAGCACAAGGGGTTTAAGTCTTTAAATCAACCCGGTCAGTTGAATTGCTCGATCGACTCACACGATGAAGAGGGTCTAAAGTGCTGGGTGGTGGGCCTAAAACAGTAGCGGTCCGGGACCACATTTTAAAATTTTGTTTATAATACAAGTATTAAAATATTTCTAAAATATTTTAATACAATAGCGGAAGACTAGTCGGATCTACTCAAGTATATACATGCAATTGATAATAAATTTTAAATCACTTAAGCAGATAATTATCTAACATGCAATTAACACTTAAGAGCATGTAATTTATCATACTTAAAATAATATAACTGTAAAATATTACCGTACTGCAAACATGGCTATCTAACGATATTTTTCCAGCACCTTTGCTTTCACAGAACACGGTTACCGCGTTCACCTCCCGGGAACCCGATGCACGATCACTCCTCGTGAAACCAGAGCTTCCCTGCAATAACCCCAGAGAAACCCTCAGAGTGTGGGCTCCGAAAGTATTTCTCTAAATACTTAGAGAAAAAAACTTTAAACTAGAAAACCCTTCTCAGGGTTTAATCTCCCGAAATTAGGCGTTTTATATATAAACACCTAATTAAAATTAATTCCAAAATAAATCGGAATTAACTAGGAGAAAAGGGATATGGTTTCAAAGCCGAGAATTCAGCCAAAAGCTCTCCCAAAAGTTGTAAGAAAAAATGAGGAGCCAAGCCCCCTATTTATAGGGAAAAAACCGAGGGTAAAATGGTAATTTCACACCCCACTTGCATACACAACTCTGACATAAATTCCGAGATGACCACGTCGTAGCTCTCTTCACCACGAGTCCAACGCTGCCAAGAACTCGCTGGAACTCCGCCGCACACGCCCACACGCACGGCCTGAAGGGCTT
Source organism: Lantana camara (assembly GCA_037501455.1). NCBI lineage: Eukaryota > Viridiplantae > Streptophyta > Magnoliopsida > Lamiales > Verbenaceae > Lantana > Lantana camara. The sequence continues at coordinate 114,713,297 of CM074855.1, forward strand.
CTGTGCTGATGTGTGCTGATGCGCCGGCGCTGAGTCAGTGCCACCTCACCCTATTCGCCGACGTGGCCTGACACATCACCTGACACGTCAGCTGCCACATCATCCACTGCCACGTCATCAATTTTTTTTTTCTTGATGAAAATTTTATTTTCTCCAAAATAAAATTTCGGGCATTTCCAACACTTTGGAATTTCAATTTTATTTTCTTAAAATAAATTCCTTGGCTATTTTCAAACATTTTGAAAATTCATTTCTCCTTCTCCTTTTAATATTTTCTCTTCGGGTTTTCAATTTGGGTCTTGCAGGGGGACCTGCAGGACTAATTAATTTTAGCTCCGAACGGGTTAATATATTATCATCTCATGATAGTAATTAATTACCATTTAACAATATTTAGTTCCACTAAATAAATATTGTTGCACTCTAAAATTAATTAAATTATTCATGAATTTCTCGATCTAGAATAATTTCACATTTCACTCCTCCGTGTAGATATCTATGAAAAATAAATTGCAACTACTATCATTTATTTTTCATCTCCAATCTGAAATTTATTGATTTGCCTTAAGTTCAAATTCTCTGTATGTGAAACACATTCAACATACAACTTCGGTGACGTATCACGCGAAGTGCTTTGGCCAAAGTCTTAATTCGAACATTTGCAAATCTATTTTAGGGATATCTTTTACCTTCGAGCAAGGTCACAAATTCCTCGATCAATATAACTCTTTAGCACATTTCTTGTTGTCACCGAACGTACAAAGTATTTTGGCCATCCGTTACCGAGACCTCAATTCGAGTATATTACAGTGACTAACACTACATGCCTAAAGCCAAAATATTATTAGGATTAAGAGTATAATGCTTCCCGAGATTTTATTCATTTTAGATAGCAGTATAAAATGAATAATCTCAGTGGTCCAGTTCGATGTTTCCAATCCTTTTGAAAATCATCAACGTGTTATGACCAGAATCACCATTCCCTATGACGAAAGACTAATCATCTTATATAACCATGTTATAGTCTTGATAAGAACATATTCTTATCTTACCGACTAGAAATTTAATGACACGTGATTTCGGTATTCAAAGTCTTTGTCCTATGAAACACATTTCATATAAGAATACCACCACACGTCATTAATTATCAATGTGTGAAATACTCACAACATGTTGTAAATTCAGTTTAATTAATTCAACAAATTGAATTTTCAGGGCACTATTCCCAACAATCTCCCACTTGCCCTAAATTCAATTTGGTCACATATCTAAGTCTTATTCCTTTCACATGAGCATCAAAACTCGTTTTGTACTCTTTTGCGCCAATACTTTAGTGAAGGAATTTATTAGATGTTTCTTACACTTAGCCAACTTTCAGGAAATCTTGAAGCCAATATATCTCTTTGGTTACTTCTCAAGCTACCATGTATCTAGCTTCTGTTGTGAAGTAAGCAATGCAAGTTTGGTTAATATTCCCCAAATTAACGACTGCTCTTTTTAGAGTAAACACGTATTCTGATTTCAAACATTTAGAATACAAATCAGATTGTAAATCCGAATATGGGTACTCTATTGAAATGAGCTCACCACTATGGTAGACTAGCATATAATCTTGAGTTCTTCTCAAGTACTCCATTACATGCTTTTACCACTACCCAGTGCTAGGTTCTGAGGTTTGACTAATATTTGTTGATTAGACCTATAATAGACATCTGGCCTTGTACATAATATGACATATATAAAGCTTCCGTTAGGGAACTCTAATCATGTCCTCTATCTCATCAGTTGTCTGGGGACACTGATCCCCGAGATAGATAAATTCCATATCCGAACGGTAACGAACCTTTCTTAGAATTTGCCATATTATACCTTACCAGCATCTTATCTGTATATGGTACTTATGATAAACCAATCACCTTATTCTTATGATCACGACAAAAGTCTGATCTTTAGAATAACATTAGTTTCACGTAGGTCTTATGTGCCAAACTGATTTGACAACCGAATCTTGACTATTAAAATATTCGTGCATCATTCTTAATGAACAGAATATCATTTACGTACAAAGCTGAAAGGTTATAACATTATCATGATGTCTTTTGTACACTCATAGATCATCTGGCAAATACATAAATCGAAAGGATTTAAAATTGCCTTTTTAATTCTGATGCTCCATAATCTAGACGCTTGCTTAAGATCATAAATCGACCTTATTAAACTTGCATACCATATGCACCTGATTTCTTGTTGTTAAGCCTTCAGGTTATGCCATGTATATATTCTTCTTGAAGGTGCCCGTTCAAGAACATAGTCTTTAAATCCATTTGTTAAATCTCATAATCAAAATGAGAAACAATGGAGAGGAGAATCTTATGGACTTGAACATTACTATAGGCGAGAAGATCTTCATAAATGATTTCTTCTTTTCTGAGTAAAACCCTTTGCCATAATCTTCGCTCTAGAGTCTCTACTTTTTCGTCCATTTCTCCTTTTATTTTCTTGTAGAACCCAATTGCATCTAATGGGTTTAATGCCTTCAGGCGCCTCCACAAGTTCAAGACTTTGTTAGAATACTAAGATTCTAACTAAGATTCCATGGTTTTTGACCAAATGGTCAGCGTCTGTATCTTGTACAGCTTCATTACATATGACAGGATCAGATACGTCAGATTCTACCACTTGGGTTAATCTTACGTGTCTTGTCAAGTGTCCTGACAATCCTCCCACTACAATGATGCTCTCGTGTACACGTCTCTACATCACATGTTGTATTTGGTACATCACATGTATCTAATACATTTTCAGTTATCACGGGTTTATGGAAATTAGTGTAAAATACTGTTATTTTCTTTTAATACAATTTTGCTTCCACCCTTTGTGGTTATTTATGTACTCATCTTTGAAATATTCACAAACATCTTTTGTGATTTCTCAAATTACAAAATATACCTCCTCTTGTTCCTCTAGGATAACCTTAGAACAAGTAAACCATTGTTCTTTGTTCTAATTCGTCAGGATCCATCCTTAACACGTGGGCCAGTCTATCTCAAATCCGAAGATGAAAGATACAGGGTTTTCACCCTAGCTACATATCCATCAGTATCTTAGGAACTGACTTAGATAGAACTAGGTTTAGTGTGTTTTGTCGTTTTTGAGCACAAGACCCCAAAATGAACTTCGTAGGGTAGCATGACTCTTCATGAATCTTACCATCATTATCAGAGTTATATTTCTCCTTTCTGCAATACATCCTTGCTAAGACTTATCTCATATAGATAGTTAAGATCTAATCTCATTTGAGAAATTCTATTTAACTCTGAACATAGATACTTATCACTACTTCAATCTAATCGAAGTGCCTTGGTATGTTTTCTAATTTGACTCTTTGACTTCAGTCTTATATTCCTTGAACACTTCAAACATACAGATTTATGTCTTATCAAATAAATATATCTGTATCTAGAGCAATCGTTCAAATGAATGATGAAGTACCTAAAACTTTCTCTTGCTTGAACACTCATAATGTCATACGTCTGTATGAACTAACTCAAGCAAGTTCATGGCTTAAATACCTTTTGTCTCAAAAAGGCTTCTTGGTCATTTTAACTTTCTAAATAGGATTCGCAGATTGATACTATTTTGAAGTCAACAGGACTCAACAATCAGTCTTTGGATCCTATTCAGATTCATTGACCAATAGATAGGTGTCACGTAGAAGTTTTTCCTCTTAGATGGTAAGTCAAGCTTCTTAATGTTAAACTTAAATTAGGGTTTTCACTAAGGTATAAAAGACCATCTTTTATTGTGCCAGAGCAAATAAACCTTTTATTTTGCTTAGTGATAAACCTTTGTTCAAAACAAACAGTTAAACCATTAGTTATCAAATAACTCACAGAAATCAAATTTCTGTATACGTGGAACGTTTAATATAAAACCCTATTGCCAAAATACGACTTTATAGTCCTTACTGCTAATACAATTACACTTGTATTATCCCCGAGCAGTAGTTGTGTGTTAGCCGTTTTTCAAACTTCCTGGTTAGTTTAAATCTTCGCAACGAATTGCAAATGTTATTAGTTGAACTCGAGTCCACATACCAGGAGTCTGGTGAATTTCCAACTAAACATACTTTCAACGAGTAAGATATCTTCCTATCTTATCTAAACCGCATAGAAAATGGATAAACTAAGTATTTTGGACAATTTCCTTTCCAATACCCGTTACCACCGAAATATAAACACTTTTACATTGTCGGATTTGACTTTTTATTTCTGAACCTTAAGATTGGGAACCATTCCTTTTCTTTTTCTTCCACTCACTGCCTTTATAGGCCGTGGATATTGATGTCTGATTTAAGAAAACTTGTTCACTTAGTCTAGATCATCTTTTCAGCCACCTTGCGTTCGTTCATTGGTTCAGGAAGAGTTAAAAAAAAAATTTATTCAAAAATAATCCTGAACGTATCGACTTAGGCAGAAAATATAGGATCACATCCTAGTTATAGAGATTGTCTATCTAAGCATAGTGGCTTTCAATCTTTTTCAGGTTAGCCATCATATTCACAACAAGATCCTGAATCGGTGATCCTTCAAATACCTTTATAACTACCAACCTTCTTATTGGCTCGTACCTTCGTACGATCTTGTCTTTAAATCATGTTCTTATCAGTAAGCATCTCATGCATCTGATGCTTAAGAACATTTAAGACAGATGTCAGGATATAAGACTAGCCAGATCATTACACTTGATCCATTTGGGATAAATGTCTTTCTAATCCTGACTGGTTGTAGTTTCGAAATTTTCGGATAAGGTTCAGTGAGTACGTAAACTTTCGTGTCTCAACACGTCAAGATTCATTTCCTAGTCAGCATAGTTGAACCTTTACTAGCCTATTTCCTTATAGACATATAGTTTGGAGTGGGCTAAGAGAGATCGTTATTGTAAAACTGAAATAAATAAATAAAAGCAAGTTATGATTATGCATTTCACTTTCTTTTGCATCTAACCAATAAATGAAATCCACTTAAACATTTTGATTTACATAATGGTGACTTAACTAACCGCAGTTGACTCCCCGGAGGCGAGGTCGAAAACCTCTGAGAAAAGCAGGAACTATTCTTAATTAACATGTTATCTAAGTAACTCTTACCAAACAATGTTAATCCACCACGTCAACCCTTGGCCTCTAAGTAAATGAACAGAGCTCGGAAGAGAGGTTAATACATTACTTAGTCAAATATGCACCATTACCTAGAAGTCTGTACGAGTAGGTCAAGACACTCCACGGAGGCGTGGTCGAGCTGACTTTCCCGTATTTCATTCTATCCGAAGAAATCTAACCTTGTTTACTACGAATACATACCCGCCGAAGGGAGTAGTATATATCCACTATACTATAGACCGGTAATGGAGGCCGTGAGAATCCAACTCTTATCATCTCGCTCCCACTTGAATTTTTTTAAAAGATGAGGATTATCTTTTCATTATCATATAATCACTTTTGGCGTCTTATTATCAGAAGTGATTAATCTTATTAATACGCTCCCACTAGGATTACCAAATCATATTTAAAATCCCAATAATATTTTAAGGCAATTTAATAACTATTTATTAATTAGGCCAAAAAATATTAGTCCAATTATGCATCGCGTCTAATCTCTATTAAATAATATTATTTAATTACATTAAATAAAATATACATAATTGTAAATAACACAATATCTCATATTATCATGATCATGCCATAAAATTAAAACAATTAAGCATGTTTGCATATAATTATCACATAATTATCATGCTTAAAATAAATGGCATAAAGTAAACATGCTATAAATAAATTATCACATAATTTAAATCATGTTTACTGTTTCGGTAATTTTTTAGGAAAAGCAATTAAATTGTTTCCCAAAGAAATTTCATTCCACATAAATTCCCAGGAAACACTGGAGGGGTCACAACGGCCCCACTTAAAAACCAATCTCCTTTGACAGAATTTATGTGCACAGTAGCAGATTTAAAATTATGCATCGCATGCATGTATATATCTAGAGCACGGTTCTGATACCAGTTGCTAGGTGGTGAGCCCAAACCAGTAGCGGCCCGGGACCACATTTTAAAATTTTGTTTATAATACAAGTATTAAAATATTTCTAAAACATTTTAAAACAATAGCGAAAGACTAGCCGGATCTACTCAAGTATATACATGCAATTGACAATAAATTTTAAATCACTTAAGCAGACAAATATCTAACATGCAATTAACACTTAAGAGCATATAATTTATCATACTTAAATTAATATAACTGTAAAATATTACCGTACTACAAACATGGCAACCTAATGACATTTTTCCAGCACCTTTGCTTTCACAGAAGATGGTTACCGCGTTCACCTCCCGAGAACCCGATACACGATCACTCCTCGTGAAACCGACAAAGTTTCCCTGCAATAACCCAAGAGAAACCCTCGGAGTGTGGGCTCCGAAAGTATTTCTCTAACTACTTAGAGAAAAAACTTTAAACTAGAAAACCCTTCTCAGGGTTTAATCTACCGAAATTAGGCGTTTTATATATAAACACCTAATTAAAATTAATTCCAAAATAAATCGAAATTAACTAGGAGAAAAGGGATATGGTTTCAAAGCTGAGAACTCAACTAAAACCTCTCCCAAAAGTTGTAAGAAAAAATGAGGAGCCAAGCCCATATCCATAGGGGAAAAACCAAGGGTAAAATAGTAATTTCACGCCCCAGTTTCATAGACAACTTGGACACAAATTCCGAGGTGACCATGTCGTAGCTCTCTTCACCACGAGTCCAACGCCGCCAAGAACTTGCCGGAACTCCACCGCACGCGCCCGCACGCGCCCACATGCGCGGCCTGAAGGTGGCGCGTGAGTGACACATGCGGCCACCTAGGGCTTCTGTGCTGACGTGTGCTGATGCGCTGGCGCTGAGTCAGCGCCACCTCACCCCATTCGCTGACGTCGCCTGGCACGTCACCTGACACATCAGCTGCCACATCATCCACTGCCACGTCAGCATGCCACGTCAGCTTTTTTTTTTTTTTTTGATGAAAAATTTTTTTTCTCCAAAATAAAATTTCGGGCATTTCCAACACTTTGGAATTTCAATTTTATTTTCTTAAAATAAATTCCTTGGCTATTTTCAAACATTTTGAAAATTCATTTTTCTTTCTCCTTTTAATATTTTCTCTTCGAGTTTTCAATTTGGGGATTGCATGGGGACCCGCAAGACTAATTAATTTTAGCTCCAAACGGGTTAATATATTATTATCTCATGATAGTAATTAATTACAGTTTAACAATATTTAATTCCACTAATTAAATATTGTTGCACTCTAAAATTAATTAAATTATTTACGAATTTCTCGATCTAGAATAATTTCGCATTTCACTCCTCCGTGTAGATATCTATGAAAAATAAATTGCAACTACTATCATTTATTTTTCCTCTCCAATCTGAAATTTATTGATTCGCCTTAAGTTCCAATTCTCTATATGTGAAACACATTCAACATACAACTTCGGTGACGTATCATGCAAAGTGCTTTGGCCAAAGTCTTAATTTGAATATTTGCAAATCTATTTCAAGGATATCTTTTACCTTCCAGTAAGACCACAGATTCCTCGATTAATATAACTCTTTAGCACATTTCATGTTGTTACCGAACGTACAAAGTATTTTGGTCATCCGTTACCGAGAACTCACTTCGAGTATATTATAGTGACTAACACTACATGCCTAAAGCCGAAACATTATCAGGATTAAAAGTATAATGCTTCCCGAGATTTTATTCATTATAGATAGCAGTATAAAATGTATAATCTCAGTAGTCCAGTTCGATGTTTACAATCCTTTTGAAAATCATCAACGTGTTATGACCAAAATCACCATTCCCTATGATGAAAGACTAATCATCTTTTATAACCACGTTATAGTCTTGATAAGAACATATTCTTATCTTACCGACTAGAACTTTAATGACACGTGATTTCGGTATTCAAAGTCTTTTCCCTATGAAACACATTTCGTATAAGAATACCACCACATGTCATTAATTATCAATGTGTGAAATACTCACAACTTGTTGTAAATTCAGTTTAATTAATTCAACAAATTGAATTTTCAGGGCACTATTCCCAACATAAAGTAGGTTCAACTCTCACCGTTTGAGTTCATTGGATTCAACTCTCAAGCTCGGTATTCTCGCGAAGGGCTTAGCTACAAACTCACGCCGCTTACAAAACCAAGCTCAAACCGAATCTCTTTCTTGTCCACGATCTAACATCCGGACCCTCTTCTTACACCACCAAAATCTTCAAGAGATTGTGGATCTCGTTGCAAAGCTCGACCCTCATCTTACCGAAGCAACGACTCTCGAACACTCAAAATACAAAACAAAACTAAAGATGCATGATGCACGTGATATGTATGTTTTAGTGTACCGTTCACCGATGTGCAAAATCTTAGTTTGGTGATGATTGATCAATGTCTAAAATCATCGTTGAAGTTCTTTCATCCTCGTTATTATGTCTTGAATTATCGATGTCCTCCGATACTATGGTAACCATCCGGCCTTCTATTCCTTATTTAGCTTTTGGTCTTCAAATATCACCCCAATTATGCCTTGAAGTTCCTAATGTATCTTATGCTGTGAATATCATCTCGGTCTTTATCTCACAGTTGTTGCCTTATTCTTGGAAATATCCCTAACTCAACCTTCAATTCTTAAGTGTTCTCTTGGTCTTGTTCTCGTTCCCAAGAATTGAATTCCTCAGGCTCGGATTTGTCATCAACAACCTTATAGCTCGGATCTCTTCACTCGAATTTTTCCTCGTAGAATCCCCGGAAAGGGGTCTTATCTTGTAATCATAATTTCTCTTTGTTTAAGATGCTCCAAAGTACGGTGTCAATTCTCACATCTAGCACTACTCTTCTCTTGAAATATAGAGAGATGTGTCCAAAGTCTCTTAGCGATTCTCATCAAACTCCTCCTCTAGCCCCGGAGACGTCTCCTCGCGTTGTCCGTATTGTTAGGTAACTTGAAGTTCCCAACTTCCACACCAATTCGTTCCCTAATTTCTTCTCACCTGAGTACCCTTCTTCATCGCCAATTTTCTTCTTGCCATCTCGCCCTTAGTCCACAACTTCATTCAAGAATTTTATCTTGATCCTCTGAAGTCCCTCAAGAGCTCAACCAAAGTCTTCTATTAATTTTCTTCGACTCATTCTTTAATGGCACGGTTGAATAATGAATCAATCCCCATGCCCTAAGATTTTGATCAATGCTATTCTATGCCTGTTCATGGAATCCTTCCCAGTGTCTCTTGGAGATTGATTATTCCATCTTCGGTACTTTCATCACCATACCCCTTAGGAAAATTAACTCCCCTTCAAGTGGGGCTTGATTTCCTTGAATCTTCAACCTCATTTTGTAGGCTCCCCCAAACCAATCTCTTATCCCAAACATCTTCCCCAAATCCTCTTGAACAAAACTCGGTGGTGTAGGAAAAACATCCCCCAATAGTAGACACTAAATATGCATGTCGGGTTAAAGTGTACATGGGATGCATCACATTATTTCCACTCAAGCATGTAAGAAAGTTATAAATAGCAATTATGGCACGACAGATAAATAAGTACAAAATTTTAAAATATGTATTGGATGCACGTGCCATGGATGCAATTACCTCTATCCTCAGATTCACATTAGTTTCCGATTTGAAGCCTTTGATCTCACTTCCATTGTTTGTTAGCCTTTGATTGGTCGCAGTTGGAAACCATATGTTCCTTTGATCTGCACGCATAGCACTTCTTCAACCGATTCCAACACATGTTGTAGACGTGCTTAGCTCCTTCATAATAGGCACACGGTTGAGGTTCTTTCCTTGGCTTTGAAGGATTGTCGGCCTTATGCTTCTTTCCCCGTATCTTCTTCTTAACTTGAGTATCGGGGAGAGGAATCTTACCTCCACTTTTAGATTCGAGCACAACCCCAATTCAACACTCGGTCCCGAATTCTCTTCTTCCTTGCCTCTTGTCAATCTTCTATTCTCAACCCTCAGAGCTTTCATTGTCGCTTTATCCCTTGTGCTTGTATTCTCTACAATTAAGACCTCCTTGAACTCATCCCGAAGTCCTTCCATAAAGTACCACGTCTTCATCTCATCTTTGTTCATAATATGAGGTACGTAAGTGCCTACCCTCTCAAATTCTTAGATGTACTCCATGACCATTTTGTCTCTTTGTTTTAGGGTAAGATACTCTTCAAATCTTCGGTCTCGTAGAATGGCCGGCGTGTACCTTTTTCTGAACTCCCGAACGAAGGTATCCCATGTCAATCCTTCGCTTGTTGCTTCAGCTTGTGGGGCAACTCCTTTCCACCATTGCCTCGCTTGTCCTTGTAGGATAAGTATTGCAAGGCGAGCCATATCTTGAGAGTTGCACTGCCAGACTTCGAATATACTCTCAATCTTAAAAATCCATTCTTTAGTCCGGATGTCATCGTCTTCTCTGAATTGGGGAGGATCAAATACATCGGATTCATAGGTTGCATCTCGGCGTGATGTCGCTCTTGATTGTAAGGGCTTTGATGGAATGGTTGACCGAAATCTTGTCGACGTGGTGGCATCCTGAAAATCTCAACAACTACAATAAGATATATACATGTCGATTAGTACGTGAGAATACCACATAAGTAAGTCAATTAAGAGCAATTAGGAAAATGCAATGCATCACGAAAGGTAGAATCGACGAGAAAATAAATTTCAAACGTATGTCAAAGCAAATCATGATGCAAATGCACACACAAAGCCACATTGTCCTATGTTGTTCGACTTAGACCGACACAACACGACACTGAACTCTGGTTTTATAACCCTGAGCTCTGATACCACTTTAGGATGTAGCACCCGCACAGTGGGTCACCACATCCTCTACACCTAAGGCCAATCCACATATGAGATGAGAAACTCGTACATGAACCAAGCAAAGTCAAACGGGAGACATACAGACACACACCTAAGCTAGGCGGAACGTAGACCCTGCAACCAAACAAAACCCCAAAGCAAATGCTTATGTGGAAGCTAATTACTCATTCAATTAATAAAGCATAATAAGCAACAGGTGACAGGTTCAACTAGCATTGATACCTAATCCCGAATATTAACATAAATCATAAATGCAAATGGGTTCAATCTTTTCCTAGAAGCCTATCCCGAAATCGTATTACATAAACTAACAATGCTTACATAACATAGTAACATACTTTTACAAATCCAAAACATGTGAAATGCAATAGACCCAAAGAACAAAGGACACGACAAACTCCAAGGACTCGATACACTCCGCCTAGCTCGAACTCCACGATAAGCACCTGCACACTAAAAACAAAGGGGAGAGGTGTCAGTCACACAGACTAAGTGAGGGGCTACCCACACACGCTACATATATATAAGGAGCAAAGCCCATACACATGATGTAGCACCCGAATCGCAAAGATGCCACATCCCCGCACTATAGCTCAATTCACATATGAGATGGACGACCCATACATGAACTAAACTATAGCGAACGGGAGACAATAAAAAAAAATGAAAACTAGCTAGGCGGGCTAACCCTCAATTATACAACAATGCATAACAAACGGAAGCATAACAATGTACATTCACTTCATGATCCCATTTTCCGTTTCATACTAACATGTCCCAAAACAATATTTCCATTTACATGCTCAAAGCAGTTCTTAAGGCTATAATGTATTTATAATGTACATAAACATGAGAAAGACAATGCTAGACCCAAAAGAATTAAAACTTGACTCAATCCCGCCTAGCACTCAACCTACAATGCCTGAAAATATGAGGTGTCAGTCTATGAAAGACTGAGTGAGGGGTTATAATTTAAAAGCGCAAATACCATGCAAATTGTAATCTCAGGTAAGATTTTTCAGAAAACGATATTAATTCTAAAATAATATAGTGCTCGCCCGAGATTACAACAATTCCATTTTCAATTCAATTATTTCAATACAATTTGATACAATCAATCAGTGGCCCGACGAGTGAGGGCAAATCTCCAACCTTTCTCCGACAGTGTACAATAATTCAATTTTATCAATTGGGTGATCAAGCAATCAATTTGGTGCACAATTAGACAATTTCAATCATTCCATCCTTCTTCCTCCGGGTGATGGTGGGATTACAAGGCCCCACCACCCAATCAATCTGGGCATAGGGTTCATGAGTCCCTACGCCCGACGGGCTCATTCCTCCACCAAACCTCCCGGTGGATTCAGGGGTGACCCCAACAATAAGTGAGGATAATGCAAGAGATTACCGTCGGCCTGATGCCTCCCCGGATTACTCAATACACTACCCTCGGGCCCAAAGTGAACATGCTTTACTCGCCAAAACAATCAATCAATCAATTCAATATCAATAACAATTACTCGGTACAATATCAATCGATCAATGAAGTAATAATTCAATTTTCGGAAAACTATAGATATAATTATTTGTTTTGGTCCAAAATCACATATGGTTGTAGGGTTCTTTTACAAATAGAAATAACCTCACCTGTGACGACCAAAACAAGGATATAACTACAATGTGTGCTCCTCGTCAACGGGAAGAAAATTTGTGCAATAAGGACAAGGGTTCGTGAGACACGACTCAAATGAACCACTTAAGACGCACGGCAATGTCCTAATCAATATGTCACGCAATAACAATCAAGCAATGTTAATTATGAGAATAATTATCACTAAACCAAGTTTATAACTCATATAGGTCACATACGAGAGCCAAAGAAGTGAAAAGAATGCAATATGAAAAGTTTTGGTGAAGTTTAGCAAAAATGGACAATTTTAGAAAATGTACATGTTGAGGGAAAACTGGAATATCTTTAATTCTAGAAGTGGGAATTGAATTTTGTTTATTTGATATGAAACTAGACACAAAGACCTTTCCAACGCTATATGGCACGTTTTCTAATTCAGAGCGAGGTGAAAATGGCGTAGGTCCGAAGTTGGGCAAAATGCAGGTTCTGGCGGGGGTCACGTGCGCGACCAAAATCCTTCACAAACTGGTCGCGGCCGCAACCAAGTGTTTTTCCGAATTTTTCATGCAATTTTTCCAAAATTCGAAAGTTGGCCAAAATGGGGTCGCGGGCGCGACCAAGTTCGCAACAGTAGCAAAACAGGGGAAAACAGGGGATTTCTGAGACAAAACACCAACAAATGCATGATAACTCCAAAGGAAATGTTAAAGTATGTCAAATATACACTATACTTCCCTTATTCAACCATCCAACCAAGAATTACACATTCAAGCATCCAAATTGATCATTAAACGCCATATTTATATATATACTTCCACTCTTCATGAACTTCAACATATCCATGCAACTTCCCAATCTCATGATCCTAACATGCTTCTAACTCCAAATATTGCAAGAATTCCTCATATAATTCATGAACCCTACTTCTATGCCAAACAAGAAATTCATCCAAGTTCATGTCATACCTTAAATTCAAACAAGAAATGAGATGAGGTGAAAAGATAATGATGATGATGCTCCTAGCCAAGGGCGACTCCACATTCAGCCTAGTGGGGTCACTTGACCCCACTAAAAATTCTACTCCAATTAAATATCTATAATATTTAACATATAATATTTGATTAATTTATATAATTTTGATATTTTGACCCCATATTATAATTAAAAAATTTGTAATCGACCCCCACAATTAGAAAATATTTACTTTCTTGATTTATTATCTAGTTGAATTTAATATGATCATATTGAAATTTTGTTAGATACCAATTTCAGTTTATTTTCTGCAATAGATTGTCCTAATTAACAATTCTTTTTGGGAGTTGTTAAATAACATAGTATATTCTTATATTTTATTGGGTTTTGCCAATAGTATATGACTCTTACAATATATATATTTTTTAAATGACTCTTACAATATCTTATTAAACATAAAAATTGGTGTATTAAATAATTAATATATATATTTTTAATAAAGTAAATTATCTCTTAATTTACATGGATAGATTTTAATCTAATTGGATATGGTTGTTTCTGCATAGAAATTTGGTAAGTTATATAATCTGATGTTTGCAATAGGTAATATTACAATAATCTTTTGAATTTATTAGGTAATATTACAATAATCTTTTGAATTTATTAAATTAAATGATTGGCCCACCAATAGTCCTGAGTTTACGTGTCAAACCAAGGCTAATTTTGTAATGTAGTAAACACCATTTTATAATATGCTCACTAACAAAACATTTCAATATATTCAAATAAACTAATCGTTAATGTCTAATAAATAGATTTTATCATTTTATATAGATTAAATAAATCGATTCATAAATTACTTTTTGCAATAGTTTAGTGAGATTTTTTACCAATTTATATATTTTAATATATTTTATAAAAATTTAAATATATAATTATAAATGTTTATTTAGTGACGTTTAAAATAAAATTTTTTTGACCCCACTAATTAATAATCCTGGAGTCGCCCCTGCTCCTAGCTTCAATGATCCTTCAAGAATTTAGCTTGAAAATGATATGAAATTTCCTTCCCTTCCGTTTGGTGTTTTAATCGGTATATGGTGTGTGTGGGTGTGATTTTCTTGATAAAATGGAATGTAATAGAATGAAGAGGAAGAGATATAAAATATCCAAGTCTTCCAAAAGATGAGATGAGTCACCAAATTTTGCAACCAAGCCCCTCTAATATTTAAATTACTTCATTCAAGTTCTACTCTAACAATTAGTTCATTTAGCTCCAAGTCATGAAATGCAATTAAATCCAAGAATTCACACAAGAGAACAATTAAGAACATTTAATTCAATTAGATCACTTAATTCATACAATTAAGCACGTTATCAATTAGTTCACGTAATTTCCACGTTAATGATAATTCATATAAATACATAAGAATATATTACATATAATGTTATGAAATTTAATATAATGTAACATAATGTATAAATGAAAAATGGGGCGTTACACATGATAATATCCGTGAACTCAGGGATAGTTTTCACAGACTAAAACATTTGCCCATGCTACATACATATAGGGGTTTCTTATCAAAATGGAACAAAATCTAACTTAACAAATTCTTACGTATCTTACATATCAAGTCTTATCAAAACTTAACAAATCAAAATATATTTTAGCTTATAATTCCAAAAGATTCATATTTTATCTTAATTATGAGTCTATCACCGTTTCACGAACTTTCATAGAGGATACATACATAACTCGGCGGGTACGATTACCTAATCCCATTTTGGGCTCCTCCGACTAATCAAGCAAGCAAATAAATCAAACATACTTACAGTATAAACTCCTTCTCCGGTAATGGAAGGGTTACGCGACCCTAACCATCTAAGTAGAAGAGGGGAGGGTGCACACTCAAACCCTCAGGGTCCCATCCCCCTACTAAACCTCATGGCGGGTTCTGGGTTAGTCCTATCAAGGTTGAGACTATGCTCAGGCTTAACCCGACGGCCTTCTGCCGTCTCGGGCGTCCTGACTCGCAGGCTTTGGGGCCCATCAAGCAATCCCAATACATAACAGTACAGAGTAAACTTAACCAGCTACTGAATTTAACTTACGTAACAAACATACCTTACAACAACTATGCTATGCATACCTCTCCGTGCCAAATCCATAGCATATCCATAGCTTGTAGCTCCCGACTTTTAAGAGGCGCACGGTTTGAAGCATAGTTTAATGTTGCAAAATCGAACGAATAATAATAAATCGAAACAAGAGTACATAGGCTTGTACATAACTTATCGTACTTGCAAATACTTTGCCAAGTCTTAAACTTACATATCCACATGTATTTACTTATACTTAAGGTTATAGTTAGCATGCATGGAAAACCAGCATATTTCATTAGGGTCTAACTATAACATAACCTCACCTTACACCGACGAAAAATGAACACGATGGTTGATCCATCCCGGGATCACCACGGCCAACGAGACACCGCCCCGAGTGCACCTGAACAACCTGAAGATATATAACAAGACTTAGACTCGAAGATGAACCACATAGACGCACGACATATGCATTTTGACTTAAGAGATGCAAGTAGATAGGCATAGCACAACTCAAACCAATTTCATTCAATTAAAGATAATTTCATAGCTTACTTATGCATGTAACACATCAAGGCATGTTCATGTGCACAATTAATACAAATAAGAGCAATCGAAATGCATAAGGTAGCACTTAGTCTTTTAAGAGCACATAACACGTTTTAGCACAAGAACCAAACCATATAATTACATAACGTATCTAATTACATGGATTCGTATTCATATCAAGTTATATATCAAGTTGGGATCAGGATCGGGGAGGGATAAAAACGTATAACGAGCATACAAAACAAAACCGGTCAAAACAACGTACAAAAACTCACACAAAGGGGCGGCACGAACGTATCACCCTACAAGAGAAAACTGAGACACGGGCGTGTCTCAGTACAGACGCCCAACAAAACAGGGTGTCTCCCTCCAAGAATAAAAGGAGACACGGGCGTGTCCGAGGTCAGATGCCCAACCCTAACCAGACACGGACGGGTCTTACACGAGGCGCCCAGGGATACACGGGTGTGTCTCCCCCCCGAGAAGAAACTCTAAGTCAGCCATTAATGGCGGACAAGCAACAACAAATGCACACACTCCACACCACAGCCCCGAATCGTACAAAAATTGAACCATCATATACAACACGTAGATCACATATTTGCAAATAAGAGCTCACGAAACGAGCCCGAACACAAGAATCCCGAATCTAGCACTATTCATCTTCTTCCCCAAAGCCAAGAAACTGAGCAAGAAAAGCAACATTCAATTGGAAGGAATTAAAGAACGTAACGAGAGGAATAAAAATCTTACCTTGAATCTTCGATTAGACGACCGAGAAAGCTGGAACTTGAGCTCAAAGTTCATGAGTGAATAGTGGTCAATTTCCCTCCTCCTTCTTCTCTCCTTGGACATATCCAAAAGTGAGGGAGGGGATGATATTTTCATCTTTTAAAGCTGAAACGGGTTGTTAAACGGGTAGGGTCAAATGGTATCCGGTCCATTCAGATCGGATTTTAAAATGGTAGGGCAATCAAATGGCTTTAGAAAAATAAAAGGTTAATTTCATTGAATCCAAATATAAAAACGAACTCAATGACATGGTTGGAATTCAAATTCGAATTCCCAATCTCAACGTAGCCACGAAGGCTCAAACACCCTAATTATAATTATGTACCGCCCGGAACGCCGAGATGCCACACCCCCGCACCATAAGTCTAGCTCACATATGAAATGGGTAGTCCATATATGAACCGGACTCATGACGAACGGGTGACAATAAAAAAAAATGACACACTAGCTAGGCAGGACTAACCCTCACTTAAACACGATCATGCATAATCAATAAAACGGAAGCATAATATACATTCATGTCTTTAACATCTTTCAAGGTCATTTCCATTATCTCCATATATACAATATCAGTTTCCAAAGACAAATCATAATATACAAGAGTATCAAGATAACTCATACGCATCAATATTATATATGACATTATGCTAGACCCGAAATTAAAGACTTGACTCGATCCCGCCTAGCATGCAACCTGCAGACCTGAAAATGTGAGGGTGTCAGTCTAACACGGACTGAGCGAGGGGTTTATAAATAAATATTACCGCAATTACCATGCAAGCCATAATCTCGGGTAAGGTTCATAAAAAAAGATAATAAGTTCAAGAATAGCATACTTTCTCGCCCGAGGTTACAACTAAATCCATTTAACAATAACCATTATCATTTCAATTCAATCAGTGGCCCGGCGAGTGAGGGCAATTCTCCAACCTTACTCCGACAGTGAACATTACCAATATTTAGATTATCAATGGTTAAGTGAGCATGCAAGTTATTACAGTGCACAATAAGCAGTTTAAATCCCTTCTACCTCCGGTGACGGCCGGGTGATCGGCCCGAACCATCCAATTAGACGAGGGGAGCGCGAACACTCAAACCCTCAGGTTCCCATCACCCAACCAAACCTCCTGGTGGGTTCCGGGTTACTCCTATCAATCATGTGGAGAGTGAGCACAAGGTTAACCGGCGACCCCTATGGTCGTCCCAGGTCCCCCTGACCCACACCTCCTGGGCCCCAATCAACATTTATTCATTCATTCTCGCCAAACATCAATCAATCAAGCAATCAATCGGTTCAATGGAATCAGTTGAAAATCAATAGAGTTTAGAAAACTATAGATATATAGATACATTTTGGCTTAAATCATCACATAGGGTTATATGGGTTCTATATATCTAGAAATTAAACCTCACCTGAAGAACGACGGAACAAGACAAGGATACAAGAAAGCGTGTACTCGATCAATGATCTCCGCCCTGGAGAAAAAACTGAACAAGAAAGGAAATAGTGGAAACTCATGAGACCAGACTCATTATGAGACCAAGTATGACGCACGGCCATGCTCATGTAAATAAATAAAACAAGTAATCAAATGACACTTAGCATGTATGAACACCAGTTAACACCTAAGAGGTGAAATTAATATCAAGAAATCATGTATTCATATCATTCAATTATTCAAGTTCAATTCATATAATGCATGGAATTACACAATCACGTTTGAGCAATTAAGTACGAAGAAGTGTCAAGTAGGAGCATACTTATCAATTAATCAAGTATATATATCATATAATTCAAATATAGGAGCCAAGAGAGTGAAAGGAGTGCAATAAGAGAGGTTTTGGTGAAGTTTGACAAAAACGGACAATTCCCGAAAATGCACATGCTGTGGAAAAATGGGAATATCTAAATTTCTAGAAATTTGAATTGGGTTTGGTTTGTTTGGAATGAAACTAGACAAGTAGACCTTTAAAATGGTATATGGTTCGTTTTCTACTTCAAAGCGAGGAGAAAATGGCGAACGGTTGAAGTTGGGTGAATGCAGTTTGTCGGTAAAGCAGCGACACCAAAAAGAATTGATCATAACTCACAAATGGTAAAATATATTGAGATGATTCCAATTGGAGGTTGTTCTAGACTTCAAGATCTTTCCAAACAATTAAAAATCAGGTCATTTGGAGTTCGAATGAGGGAGTACCCGGCCGGGTAAAATTCAAGAAAAAAGTTCCCCGACCGGGTAAAGCTGTCCAGAAGCTTTACGGGACAAAAGTACCCGCCCGGGTACTGTTCCAGAGCTGGAAAAAGGGGCAAAACAGGGGTAGCTTCGGGGAAGAAAGAAAAGGAATGAAAACCCAAAGCAAACTCAACCAAAATGCTCCAAAACAAACATATAACATGCATACAACTTAAATACAACATTTAAGTAGCATTTAATCCAAGGTAACATGCTTAGATCATCAAGAATTTCTCATGAAAACCCCAAAAATATACATGCTTTCCAACCTTCACATAACTTCATGTTTCATGCAAGAAATGAAGAAACAAGGTCCTAAACATGCCTCTAATCATGAATAAGCATGAAAGCATCAATCAAACCTCACTCATCACTCAATCAAGAAATTCAATCAATTCTCATGTTATACCTTGAAATGAAAGAAGAATGATATGAGGATGAAGAGATGAAGATGATGCTCCAACTTGGTTGCTAATTCCTTGAATTATAGCTTGAATTTGATGAAATCCTCCTCTCTCTTGAAGGTGTAAAAACCGATTCTTACTAGGGGGGGGGTGTGTGTGTGTTCTCTTGTATGTAATGTAATGTATGAGAGGTAGGGGGATGAATACATATATGATATATTATATCATCCACTACAAGCATCAAATCACCTCTAATTGCATTTAAGTCCCTAAGTTATTTAAATGAATGCAATCAAGTTTCATTCCATGAGATATGAGCACTTAACTTCAATTCATGTTATGCAATTAAGTTCACACATTTATGAGATGATCAATTAAAGTCATATAAGAGCAATTAATCACATTAGTAATTAGTTCATATAAATTTCACGTTAAAAGAAATTCCACATAAGTTTATGAAATTAAAATGAATATCATAATATGAAAGCTATAATAATAACACATAATGCATAAATGGAAAAACCGGGGCGTTACAAATTAGGTCCCTAATTTGCAAATATTGGACGATTGAGTCCAAGTACATTTAATTAAACTCTAATGCGCACATAATCAAAATAAAATACAAATTGACATGTAAGGCATGCAAAATCACGAAAATATAGAATTAAACTCTCTCGTGACGTCATACTTGGATTTCCAAGAAGACTGGTTGTCACAATGCTAGCTTATAACTTGAATGGATTTGACGGTATTATTGTAAATGATGTCCGTGCCCAACCAAGAGCTCATCGTTGCCTTTTATCTTTGGTAGCTATTGCTAAGGATCCTGAGGATGCAATCGCCATTTATGAGTTCATGAGCTGTGAAGTTGGGGCTTACACGTACCTTTCTGAAGTCCGGAATTCTGGACACCTCTCATTTCGCTTGTAATAGTCTTTCTATTTCGTGGATTATGGCTCATTGCCTGTATGCTTCGTTTGGTTATTAATAATATGAGGTAAGGGTCTCGCTAAAATCTTACGGCTCGTTGCCGGTTACCTTTAAAAAAAATTGTAGTCTTTGACGCAAATATAAAAATATAATGTTGGAAGCCCAATTCAACTACTCTTTAATTAGAGAAGAGTTTAAAATTTCTACAAATCCAGAGTTAATAGGCGCTCTTTAACATGTCTGCATAAAATGTCTTCTAAATAATATTATGTCAAATTCGGTGAACTTATCACACGGAGGTCGGGTCCAATTAATCAAGTCGGTCTTATATTCGATTCCCATGCATACTTTTCAGATCCTCAAGGCTCAATCCTCAGAAGGCTGTTGTCCGGTCAATGGAGCTCATTTTTAATAAATTCTTCTGGGGCACGATGAATGAACGGAAAAGAATATATTGGAATTCATGGAAAAAGTTGCGTTACCCAACAGAGGAAGGGGGATTAGGGGTGCGTGACATTGATAATATTGTAAAAGCTTTCACTTATAAATTATGGTGCAGGCTACGTACGAGTAATGCACTTTGGGCTAGGTACATGGGGGATCACTACTGTGCATCAGCTCACCCGACTATGGCTCAAGTGGAAAGAAGACATTCTGCGACTTGGAGACGCTTATGTGGGTACGACAACAAACGGATTTAAACATAATTTGGTCGATTGGCAAAGGAGAGATCTCATTTTGGAGAGATAATTGGTCAACGGGTATTCTGGAAAGGGCTAATGTTGTTGGAAGTAATCATAATAATTGTGTGAAGGAATTCTCGATAAATGATTCTTGAGATACTAACCTGATGAGTGTAGTTGTAGGCAATGGTGATGATGAAAAAATTGCAAAAATTCCTTTTAACATCAAAAATCAAGACAAGTCGCTGTGGAGTGGTAGCACGCACTACAAAAAACTAAGCTATTACTACACAGTTGTCCCTTCACTTTTCTATAACCGTAGCAATAGTTGAATCTTCCTATACTTTTTCAACAAGTGTAGCAAAGAGTAAAATAATTCATTTTAAATTATTTTTTTTTTATTTTCTTTTCCTACACTTTTTCAACAAGCATAGTAAAGAGTAAAATAATTCCTTTTAATTTACTTTTTCATTGATTAAATATATTTTACCGCTAAAGATTTTGAGACCAATTATTTGCCGCTCAAAAAAATTTAGATATTTTCAAAATCTTATTAACAAATGAAACCAAATAACTAAAATCTCACAGTAACGAAAAGTGATAAGTTTCTCTTCCATTATCTTTCTCACCATAACTTCTCTACAACTTATTCTTCTCTTCCATTATCTTTCTTCCCTTAATTTCTCTACAACTTATTCTTCTGTGTTATAGAATTTCTTCTAACCAGTTAAGATGGCAGAAAAAATTGAAAAAAATTAAGGGTATAATCTCTTTTTTCTTTGTATATATATTTGCGGATTTGTCTTACTAAAGGTTTATCGTTCTATATTATAGAAATTCCTTTGGAAAGACTTTACTAACATAAAAGATTGAAAAATGGTAAATTACAGGTATAATTTAATTTTTTCTCTGTATACATATTCACATTCATCTCAATTAGTTTTAACTAATATGTTATTTTGCTACATGAGTTATACATAATTGATGACATTTCAGTTCTCTAATTAATTTATTTTCATGTAACTGTAGGTATGGAATAGCACAGGGAGATATATGGATAGCTTAAGCATATAAAGTTGGAAGTTCTTCGTATTTTCAATTTTTTGTGTAGTGTTTTGGTTCAAAATAGGCCAATTTTTTCTTTACAATATACTTATGCACATATATTACAATTGTATTTTAGTTATATTTATTATGTCTTTGTATATTTGTTAAACGAATATTGTATTTGGATCTTGAATTAAGTGAAATACAAAATTTATTAATTATGTTAACTACAGGTTCATTAGTAACTTATGTCTTTCTACAAGTTTATTTTTTGTTTCATTATGTAAAATATATAAAACCTTGTAGTGGTGCATATATAGATGTGATAACTATTCATTTAAAACAAAAACTATTCGTAATTATGAATGTAATGTAATATGCATTCTAGAAAATTTAGTAATATAATAATTTAAAATTTATTTTATTTGAATTCTTAAAACATGAAAATACATTTTAAAGTATAGTTTGAATTTTCTGTTGCTACACTTCAAAATATTGAGTAAATACAAATTATGTTACTATACTTCAAAGTGTAGTATAGAGTCTTACTACATCAATCATTATTACACTTGCAAAAAACGTAGTATGATTTCAATTGTAGTAATAGATTTATTCTCCCTAAACTTAAAAGTGTATGGACAATCTATTTTTTTGTAATGGTACAGATGGTAATTTCTCTATCTAATTTGTGTGACATAAGATACGAAAAAAGAGGATAGGGTCACAATTCCTTCGACAGATTTGGAGCGCGGATTTAACACATATATTAATGATCTTCTTATGGAGATTGATCCATGATTGGCTATCGGTGGATGAGAGGCTACATTGCAAAGGCATCATTTTTCCTTCCAGATGCCAATGTTCTCAAACGGAAACCTTAAATCATCTTTTTGTCACTAGCTCAAAAGCTACGGTTGTGTGGAAACATTTCATGGACATTTTTAACATCAATCTTTCTGGGCTACCTTCGCCTAATGCGATACTGGAGAAGTGGATCTCCTCTTCAGTGTTTGGTTGCAAAAATCATTTGAGAATTGTCCTTCCAGCCCTTACTTTTTGAAATATATGGGCAGAGAGAAACAGAGGTAAGCATGGCGATAAAAGCTTCTCTAGCTATAATATTATATGCCAAGTCCACACACACATATATTGATGGGGCCTATCACATCGTATGAGATGAAACGCTTGGCGAGGAGGTATTTGCTAAGTTTTTTCATATTCGTTTGCATAAACCACAAAGAACACAGACCAAGATAGTCAAGTGGATTCGCCCTCCATTGGGTCGCCTTAAGTTGAACACTGATGGAGCTTCTCGTGGGAATCCGGGTCCTGCGAGAATAGATGGGGTGATCCGAGATGAACATGGGAATGTGGTTCATTCCTTTACTGCTAGAGTCGGAGTGATGACCAACACTGTAGAGGAATTTATGGCCCTGATCAGAGGCATCAAATAAGCGACAATAATGGTACGACAAGACTTTGGATTGAAATTGATGCTCAAGTGGTAATGGGAATTATTCGGCCGGGGCAATCAGGAGTTTTAAAGATCAATCACATGCTAATGGACTTCTATCGGTTGGCTAGAACTTGTCGATAATGATAACGCATATATACAGAGAAGGTAATGGTCTAGCTGACTGCCTAGCCACCCGCGTTGCAGACCAACAACAAGACTGGTTCTTCGCGGATTAGCCTATGATAAATGAAGAGGTTTCATAAATACCGATAAATGGGGTCTACCAAATTTTCATTTCCGATGATAACAGTATAACCAACATGAAGAGAGAGAGAGAGGAAGAACTGAGCTTAGGGATTCTGGAAATAAATTCTCATTAAAAGTGATGAATAAAGTACAAGTGTCTATTATATATACTAAGGTATGTGGCAACAACATTTACCACGTGTACCTGAATTGGGAGGTTAATATGTTTAACCTCAACCCAAGATAAATACTTATTTACTACTCTAATACCCCCCCTCAAACTGGACTATGGATGTTAATCAGTCCTAGTTTGGCAAGATGAGTCTGAAATGGAGTGGAAGACAATGGTTTAGTGAGTATGTCTGCTGTTTGATGTTCTGTGCGGATTGGTAGAAGGTGGATTATCCCTTGCTGTAGCTTTTCTCTTACAACGTGACAATCTATCTCAATGTGTTTGGTTCGTTCGTGGAAACTTGGGTTTGCTGCGATGTGCAAAGCGGATTTGTTGTCGCAATAGATGATGGCTGGTTTGTCTTGAGCAATATGCAGGTCTTGAAGAATGTATTTTATCCACTGGAGTTCACAAGTTGTAGCTGCTAGTGCTCTGTATTCTGCTTCTGAGGAGGATCGGGAGACTGTAGTTTGTTTCTTTGATTTCCAGCTAATCAAGGAGTTCCCTAAAAAGATGCAGTATCCTGTAACAGACCTTCTTGTGTCCAAGCAACCTGCCCAATCAGAATCGCTGAATGCGCGCAAGTCAGAGGTTGAATTAGCTGGAAAAAGGAGTCCTTGTCCTGGTGCCTGTTTGATGTATCGAAGGATCCTGTGAGCTGCTTGAAAGTGCTGAATTGTTGGCTTGGATAGGAACTGACTTAGTTGTTGTACGCTGAATGCTATGTCTGGTCGTGTGGTGCATAGATAGAGTAATCGGCCAATGAGTCTTCTGTAATTTGGAACATCTTCATATGGTTCTCCATCTGCTGTAATTTTTTATGTTGAATCCATTGGTGTTGGTGATGGTTTTGCTGCCAATAGACCAGTGTCTTGTAACAGCTCCAGGGCATATTTCCTTTGATTAATTGTGATGCCCTCTTTTGATCTTGCAATCTCCAAACCTAGAAAAAACTTAAGTGAGCCTAGATCTTTAATTTTGAAGCTATCATCCAAAAACTGCTTAATTTTATTGATCTCTTCTTGGCTATTACCAGTTAATATTATATCATCAACGTAGACCAATAAAGCAGTAAAAGAAGTAGTTGTATGTTTGACAAACAGACTATAATCAGAGAGATTGATGATATCCTTGAGATATGAGAGAAGTGGACAGTTTAGAGAACCATTGCCTTGAGGCCTGTTTGAGGCCATACAATGATTTGGTTAACTTACAAACTTTGCCTTGGCCATCTGCAACAAAACCTTGAGGGAGACACATATAAACTTCTTCATGTAAATCACCATATAAGAAGGCATTGTTAACATCTAATTGCTCCAGAATCCAGTTTTGTTGTGAGGCTAAAGCTAACAAAAGTCTAATAGTAGTTATCTTAGCAACAGGGCTGAATGTGTCAAAGTAATCTAGCCCTTCTGTTTGTGTGTAACCTTTAGCAACTAGCCTAGCTTTATATCTTTCTATAGTGCCATCAGATTTATATTTTATCCTAAAAACCCATTTACAACCAATAGGCTTTTTGCCATGAGGAAGAGTGACAATCTGCCAAGTATTAGTGGATTGAAGAGCCTGGATCTCTTTGTCCATAGCTTCTCTCCACTCTTGATGTTTAATGGCTTGATTATATGTTTTTGGTTCAATAGTGGAAGAAATACTAAGTGTATAATGTTTGTAATTAGGTCCTAATTTTGAGTAATTCATAACTGAAGATAGAGGATAGGGAATAGATACACCTGATGTAGAATCAACTGAAGATGTTGACTGATGAATTAGATTACAGTGGTAATCCTGAAGATATGAAGGAGTTTGTTTGGATCTAAGTGGTCTTGAAGAGAGTGAGACAGCAGGAACAGTTGATGGTGCTGAAACTTCTTGTTGGCCCTGTAATTGAGCAGATGATGATGATGTTGGTGGAAGAGAAGACATTGATGGCTCAGGAGCAACCTGTGTAGAAATCTCAGGAAGATGGTTAGAAGTGGAATATACATTGTCTTCTGTGTAGAAAACATCAGAAGAATTGGGTAGAGAAACTAGTTTTATAGGAGATTTAGTTTGCTTTTCATTATGCTTAGGAAAATGACTTTCAATAAATTGTACATTCCTGCTAACAAATATCTCAGAAGTGGTTATATCCTGTAAAATGTAACCTTTTGTACCAGGCTTGAAACCCAAGAAAATTGCTTGTCTAGCCCTGGGATCAAACTTACCCCGTTTTTGAGCTAAAGTTGAAGCAAAAGAGAGACAACCAAATACCTTGAAAGCCTTGTAATCTGGGATCCTGCTATACAACAGCTCAAAAGGAGATTTATTATGCAAAATAGGTGTTGGTAGTCTATTTATGATGTAAACAGCATGTACTATGGCATAGGACCAAAGATTTTTAGGTAAACTTGCTTGAAAAAGTAGAGCCCTGGCAACATTCAAGATGTGCTGGTGTTTTCTTTCAACAATACCATTTTGTTGGGGGGTCTCAACACAAGAGGTGTGATGTAATATCCCTTTCTGAGCATAA
Source organism: Lantana camara (assembly GCA_037501455.1). Taxonomy (NCBI): domain Eukaryota; kingdom Viridiplantae; phylum Streptophyta; class Magnoliopsida; order Lamiales; family Verbenaceae; genus Lantana; species Lantana camara. The sequence continues at coordinate 114,739,978 of CM074855.1, forward strand.
AAGTTTGCCATAGCAAATTCTGGACCATTGTCAGATCTAATGATCTTAACTTTAACATTGAATTGATTCTCAACTAAAGTAACAAACTGTTGGAGTTGAGTTCTAATATCAGATTTCTGTTTTACCAAAGTTATCCATGTAAATCTGGAAAAATCATCTACCACTGTTAGAAAATACTTGTGGCCATGAATAGATGGAATAGAATACGGCCCCCAAATGTCAACATGAATGAGTTCAAATATTCTGGAAGAAACTGAAGTACTAGCATAAAATGGAAGCTTCTTTTGTTTACAGGCATGACAAATATCACACAATTGAGATGAAAGTTTGCATTTTATTAATGAATCTGAGTGTTGTATTACATCGAGAATTGAAGAAGGTACATGACCAAGTCTAAAATGCCAAATTGTGTCAAGACTAATGTTCTGAGAGCAAGAAAGATTCACAAGGGAATCAACAGAAGACTTTAAAACATATAGGCTATGCTGTAACTCAGCTGAACCAATCATCCTCAAAGTCTTGGTGTCCTGAATCATGCAAGAAGCGGCATTAAATATCACAGAACAACCAAGTCTTTTAGTAAGTTGAGCAATGGACATAAGATTGAAAGTGAACTCTGGAATATAGATTACATTGGTTAAGATCAAAGCAGGGGAAAGTTTAATTGTGCCAGCTTTGTTAGCCTTAATGTGACTACCATTAGGAAGTTTCACAGAAATGGGATTAATAGCATGAATATCATGAAACGAGTCTAATGAACAACACACATGATCAGTGGCACCTGTATCAAGTATCCAACAATTATGTAAAGTGGAACAGGACAAAGTACAGGATATACCTTCCTGAAAATCAGCCTTCAAACCTCCACTAGTAGATGGATCAACAGAGATCAGATTTGCCTGATGGGAAGTTGAAGAATCCTGTGTTGAATGTAGCATATGGAGCAATTTCTGAACTTGATCAGGAGTGAAAGATACACTATGAGTAGTACCACTAGACAGATCCTGTGGTTGAGCATCTGAATCAAGAGAGTCAGAGACAAGATGATCTGAGTCTGGAGAGTCTTGTGCATATAAGGCTGCAGCCATGGGATTATAAAACTTGAAGTTCGGAGGGAAGCCATGTTTCTTGTAGCAGGTCTGTTCAGTGTGATTAGGCCCTCCACAGTGCCTGCATTTTGGACCATTGGAAACAAGAGGTTTCTTGAAGGTCTGAAACTTAGGATTACCCTTGCCATAACCCTGACTGATTGGTGGTCTGGAACCCTGACTAGATTTATGAGAATAAGGCTGAGATACATTTACTGCAAAAGATTTGTGATCTACGTGGGAAGAAAACTGTCGTTCTTGTTGTAAGACCATGGAGAACACCTTAGTGATTGGAGGAAGAGGATCCATTAACATGACCTGAGACCTAACTCCAGAATACTTGTCACTAAGGCCATTAAGAAACCGAATCACACAATCGCTCTGTTGATAGAGCTTGAAAGTATCGATTGCACCGCAAGAACATCGAGTCACACAAGAACAAGTAGGCAACGGTCGAAAATTATAGTATTCATCCCAGAGAATTTTCAGTTTGGTGAAATAGTCTGAAACAGAGTCATCTCCCTGACTTACAGCGAAAATTTCTTCTTGAAGCTCTGCGATACGAAAAGCATCGCCATGGGAGAACCTCTCTCTGAGATCAGTCTAGACATCACTCGCCTTGTCCAACCAGAGAATTGAACGAGCGATTGAAGGAGACACAACATGTGCAATCCAAGACAGAACCATCATATTGCATCTTTCCCAGACTGGAAGCAAAGGATCCATGGAAGACGGCATCGGAAGCGCACCGGAGACGAACACGTATTTGTTCTTCGATTGAAGCCCCATCTTCATGCCTCGTGCCATGGATGAATCGCGGAAGAAATCGAGGAAGCGTGATGAAATCAAATTGGGGAAAACACAAAATCAACTGATACCATGATAACAGTATAACCAACATGAAGAGAGAGAGAGAGGAAGAACTGAGCTTAGGGATTCTGGAAATAAATTCTCATTAAAAGTGATGAATAAAGTACAAGTGTCTATTATATATACTAAGGTATGTGGCAACAACATTTACCACGTGTACCTGAATTGGGAGGTTAATATGTTTAACCTCAACCCAAGATAAATACTTATTTACTACTCTAATATCCGATAAATGGGGTCTACCAAATTTTCATTTCTAACTCATGCTTATGCTGTCTTTGAACCTAGGTGTTGTTATTTCAAATAATATTCAAGTTACAATGTGTGATTTGTTGATTATGATGGACAATTTTATCATTTTCTGAATTTTTGGGTTTATTCGAATTCTTTAAACTTTGATGATCTTGGTAGAAGTGGCTCTATTTGGTACTGGTAGGTTTATGTCACTATGTCAGACACCGTGGATCCTTTGACCATGCTGGTGAGACCATCTCCAACGAATTACATGGATTGATGCCATAAGGTTAAAAGTAATGGGTCGCTGCATGGGAGCACTATGAAAGTT